>CM051265.1:13074033-13734033 GCA_027921565.1 Artemia sinica | reverse complement strand
CCACTATAATAAAAGATTGGACATTCCTGTTTTAGTGCAATTCTTATTCACTCCTTTTATATTACAAAATGAGATATGTTTGTTTTCGGAATTGCTTCTTAAGAAATGGCCTAAATTTAATTTAATTTCTTTTGGGATAGGCTTAGGACTTGAGTCCCGAAACCAGCCGTCAATGATGTCGGTGACGAGTTTCCAGACAGCTAATTATAATTAGTCTAGGAAAATACTAGTACATTATCACAAGAGCTCAATAGGCCTTAACAACCCAAAGAGGAAAGTAATTCCTTGAGTAATTGCAAACGCATCATAATTATTTTCTTTGTATCAACTTGTGATAAGTGGTAAAGAAAATATGCACTTTAAGGCAAATAAGACCGAGAAAGATAACTGTTCATTAAAAAAAGACTGCTTTCGAAAATCGTTTGCATAATTCTTTTTCTGACGATATAATCAGTAATAAGAGGTATTTAAGCAGTGACGATGGTGAGGAAAATAAAGACTCATTAACACTAATCCACGTGGCAGTACTGAGCCAGAACATAACTAATATAATAGAACGAGTTTTTTAGTGCGTAGACAACAGTTTACGTGAGCTGTTGTACAGATCATCTTTCATTTTTGTCATTGAATTATTATTTGTGTAGTCGAAATAACTTGAAATATCTTAGGGTATTTAAATAGGTTATAATAATCATGTGTATAAATCTGTAGTGGCATGTACTCATCAATTATATTATTCCATGCATAGATAACATTACACATAAATTATATGTGTTCCAAAATTGAGTGAGACAATTTTTAAATAACATAGCGCTAATAAATAGATAAAACACGAAGAAAAAATTCTATAATAGCATAGTCTCAATGTTTGCAAAAAACAATTGACCTAAATTGGAAATCATGCCACAAGAATTTAAAATTTTCTGCGATGAAGTAACAGGTCTTTTAATCCATAGAGCATCATGATCTGTGCCTGGAGATTTTTCGGACTGTGATACAAACCAGCCTGTTGCAAGGCTTTTTCCGTCACGGGTTGGCGACCTTTCATGACAAAATTTTCGAGAAATTGTCTCAATGTTTGCAAAAAACAATTGACCTAAATTGGAAATCATGCCACAAGAATTTAAAATTTTCTGCGATGAAGTAACAGGTCTTTTAATCCATAGAGCATCATGATCTGTGCCTGGAGATTTTTCGGACTGTGATACAAACCAGCCTGTTGCAAGGCTTTTTCCGTCACGGGTTGGCGACCTTTCATGACAAAATTTTCGAGAAATTGACTCGAGTTTGCACTGTGTTGCCGACTCTGAAAAGGAATCGAACCCGGGTCTTCCGCATAACAGACAGGAATAGTGACCACTGTACTATTAGAGACTCTTGTTAAATTATTTTTAGTCTCTGCGATCTATTTTCGACGCAAGCAAATACAAAGTAAGATTTTCGTTTTTCGACAAAAAAAAAACTTCCTGGAAAGAGCTGGAATTTTTGGAAGCTTGCAGTCGGTCTTGTCAGGTTAAGAGGACTATTTTTATCTAATTTAATAATGAAATACTATGCTTTTAGGAATTTCAAATATTAACATGGGCTCTTATAGGAAAACGAGGTTTTTCGTAAATGTAAATTCGGGGGATAATTTTTTCGGTCTGAAAATATCAAAAGGCACTAAAAGGTCGAATTCCGGTTCGAATGAGTCCTCATTCACCCAGATCCATTGCCAACTGTGGCCTGTAGGCGTGGCTGATAAAAAAAATAACTTGATGAACATTAAGTGGCCATATTTGGTTTTTGGAAAAAAAGGGAAGGAGTAATCGGATGGAGCTGAAATTTTGAGGATAAGCTCTCATGCCCTAGAAAAGCTTATCCTCTAAATTTCAGCTCGATCGGATAACGTTAAAGGGGGGCTGTGGTGGGAGGGTCGAAACTTCCGGCCCACTTTCCCCCATGAAGATAAAGTCGGAGGGGGTGAAATTTTGCATGTTTCTTAGTTTGAGCTTAGGCTACAAAATGCGATCGCTGCCGTCTCTCTGCGACCGCTAGGACTGGAAATCGCTTAACATTGTGGTGGGTCACCTTTTTAAAGAGGCACAAGTGTGCCTCCTTAATGTCTGATAAAACAATTTCAGAGTAGAAAATATAGATATTGTTTATAATGATACTATTATTTGTCTTTTTTTCAGTCAATAACAATCTTGAAAAGGAGGTTCCTAATAATAAAACTTATATAAATCTAATATAAATGATTACAAACTATTCTAAAGAGATGGTTTACATGTAACAGAATATTGACAAAGAAAGTAATCTCACTATATTTTTTTTCGTTGAATATTATCGTCTTCTTCTTCAGTAAAAACAACGCCAACATTTCTTGAAGTCCCTTGTCTCTTTTTGAGGTTCTTTCGCCGCTGAAGGATAAAATTGAACTGTTTAATATCATTACCTGATGCTAGATTGTTTCCGGTTCCTCTACGCATTACCGTGTACTCATAAAAATTAATTCTAAATCTTGAAAATCCACTCCTTTCTACTAATCCAATTATTTTTGTTATAACTTCAAACAGATAAGAATTTTAATCTTGGGTACAGTTCATTGCCTATCCGCATCTCCTTGGAACCACCCCCCCCCCCCCCCGCATAGTTTTGGGAGATAAGTTTGGAGCTTAGACCTTGGGAAAGTATATATGTTAAAAATTATCCTCAAAAAGCATGTTAAGCATATGTATTAATAATATATAGTATCTTGGAATTTTCCCCCTAATCTCGGATTCTTCGCAAGAAAATTATAGGATGTTGTAAGTTATCAGCAGCAACCCTGGTTCATTGCAGAGGAGTCGGTTAAGTAGGCATCGGCCTGCTATCTAAGTGAAATAACTAGGCTACTATGACTACTGCTATTGGTGGGTCATGGGACATGGTCGGTCATAAATATTCGAAACATTTTTTGAACTCCAATTGCCTTCAAATGGCTTACATAACTGATAGACTATTCGAATTACCCTTACACTATGCCTTACTCTAAATCATCATCAAGAAGTTGAATTAATCATTTTTATCCAACTCTGAAAAAGCTATGCCAGCTTTGCCTCCCACAGAGACTATCTGTCTTGCCTTTACTTTTATTAGCCATAGCTCTCAAGACTTTCATCACTTCTATCAAGTTGATAATGGTTCGTCATAGCTATTAAACGGTATTTTGAAACGCAAGCTCTCCCTCCGCCCTAATCTATTCGAACCTTCCCTCTCTATGCCCTCCCAAGATGTCCCAGTTTCTCTTAATCCTTCCTTACGACCTTGTTTATTCCATTTCAAATCTGGGCGTTGACAATCTTCAGGGTTTTGTCTCTTTTTTTTGCCTCACAACTTTAAGATTGCTGAGATTATTTGGTGTTTCTAGTAAAGGAAAATAAAATTTGATGTTAAAAGCTAAGAAATGGTTCATTGTATAGTGCAAACAACACATATTATTTATCCGACAAAGAAAAAGAAACATAATTGCAAGATTTAAAAATACTAACTTAAATTTTTTGTTCAAATACAAAGAAAGAGGGAGGCTAAAACTTTCGGCTAAAATGAGGCTTTTTCGAAAAGTCTATGGATAAACTTAATTCAGACGTCTCCATTGGCACACCCAGGATTTCTGAATGGGGTGAGGGCAATACCAGAAAACAATCTATGAAAATTGGTACCCGGAGCTATGGAACTAAATTAAATATGGTTCAATTTCTCAAATGTCAATATCTAGATATTGTCATCAATTAAGGCGGTATGGTTCAGGGGGGGGGGGGAATGCGTCCACCCTTTTTTTGAATCCCCGGTATATTTTGATTTTCTTGGGGAGAAGGAGGTGTTTTCACTGAAAAATGCCTTATTTCGTATATTTATTGAAAAAATTGAAAATCCAAAAGTTTGCACCCCCCCCCATTCTGAAAATACATCCCCTCACCAAGGGCAGATCTAGGATTTTTTTTAGGGGGGGTGCAAAATAGGTTGATCCGATTAAACATGCGTTAGGAGCAAGTTAAATTAAAGCAAACTAGTGTTAATTTAGTAAATTACACTATTTTAGACTACGTTAAGGGGGGCGCGCTCCCCTTGTCCCTCTCCTGGATCCGCTACTGCCCCTCACCCGAAATTTTCGTGACTTGACACTAGTGTCTCTAGTGTATGTTTCTTTACTCTTCCGGTGCCTATTAAGGTGCTCGCATTGAAATACCAGTTATCCTTACTGTGCCACATGAAAGCTCTGCACGTGGTTGCTCGAATGAATACGATCATCAAGGGGGGTTAAAGGAGTAGTAACAGGGTGCCAATTTACGGATATTCAAGGGAGCAAGTGTTTTGTTCTACTATTCATTAAAAATACAACACAAGTTGTTTTTTTAATACAAGGAGAGGGTCCAATTTTTTTTTTTCATATTTTTTAATGATAATATATATAAAGAAAAGTTTTTTCAAAATCTAGGAACACCAATTTTCTTCTGCCCTTATTCTTGCACCATCCATTTAAAATACTAATAATAAGTTTATAATGTTAGGCTTTTGTAGGACCTAGTGTCCTACAATGGACCTAATGTCCGTCATCCTAATGCCTATATAACTGAGGAATAAAATTTGTTTTTGATTATGCTTTCATTATAGAAGTACGTGGATGTAATCAACCACGTACGCAGATTATTTTTTAATTCTTTATGCAACAAGACAATGTAAACTAATGTTAATCCACTAATTTGAAAAAAGTTACATTGGGGTAGTGTAGAATCCGAGGAGAGGGGTTGAATTTCTTGGTCAATGTTAAATTGGGTAGTTGTATGGTATAACCAATACCTAATATTCTTCTAATATGTTTCTCTGACGCTCAATCTTAATGAAGTATACCAAAGTAAGATAAAAATATGATAATCTAGAAACAAATTTGGGCTATATATTTGCACATTAGGGGCGGGGGTAAAGTATAGCGGGTCTGCATGCCTAATGTGTTGGGTACAATTATTCTGAATATTATGTAGTAAAAATTGCTTTCTAACTTCACACTGTTAAAATAATTTACCCCCCCTCCTAATATGCAAATATATAGCCCAAATTATATATTTTCCATCTATTCCGTCACTTCTCTTTGTCTTGTCTCGCGTTAAGCTGAAAGAAACTAACGAGAAAAATCGGTTTTATAATGCGTCAATGAATGAACAACTTGAGCAATAGCGGGTTTCAGAGGCAACGCTGTAGCGTTGCCTATAGTAAAGGCCATATGGCTCCAATGTTTTATTATTATTAATTTTTTTTTCCCAGAGGCACTTCATATGGAAGGGGTTGTCGCAGAAACTTCAAAGGGAGATCATTCGATTTGAAATCGAGAGTTCTAGTGCCCTTTTTAATAGTCAAAAATGATTGGAGGGCAACTAGCCCCCCCCCCCTACGCCACCATTCCCCCAAACACATCCAATCAAAA
Source organism: Artemia sinica (assembly GCA_027921565.1). Taxonomy (NCBI): domain Eukaryota; kingdom Metazoa; phylum Arthropoda; class Branchiopoda; order Anostraca; family Artemiidae; genus Artemia; species Artemia sinica. Next base: position 13,728,590 of record CM051265.1, on the reverse strand, counting down.
ATTTGAGATAGCCATTTTGTTCAGCATAGTTGATTTCCAGATAGAAAATATATTTTTGAGGAGGACAGTCCCCCACAACCCTCAGGGCAAGGGTTTTAAGTTATGCCCTGGGGGCATATAAGGTTTTTATAGAAGGCGTTGTCGTAGAAACTTCAAAAAAGGCTCATTCGATTGGAAATTCAAAAAGCTAGTGCCCTTTTTAATAGTCGAAAGTGATTGGAAGGCAACTAGTCCCCCCCCCCACGCCCATTATTCCCCAAAACACATCCAATCAAAATTTTGAGATAGCCATTTTGTTCAGCGTTGTTGATTTCCAGATAGAAAATATATTTTTGAGGAGGACACTCCCCCACAACCCTCAGGGCAAGGGTTTTAAGTTATGCCCTGGGGGCATACAAGGTTTTCATAGAAGGCGTTGTCGTAGAAACTTCAAAACAGGCTCATTCGATTGGAAATCGAGAGTTCTAGTGCCCTTTTTAATAGTCGAAAATGATTGGAGGGCAACTAGCCCCCCCCCCCCCCCCGCCCATCATTCCCCCAAAACACATCCAATCAAAACTTTGAGATAGCCATTTTGTTCAGCGTAGTTGATTTCCAGATAGAAAATTATTTTGAGGAGGATACTCCCCCACAACCCTCAGGGCAAGGGTTTTAAGTTATGTCTTGGGGGCATATAAGGTTTTTATAGAAGGCGTTGTCGTAGAAACTTCAAAACAGGCTCATTCGATTGGAAATTAAAGAGCTAGTGCCGTTTTTAATAGTCGAAAGTGATTGGAGTGTAACTAGATCCCCTTCCCCCCCCCCCCACGCCCATCATTTGCCCAAGCACATCCAATCAAAATTTTCAGATAGCCATTTTGTTCAGCGTAGTTGATTTCCAGATAGAAAATATATTTTGAGGAGGACACTCCCCCACAACCCTCAGGGCAAGGGTTTTAAGTTATGTCTTGGGGGCATATGAGGTTTTTATAGAAGGCGTTGTCGTAGAAACTTCAAAACAGGCTCAATCGATTGGAAATTAAAGGGCTAGTGCCCTTTTTAATAATCGAAAGTGATTGGAGTGTAACTAGCCCCCTCCCCCCACTCCCATCATTCCCCCAAACACATCCAATCAAAACTTTGAGATAGCCATTTTGTTCAGCGTAGTTGATTTCCTGATAGAAAATATATTTTTAAGGAGGACACTCCCCCACAACCCTCAGGGCAAGGGTTTTAAGTTATGTCCTGGGGGCATATAAGGTTTTTATAGAAGGCGTTGTCGTAGAAACTTCAAAACAGGCTCAATCGATTGGAAATTAAAGGGCTAGTGCCCTTTTTAATAGTCAAAAGTGATTGGAGGGCAACTAGCCCCCCCCCCCCACGCCCATTATTCCCTCAAACACATCCAATCATAATTTTGAGATAGCCATTTTGTTCAGCGTAGTTGATTTCCAGATAGAAAATATATTTTTGAGGAGGAACACTCCCCCACAACCCTCAGGGCAAGGGTTTTAAGTTATGCCTTAGGAGCATATAAGGTTTTTATAGAAGGCATTGTCGTAGAAACTTCAAAACAGGCTTAATCGATTGGAAATTAAAGGGTTAGTTGATTTCCAGATAGAAAATATATTTTTGAGGAGGACACTCCCCCACAACCCTCAGGGCAAGGGTTTCAAGTTATGCCCTGGGGGCATATAAGGTTTTATAGAAGGCGTTGTTGCAGAAACTTCAAAACAGGCTCATTCGATTGGAAATTAAAAGGCTAGTGCCCTTTTTAATAGTCAAAATGATTGGAGGGTAAATCCCCCCCCACTCCCATCATTCCCCCAAACACACCCAATCAAAACTTTGAGATAGTCATTTTGTTCAGCGTAGTTGATTTCTAGATAGAAAATATATTTTTGAGGAGGACACTCCCCCACAACCCTCGAGCAAGGGTATTAAGTTATGTCCTGGGGGCATATAAGGTTTTTATAGAAGGCGTTGTCGTAGAAACTTCTAAACAGGCTAGTGCCCTTTTTAATAGTCAAAATGATTGGAGGGTAAATCCCCCCCACTCCCATCATTCCCCCAAACACATCCAATCAAAACTTTGAGATAGCCATTTTGTTCAGCGTAGTTGATTTCCAGATAGAAAATATATTTTTGAGGAGGACACTCCCCCACAACCCTTAGGGCAAGGGTTTTAAGTTATGTCCTGGGGGCATATAAGGTTTTTATAGAAGGCGTTGTCGTAGAAACTTCAAAACAGGCTCAATCGATTGGAAATTAAAGGGCTAGTGCCCTTTTTAATAATCGAAAGTGATTGGAGTGTAACTAGCCCCCTCCCCCCCCACTCCCATCATTCCCCCAAACACATCCAATCAAAACTTTGAGATAGCCATTTTGTTCAGCGTAGTTGATTTCCAGATAGAAAATATATTTTTGAGGAGGAACACTCCCCCACAACCCTCAGGGCAAGGGTTTTAAGTTATGTCCTGGGGGCATATAAGGTTTTTATAGAAGGCGTTGTCGTAGAAACTTCAAAACAGGCTCAATCGATTGGAAATTAAAGGGCTAGTGCCCTTTTTAATAATTGAAAGTGATTGGAGTGTAACTAGCCCCCTCCCCCCCCCCCACGCCAATTATTTCCCCAAGCAAATCCAATCAAAATTTTGAGATAGCCATTTTGTTCAGCGTAGTTGATTTCCAGATAGAAAATATATTTTTGAGGAGGACACTCCCCCATAACCCTCAGGGCAAGGGTTTTAAGTTATGCCCTGGGGGCATATAAGGTTTTAATAGAAGGTGTTGTTGTAGAAACTTCAAAACAGGCTCATTCGATTTGAAATTAAAGGATTAGTGCCCTTTTTAATAGTCGAAGAATGATTGGAGGGTAAATCCCCCCCACTCCCATCATTCCCCAAACACATCCAATCAAAACTTTGAGATAGCCATTTTGTTCAGCGTAGTTGATTTCCAGATAGAAAATATATTTCTGAGGAGGAACACTCCCCCACAACCCTCAGGGCAAGGGTTTTAAGTTATGCCCTGGGAGCATATAAGGTTTTATAGAAGGCGTTGTCGTAGAAACTTCAAAACAGGCTTAATCGATTGGAAATTAAAGGGTTAGTGCCCGTTTTTAATAGTTGAAAGTGATTGGAGAGCAACTGGCCCCCCCCCCTCACGCCCATCATTTCCCCAAACACATCCAATCAAAATTTTGAGATAGCCATTTTGTTCAGCGTAGTTGATTTCCAGATAGAAAATATGTTTTGGAGGAGGAACACTCCCCCACAACCCTCAGGGCAAGGGTTTTAAGATATGCCCTGGGGGCATATAAGGTTTTTATAGAAGGTGTTGTCGTAGAAACTTCAAAACATGCTCATTCGATTGGAAATTCAAAGGGATAGTGCCCTTTTTAATAGTCGAAAGTGATTGGAGGGGAACTAGCCCCCCCCAGCGCCCATCATTCCCCGAAACACATCCAATCCAAATTTTTAGATAGCCATTTTGTTCAGCGTAGTTGATTTCCACATAGAAAACATATTTTTGAGGAGGACAATCCACCACAACCCTCAGGGCAAGGGTTTTAAGTTATGCCCTGGGGCATATAAGGTTTTTATAGAAGGCGTTGTCCTAAAAACTTCAAAAAAGGCTCATTCGATTGGAAATTCAAAGGGATAGTGCCCTTTTTAATAGTCGAAAGTGATTGGAGGGCAACTAGCCCCCCCCCCACGCCCATCATTCCCCCAAACACATCCAATCAAATTTTTTAGATAGCCATTTTGTTCAGCGTAGTTGATTTTCACATAGAAAACATGTTTTTGAGGAGGACAATCCCCCACAACCCTCAGGGCAAGGGTTTTAAGTTATGCCCTGGGGGCATATAAGGTTTTTATAGAAGGTGTTGTTGCAGAAACTTCAAAACAGGCTCATTCCATTGGAAATTAAAGGGCTAGTGCCCTTTTTAATAGTCGAAAATGATTGGAGGGTAAATCTACCCCCCACTCCCATCATTCCCCCAAACACATCCAATCAAAACTTTGAGATAGCCATTTTGTTCAGCGTAGTTGATTTCCAGATAGAAAATATATTTTTGAGGAGGAACACTCCCCCACAACCCTCAGGGCAAGGGTTTTAAGTTATGCCCTGGGAGCATATAAGGTTTTTATAGAAGGCGCTGTCGTAGAAACTTCAAAACAGGCTTAATCGATTGGAAATTAAAGGGCTAGTGCCCTTTTTAAAAGTCGAAAGTGATTGGAGGGCAACTAGCCCCCCCCCCACGCCCATTATTCCTCAAACACATACAATCAAAATTTTGAGATAGCCATTTTGTTCAGCGTAGTTGATTTCCAGATAGAAAATATATTTTGAGGAGGAACACTCCCCCACAACCCTCAGGGCAAGGGTTTTAAGTTATGCCCTGGGAGCATATAAGGTTTTTATAGAAGACGTTGTCGTAGAAACTTCAAAACAGGCTTAATCGATTGGAAATTAAAGGGTTAGTGCCCTTTTTAATAGTCGAAAGCGATTGCAGTGCAACTAGCCCCCCCCCCCCCCCCACGCCAATCATTTCCCCAAACACATCCAATCCAAATTTTGAGATAGCCATTTGTTCAGCGTAGTTGATTTCCAGATAGAAAATATGTTTTGGAGGAGGACACTCCCCCAGAACCTTCAGGGCAAGGGTTTTTAGATATGCCCTGGGGGCATATAAAGTTTTTACAGAAGGTGTTGTCGTAGAAACTTCAAAACATGCTCATTCGATTGGAAATTCAAAGGGATAGTGCCCTTTTTAATAGTCGAAAGTGATTGGAGGGGAACTAGCCCCCCCCCCACGCCCATCATTCCCCCAAACACATCCAATCAAAATTTTTAGATAGCCATTTTGTTCAGCGTAGTTGATTTTCACATAGAAAACATATTTTTGAGGAGGACAATCCCCCACAACCCTCAGGGCAAGGGTTTTAAGTTATGCCCTGGGGGCATATAAGGTTTTTATAGAAGGTGTTGTTGCAGAAACTTCAAAACAGGCTCATTCCATTGGAAATTAAAGGGCTAGTGCCCTTTTTAATAGTCGAAAATGATTGGAGGGTAAATCTACCCCCCACTCCCATCATTCCCCCAAACACATCCAATCAAAACTTTGAGATAGCCATTTTGTTCAGCGTAGTTGATTTCCAGATAGAAAATATATTTTTGAGGAGGACACTCCCCCACAACCCTTAGGGCAAGGGTTTTAAGTTATGTCCTGGGGCATATAAGGTTTTTATAGAAGGCGTTGTCGTAGAAAACTTCAAAACAGGCTCAATCGATTGGAAATTAAAGGGCTAGTGCCCTTTTTAATAGTCGAAAGTGATTGGAGGCAACTAGCCCCCCCCATGCCCATTATTCCCTCAAACACATCCAATCAAAATTTGAGATAGCCATTTTGTTCAGCGTAGTTGATTTCCAGATAGAAAATATATTTTTGAGGAGGAACACTCCCCCACAAACCCTCAGGGCAAGGGTTTTAAGTTATGCCCTGGGAGCATATAAGGTTTTTATAGAAGGCGCTGTCGTAGAAACTTCAAAACAGGCTTAATCGATTGGAAATTAAAGGGTTAGTGCCCTTTTTAATAGTCGAAAGTGATTGGAGTGCAACTAGTCCCCCCCCACGCCAATCATTTCCACAAACACATCAAATCAAAATTTTGAGATAGCCATTTTGTTCAGCGTAGTTGATTTCCAGATAGAAAACATGTTTTGGAGGAGGAAACTCCCCCAGAACCTTCAGGGCAAGGGTTTTCAGATATGCCCTGGAGGCATATAAGGTTTTTATAGAAGGTGTTGTCGTAGAAACTTCAAAAAATGCTCATTCGATTGGAAATTCAAAGGGATAGTGCCCTTTTTAATAGTCGAAAGTGATTGGAGGGGAACTAGCCCCCCCCCACGCTCATCATTCCCCCAAACACATCCAATCAAAATTTTTAGATAGCCATTTTGTTCAGCGTAGTTGATTTTCACATAGAAAACATATTTTTGAGGAGGACAATCCCCCACAACCCTCAGGGCAAGGGTTTTAAGTTATGCCCTGGCTGCATATAAGGTTTTTATAGAAGGCGTTGTCATAGAAACTTCAAAAAAGGCTCATTCGATTGGAAATTCAAAGGGATAGTGCCCTTTTTAATAGTCGAAAGTGATTGGAGGGCAACCAGCCCCCCCCCACGCCCATCATTCCCCCAAACACATCCAATCAAAATTTTTAGATAGCTATTTTGTTCAGCGTAGTCGATTTTCACATAGAAAACATATTTTGAGGAGGACAATCCCCACAGCCCTCAGGGCAAGGGTTTTAAGTTATGCCCTGGGGCATATAAGGTTTTTATAGAAGGCGTTGTCATAGAAACTTCAAAAAAGGCTCATTCGATTGGAAATTCAAAGGGATAGTGCCCTTTTTAATAGTCGAAAGTGATTGGAGGGCAACTAGCCCCCCCCCCCCACGCCCATCATTCCCCCAAATACATCAAATCAAATTTTGAGATAGCCATTTTGTTCAGCGTAGTTGATTTCCAGATAGAAAATATGTTTTTGAGGAGGACAATCCCCCAAAACCCTCAGGGCAAGGGTTTTAAGTTATGCCCTGGGGGCTTATAAGGTTTTATAGAAGGCGTTGTCGTAGAAACTTCAAAAAAGGCTCATTCGATTAGAAATTCAAAGGGCTAGTGCTCTTTTTAATAGTCGAAAGTGATGTTATTTGGGCCATTTTGTTCAGCGTAGTTGATTTCCAGATAGAAAATATATTTTTGAGGAAGAAACTCCCCCACAACCCTCAGGGCAAGAGTTTTAAGTTATGCCCTTGGGGCATATGAGGTTTTTATAGAAGGCGTTGTCGTAGAAACTTCAAAACAGGCTCATTCAATTGGAAATTCAAAGGGCTAGTGCCCTTTTAATAGTCGAAAGTGATTGGAGGGCAACTAGCCCCCCCCCCGCCCATCATTCCCCCAAACTCATCCAATCAAAATTTGAGATAGCCATTTTGTTCAGCGTAGTTGATTTCCAGATAGAAAATATGTTTTTGAGGAAGACACTCCCACACAACCCTCAGGACAAGGGTTTTAAGTTATGCCCTGGGGACATATAAGGTTTTTATAGAAGGCGTTGTCGTAGAAACTTCAAAAAAGGTTCATTCGATTAGAAATTCAAAGGGCTAGTGCCCTTTTTAATAGTCAAAAGTTATTGGAGGGCAACTAGCCCCCCAACGTCTATCATTCCCCTTTTTACTATTAAAGTAAAATTATTCTTTACTATTAAAGAATAAATGAAACCCAAAACGAACAGAAATTAAACAAACAATCAAAGGGCTATTGGAAATTCAAAGGGCTAGTGCCCTTTTTAATAGTCGAAAGTGATTTGAGGGCAACTAACCCCCCTCTCACACGCCCACCTTTTCCCCAAACACATCCAATCAAAATTTTGAGACAGCCATTTTATTAAACGTAGTTTTAAGTTCTGGAAATTAGGTCTTTGAGGATGACAACTCCCCCACAGCCCTCAGGGCAAGAGTTGTAATTTAAGGATTCTCCGAATCCTTCCCATTATTTCTTATGGAAGGGATGCTCGTATAAACTTTGGAGAGGTCTCATTTGACTGAAAATTGAAAGTTCTTGTTCACTTTTTAAGATTCAAAAGAGATTGGAGGGTGACTATCTCCCCCTCCTCCACGCCCTAAATGCATCAGATAAAAATTTTGAGATAGACTTTTGTTAAAATAGTTCAAAGTTCTGATAACAAAAAACTCTGGTGTCGACACAGCCCACCAGGCCCCGGGAGTAGGCATTGTAAGTTATGCCGTGGGGCATAACTTATTAAAGGGGGTTTATAGCTTATGGGAAGGGGTTTTGTATGGGAAGAACATATAGGAAATCTATTATAATTATCCAATTATAATGTTAAAATACATACTCTGAGATAGATGTAAAATTGCTTTGGCACACAAAATCCTATTAAGGTCAATTCCAGACAGTCGTGATCCCTTTGTGTCAGCAAGTGAAATGGTCTAAACCCCCTTATTGGAGCTATTTTTTCAATCCATTCATTGTTGTCAATCGCTGTCCACAAGTTATGCAAGCTGTCTATTGTTCATATATAAGGTTTTTATCAAAGAGGTAATCGTATAGACTTTGAAAAAAAGCCTCATTCGATTTAAATTGAATGTTCTAGATCCGTTTTTTTAAAGTCAAGAATAATCGGACAGTAAGCACCCCCCCCCCCATGTCATAAAAACTTAAAAATTTTTGCAATCAAAAACGAACAAAAATTAATTAAAAAAACTTTCCGAAAAATAAGTTTTTCAAAGAAAAGTAAAGGCCATTTAAAACTTAAGCTCAGGAGATACAAATACCTGTTAAAATTCAAACTCAAAACGACCAGAAATTACTATTAAAGAATAAATGAGACCCAAAACGAACAGAAATTAAATAAACAATCATATAAAAAAACATACAACAAGTAATAATATAAATGAATAAATAGATCTTAAAGCGAGTAATGCTTAGATTGAATATGAAAATCAAGCTTAAAACGAAAATAAATATTTTGCTATTAAAGTATAAATGAAACTTAAAACGAACAGAAATTAAATAACAATCAATGCGAACAAACATACAATATTTATTTATGTAAATGAATAAATAAATCTTAAAACGAGTGAAACTTAAATTGAATATGCAAATCAATATTTGATGCATAATGATATTGATTGCTAAAAGCTCATCAGTTCAAAATTTTACTGTAATTTTAATATTTATTTTCAATATTAAGTACAAAAGAAAACATTTGTAATATAATTCGTTTTCAGTAAAGCGCCAATGACGCAGTAGGTTTTATGCTTCTGCAGTGAGGCGATACCCAAACTCTTGTTTGTAGTTATTTTTATTCGATTCAAACTTGATTTGCATATTCAATTTAAGTTTCACTCGTTTTAAGATTTATTTATTCATTTACATTAATATATATTGTATGTTTGTTCTAACTTATTTAAATTTCTAACACATGTGTTAGAAATTTAAATCAGTTCTCTGTATATTATTTGATTCGTAAGTTGTTCTAGTGAAGAAAATCATTTATTTTATCTCCGACTTCTTTTATTCGGCAACTTAGTTGCTATATATATAATCTAGGATGGCTAAAAAAAATCCGGCTTTAAATCTTATTTGCATATACTCATAGCAGTTAAGACTTTACAACATTTATGCAACTAAATGGGGGTATAAACAGATAAAAAAAAATTCATTTCAAATGTAGGTTTACGAAGTAATACAATATAAGAAAGAACCGTATTTAGGCCTTGTCAATAATCTTCTTCAATTCCTATTTATAAATGTCTTTCTTCTTTTTTACAATTTATAAAAAGACACAAAAAAAGGCTGTACAATGAAAAGTAAATAATTAATCAACAATCATATCAATCTTATTTGTTGATTTTTTTTATGATAATTGCCTGTTTTTAACAATCACTGTTTTATTACAACTATGATAGTTTATAATTTGCCTGTTTTTACTGAGGGAGGTTGAAATATCTAATATTCTACACAAGGCCGTATCAAGGGAGGGAGGGAGGGGGGATACAAAATTTGAACCCTCCCCCACCCGAAATTTTTGTCTGACTCGTAAAACCGTAATAAAAATTTATATTAAAAAATTTTTGATGCGTTTTTTAAAGTTTTTTTTTTTGTAAATCTTTGTTTATGTCATGGATTTGAGCTTTTACATGTGTTCAAGTACATTTTAATACGAATTTGCTCAAATTAGGTCTCAAGTCAAAACGCCAGAAAGGAACCTAGTTATAATGAAAATAAATGAAGATTACTGTACCAGGGGAATCCCCCTAATATTTGCCAAAGTAGTGCACCGTAGTAATTTTACAACATGAAGTGCATAAACCACAAGCGATTTCCGCTTTTTTTGTATTAGCGTCTCTCTTGCCTTCCGAAGTGTGTCCTTAACTTAGTGTCTTTCTAAGCCAAAATTAAAAATGTACGGTGTATGATAATAATGAATTATTAACAATGTGTATTTTTTAATGGAACCCATCTACACATAACTTATATAATTTTTAAATACTTTTTCAGCGCACTTTGAAGATCACATGTAAGACACCTCTCTCATGTTGCAAAACGCTTGGGTGTCTAGCACGACTTACCTACCAACATCCAAAGTAGAGGAAACTTTTTTAGTTAATTAAGAAACACATCATTGAGAAAAAATATTCTATTATTTTTTTATTATTTTTATAAATTAAATAGAATTACCTGTTTTTACAAGCATCTTCATGAAGTCTTTAAAATTCAGTATTTTAAAAAAATACAGAAATAAGTTCAATACATCTAAAAAAAGCAATTCACACAGAAATATAATGTAAACAAATTGATTTTATCACCTTTTTATTACTTTTTTTTAATCACCTCTCTGTTTGTTTTATGACGCAACTTCCTTTGAAAAATCGTAAGATTTCTTAAGCCTGCCAAAGAGTCTTGGATCTGGAGCATAATACTGGCCAAAAAAAAAAAAAAAAATCAAAAGAGTTACAACTTATTGTAGTAGTATGCGTGTTTGAATATGTTGTAGTTGTTAATCAGAAATGATAAACCTATAACCAAGGATGATACCTTTGTTGGAATATTTATGATTCTAAACACTTTCAAGGTAGCGTAAATTATTTACTTTTTTTGTCTTACGTAAGATGAGGAGAAAAAAGCAAATGATGTTATTCTCAATGATATTTTGGAACAAAAATTGAGTGAGAACCCTCGCATGGACTTGCCGAGCGAACTAAGGGTGAATTTACTACGGCTGAACGCCTGGGCTGGCAATCATAAACGAGCTAAGGCAGTGGCGGGAGGTGACAAAAATTTCGTAAAGCCGGCTTTTGCTAGCTAAAGGCTGGTGAACCTGCTCTTACATATATTAAATAAAAAAACAAAACAACACATTTTTTTCAACTGAGAGCAAGGAGCGTATGAGACGGGGGCTGCCTCTTCATCAACCCTCGCTCTTTTCCTTAAAGTCTTAAAGTTTTTTTATAAATACATTTCATTCCAATTCAACGGCCTTTGTGTTTGATCAGTTTTTCTTAGAGAATTGTAACAAAAATTCAAACTTTAGCGTAAACAGCGAGGTTTGAGGAAAGAGGTCCCCTCTTATATACGGAAAAAATTATCTTCGTTTTAAGTCTTAATGTTGCTCCTTACTTTCAGTTGAAAAACTTGTTTTTTTTTATTTAACTTCTGACCGTTTTTCAAGTCGTGCCAGGAAACCCTCTCTCCCCCTATTTCAATTTCTTCCTGAAAACTCCCCTCGAAAACTTTTCTCCCCACGGAAAATTCTCGCTATAGAAAATCTTCCCCCGCAGAAAATACCCCCCTAAAATTTACGTACACTTCCCAATAATAAACACTATATGTGAGCAATGGGTAAATTGCGTAACTTACGAGCCTTTCCCCGGGGACTATGGGGGTTCATGGCATCCCCAAAGGCACAGTTATCGGACCTTTCAACTATGCTGAATCAAATGGCTATCTAAAAATTTTGATCGAATGACTTTGGGGAAAAAGGGACGTGGGAGGGGAACTAGTCGCCCACCAATCTTTTTGATCACTAAAAAAGGGCACTGGAACTTTTGATTTTCGATCAAATGAGCCCTCTCCCCATCTTCTTGAATCATTCATTAAATATGATCACCCTTGGGAAAACAAAACTACAACAAATAAACACGCATTCGTGATCCTTCTTCGAGCAAAAATACGAAATTTCATCTTTTTGTATGTAGGAGCTTTAAACCTATACAATGGGGTGCTCAGATATGCTAAATCTGATGGTGTGATTTTCATTCAGGTCGCTTGACGTTTTTAGGAGTGTTTTCCCCCTTTTACAAAAATTGGGCAAAGTTGATGTATCTGCTCTTTACGCTAAATCTTAAAGCTCTTCAAAATACTTCTCGTTGAAATTCAACGACCCTTGTACAACAGTAGCCGCTATTTAAGAATTGGCGGAAAGCAAATTAAACTGTCTCGTACAAGCGAAGGGTGAGGAAAAGCCAACCTCCCTCATACACGGAACGATTCCTGTTCAGTTGAATAAACTTGTTTGTTCTATTTAATTTCTAACTGTTATTTCAAAACAGACGAGGAAACCCCCTCCCCCGTGTAAATTTTACGGTCAAAAATCTACCGTGGGAACTTTCGACTCCAGGAAAACTTTCCCCGTGGAAAATACCCCACTGAAAACTCCCCTCTTCCCGAAAATATTTTCGTATGTTTCCCAATAACAAATAACAAATGTAAGCAATGGGCAAATTTCATAACTTTTCCCTAGGTGATGTATTGGGTTATGTCATCCCCAGAGACATAGTTATAACACCTGTCGATTATCCTGAACAAATGGCAATCTCAAAATTTTGATCGGATGTAATTGGAGAAAATGAGGCGTGGGGGCGGGCTATTTGCCCTCCAATCTTTTTGACCACTTAAAACTGGTACTAAAATTTGAATTTCAGTTCGAACGAGCCCTCATCCGATATTCTAGGACTGTTGGTTCAATACGATCACTCTTGGAAAAAATACAAGTAGAAGAAAAATAATTAAACTCACATCCGGAATCTTTATTCTGGAAAAATATATAAAATTCAACACTTTTCTAGATAGGAACTTAAAACCTCTACTGTATTGTTCTCTGATATACTGAACATGAAGGCTTCATTAAGAATACTCGAATTTTCGGGGGCGTTATCCACCCCCCTTTTTAAAAAATCAGGCAAATTTTCTCAGGTTCATAGCTTTTGATTGTAATACATTAAATTCATTAATAGTTTAATATATTTGGAATCAGCATTAAAAAGTCATATTCTTTTGATTGACTTTTGAATTGCTATCAAAATTCTTTTTTTTCAGAGTTTCGGTTGCTATTGGGCAGAGTCTTTACTTACAGCTTGTTACCACGAATTCTTAGAAAAGGCAATCGGTTACACTTGCCGTAACCCTAGTAGGCATGCAGACATATATGCTGTGCTCATAAATACTGTCAGCATGTCACTTTATAACTTTAAAGCAGGAAAAATGTTATCTGCTCATGAAGAGCAGGAGAAATGCATATATATCTGCGTGCCTCTCGTATACCGAGTAATTTCTGTTCGTTTTGAGTTTAATATCGCTCTTTAATTGAATTCGAAAAACCTTTTTCTGTTTGATTGCTATTCTTTTTAACGTGCCCTCTCAAGGTTGACTCACTAAAGGGAAGTCTGACCTTTCCAGAACAATGCTTCGACAAAAAGAGTTCGTTTAGTTTATTTGCTTTATGATATAAAGTATAAGCGGTGAGGGTAATGTACATATATATTCACAACCATTTGAATATTCATCCAATAAATCTGAAGTATATTTCATAGACAGCTTGAAAACACCGGGCTAAACCACTTTTTGGGGCATATTTACCCACACTTCCCAAAAACAAAATCTATTGGCCAGCATCCAAATAGATAATACCGCCAGTATGACCTCTGAAACCGGGACGCTATATAAATACTCATTCAACAGCTATGAGAATTTTTGCCCGATCACATTTTGGCCCTGTTCGGGCTAAACTTATTGTTTTACGGATGAAATACTAGTGTGGCAATTTCATGTGGTGTGATTTCATTTGTTATTTAAAATGGGCACTGAAAAAGAGCACAAATGAAAGAAGATTCTTTCGGATGATTCTATCTTCAGTTCTTCAATCCAAATGAAGAAGTCAATTGATTCCTCCTTCAATTATATCGAAAGATTCTTTCGATAGAAGCCATTTATAACTCCTTTTTTACTATTAATATGATATGCTCCGTATTTAGAGTTCGTTACCCCGAGGTGTTTGATAGATCCCCTCTTGAACTGATGAAACATATTGTCAAAGTTTGAATGCGAGCATGTATACAAGATTTTTTTCGTGGGGGGGGGGAGGGAAGATGATAAGAAACAGATTTTTGGCTTAATAATTTTAATAAGAAGTGCCCAGACATTCGTGACAATTTAGGCTTTCAGGGGGCTTTGGCTGTGACGGCCCCCTCGCATACGTCCCTGGTTGAATTATATTCTTTTGCAAAAGATAATTCTATTTACTTTTTCTTAATGCTAAGACTGAGTACCTAGAGCGTGGTCAACTGTATTTTCTCTAAATTCAGAAATCTACAGCATAAATTCTAGGAGCTTTTTTTAATTACATGTGTTCTAATTCAGTCTTAGTGTTGACCTTGTGTGGAAAGCTTATTAAAAATATTTTTTTTTTAAATAATTTAATTTTTTAAATTGACTTACTATTGTAATAATTTCTTCTCACACCTAAAATTTTGATACTGACTTAGAACCAAATTCATTTTGCAAGGATTTTTGACGAGAAAAACATAAGCGTTCAATAGCAGGGTGATGTGAAATTTGATTTTGAATAAATCTTGTTCTGCTCCTGTAGAACTAGTACAAAATGCAATTCCTTGCATAAAACAACACGTTTGTCAAGCTTATCCTGGCAAGTATAGGACCAGAAACAAACTCACTGCTGTCTGTTTTCTATTTGAAAGTCTTATCAAAGCTTGAATTTCTAAGAACCTGTTTTCCACATAGAACCTTTCCAAAATAGTTGGAAGCTTGCTCGTTTTCTTTTCTCCAAGAAGCGTGGTTTGAAATCCATGAATATGTTAGTTTGAAAATGTGCAATAGGAACTTAATACTAGGTAAGCTTTAATAAACTTTAGATAGACATTAAGCTAGAAAAGGATCGCTGTTGGACTAAACAAGAGCATGAAGGAAAGTTTTATGCCGCTTTTAAAGGCTTACGCCTAATGCAGCCGCAATTCTTGAAATATCAACTAAATTTCCGTAATATTCAACAAAACAACTGTGTTAACTGCACTGTCGGTAAAAAATAATTTGATAAAAAAATAGAATATCAGCCACTATATTCAGCCCTGAGTTTTTCTTGATTTTGACATTACAATTGTACTAGTGAAGCAGATAATTGAAATAGCAAGAACTTTGACTGAAAACCCTGTATCCTAACTTGTTTGCAATTATTGCCTTCCAGTACCATGTCTCGAAATCTTTTGCCACATTCGTCATACAGATTGGAAACTTGCTATTTTGCCGCATTGTATTGTATCGGATTAACGACGCTTCTTGACTACTAAGGTCCTTGCTTCAGCCCTACAGTGTATTACTACAACTGAGTTCAAACTTTGGGTCCCGTTTTACAAAGCTAAGGCTAAACCCGCTGTGCGACCGCAGGACTACTGCCATTTTAAGCTTCTATCATTTATAATTTCAAAAATATACTTTAATTCTGCATTCTAATCTGAATGACCAGGCCCCTTTTGTCCTAAACTTCTGTTTTATGAACAAGCATTTGATTCAGCTCATAGATAAGCTTTATTGAAAGCCTAATCCTTGTATGATATACCGGATAAGTACACTTAAATGATTAGAGCTGAATAATATGGCTGCGGAAAAGTAAGAAGTGAGGTTAGTTGTTGGTTTTATGCAGAATTAGGAGCGAAAAGCCAGTCTCTATTTGGCAGATTCTGCCATTCTGTCATCTTGCAGAAAAAGCAACGTCGAAGGTTGCAGTATCTGCAAACTGCCAATACGGATCCGGAAAAGAAGTCTCAATTGAAATAAAATTTGCAGATTGGCGGTGCAGATTTGCAGAATCTACCAAATGGAAACTGGCTTTAAGCAATGTTGTGTCCTAATCCCAGTTTATATGGATTTTTTTTGTTGAGTTTGTCCTAAAGGACACGTCAAGGCTAAGGGAGAACATGGAATCAAATGTCAGCATGAAATTCTTAAAATTAGATTATGCAGATGATTTCAGTCTCCTAGGTGAAAGTGTTAGCAGAATCTATGCGTTTTAAGGGTTTGAGAGTTCGGGGTGCAAACTGAGTTTGAAAATTAATGTTGAGAATACTAGGTCACTAAGAATTGGAATAAACGAGTGTGAGGAGGTGATCTCGAGAGAACTGATCAAGTGATGACGAGAATACTGATCAACTGGATAGCTTCACATGCCTGGGCAGTATGACTTATTAAAGATGGTGGATGCAGTGAACGTATAAGAAGTAGAGTACTCAAGGCTTAGGGTGTATTTTGAAGTTGAAAAAGTTCGGAAGAATAGAAAGATAAGCCTGGGAACCAACATCAGAATATTGGATCTTACGGTGATGACATTTCTCAAGGATCATTCTGAAACATGGGTGCTTCCAAACGCTGAGGGAGTTAACACTCTTAAATATTTCCAGAAGAATTATCTAAGGATAGTCTTTGGTAACTGTTTGACTGACTGTATTAAAACAATAAGTTGTGTGAAGAATGTGGTTCAATCCCGTTTTCTAAGGCTATAATGAAAGAAAGGCTACGATGGCCAGGCCCCGTTTTTTTGGCTAAAGGACGACAGATTGCCAAAGAATTTGCTTTTTAGCCATCCATCTTGAGCCAAAGGAAAAGTCGGTCGTTCCCAAACGGCGTAAAAGGAGGTCACAAGGAAGAATTTAAGGAAAATTGAAACTTCGTGAAGAGCGTAGAAAGTGGAGCCTTGATTATAGTGTGATGAAGGAGGGAAGTGCATGGCTGTATTAGCCCCAGGTGGTTTGGTGCTGCAATGAGGTGTTATTGGCTGTAGTAATACCACATATTGCCGCCATCCATAAATTTTAATGGAATAGCTAGACAGATTCGCCAGCCAAAGAGTGAAATCCACTCTATTATTCTGCTTTCTGCTTCAGTTTTCTTTTTGCTTTCAGTGCCAATTTTGCAACTTTTATAGTCTACAGTCACTTCCATGATTCTAAGATCATTTTGTGAAAAATCTAATTTAATGAGATCAGTACACCTATCCCTTCTCTATACAGGGGCGGATCCAGGATTTTTTTTAAAGGGAGGGGGGGCAAAATAAGTTGATCCGATAAACTTGCGTTAGGAGTAAGTTTAATTTACACATAATTGCGTTAATTAAGTAAATTGCACTACTTTACACTACGTTAGGGGGCGAGCGCCCCCTCACCCCCCTTGTTCCACCACTGTCTCTACAAACTTGTAGGTGGCCGCATAACTCTACAAAAATTAATTGAGCCAACATAATTTCTACCATTCATTTAAGTCATTGTTTACTTAGAACCTCTGCTTTCTCTCCAGTATAGAACAAAAATTGTAGCTGAGTGGGATGAGTTGATGAAATGCAAGTTTAAAGACTTTATTTATTTTGGGTAACAAGAGATCATTCATCGTACTTTGTCCTTGTTATCTCATCAGCATAGACATCTTCGTCATGGACTGTTCATTTTTCCAGTTCTACAGGCAATTCAACCGAATCAATAGAGATCGTATCGGTGATGTTGGCAGGACATGCCATGTCTAGGTATTAATATATTAACTGAATACTGGTAAGTACGAGGTGACTGACAGTTATGTGGGTAAATTTATAATTTTGCTCTCCATTCAAAGATCTATATTGCGTGAGAATTACTTACTATTACTTATTACTTGCTATCTATATCCGTCAGTCTTATTGATTAATTACTTACTGTCAGTCCGTCAGTCAGAGCTGAGAATCCTAGATAAACATGCAGTTTTAAAATAAACTTTGTAGCTGTTTCATTGGGGTCTAAGAACGCAAAATATAAATAGTAAATGACCCTGAAACGTCACCTAGTAGGTTATACTTGAGATGAGCCAATTTCGTACTTGTTCTATTAAAATAAATTTGAGTTCATGCATAAGTTTAATGAGGCAGATGGATGTAGTTTCTTGGAGATTCTCATTGGATCGACGAAATATACCAGTCGTAGATAACTATGAGACCTCCAAAATGCAGACTGAATTTCAGATGAACGTAATGTAAACGATCTTCTCAGAAAGTCTTGTTAGTTCGCACATAAGTTGAAAGAGGCAGATAGCTGTATTTTTTGGAAGAGCTATTTCACATATAAGTGCTGTAGGACTAAGATATAGATGTCAGTTTAGTCAAGATCAAGGCTAGGTTGCCAAGCCAGGATAAGCTGCACTAGGCCATTGGTCGGAGCGAAAATACCTTATGTAAAAAAAGGAAGTATATTAGGGGTGTATTTAGGAAATCATCCTCGACGTGAGTGCCTGAAGACTTCGAACGAATCTTATAATTTTTCTTAAGGAAAGTTGGAGTTCATGCATAAGTCTAAACTGGTGGAAGGCTGTAGCTTCTTGGAGTTTCTCATTGTGTTTTAAGAAAGAGATGTATAAGTCATAGGTGGCTCTGACAGGTCCAACATGTAGTCCCAAATTCACATGAACGTCTTGTCAATATTCTTCTGAGCAAATCTTGTTTTTCGCCTCATTAAGGGTAAGATATAGATGTTAGTTTCTGCCAGATCAAGGCTAGGTTGTCCATGCAGGACGAACTATTTCAGGCCAATACTCGGAGTGAAACAATCTTATGTGTAAAAAGAACATAGCCTATTAGGGGCGTATTTTGGGGGCTGGAACTGATTTTGCAGCCGGAATTGACTGCACTTGGAAGCTTAACCTAGTTTTTTTCAAATTTATACAAGGTAAATTTTTCATATGATTAAAACTGTTTTGTATCCTTAGGTGACTTTTGATATTGCTTCAGAGCCAATCAGTTGCCTTGAAAGTGTTTGGAACACTTCAAACTACTTTCCTAGTAAAAGCATATTTTCAGGCAGATTGGTTTCGTTCAAGTAGAGTTATGCTTAGAATAATGTCACCATCGCTATATCACAGTAATACTTTGAAATTAGTTACGAAACATTTGTGAATAAAAGTTTAGTATTTCCTCCAAAATTTGTAAGGGCTAAACTAATCCAAAAGACCTTCACTGTCGTCCTTCATTAATTTGCTATTTCACCCAAAAACCTGTGGCCATGCTTTAGTTGTGTAAATTCTTCCTAAATCTGATCTGCTCGACTCGATGACATTAAGACAGTTTATCTATTTTTTAAATAAACTACACGAAGCTCGTTAAAGTGGTTCCAAAATTTCTGCTGATTTGTTTAAGAAAGGACTTTGGGCTGTAGCGAGATGTAGAGACGTGATTCTTGCATGGACCATGAATGAATCTGGAAAAAAATTCTACCTCCTAGACATGAAGTCTCCTTTGGCAGTCATACACATAATATTTTACAGATGGAAGAGAAATGTCTAATTTGTATGGACTTCGTCTCTGTCACTCTACCTCTTTTCTACAGTCTAGCGTTTAATTGTATATTGGGTGTGATATTAATGCAAAGCCTATGAGTGAAGTACAAAACTAGCGGGAATTCTTGAATTCAATATATACATACATATATATATATATATATATATATATATATATATATATATATATATATATATATATATATATATATATATATATATATATATATATATATATATATATATATTTATATATATATATATATATATATATATATATATATATATATATATATATATATTATATATATATATATATAATATATATATATATATATATATATATATATATATATATATATATTTTAAAATTAATTAAAACAGAATTTCAAAAAAATAGTGTTTTAAAGAAAAGTAAAGAACCGTATTAAAACCTAAAAAGAGCAGAAATAACATTCTGTGATATATAAACTTAAAACGACAAGAAATTACGGCCAAGGAATAAATGAAAACCAAACGAACAGATATTAAGTTAAATAATCACGTCAAACATAAAGATAACAGATACTGATGTAAAGCCATGAATAGATCCTAAAAGGAGTGAACAATCAAATGAACACTCAAATGAAGCTCAAAACATTTAAAATTACTACAAACAGGAGTTTCGAAACTGCCCCCCTAGCCATCGGAGTGTACCCCCCTCCCCCTTCCAAATCAGAGCATCAGTAGTAGTAGTAGTAGTAGTCACAGTCACAAGTAGTCAAATGAGCAAGTAGCGCCCATCGTAGTCGCAGCCGGAGTTGTAAGCAGTTCCAATAATAAAGTCTATATGTAAACAATGGGCAAATCTCATAATTTTTCAACCTTGCTCCAGGGGCTGTGAGGGTTAATGTTACCCTAGGGCATAGTTATTGGACCCTTTGACTATTTTGACGCAAAGACTATCTCGAGATTTCGGTCGGGCATCTTTGGAGAGAGGGCAGCTAAACAGAGCGCAGGAAGAGTACTGCTTGCGCTCCAATTACTTTTGACTCATGAAAAGGGTATTATAACTTTGAATTTCCAATTGAATGAAGCCCCTCCGAATTTTCTACGGGCACCCCTTCTATATAAAATTACTCTGGAAAAAATTGATCCACTGAAACATTATGGCTCTTCAGTATAGGTATCGTTGCCTCTGATAAAATGATTTATTCCTCGTACCCCTTTCTGACCTACTTGTTTTGACTCAGGTTCTATTTGTAATCAAAAGCTGTCATGATTATCTGTCATCAATTGATGATGCTGGGGTCTGTCCTGTCACCCATCTTCGATTCGACTCATACATGAGTTTCTTTCTTTTGTCAAGCAGAAAAGATGCAGTATTCCGATCGACGAATGTTGTATTTTCACCTCTTGGCGGGGTGGGTGGGGATGACTCAAAGGTGAGAATCGTGACTTGTTCATCGAAGACGATACTAGGGAGACAAGTGCTTTTTAGACGTCAGATATGTACTTTCAGTCTAAATTGTTAGTTTTATTCTATCGATAACTGCTCCTCTAAATGTTATAGTCTTAACGTTTGGTATTTTATATCCCTGAACCGATTTATCAAGTCCCACCCATGGGCCAAGGTTTTACAGCTGTAGACAGAATTTTTTCTGGTTGTTGTGTTTTTGTTTTGTTTGTGTCAGAAGAATTAGTGTAATGCGTTTTTATTTTGTCTTTTTTTTAGTTCCATCTGTTTTTCATTGATGGGTATTAAATGCATTCATTCATATATATATATATATATATATATATATATATATATATATATATATATATATATATATATATATATATATATATATATATATATATATATATATATATATATATATATATATACATATATATATATATATATATATATATATATATATATATATATATATATATATATATATATATATATATATATATATATATATATATATATATACATATATATATATATATATATATATATATATATATATATATATATATATATATATATATATATATATATATAAATACATATATAAATATATATATATATATATATATATTATATATATATATATATATATATATATATATATATTATATATATATATATATATATATATATATATATATATATATATTCTATTTCGAAATGGAAATTCACGGTATTTTTAAATATCGCAGACACTAACACGTGTTTATAGTTCGATATCCATGCCTAAACGTGAATGCTATGCAGTCTAAGCACAAAAATTTTCTAATGGCGAGTCTAAACAACAAAAAAGTATTAATATTTTTTTTATAACCAGCACCATCACTTACTTGATGATGTACTGTTAGTCCTAGCAGTGCAGTAGTTATCTGCTACATTATTCTTTAGTCCATGCAACTGGCAAAAACTCTCAAGAGAGGGGTAATAACAAAAAATGCAGATGTTACAATAGAGCCCTGATCTGATATTCATCGGTGTTCAGCAGTGCCTAGAATTAAGGCTGCATACAATCAGTGATTCGAAATTCACGCTCCCTATGTTTAGCTCATGCTCTAGGATGTAACAGCCTTTGATGTAGATATAAGAGAGTGATGCGTTACGATGCATGAACTTTAAATCTCAGGAAAAGAACGTAAAATGGCAGAAAATAAGCCTAACATCACGGAACAAATATAGCCTTGATTCAATGCATTATGGGAAATTCTTGAAGTAAGTTCAATTTTCCGTTGTTCAATATATTCCACTTTAGTAACCACCCTCTGTGGAGCCAAGCAGCTTCACAAGTTAATTAACAACCAACATCGTTAAATTAATTTTCAGCAAAGGTTGCGGTAGCCGTCAAAGGGCCTGTAGCTGGTGCTTAACACCGCTATTTCATAGCACTGCTTCACAGCATGCACACAACGTAAGCTCTACAAGTTAAAATTTCAACACCTGTCTAGGTAACCAAAGCCAACCAATTTAATAAAATTTAAATTATTTATTATTATTTATTATTAAACATTTATTATATAAAATAATCTATTATTAAACATTGAAATTATTTACAGGCTATCTCCAAGTAATGCGATTGTCCTCAACCACCGGTTTTGTATTTGTGACAATATGTTGGCTTCTTGTAGAAAGTCAACCCGTTGGCAAAAATAGAAGCAGAAATGACCCAAGAGTCATTCGGACAAAAGTACAAAGTCTTCTGGCTGAGGATAATTACAGAGTGAGTATTCTTCTTTTAGTGTATAATCAAAGCATGGCTGAGAAACAAGTATACACTGATACACATGTTGCGACATTAACTTTAGGTTGTCGACCACAAAAGATAGCTATCTTTTAGACTAAAAAAAGGATAAATGTTTCTTGATATAGAGATGAGAAAAAAAACATCAAATTTAATAGAGAGTTCGAAACAAACAATTTTTACTTTGCTTGGGAGAGGCTGCAGTTGAAAAACACTCCAGTGTTTGAGAAAACCAGATTTACCTGAATGTCTATATTTTGTATAAAGTAGAATCTGCATATCTTTAAAAGCAAAAAAGTTCAATTTTGAGCGATTTTGTCAATACAGTTAATTCGAAATTGTGTTATTTAATTTCAATCGAAAAGATATTTACTCACTTGTATTCACTGATAATTTTTATATGCTAAAAATTGTTGCTGTCTTTTTGAGAAATTAGTACAGCTAAGATTTACCACATAAAAAGTCAGGGGGGGTGGGGCTGCGCAGGTGCACTAGATTGCATCCCGAAGACAATATTGGAAGATCGGGGAACACAGAATGTACAGAAGTTATAGGTATAGAATCACCGATTGGATTCAGGAACAGAAGGCAGGGTTGGATGCACAACGCGGCTGATGAACAAAAGATTCTCTCTTATTGCAGTTTGAAGCCACGAGGTTGAATGCAAGATTTTAGTAAACGAAAAGAGAAATTCTTAGTGATTTTATAAACATCACTAACGATAAATCATCTTTGAACAAAAAATGTATCTTTCAGAAGTAAATAAGGTCAAGTCCATATTTTTAAATTTTTAGAGTTTAGCAGAAGAATATTGTAACACACTCCAGCACAATTTACTCCAAGAAATGGTAAAAATTTTCTTCTCAGTTGATAAATGGGGATTGAAACCAAAGAAGCCACGAATCTTCTTTTTGGATTTTCTGTGCTAACAAAAAGAGAAATGTTTAGGGATTTTATATGCATCACTAACCTATAAATCATAGTTCATTCGAACAAGATTGTTTCAGAAGTAAATATGATCATGGCCATATTTTACATTTTTAGGGGTTAACGAAAAAGTTTTATAAGCACACTCCTACACACTATGCGGCAAGAAATGGCAACAGTTTTGTTCCTAGCAAATATTTCATGAATTGAATCCAGAGACGCTGTTATCTTTCGATTTGAATTTTTTCGCTGTTTGGTTTGTGATCTTAGCCAAATTTGATTTTGAATGCTCATGGACCCGTTCTTTGGAGGGAGTGTGTTTTCGCTTTGTCAGCCAGAGGCAGAACTGCAGGCACATTCGAAGTTATTAAGTTGTATAAGTGTACGACAGATCAACTGACAATTCTGTCCGTTGTTTAAAACTGGCTTTTATAACAATCGATAGAAAGCAAAATGAAGCCAGATAGCGATAAATACTACACAGTCGTGTTATGTGACAATTAAAAGCTGTGAACAGCTTTTAATTGTAATTTTCAACGCGAAATAAGTATTTTAGGCAAACTTTCGAGCCCCTAAAATGGAGTCCCTAAGAAAAAACTAAGATGATTTTCCATTTCATCATCATCATTATAATCATCATATTCTAATTATAACCCGTCACAAAAAAAAACTCGACAGGACCCAGAAAAGACAGATTAAAATTCAAAACAAAACAAAAAGAAACAACGAAATGAAAAATATACTTCAACAAGTACGAACACGGGACAAACAGAAATGACCAAAGATGGGAAGACTCTTGGGATTTAGTAAAAAAAAATCCGGAATACGCTCCTCAATAACCCCAGCTGTGTTTACCAATCGATTTGTTGTTATTGTAACAGAATTTGTTTTTGTCTGAAAATACAGGCTATCTTATTTTCGGATATTTCACTTGGCTACAATGAATACAATTTTAATTAACCAGATAATAAAAACAATCATGTTTTTAAAATTTTACGTCATCATTTGATTCTTTATCTGTTATCAAAGAGACAATAAAAAAATAACGGTCTTGTGACATTACTGAAATTTTTAGTTTAGACTTTGTTTCCACCCTCAAAAATAGACGTATTTTTACAGTAAATTGGGTTCTGGGTTGCAGCATTAACTGCAGCCCAATAAAGGACGAACCTCTCCCAACAGTAACCCAATGTTATCACATTTAAAGACCTTGATGATCATTATTTTTTTTAATTGTAAACGGTTGGGCAAAGATGATTCGACAACTACTAAGAAAAGGTCCAATCGTCAGCCAACAATATTATTTATTCTTTATATTAGCAAATAATATTAGTCAACAATATTAGCAAATAATTAGTTATTCTTTTGTTCCAAAACACTATGTAACCTAATGTTGTGATCCACTCGCATAAGTATAGATGGGACTGTAATGCGAGTCCCTTTGCTTATTATGAGTAAATTCGGGGATAGATGTTTTGTTACCTGGGATGTTAGAATGAAAGTAGCAACAAATAAATCATGACTATTAATTATAATCGGCTCCTGAAACCACGACCGGATTCTAGGCCCAAGCGTTTTCGCCGCTCTGTTTTTGCGGGATTTTCGGGGAAATCCCCGAAAATTTGGGGGTAGTGGACGCACTGAATAGAACGCAACTGATGAGCCAAAAGTAATGAAAGAGAGAGCTGATACAGAACTCTCAGCTCCTATTTTTGGGAGACATCTGACAGTTTATAAATGGCCACGGAATTCCTGTGTTGTTTTAAAATAGCTATCCTGTGAATAAGCAGCGTGGCGACGGAGTGCACCTGGCTCTTTGACGATAAATCTCATCAGACCAGTTTTGTTAAGAAAAAACTCTCAGTGATAGTTTATTCCGCCTGGCATTGTGCGCCCCTAGACCCGGGCCTAGTGGGTCCATTGATAAATCCGAGCATGGCTGGAACACACACTGTGACTATGCTACACCCATAAGCATGACGAAGATAATTTTTTAAACCAGATTAGCCTGCCATCACAAAATGAAGAGAAGAAAAGCGAAAAAGGGGTTTTATCAGGCCAAGGAAAATACTGGAAGCAACAAAAACGAACATTTTGAGAAGATAACTGCTTCCCTTCTTCTGTAATATTTGAGAAAGTCTAAAAAAAATCCAGTTCGCATTTTCTGAGCGAAAATGGAAACAATTTAGTCCAGAAAAAGAGAATAAAACAAACAAAAAGACAAAAACAAACAACGTGGATATCAAACTGAAACACAAACCCAAATTGGAAGAATTAAAAAGCTTTCAATGCAGAATAAAATAACAGGTGAAACAAAAATCAAACAAATAACTCAAATCAAACGACTAAAGATGTTCTCAATTAGAATCTAGAAGCGAATTGTTATTTTGTTCCGCGTTGATTTTTAATTATATACATAGCTTTTTACATTTATAGCGCATTTAGCGTTGATTACATAATTGTATAGCGGTGGTTTCTCCTATCTGATAAGAATAAACGTACAATGCGTTCTCTTTAATACCGTTTCTGTAAATTTCATATTGCAATAAAAAGCCGAAATTAAAAAATTTTTATGAAGTTCTTATTAGCAGTTTTACTGCTACTACTACTACAAACTCACTGCAGCACCAAGCCGCCTATATATGTATATATAAGACTTCCAGAAAGTCTTAACTAGACCAAAATAAGCTTATACTTTCAATTGTAATCCACATTTTACCAAATTAAACTTGTGTAACTTACTATAAATATAGTTAAATAAATAGTCAATATTATTATGATTAAGTAAACTAATTAAAACATTTAATGTTTAAATATCATAATAGCAAATATCTAAATTAATAAACGAAATATTTAATTAAACAGGAATAAATTAATTTTTAGAAAATTTAAATAAATTAAGCCTAAGCTTGTTCTGTAGTCCTGCTGGGTAATACTCCACACTTAGTGAAGCTAGTAGTTTTTAATCCCTATTAATCTCCATGGCAATATCAGTTCAGTGGCGGATCCAGGGGGCGAGGGGGGCGCTCGCCCCCCCCCCCTAAAGAAGTCTAAAGTAGTGTAATTTACTTAATCAACGCAAGTTTGCGTTAATTAAACTTGCTCCTAACGCATGTTTATCTGATCAACATATTCCCCCCCCCCCTAAAAAATCCTGGATCTGCCCCTGTATCAGTTCCATACTTTTCGGATGCATCAAGTTACATGCAAGTGCCTATATATAAAAAATAGAAAAAAGTACATTAAAAAAAAAAAACTAACTTTTAGTCCCAATTCACATTCTATCGCACCCAAAATGAAGTTTCCCAAGTAGACCTCTAATCAATAAAGTGCCAACCTTAATTAAATTGAAACATCTATCAAAAGCTTGTAATAGGTTTGAGCAGACGTATATCCAAAGTAGATAACAAGGCTATGGTAGGAAAGCTTACCAGCAATAAAGGAAAGGGGCTTCTAAGGTTTCCAGAGAAATAAAGTGGAATGCTTGCAGCCACACACCTAATAAGTAAATCTCTTCGGAAATAAGGATGTCCTGTAAATTGAGTGTGTTGTCTGTCAATTTACTGGCTGAGCAATTGTAGGAAGTCTTAAATATCATTATCTTAGATAGGTTATATGTCAATAAAATGTAAATGGTGTTTTGAATCATGCACAGACATAGAAACTCAGAAATAGACATACGTAAATAGACATACTGAAAGTAAGCATGGATGAGGAGGAAGATGACTAAAAATACAAGCCATGGGTGTACGTGAGGGGGGGGGCTGAAAATTTGTCTAGTCCAAAATCTCCAGATTCTCATAATTGTCCCTTTTAATTTCCTATTCAATTTTTTTATTTCCTTTTAAATCTTCATGTAAATTACCTGTTCAGGTTTATTTTCCCAAAACACCTCTTCCCCTCACACCCCGACAAACTTCATGTGAGTGCCTTGTAAAATTAGCAAAAAAATGTTATATTTTTAACAATATTTACTCAAAAATAAACCTAAGGGCTATTTAGGAAAAGTGCCAAACCACTTGCTATTAATAGAGCGGATTAGGCAACTCCCAATCTCTCAACAGAGGGTGATAGAAAAACTATTTCTACGTACATGAGACGACAGATTTGGTAAAAAGAGGGACATTTGAAATTAGCTCTGATTGGTCACTAGACATAGTGTGGGATACTTATAAGAGTGACTTATAAGACTTACAAAGGAAAATTATCAACGCCATCTAGTGTTTGGTATTTTTTTCTTTTTGTATCCTACCCTAAAATGTTGCATATTTGTCTTTTTCAGGCGCTTTAAAATGTAAGGAATGGTAAAAAAAAAATCGCTTGTAGGCCTAACAACTTAAATTCAACTCAGCTGCTTAACCTGCCAAAATTTCACCAAGTTAACCTAGGGCTTCTCTGTGTTGGCCGGGCTTGTTAGTTTTTAAACCTTATATTCCCATATTACATCGCTAAACATCCAATTCCTTTATGTTTTCTATTATCTTTGGTCGAGATGCGAAAAAATGGGCTCTGGAGAAAGAGGCTCGGTTAGACAAACGGATCAGTGGGCTATAATTACACTAGATTGTCAGTGCTCATGACAGTTCTCAATCCCTATCTTCGCACGTTACATCGCTCATGATCTGATTCATGAGCTCAGAAGCTTATAAGCTTTCAATTCTCTTTGGATCATCCTTCTGCTAGACCTATATACAGCGGCTAAGACCATTGAAATAACTATGAGGGTGCTGACGGCAAATGCTCCCCCCCCCCCAAAAAAAAATAAAAACAACAAAACATCACCCTTGAATTTTAAATGAGAAATTATGTATTAAAATAAGAAAAGTGTTCATCTACCCCCCACCCCATCTCTCTAGAAAAAAAACCCTTAGCTGAACCAGTGACTATCAAACAGTTCATAGGAACGCAATGCAAGTACCGAACAACTCATTCTAGTTGTAACCAAAATTGTAAAAAATGAGTCTTGATAATGACTAGTTTTTAAAACTTTTTCCACAAAACAAGTTTTTCGAAGAAAAGTAAAGAGCCCCATTAAGTCAAAAATGAGCAGAAATAAAGTCGAATAATCTTCCAAGCGTAAAACTACCACAAATCACTATCAATAAATAAAATAAACTCAAAACGAGAAGAAATTAACCTGAGTAGGGCTAATAACCCCCATGCCTTATCAAGACCAGAACATAACTTGTGCTTTACTGGAAAAAGCAATACGTTATAAATGTTTTCACTTCATTTTACTTTCATAAATACAAAAACATCAAAACCTCAAGGAAGAAATATTAGTATATGTCAATTAAACTGACAATCCACGTTCATGTTTTTGGTTGTTTTTTTTTTTTTAGCAAAACACAAATTACGTTCTGGTCTTGAGAAGGCACGGGGGTTATTAGCCCTACTTGT
The DNA here is from genome assembly GCA_027921565.1 of Artemia sinica. NCBI lineage: Eukaryota > Metazoa > Arthropoda > Branchiopoda > Anostraca > Artemiidae > Artemia > Artemia sinica. The sequence continues at coordinate 13,699,876 of CM051265.1, read as the reverse complement.
GTCAATTTTCGCTTGTTTTGAGTTTGACTCGGCTATTTCTTGTAATTTCTGTTCATTTTGAGTTTCATTTATTTATTTATTGTGATTTGTGGTAGTTTTTACGCTTGGAAGATTATTTGACTTTATTTCGGCTCATTTTTGGCTTAATCGAACTCTTTACTTTTCTTTGAAAAACTAGTTTTGTGGAAAACTTTTTTTTAAGTTAATCATTTCTGTTCGTTCTTTATTGACATTAAATAAAAAAAAACAAGTTTTTTAAACTGAAAGTAAGGAGCGACATTAAAACTTCAAACGAACAGAAATTATCCCGTATATGAAAGGGGCTGTCCCCTCCTCAACGCCTCGCTCTTTACGCTAAAGTTTTTTATTGTTTAAAAAAATAAAGTTGTGAGACAGAGCCAAACTTTAGCGTAAAGAGCGAGGCGTTGAGGAGGGGACAGCCCCTTTCATATACGGAATAATTTCTGTTCGTTCTAAGTTTTAATGTCGCTCCTTACTTTCAGTTTAAAAAACTTGTTTTTTTTATTTAATTTCTGATCGTTTTTTAGTTAATGCAGCTTTTATTTTGGCTCACCGTCATTGAATAAGTAAACAAAATTTGCATAAAAATTTTACTCTTCTTTTGCTAAATGGCTGTCTCTAAATTTGGTTCTGACGTAATTTACAAATTAACTTACGTAACGAACTTCTATATTCGTATATTTTTCTTCTGGCAAAAAATACGTTGCAGATATAGTTGCAGATTTTTGCAGATATGAGCTTGAAACCTATGTAATAGGGTTTTCTGATACGCTGATTCTGACGGTGGGATTTTCATTAAAATTCTTTCACTTGTAGGGGATGTTTCCTCCCTTTTTCAAAAATCAGGTAAATTTTCTCAGGCTCGTAGCCTTTGATGAGTAATACTAAACTTAATAAAATTTATATATTAAGAATCAGCATTATAAGCCCATTCTTTTGATATATTTATTGACATCAAAATTCCGTTTTTAAAAGTTTCGATTACTATCGAGCCGTATCGCTTGTTTTTTTTTTTTTATTACGTATATGTTATTACGTATATGCGCACATATTGCCTTTTGGTGAGAAGATCTTCCCCTTTAAGCATTCTCTGAAAGTTTCAACTTAAAAGCACGTAGCGTCTTTTGATTTAGTTCAAGTCTCCCCTCAATACTGTGAATGGAGTAGTGTGGTAGTAGTAGTGGTGGCAGTTGTAGTAGTATTGTTAGCGCGCAAACATTGCCTTTTTGATCATCTCTCTTATCATTTCCTGTATTTTCCAAATCAATATACTCAATTATTCCTGTGTTAAACCCTTTTGGTGATCCGTATACATATAACGTGTTTTGATTTAGTTCCCCTCACTCCCCTCGATATTCTCTGAAAGGCTCGCCTGAATGTCCTTCGTCTTCTTAGAAAGTAAAGATCAAACATGCATTCCTTTCTCAATAACATATACTATGTATAAACAATGAACGAATTGGCTAACTAAGAGCCCTTGTCCCTAGGATTGTGGGGAGGTTGACATCCCTAAAGACATAATTAACCAATTGGACCTTTCAACAATGCACATAATAGCTCTCAACAATCCTTCATAATTATGAACATAATAGCTCTCTTAAAATTTCGATCGGATGTGACTTAGGGAATGATAGGCTTGGGGGGGGGGGCTAATTGCCTCTATTCACTTTCGACTCTTACATGGGCTAAAAACCTTCCGACTTCCAATCAAATGAGCTCCATTCGATCCAAAGTTTATGCGACCATCCGTTCCATAAGAACCTTATATGCCCCGGGGCATAACTTACAACCCTTACTCATGTGCCCAGGGAATTGTGTCCGCCCCAAAGACACTGTTATATAATTTTTGGACTATTGGTAACAAAACGGCTATCTAACAATTCCAACTGAGTGCGTTTCGGAAAAAGAGGATATCAGGGAAGGGGGGATAGTATCTCTTCATAATGTTTGACTCTTAAAAGGGAACTAGAACTGCACATTTCCAATCAAAGAGCATATTCTAAAGTTCACACGACCACCCCTTCCGTAAAAACCTTATATGCCCCTCGGGCATAACTTACAACCCTTACCCCTAGACTCTGGAGAATTTTGTCAACCCCAAAGGCCTTATTATATGATCTTTGGACTATTTTAAACAAATGACTATCACAAAATTTCTGTCGGATTCATTTGCTGAAAATACGATTTGGAGGGAAGCTGGCTGCCCCCGATCACTTTTACTATTAAAAAGAACATTAGAACACCTGATTTCCATAACAATGAGCCTCCTCCGGAGTTTTTGCGACCACCCTTTCCATAAAAACCTTATATGCCCTCGGGGCATAACTTGCAACCCTTGTGCTGAGGGCTGTGGGGGAGGTGGTTGTCGTCCTCAAAGACATAATTTTTCAAAGCTCTAAACTACACTAAACAAAATGGCTATCTAAAAATTTTGATTAGATGTGCTTTGGAAATTAATGGGCGTAGGGGGGGGGGGGCTTGTTGTCCTCCAACAACTTTTGACTATTAAAAAGGGCACTAGCTCTTTCAATTTCCAATCGAATGAGCCCTTTTTGAAGTTTCTATGACAGTTCCTTCGATACGAAGTGCCCTGGTCTAAGAAAAACCAGGCAAAAAAAAAAATAATAATAATACATTCTGCCCACATTGCTCTTTACTTAGGCGGCGCTATTGCGCTGCCTATGATATAAACATTAAAACAAACGACTTCTTATGGTGATCCCAAAAATTACATCATCCAATCCAGCGTAACCTTGAAGAAGTAGTTTTAACACTGTCTACAAAGTGTGAAATTTTATATCTTTTGATTGGTCATGGATGGGTGCTCCCGTCCACCTTTATATATAAGGGTGTTCCCGTCCAATTTTATTAATAAGATTGGTTACGGACGGATGTTTTTCTGTTTGTTTTTTTCGTTTCATCTTCCCCAGGGGTGATCGTGCCGAACAAGTGCCCCTAAAAGATTATTCTAGGGTTCAATCAAATGGAAATTGACAATTCTAGTGCCTTTTTTAAGAAGCAAAAGAGATCGTGCCACAGCAAAGTGGCCTTTTCTGCCGTTTAGTGGAGCAAAACAACCATGGGTGCCCATATGGGGGGCAGGGGGGGGGCTCCCGCCCCCCCCTGGCTGAATGATGCTGCCTTATTTTTATATTTTTGTTCTGAGATTTCTATTATATAGCATTAAAAGTACCAATTAGAGGAGGTTTGCCCCCCCCTGGAATTCAGCTTATGGGCGCCCATGAAAACAACAGTTGTGGAACACAGTGGTCAGCAATACAACCAAGCGAAAATTATAACTTCACCAATCAATTTAGAATTATTGAAAAGATGTTAATTATTTTAATTATTTGTTAATTATTGTTAAATATTCTTATTTCAGAGGCCATTACTAATTACAATAATTTTGTTAATTATTCTTATTTCAGAGGCCATTACTGTGGTTTGATGTATTTGTTCCTAAAGCTACATGCTCTAAAATATAAAAGGTTACTATACAGTTGTGCATCAGCTACTCAGGGAGAGTTAGTAGATCTTTCTGTGAGTGCGGGGGGGGGGGGGGGGGGTTGAATTCCCAAGAATGATATTTTAAGTCTAAACCTTCTAAAGGCCCATTCACAATGAGATTTTACTGACATCGGGATTTACCTAACACTCATTTTAGCCAATCAAATGCTTCATAGAATCTTCTTATTGGAAAACAAATTCTCAGAAAAATTCCGATTGGCTCCAATTAGCTCTAGCTATATCTTGGTATTAGAACATATTATTATGAATGGACCTTAACTGTCATTGAATATTCAGATAAACGAAGAAGTTGGAGGGAAGGGGGTTTAGATTTTCCACTTTGTCTCCCTTCATTCTGAGGAATATTTTTAAACTAAGCCTTTATTATGTGTACTACGTGGTAATAGCTCCCCTCTTATTGCAAAACTATTTTAGGTCTAACAATGAATGATTGCTTTCATATGCTTACCTGAAAAGAAGGGGTAGGGGTGAGTGGATCACCTCTAAAAAGGACCTGTTCTCACCTGTTCAGAGAACTTCTCTTGAAAACTGAAAGAATGATGACTCAGAATTTTTTCGTTTTTAGTGTTTTAGACTCCCCCCCCCTTAGAAATATTTAAGCGGTTTCCTTTTGTGGGAATGATCATCATTAGAGATGGTCAAAAGATTTCTGTACGAATATTAACCCTGAATTTAAAGGGTGCCGGAGTCAAATATCCCTCATATTTAAATGGGCCCAGGTGTAAACACTTCGTAACGACAAGCTCTGCTTGAAAAGCGACCATTGTTAATAGAAACCGAAGCTCTAAAAAACGAAGTTTAGCTTATAATTTTCCCAGCCTGCAGTATAGTCTCTGAGGAGATGAAAACCCTCTCTTGTTGCAAAAACGGTAGTTTATTCATGAATATCCTATTCTATTTTGAGAAGAAAATACAAAAGTTGAGCCTTTTCATCTAGAAATATTGTTATGGAAAACATAGAATTGAATTTAAAGTAAAAGAGTGAGAGCTTAGGGGGAAGGTGCACCCCCACCCCTACTTAAGATAACTCTGGATATAGTATTGAAAATAAACAGGAATTTAATTAAAAGAAAGAAATGAAAGTAAAGAGTGACATCAATATTTTAAACGAAGAGAATCTCCTCCATATGTGAAGGAAAAGATGGGGGAGAGGGTGTTCCCATCATTAATCCCCACTCTTTACGAGAAAGACTGACTTTTTGCCTCCAATGCTTTGAGAAAGAATACACAGTCACAAGGCCTATTGGAATAAGATAAAAATAATTCTTCACAATATCTCACCAAAGAAAGAGCGTGTTGCTTTGAAAATTAAAACACTCAAGCTCAAATGTTTTAAGGCTATCGAGAAATGAAACTTCCACTTGTCCATTATCCACGTTATTCCGCTCATAAGAATACTTACAGTAAAACCATAACAAATTTTAATGTAAGGAGCGAGGAGTTGGGGGCAACCCGTCTCGTTTTAAGAATAATTTCTATTCGTTTTAAGTGCTAATGTTGCTCTTTAACTACCACTAAAAGATCAATGAATTTGATAATTCAGTTCGAAATGAAAACGATATAAAACGTATTTTTTTTTTACCAGGCAAATTACTAAGGAGGATTGGACATTAATATTAATAAATTAATATAAAGACAACATTAATAAATGTTGTCTTTAACTACCACTAAAAGATCAATGAATTTGATAATTCAGTTCGAAATGAAAACGATATAAAACGTATTTTTTTTTACCAGGCAAATTACTAAGGAGGATTGGACATTAATATTAATAAATTAATATAAAGACAACATTAATAAATGTTGTCTTTAACTACCACTAAAAGATCAATGAATTTGATAATTCAGTTCGAAATGAAAACGATATAAAACGTATTTTTTTTTTACCAGGCAAATTACTAAGGAGGATTGGACATTAATATTAATAAATTAATATAAAGACAACATTAATAAATGTTGTCTTTAACTACCACTAAAAGATCAATGAATTTGATAATTCAGTTCGAAATGAAAACGATATAAAACGTATTTTTTTTTTCACCAGGCAAATTACTAAGGAGGATTGGACATTAATATTAATAAATTAATATAAAGACAACATTAATAAATGTTGTCTTTAACTACCACTAAAAGATCAATGAATTTGATAATTCAGTTCGAAATGAAAACGATATAAAACGTATTTTTTTTTTCACCAGGCAAATTACTAAGGAGGATTGGACATTAATATTAATAAATTAATATAAAGACAACATTAATAAATGTTGTCTTTAACTACCACTAAAAGATCAATGAATTTGATAATTCAGTTCGAAATGAAAACGATATAAAACGTATTTTTTTTTTTTTACCAGGCAAATTACTAAGGAGGAATGGACATTAATATTAATAAATTAATATAAAGACAACATTAATAAATGTTGTCTTTAACTACCACTAAAAGATCAATGAATTTGATAATTCAGTTCGAAATGAAAACGATATAAAACGTATTTTTTTTTTACCAGGCAAATTACTAAGGAGGATTGGACATTAATCCTTATTGTTCTTTTCCCAAGCCCCTTAGATTTATTTTCTGCGAACGCGATCTTACACCTCCATGAAAAACTAATTTATTTCGAATAAAGACTATCAAACTATTTCAGTAAAACACTATCAAACTTTATTTTTAATAGTGGGGGCTCAAGGAGGGGGCAGCCCCCATCATATCTGGAATAATTTCTGTTGGTTTTAAGTCTTAATGTCACTCCGCACTTTTATTTGAGAAACTTGTCTTTTTAGTTTAATAGTAAGTAAAAGATGAACGAATTGATAATTCCGTTTACTATGAGAACAATATAAAATCCATTTTTTTTTTTTTTTTTTTTTTTTTTTTTTTTGAGGAAAATTACTAAGAAGCATTGGACATAAATCCTTGTTATATTTTTCTCAAGCGCATTAGATTTATTTGCTACGAAAGGGATTTTACACCTCACCGAAAAACTAATTTCGTTCGAATTAACTAGAGGAAGTTTATAAATTCCAAAATCACTTTACTTCGATGAGCAATGAAAACAGAAATTTCTGCGTCGTAGCTTAATCTTCAGTTTAGACCATTTTTGCTTTTTTTGTATTTTGGAAAAAACTCTTATAAGGATGTAAAAACTTGTGTGAAGACTAAATAGGCGAGTTGTCAAAATGGACGTATGCTATATTTAGATACCTTGCAACATAAATATTCCAGTCTGATATTGAATATTCAACATGTTGAAAACGACTTTCTTACTGCATTGATAATTAAAACAACAATCAAAATAATTGCTATTACTTAGAAGAAAAAGTAATTATCTGCGTTTCTTTTGAGATATCCAAAAATGAGGTATTAATGCCCAGCAATGCTGTATTATATTGTCAAGGCCTTTATTTTATAAGAGATAATAGGAAGCCCAATTCCTAACTATCACTTTGGGAGCTGATGAATAAAATTCAATATATCAAAGAATGTTTAAAAAAAATAAATAACAATAATACTTGGGTATTCTTGTTTTATTAAGACACGCTCAAATTTAAGGTTCCATTACAGGTCAACAATTGGTGAACCGGTAAATCTGTCATTAGTGAAAGGAGCATTCATAACAGTTAGGTATGCTTCCACCATCACAACTGTTACTAACAGTTATCAGTGGGCTTGCAGAAACAAAACTGCTAATTAACGGAAATTTGTTTTTAATCACATCACACGACCACCATCATAACTTTTACGAACAATTGTCAGTTGGCTTGCAGAAACAAAACTGCTAATTAACAGAAATTTGTTGTTAATCACACCACACGACTATTATAACAACTGTTACTAACAGTTGTCGGTTGGCTTACAAAATCGCAGAAACATATGAATAGGCTGGTAAACTTAAAAGCTATCAAGTGTTATAAAATCAAATACCAAAATAGATTTTAAAACACTTTAAACTTCAAAACGAGCATGAAAATGAAATTCAACACTTTAAATCCCAAATGTCATCCATAGTTATTTCCTAAATGACAAAATTTGCAAATGTTGTTTTATTATTCAAAATTTTGAACTTGATGCACATAATTCATCAACAATTTTCTGCAACAGCAATTCAAATTGTTGGAAAATTTCAATAAGAACAATTTTCTGTTATTAGCAATTTTCTGCTGGGTCTCGAAAATACAGTTCTTACTAAGATTGTTCTGAAGATTTTTGTTTGTTTAGATGGAAGAAACAGTATTATTATATTTCAAAAACCTGCTGCTTTCAAAAAGATATTTTTCAAATTCATGTTTGATTCTACCTCTAAGTTTTTTTTCAGAGATTGGAACGAGAACGGCGTGACATCGAAGGAAACACCATCATGGGGAATGTAGCAGCATATTCTGCAGAGCGTCTACCTGGAAGAGATCGGCCTCACCGACCAATGCTATCAATCCTGAACCCACTGGATGTCCTTCGTCAACGACTACTAATAGAAATGAATCGTCGTCGATTACAAATGCAAGCAAAAGAAAACAAGAAGCTACTAGATAATATAGGCAGAAGACGTAAAAGGGAGACAGGAGAGGTCCTATGGGGGGTTTAACCGTAGTTTTGCTGTTTACTCATAAATAAATTGATATATTCCGTTTTGTGCTCGGTTTGCCAGTATTTAAAGGAGAAATCTCGACCGATTTTGGCCATATACATCTAGTCACAGTGTTTCTAATTTTATTTTCTTTACAATAAATACAAGGTTTATTCAGTGACTTCATATCATCATTCCTTTTTCAAAATCAGGCTCAGCAAACATGCAGGTTTCAGCAATATACAGCAAGGTATGATAAGGAAATCGTCCAAGCATCAACAATTAACAGAGGTGCAAGCTTCTCCAGAGCTTAATGGCTAATGCGCTCTAGACAATCATAAAACAGGGATTGCTTTTAGTATTATGCTGATGCTTAGTTCATACTTAACTTACAAATCTTTCAGCATATACCGGCAGGTAGGACCGGTAGTACCATATCCAGGTTTTTTGTTTGGGGGATACAAAAATAATCTCTTTTCGGTGAGATTTACCTAAAGAATGGAGAAGAAAGGGTTTAATTCCCAAGGAATTCGTCTAACGGTCTACAAAATAAGGGTTTTTACCGGTTTTTTAACGGCAAATTTACTAGTCGGTGAATTTTTTCAAGGGAGAGGAATTCAAACCGGGTATCCTCCCTGGAAACAGCCCTATTCTTGAACAACACTTGCTTTGCAGCGAGAAAACTCGATAGATGTTTGGGACATAATGATTGAATTAATAAAAAAAAACGTAATCCAACTTACGTTGTCGTATTAAAGACTAGAGATCGCACAATAAAGTACTCATTCATTATGAAAAAAGCGTTTCGTTTTTTTATAGTCCAAAAAGCATTGGGAATTACTCGGGCTAATTCAATAGTTTTTGCTCGTTTTAAGTTTCAAATTCGCCCTTTACTTCCAGAAAATGTTTCTTTTTTTATTTAACAAAAATTATTTTATATAAAAAAGACCATATTGAACTAAATTTTAATAAAAATTAATCAGATTAATCTTAGCATATATGCTATGTGTGTGTGCGCTAAGGAAATCGAAAACGTAATCCTATTATTTAAGTTGTCATGTGGAAATTTCCATAACCAGATATATCTTCTACAAGAATAGGAAAACTCGAGAATTGTATTTTTCAACAATAAACACCTCCACGTACAGTCTTGGAGTTTTTGGTAGCGGCAATACTAATTCTTTACTAACCCTAAGTGTGACAGGATTTCTGACCGATTGTTTTTCATTTTCTGATTTGCAAGCACTGCATCGGAGCCCCAATTTACAGAGACTGGCATTAACCAGCTATCAGTTAGGAAGATCTTCAAAAATTATTCAGTCTTATTCGTTGTAAAAATAATATTTGTTTTCGAAGTTAAAATTAAAATAATCTTTTCTTTACACTTTTTTTTCAAAAAATGTGCTTAACAAACAAACCTTACAAACATGATTCATTTTTCATGTAAATTATTAAATCTATTGTATTTAACATTTCGCTTTTTCATAAAATATTTTTCGCAACCCAGAACATATTTTAAAAGCTTTAATGTTAAAATGTATAATAATCATATGAGTATGTCAAAATTACAACTATAAATCAAACATATGACGGAAGATGAGAGAACACAGAAGTCATTCTTGACTTCTGTTTTTTTACACTCATTTCCTCGTTATTTAATCTTTCAACTATAATTTAAGAAAAAGTATTTGAAAATGATACCCTGTTAATTACTATTACTTATAGCATGATAATAACTAGTAGCTTAACATTTTAAACAAAAGTTTGGAACGTTAATTGATAATTTTTTGAACATTGATCGGTAACGTTTAGTTTTCAGTACGCCAAAACGATCAATCTAGCATTAAGGGACATCGAGAAAGCAGCCACGTCAACTGTTTTTGAAAATTTCTGTCCAGATGAGATTTAAACCAAATGTAAACTTTAGTTCTGTTTGTTTTAGATTTAACGAACATTCATTTCGTCTCCCTTGAAACCGTTATGCATATGGTTCTGGTTTTATTGGTCTTATCTTTGAAATTGATTTTTACTTATCTATTGAATTTTTTTTTTTTTTTTGATGTTTTCAAATTAATTTATGTTAATATAATTCGATCGTATTTCGATTAAAATTACTTTGTCATATTTAGTGTAGAAGCATTGATGGTATTTTTTTGCACTTGTAGTTGTTAAGAACTAGTATGCTGAGTGAAGATTAAATTTCATAAGCTTGCTGTGGTTCTTACTCTGTTTGCGGACTTGTTTCCATTTATCATAATGTCTTTTGTTAGAGCATTTCAATGCAAAGAGATCAAGTTTTGCAATGGAACCAAACATTTTTTTGAATAATTTTTTAGTAGATTATTTAATAATAATAACCACACCTCCTCCACCCCACCCTCAGAATTCAAATTTAAAGCTCTCACAATGACCTCACACGAAATGTCAGGCTCTTACAAAGTATTTTGAAAATGTGAGTACATACCTTTCAATTCGTCTTGATGCTAACCTGTAAAAAGGGCTAATAGTCTAGTAAAATTGTGGTTTGACTTCAAACAAATTGCTATACAAATGATTATTTCACTATCCGATTACAAAATATGTGCTGATTCCGAATCCAAAAAGTTTACCGCTCTGGCTCTTTCACAAATTTGAGTTTTTTTTAGGTTGAATTTGAGGTTGAGGCAAAAAATCTTGATTGAGTAAATACAAGCAAATTTGATAAGATATGTCGTTTATAGGTTCTTTTTTGCTGATGAACATGAAACTAAACGCTTAAAGTCAAAAGAATTGTTTGGGGTTTAAAGCTTTGAGAGAGAATGAGCTTGGGGGAAGGGTCCTAGGAAAATTGTGAGAAAAAGGGGTCAGCCTGAAACAAGTTGCTATACAAATGATTCTTTCACTATCCAACTAAAACGATATGTGCTAATGCCGAATCCAAAAAGTTTACCGCTCTGGCTCTTTCACAAATTTGAGTTTTTTGAGGTTACATTCGAGGTTGAGGCAGAAAATGTTGATTGAGTAAATAACAGAAAATGTGATTTAATATGTCATTTCTACGCTCTGTTTTTGCTGATGAACATGAAACTAAATTCTTAAGGTCATTAGAATTGTTTGGGTCTTAAAGCTTTGAGAGAGAGTGAGGTTGGGGGAGAGGTTCTAGGAAAATTGTGAAAAAATGGGTCAAACTCAAACAAATTGCAATACAAATGATTCTCTCACTATCCGACTAAAAAATATGTGCTGATTCCAAATCTGATAAGTTAGCCGCTCTAGCTCTTTCACAAATTTGAGCAGCTATAAATATCAGCTTATATTTGAATAAATAGTTTTAGCCTCCCACCTCACTTCTTCCTACCAATACAATATTCGAAGTCCCATGGTCTCCTTCATAATTGGTAAAAGTTTTATCTTGATCCTTGCTCTGAGCTCTTTCTGAGATTGTGCAATATTCGAAGTCCCATGGTCCCTTCATGCTTGATAAAAGTTTTATCTTGATCCTCAAAATTGCCGAATTTTGCGTGCTAAGCAGTGATTTTCGATGCCACAGTAAAACAAATTTTGCGCATGTCGCGGTAAGATATCGATCGGAACCGATATTTGGACATTTATGTTTATTTCCAGCTTTTTCAATCATCTACCTTTTATCAACTGCTTTTATAGCCATCTAACTTGTTTCAACTGTTTGTAAATTTGAAGTTCTAGGGGGGCATGTGTCCCCCCCCCACTTCGTACGCCCATGCCCACTAGGGAACGACAATGAATGTTTCCAACCAAATCGCAGAGCCAAGATCAAACATACCTCTCTGTTCTACCAAAATGTATTTGTCTATATTAAGTAACTAGTTCATTTCCCCCCCCCCTAGGACTGACTTTAAACTGACTCAGGATGCATACTTCATAGAAATTTCAGCCATCTTGAACAAAAGGGTTACGTAAAAATTGTGATGTGAAGCAACTGGCGTATACAGAGGTACTCAGGATAATATTTCGTCCTTGAAGAGCCAACGAAAAGCTTTATGAAGACTTCTGGCGTCTGAAAATGTCATTAAAGAATTTTAATTTCGCTATATCGAATCTGGCTTCAAGTGTTCACGACAATCTATCCATAGAATATGACCAAAATAGAACAACTACTATTTGGTAACACTTATCAAAAGTTTGTGTAAGCCGCCAGCTTTGACAAAGAAGAATTACGATTCCTCAGATGGTTCCGATGATACAAAAGTTTCAAGGACTGCTAAAAGGACATTTTTGTGCTTTTTTGACTGTTTTTTAACCTTGATGAAACTTTTAACTTTGAAAATGACACTTTTTTTCCACCAAACGTTTCAAAAAAAATTTTTAGGGAACGTTTTGGACTTGACTAACTTACTTGACTTAAGGCTCCTGCCGAGGGTTTGGCGTAGAGAACGATGAGACTAGGCGCCTTCAGGTTGACCTATCGCTTGCCAAGCTCGCAGCTTCTTCCGCCGGGATGTGGGATTGGGTGAGGAATTCATCGGCTTTGTCTTTCCACCTAGTGGGTGGGCATCCTCTGGGTCGCTTCCATCCGTGTAGGGTGGGGTTGAAGTCAAATGCGACCCGTGCTGGGGCGTCGCGTGGTATGCGAAGGAGGTGGCCGTACCACCGAACAGTACGCTGGGCGAGCTGCGTCGAGAAAGGAGTTTGAGCGGCACGTGACAGGAGAGTCTGGTTGCTAACAAGGTCAGTCCAGTGAAGTCTTTCGATTCTTCGGAGATGTTTCGTCTGTGTGACATCGACGGCGCTGAGGATAGATTTTGCAGCTGGCCATGTCTCCGCTTCATACAGCAGGATGGTGCTGACTGACGCATTGTAAATCCGCATTTTGGTAAAGTGGCTTATGTTAGGATTTCGCCAGATGCTGCTAAGCCTCCCAACAAGTGCTGAAGCTTTGGCAATTCGAGATGTAAGCTCTTTTGTGATCAAGCCATCATTCGATAGAATAGATCCCAGGTAAGTGAAGTCTTCAACCACATCTACTCGGTTGCTTCCGATGTTGACTTCCTTTACAGTAGAACGGGACGTGGGGGACTCAAGGAGCATAACTTTGGTTTTCTGCCAGTTGATCTTCAGTCCAACTTTCGAGGCTTCTTCTGAGAGCACCTGGAGAGCTTTGGTGACCTTTTCGACGGTGCTCGCAAGTAGTGCTATGTCGTTGGCGAAGTCAGCATCAGAGAGTAGCCGGTCTCCAAACTGAAGACCGAACTGAAGGCGATTCGTCGTGCTGGTCATAACATGGTCTATGACGCATTTGAAAAGCTCGGGAGCGGCGGCGCAACCTAGCTGGACGCCGGTCTTCACCGAGAATGTGGGACTGCGTCTTCCATTGACTTGCACGCAGCTTTCCACATCCTCATACAGCTTTTCCAAAAGTGAGCAATATTTCTTGGGTAGACCCGTAGTTCCTAGTATCAGCCAAAGTGAACGGCGATCAACAGAATCGAAGGCAGCCTTAAAGTCCACGAATGCGATGTACGCTTTTCGGTGGAACTCTCGCGTCTTCTCGATCAACTGGCACATAGTAAACATTTGCTCCGTCGTCGACCTGCAAGGCATGAATCCGGCTTGCTGGACTCTTCTCTTTCTACGAAAAAAGGTGGGACACTTGTCCAGGAGTGACATGGCGAAGAGTTTACCGGGAATGGAGAGAAGCGTGATCCCACGATAGTTGGAGCAGATTTGACGGCTGCCCTTACGTTTCCAGAGCGGCAATATGATGCCAGCACACCAGTCATTTGGTATACTTTCCATCGTCCATACAGCTGAGAAGATTAGCTGGAGCCACAGAATCATCGCTGCACCTATGTACTTGCGGATTTATGCAGAAATACCATAGACGCCGGGGCCTCGATTATTATTTAAGCGTTTTACAGCATTTTGGATCTCAGAGGTGGTAAAAGATTGCGATACGAGGTCGGAAGTAGCCTTGAGTGTGGTCATGGCTCCTTGAATCAGTTCAGAGTCGGGATGAGCAACTGCCTCGGCATTCAAAAGCGTTGAGAAGTGACTGCTCCAGGCAGAGAGTTGGCCTGCATCGTCATCCGGCATGCTTCCGTCAGCAGACAAAACACGGCTCACGATGGAAGTCTTCCCTTCCGTCAGCTCGCGGAGGTGTTTGTACAGGGAGCAGGTGTCTCCTTTTCTTGAAGCATCTTCGAGATCGCTGGCTTTCTTGTCGACAAAGGTCTTCCTATCACTGTGCAGTAGGCTATTGCGCAGGCCATTGAGTCGTCTGTACTCTGGCATATTCTTTGCTAAGCGGGCCTTCCGGTGCAGCTCGATTACAGACAGAGTCTCCCGGGATATCCAGGGTTTATTCTTGTGTCTGCTGCGGCCAATGGTACTGCCAGCAGAATCGAGTATATTGTCTTTGAAAGACTTCCATTCTACTTCAGGGTCGTCCAGAACTTGGAGGCAGCTAAACCGGTTAGAGATATCGAGAGCATACTTCAGTTGCATGTCAGATGTAGCCAGACTACTCAGATCGAGCTTGGGAAGCCGTCTTTCTTGTCCTTGTGCTCTCAGGCGTAGCCTCAGTGCGGCGACTACCATCCTATGGTCTGTGTTTCCAAGCTCGGCCGACCTATAAGTCCGGCAATTTCTTATTGACGAGCGCCAGTGACCCGAGATCATAACATAATTGATCATCTTCTTTGTCTGGCCATCGTTACTACACCAAGTGTATTTGTGTATATCTCGTCTCTGAAAAAGCGTGTTTGATATGACTAGACTATGCATATTGAAGAGCTGGAGGAGTCCTTGTCCGTTGTCATTCAGTAAATCTGGAGTCACGGGGCTGATAACACTTCTCCATACGCCCTCCCTGTCATTTACCGTCGCGTTAAGGTCTCCCAGAAGACTGACGATGTCGTGGGGTGGGACTCTAGACAGGGTCGCTGAGAGCTCCGCATAGAACTGATCCTTCACTTCCGCAGGACTCGGATTGGTAGAAGCATAGCATACAATAATTGTCCACTTTCCATGCTTGTGCTGGAGCTGAGCCATCAATATTCTATCTGAAACTTGTTTATAAGAGAGAAGGCATCTCTTGGCTCTGACGTTCAGCGCGAGGCCTACACCATTTGTCTTGCTTTTTGGGTCACCAGACCAGATCAGGTGATATCCTTCACCAATATCCTCGGACTCTCTTCCGACACGGCGGGTTTCCGTAAGACCAACCACAGCTATATTGAATCGTTTTAGCTCATAGGCAAGCGTTGATTTAGCTCCAGGAAAGTTGAGTGTGAGTACGTTCCAGGTGGCGAGTCGTATTCCACCTTCGTCAATAAGGTTCATTCGATGGTCTGAAATCGGTCCAGGGACATGCTGGAGTCGTGGAAGGTAAGAGGGGGTAGGTCGTCCGAGGCAGTATCATCGTTTTTCGTTGTGGTAAAATTTTCGGGTGGAGGGTTGCAGGCCCAACCAACCCTAGGCCTGGGATCTAATTAGAGCTAGGACTTGCCTAGATACTGAGAGTCCCCGGGATGGGCTCCACCCACCTCATCAGGTTGAGGCTGCCCATTAACATGGAGCGTTTAGTTAGGGGAAACCCCATATCCAGAGGCACG
Organism: Artemia sinica; assembly: GCA_027921565.1. Classification (NCBI taxonomy): domain Eukaryota; kingdom Metazoa; phylum Arthropoda; class Branchiopoda; order Anostraca; family Artemiidae; genus Artemia; species Artemia sinica. The sequence goes on along the minus strand of CM051265.1, from coordinate 13,684,194 downwards.
TGGTCAGCAGACACAGTCTCCCTCATTCCGGACGAACTCCATCCGCCTCCAACGTTTAGAGGGAGTTTCAATAAAAAAAACTATATGCATACAGGTTTTCTATGAAATAAAATTTCATAGACAGCGCCACTCTATAATAGCTAGCAATATCATTGAAACTTTTAAAGGAGCTAATTTGATTGGAAATCAGAAATTTTAGAGCCCTTTTTAAGAGTCAAAAGGGATTGGAGGGCAAGTAGTCCTCCCCCCAGGCCCATTCATTTTCCAAACAGATCCAGTCAAAATTTTGAGACAGCCATTTTGATCAGCACAGTATAACGGTCCTGTAACTATGTCTCTAGGGATTTTGGGTATATCAACCCCCCACAGTTATGCAAATTGCTCATTAAACTTTAAAACTAAATTTTGCTTTAACACTAAATCAAAGGCACTGTGTGTATGGTTGCCAACAAGACACCTCGGCAATATCCCGAGAACGACTGAGGGCATTAAGCTGAAATCTTTCAGGGCTACTACTATTACTACTTCTGCTCTTCCAATTTAACTAAATCAAAGAGTGTAAGTGTGTCTAGTTTGTCAAACAGCATAGATAGAATTTTTTAGGAACAGTATTAACTTTAATTTTTCAGGTCAACTTGAGGAGGTCTAAAACAAAATTAAACAACACTATTGTGTCAGGATTAACAATTGTTGAAAAAGTTCCTCAAACATACTAATAGCAAGCCAAACTACGGATCCTTATAGAAAAAAATCGAAAGATATAAATTATTATCCTCTTTTCCACGGAAAAGGCTATGTCAATGAAAAACGAACAGAAATTAATTTTAAAAGCTTTATCCGCAAAACAAGTTTTTCAAAGAAAAGTAATGGGCTCCATTAAACCAAAAAGAGCAGAAATCAAGTCAAATAATCTTCCAATCGGTAAAAATACTAAAAATCATCCTCAACAAATAAATGAAACCCAAAACGAACAGAAATAGCAATAAATAACTGAGTCACACTCAAAACGAGCAAATATTAACACGAGCAGGGCTGATAACCCTCATGCCTTCTCAAAACCAAAACATAATTTGCACTAACATAATTTGTAAAGAATGGGCAAATTCCATAACCTACAGATCTTTCTCCAGGGACTGTGGGGGTCATGTTACCCCAAAGGTATAATTATTGGACCTTTAAGCTATGCCAAACAAAATGGCTATCACAAAACTTTTATCAGACGACTTTGGGGATAAAGGGGACGTGGGAAGGGGGCTTGCTGCCTTACAATCAACTTGGTCACTTCAAAAGGGCACTAGAACTTTCTATTTCAGTTTTCTTATGGGAACTTGAAACCTCTACAGTAGGGTTTTCTGATACACTGAGATCTGATGGTACAATTTTCATTAAGATTCCTTGATTTTTTAGGTTGTTTCTTACCTTTTTTGAACATTAGGCAATTTCATCAGGCTCGTAGCTTTAGATAAGTAACATTAAACTTAATGAATCTTGTATATTTGGAATCAACCATAAAAGACAATTTTTAGATGCATCAATTGATATCAAAATTTTGTTTTTTGAACATCAGGTACTTTCTGTTACTATTCATTCCTAAAAGCACTTTATTTTATTTTACTCCCCTCCCTAATAGTCAAATATATAGCTCAAATTTCACATGAATGACGTCAAATTTTGCTGAAGATGTTTTTTCAACCATCAACCAGCCATTTTCGGCTTTTATTCGACAAAATGTAACATTACTTACATTCCATACTGACACTTCGTTATCCCAAACTGTTTGATATGAGATACTCATTTAGTTCAATGTTGAAAATTTGGCAGGTCAGAATTAGGTATGTCATGCAATTCTGTAATAACTTAAGTTACAGTTGAGCTTGTCACTTTAATAAGGATGACAGACATTCGCAAAGAAGAATCTACCGTCAGAGAGACCGGGAAACGCAACCTCCTGTACCTCACTCACCACCACCTCCAAAGCAATTACCACTACTTACATAACACTTGTCGCTACCATGGTCAGGGAATAGTGACTGCCTCAGCCTTGACAATACTGAATGTGTTTCAATTGAACTCAGTTCTACCTAGTCATCAACATTACATTTAAATGGGAACCCAACTCAAAAAAGTAATTATATCATTGTGAAACACCATATAACAATAAAACGTTTATAGAGACTATATAACAAAAGAAAACACAACAACATAAGATAATAGTGATAAAAAAGTCTACATTTACATCAGTAAGTGGTACCAAAAAGGAGGCAGGAAAAGATTAAAGTACTCAAAAAACAAAAAGTTAATTTGCACATTCCAATATGGTGAAAAAACACCAACAGAAGTTGTTTTCACACATTTTTTGTGTCAAAGCAGGCCATTTAGCTAAGCCAAATTTCGATATTCCACTGAAATTTCTACTTATTTCAGTCTGAAACAACTTCAGATTTTTTACACTTAAAAATCCCACTGAAACCTCAAAAAAGGACAAAAATTATTCTGGGTAAATATTCGAAGCCTTTCCAAAAGCGTTAGGCCAATAAAACAGTATTATAGGTCAAGGCCGTACCCAGGATTTTTTTTCGGAGGGGGTTTTACTGAAAAAAATTTCGGGGGGGGGGTACACAAAAAAAAACTAAAAAACGCATACAAAATTTATTTATGTCCATTTTTGTCATGTTTTTACGAGTCAGACAAAAATTTCGAGGGGAGTTCAAACCCCCATAAACCCCCTTCTGGGTACGGCCTTGTTATGGGTTCCCAAGGAGGAGGAGCCCGGGGTTAAAATCATACAATCATTAACAGCTTCATAATTTTCATAAGGACCTGACCAACATTACGTACTAATTTTTATTTTTACCAAAATATTTTTTGCGAAGTTTACCGTCGTTATAAGTTTCTCTAATGTCCTTCGTTTTGATTTCCTCTAAGCCGTTTTACTGATTTCAACATCAGACACTGATAATAATGAATCCTTAGGAAACGCATTTTCCAAAAGGATTTACGGGAAACAAAGGCAACGACTTGTCATTGGAACCTAACAGAGGAATTTTCTTATCAATTGGACTTAGTTTTGCAATGAGGCCTAGCTTTTTGTAATTTCAAAAATCATATTTGTAAATCCATTACTAGGAATGAAGGCATCCAGACATGAGATCATCATAATTAAGAAAACAGTTACCTAGGTCAGTCACCACCAGAATAAAAATCAATCGCCATCCTGGTTCATGTTAATATTGGACTAAAACGCCATATGAATCGGAAACAACTAATCAAATTAACTTTGTGATTTATACCTGGGATCCAACGAATTGCTCCAAAGAAAGGGAAATTGCAAAGAAAATTGTTTCCCTTTTTCCAAAGAAAGGGAAACTTGCACTAGTGTTAAAAAAAAACCAGCCAAACCTGGTACTTAGCCTTTTTTTTATAAAGATCAAAAATCTTTTGAGCTTGTATGTACCTTCCCGGGGGATATTTGTGCCTCTCGATACATTGCTAAAAAACTCATTCCTACCTAAACGATTCTCTAAGATAGTGAAAGGTCCTTGACCTGCAATTCCAACAAGGGACAGTTTTTAGAACATATCCCAAGTCAAATTTTTTAGATATGTTAAGTCTTCAAAATAGATAATTAAATTGATGACAATAGCCCCTATTGTATCACTAGTATCAGCTTAGTCAGCTAGTTGAATCTACAGATAATTTCCATGCTCACCTGAAACTACGTTTTGTAGACTAGATTTTGAGCTAAAACCATTCTTGAAACAAAATAATTCTGAACAATTAAGAAAATGTTCAATCCTAACATAATGTGGAGTAATAATCTCAACTGTTGAATGCTCTATGAAATTTTATCTTTTTCTTGAATTCATAAGACGTTGTAGTATAAATGACTCTAAAACTATTTTTCACCTATCTTCCGGTTCTTACCAAAATCAAGCCTCTTGTCCATGGGTCAGTGCTCTTTAAGATTTGAAATCAGGGTACCTGCTTGCGAATTTCGGGACCCAAAGACATCTAAAGTCGGGATAGCAACTTGCTATATTGCGGCACAAAACAGTTCGTGGTAACGAGCTGTAAGTAATGAGCAAAGTGGCTCATAGTGACCGAAACTCTAAAGAACGAAATTTTGATACCAATGAATACATGAAAAGAATCAGCTTATTATACTGATTCTAAATATATAAAATTCATCAAGCTTAGTATTGCCAATCAAAAGTTACGAGCCTGAAAAATTTGCCTTATTTTTGAAATAGGGGGGAAACATCCCATACAATTATAAAAAGCGTAATGAAAATCACACCATTAGAAGAATCAGCGTACCAAAGAACCCTACTGTAGAAGTTTCAAGCTCCTATATACAAAATGTGGAATTTTGCTATTTTTGCCAGAAGAATAATCACAGATGCGTGTTTATTTGTTTTGTTTTTTCCAGGGGTGATCGTACCGAAATAATGATCCTAGAAGATCGGAAGAGGATACATTCGAACGAAAATTAAAAGTTTTAGTGCCCTTTTTAGGTGACCAAAAAGATTGGAGCATATTAAATAAAACGTATGCTAGGAAGAATTTTTCTGGCTGAATCGTCCACAAGAAATTTTACGGAGGCAGCGAGGATGGAACTGTCTGAAGGGAATTTGACAGGGGGGTGCACTAATCATTAGATAAAACTTCCTGAAGATTTCCCCGTGAGGGGGGATATTTCATGGAGGGTGATCCAGATTTACCGGAATTATTTGTAAAATGATCAGAAATTAAACAAAAAAACACGTTTTTTTTTTAACTGAAAGTAAGGAACAACATTAAAACTCGAAAAGAACAGAAATTATTCAGTATATGAAGGGTTATCCCCTCCTCAATACCTTGCTATTGACGCTAAAATTTGACTGTTTGTCCCATTTTTTAATAACGGCTACTGAAACACAGGGGCCGTTTAATTAGAATAGGAAGCTTTTTCTAAAAGTGCTAACAGCCTTAGCGAAAAGAGCAAGGTATTGAGGACGGGGCAACTCTTTTTTTCTATCTATATTATTTACCTGCAGTTTCCTAGCATAACGATTTTAGTTAGTAAAGATTACAGCATAATCATATTGATTTATGCCTTGATCTTGATCATAATGATCGCAGCTCTTTTTATATAGATGTTCAATCAATTTATCTAATCTAAACTACCAATTTCCCTCAGCACCAAAATCAGCTATCGGCACCCCGATTTCAAATGCATTTGAAGTTCTTGGTTATTAAAATTAAAAAACTGCTGCCCCTACTTTGGGAAAATGAAAACCCGACCCGAGTGCACAAGGACCGATTTCAGTTTTACCGCCATCTTTCCATGTTAAACCCCCAAAGACTCTTATCAGTTTCCTGCACTTTTTGATATCATGATGGAAAACAAAATTATCTGACGCTTTACCTATGACATACCTCTGAAAAAGAGATTCCTCTGAACACTAATCTAAAAGAGAATAAAACCCCCACTTCCCACGCATTTTCTTTTCTTCGCTAAAGAACAAATAAACGTTAAAATGGGGGTAAGTACATTTATTTATACAGTGAAGCAGATACAGAAGTCTTGATATTTCGATCACATATACAGCGATCGTCATCAGTAGAAATACTAAAGTATATATTTTAAAACTAACATATTTGTACAAAACAAATAATTAACTTCCGGGTCATTCATAAAATAAATAACTTCCGGGTCAATAACTAGATTTTATCGGAGAGAGTTCAATTCAAAGTCTTGTTCAATAACAAGGTTAATTCAAAGTCTTGGGATGTAAATTTTCTTCTTTAATCTTGCCTAAAGGTAATATAAATTTCCAATAAAGGCTGCAAAGTCTTCTGTATCTTCTAATTGCAAACCAAATGTTGAATCTATAGTTGTATGCTTGATCGAACTCATTTCCCCATATATACGAGGCATTTTCGATGTTACATCTTGAGTAGGTATCCTTTTCCAGACCACAATGCCTTTCTACGACCAAAAATTAAACGTTTAAAATGGGGATAAGTCCATTTATTTAGATAGTGAAAACAAGTACAAAAATGTATATATTTCGATCACATATACAGCGAGCTTTATTAGTAGAAATACTAATGTATACATTTTAAAACTAGCATATTTATACAAAACAAATAGTTAAATTCCGGGTCATATATAAAATAATTAACTTCCGGGTCATTCATTAGATTTTTTCAAATTAATCTTGCCAAAATGTAAGATAAATTTCGGTTTTCAAATTGGGTTTTCTGAGTTTTCAAATTGCAAACGAAATGTTGAAATGTTGAATCTATTGTTGTTTGCTTGACTGGTCTCATTTCCCCATATATATAAGTTTTATTTTTTTGATGTAACACCTTAGATTAGGTATCCTTTTCCCAGACCAAACTTTGTTTCTATAACAAACGGAATAGCTGTTTCAAACTTTGTTTCTATTCAAATGGGGATAAGTCCATTTATTTTGACAGTGAAAACAGGAACAAAAGTCTAGACATTTCGATCACATATACAGTGATCGTCATCAGTAGAAATACTAATGCATACATTTTAAAACTAGCATATTTATACAAAACAAATAGTTAAATTCCGGGTCATATATAAAATAATTAACTTCCGGGTCATTCATTAGATTTTTTTGGATTAATCTCGCCAAAATGTAAAATAAATTTCCAATGAAGGTGGCAAAGTCTTCTGGGTCTTCTAATTGCAAACGAAATGTTGAATCTATAGTTGTTTGCTTGATTGGTCCCATTTCCCCATATATTCAAGGCATTTTTGATGTAACGCTTTAGATTAGGTATCCTTTTCCCAGACTACACTGCTTTTCTATGACAAACAAATAAACGTTCAAATGGGGGTGAGTCCATTTATTTTGACAGTGAAAACAGGTGCAAAAGTCGGTATTGGTGCATTATGCGGGCACCGCTATATACTGTATGTGGAATGTCAAACGGGAAAAGCTACAGTCAAACGGGAGAGACAGATACCCAGTTATAATGGTTTATGAACAAAATAATAAGAATTACAACTTACGCGAATTACAATTATGCGCCCAGAACGCTTTAATGTCTTTCACAATCGCTGAAAAATAATCTCCGCCTTCAAACTTCACTTTCGCACGCCATACGTGCTCGGCTAAGTAAGCTGATAGATGTTGGTGGGTAGTACCTCGGTGCCATTTATTTTGCCATTTGGCTGAGCCCCACATTCGCTCTACCTTTTGGGTGTTTGCGCCCGTTATTGAGTCGACAAAATTTTTCTTATGATTAACTGTTTTATGTATAAAACCTACTTCTTCCAGGTCGCTGGTTTTCTATCCACTCCAACAATCTGATATTATTGTTGTCCCCTGCTCTATGTGCAGCTTAATTTGTTTTAGCAAAGTTTCTGCACTTCGGTCGGGGACCTCACATAAAAATCTTTCCCCAGTTTCTCGGCAGACTCCCCCAAACACCCACTGTTGAGGTAAAATTCGTCCAGAATTATTTTTTTCTTTTCGTAAACATGTATTCGTCTATCTCGACTCTGTGATCAACTCCTCAAATTTTTGCACAGTTTTTCTGTTGCACAGAGAACACGCACACTTCACGGAGATAGTTATTCCAATCGATTATCGTATATCTAGAGATTCCTAGTTCTTCTTCACACATGGCAATAGACGACCATTCTTTAGTCGAGAGTTAAATGAAACGAACTGCAGCAAGAAACGGTATTTTAATATTAGCAAACCACGTATTGACACTCAAACCGACTTTTTGCTTACATTGCCGTACACAACACTTCCAATATAGTCCAATATGCTTCTCATACAAGTATGAAGTCAGGGTGTGTCCATTTTCGTGTTCTTTTGTCTTGGGCAATAACCCCTTATCCTGTAAAAATTCAACTGCCTCTTTTTCTGTCTTAGGGAAATCCCAAATTGTAATTTTAACATTCATATTAGATAACCCCTTCCACTCTAACAACTGTTTTAGTACCGGGTATCTGTCTCTCCCGTTTGACTATAGCATTTCCCGTTTGACATTCCACACACAGTACATAGCGGTGCCCGCAAAATGCACGAGTACCCAAAAGTCTTTACAGGTACAAAGAGAGGGTTCAATAACACGGTTCGTTCAAAGTCTTGAGATTTAAATTTTCCTTCTACTACTACTACTAACAAATCACCGCAGCACCAAGCCGCCTGAGACCAACACAGCTATTTCCTTTAAATCTTTCTTTATGACGTCCTCCCGCCCCAGACGGGGACGACCTGCTTTCCGTTTAGCCCTAGACGGTTGGCCGAAAAGAACTATCTTCGGCAATCTGTCATCCTTCATCCGCACAGTGAGCCCAAGCCACCTCAACCTTTCTTTCATTATAGCCCTAGGGAGCGGTATTGAACCACATTTTTCGCATAGCCTACTGTTTGAAATACGGTCAGTCAGCCGGGTACCCAGAACAATCCTTAAGCAATTTCTCTCGAAAACATCTAGCAAATCTTCATCTGCTTTTCGGAGCGTCCATGCTTCAGAGCCATATTTGACCACTGTCACCACTGTAGCTTCTAATATTCTAATCTTGGTTTTCAGACTTATCTTCCTATTCTTCCAAACTTTTTTTTAACTGTGAAAAAAAAACCTGAGCCTTGGCTATTCTACTTTAAACATCTTCACTGCTCCCACCATCTTTACTAATAATACTACCAAGGTAAGTGAAGCTGCCCATCTTTTCATTACCCAACGTCACCTTTTCATCTTCACTTATTCCTAGCCTTAGTGACTTAGTCTTCCTAACATTAATTTTCAAACCAATTCTAGCACCCTGAACTCGCAAAACCTCTAAAACTTCATTCATTTTGCTCACACTTTCATCTAGGATGCTTAAATCATCAGCATAATCCAAGTCCAGTAGACTTTCCCCTCCCTATTTGATTTCGTGGTCTCCCATTGCCTTTCCTGTGCTCCTTAAAACAAAGTCCATCAAAATAATCAATATAAAGGGGGATAGAACACAACCCTGCTTAACTCCTGATTTAATACAAAACCAGCTGCTAACCTCATTTCCTACCTCAACTGCAGCGGTGTTATTCTCGTACATAGCACTAATCACTTCAATGTATTTGTCTGGTATACCATACAAGGATAAAACCTTTACCAAAGCTCTTCTATCAACAGAATCGAACGCTTGCTCATAATCTATGCAACTGAGGAACAAAGGTGTTTGGAAACTCAGGCACTTCTCAATTATTAGCCTACGAGTGAAAATTTGGTCGACACATCCTCTACCTTTTCTAAAACCGCACTGTCCTTCTTTTTAAAACTTTGTTTACGGCATCTCTCAGTCTAAAAAGTATCATATTACTAAGTAATTTACTACCTAGAGACCAGACTAATGCCTCGATAATTACCACACTCACTTTTATCACCTTTCTTATAAAGTGGCTTAATTAAGGTTTTCCTAAAATCGTTAGGTACTTCCTCTTTTTCGAAAATCATATTCATAATCTTCAGTAACTTATTTCTAACCTCAGAGCCACCATATTTAAGAAACTCATTTACCACCCTATCAGCACCTGGAGCCTTATTATTTTTTAATCCTTTTAGTACTGTTGCTAATTCCTCCTCACAAAACAAATCTTCCTTCACATCCGAGGTACCACAAACTATCATTTTCCTCTATATCTTTTCCTGCAACTCTATCTCGGTTAAGCAAATTCTCAAAATGTTTGGCCCTTTTACTTTCGGGTCATTGACTAGATTTTTCCGGAGAGTTCAATAACAAGGCTCATTCAAAGTCTTGAGATGTAAATTTCTTCTTTAGTCTTGCCTAAATTTAAAACAAATTTCCAATAAAGGTGGCAAAGTCTTCTGTGTCTTCTAATTGCAAACGAAATTTTAAATCTATAGTTGTATGCTTTACTGGTCTGACTTCCCCATATACACAACTCCTTTTCGACGTAACACCTTAGATTAGGTATCCTTTTCTCAGACTACACTGCCTTCCTAAGACGAACAAATAAATGTTCAAATGGGCATAATTCCATTTATTTAGAAACTGGAAACAAGTACAAAAGTCTAGATATTTCTATCACATATACAGCGATCGTCATCAGTAGAAATAATAACGTATACATTTTAAAACTAGCATATTTATACAAAACAAAATAATTCTCTAAGGAAAAAATTCTCTGATATCCCAACTCCCATTTCTGAATCATTTTCTTAGCTTCTCTTATAAAGAACAAAAAAAGATATTTTAACCTCCATATAGGGCAAATTTTCTGCTATCGCAGCTCCACTTGTCAATCATTTTATTGGCCTCCTTTAGAAGAAACCATCTTGGTGAAATTTTTAAGAAATTCGGAAACATTCTGCCACTTTCCCACGGGGATAGTGTCTCAAAATCCACAACTACCTAAGAGCAAAACTGTACATACTTAAATAACAATATCCCACGTGTTTCCTGGCAACTATGTCCATTCCTTACTAAAATCCTAAGTCTTTTTAGACTCTTATACTGATGAAACTCTTAAGACGACTAGAATGTCATGCTATTTTTTTTCTGCCATGAGAGATTAATAGACCAATTCTCTTTTATATTTGTATTTAGAAATTACATTTACTACAAAATATCTTAGTTTTAAGTTTTAGCTTGGCTCTTTACTTTTATGTTATTTTTCTTTTAATTTAACATCAACCCGTTTTAAATTTGTTTTATTATTATTATTTATCTGAAAACCATCGGTAAAAAACAAAGGAAAGAACAAAATAAAGAAACGTACACAACTAACAATAATAAACACTAATGAAGACAAAGACATTAGTGAAGATAATATTATCAGAAAAAAACAACAAAAAAACAAAGAGCTAATGGGTCAGTAAAGGAGTCCAAGGATGACTTTGCTTTAATAGCTGAATATTGTAATAATTATTTTATGGCAAATAGACTATAAATTGCACTATAATGTCCTAAATAAAGAAACGCACGGCAGTATGTGAGCATGTCCTTAGATACTGGCATATTTCCCTAAGACTACCCTATATCTTTAACCTGCTCCCTAGTTATTCAAAGGCTTACACAAACTTTTAAATAATCTGACATCCCTAACTAAGCGCTTCAACACGCTTTATTCTTCTTTATGAGAAAGTGATGTCTTATTGCTTGGCCCATTGACAATGAGACGTTATTTATAAAACTCAAAATTAGCTGATGCTTACGATCAATGTTTCTTTTAAACGTTGAAACCCTCCAATGCCGTAATTTATAGGCTTATTTTGAAGATTATAGCCAATCAGAGGTTTCTATAAGATATTCTGATTTGCCAACATTAACTATATTCAAATCCAGTAAACTTTTGACCAATTCTACAATAGCTTTGTGGCTGATAGATTCGGGTTCACTAATTCTAAAACCTTATTAGTTGAACCTTAATGCTGGTAAATCCTCATTGTGAAGGCACCTTCGTATGATCATATCATATCAATCTCAGGTTTTAGTAACGGTTTTATTAAATGCATAGATTTTCTCACCTAAGAATCTTAAAGTGAGAAAGACAGGTTAGGGAAACAAAATAAATTTTTAACATACGAAATTGATACACAGCTTTCAGAACTGGTCAACTTTGCTACTTAAAGCCTCTCAATTTGTCTTATCGTACACATTATGACAAAGACAACGCTGTCATTATGTATGTATGTCTTCCTTTTGTTGAATCCCCAAAGGGGTCTTTAGCTCCCCTTTTTTCGCTTAGAGAAGTGTATAGGTGCTATTTATTGTTGTAGCCTCACACTCTACTAGTGACTACTAATATTTGCAATTTGTTTCAAGTCATGTATCCAATTTATTTGGCGGTATTTCCAATATAACCCCTCCCTCAATTGAGAAGATGAAAGCGTTCACTCTGATTTCACTCGTGTCGAATACCACTCGTAAGTACGATTTCGCTCGTAACGCAGCCGATTTTCAAAGGTAAACTCGCAAGCAGGAAATTTAATACAAAAGCACCATTCAGCAATCAGTTGCCATGTGACACTTTCCTTTGGCAAAATTAACCTAAGAACGTCATTCTAGAGTTCTTTAAGACAACGTTCAAACGTTTCACAAAAAGAACAATATCCAAAACATGCTACTTGTTGTGCTACAGTACTATAAATAAACGCCAAGTAAAAAGACGGTTTTTCACCATCAGTCTTCTCGAAATTTCAGTGCTTTTTAATTAAAACATTTTGCAAGTAAAAAAGTGTTGGACGTAGTTTATACGACTTGAAATTCCTAACATAGGGACAAATCCAAAAATTATTATTTTATTTGGTTGTTTACACTACCCCTCCCTAGAGAGTTAAGGATACACTTAATGTCAGCAATTCGCATTAGGAGGGTTGAAACTAGAAGAGCTCAAGAACTTAGAAACTCCCTTTCTTCTTTAGGAAATGCAGGAGAATATGGCCTGTGAGCACAGCAGCATGTCAGATTAGTAGCCTTTCAAGCTATTGACAAGAACAAATAGGCGTTTTCTAAACATTTTCAGCACCGCCTCCTTAGCCCATGCTTCGCCCATTTAAACGCCTAAAGGAAGAACCAACCTTACCTCCGACTGAGGCTTTATAGTATGCTTCGGCTTTATTTTTTATTTTTTGGCTGGGCCTACGTCTTAGATGCGAATATTTTAAAGTTATTGGATCAAGTTTTTAACGGAGTGTTTCGAAACCAAGATAACTAATTTAACAACTTTGATTAAATAAGTAGTTTAAATCGTTTCATCGGGGTGTTGACTGTAAATGTTGACTAGTCAATACATAAAATACCATGTACTCAGGGGGGGGGGGAATAAAAAACCTTTCATTTTTATAATAAACTTTAGAATAATTCTTTATAGAATAAAAATCTTTTCAGTTTTAAAATAAAGACTTTTTCAGGAGGGTGAGGGGGGGGGGGGAATAAAAAACTTAAAAAAACGCGTCCAAAATTTGCTTATATGCTGTTCTGTTACGTTTCCCTAACCACCACCCCCCTCCCTAGATACCGCCTTACATGCACTACATCAAGAATAGTCTCTTTTTCAATTTGTAGCTGCCATACAGATAGAATATAGTTATAGAAATAGTTATTTAGGAAGGTATCGGAACCAAATAGCCCACGAGGTTGGGCAAAAGATTGGGCACATCAGGGTATGGTGGAATGAGAGTAGACCATATAATTTTAAATTTCTGCAGTTTTTAAGGAGGTCAAAATGACACAAGGTTTAAATAGGATAGGAACGATTGTTCATCCACATCTCAGACTCACACAGCCTAAACAGGCCGCGAATGCGTAGTAGTGTTAGTACTGCATCTTGTTTACTAAGACTATCACTTCCCCATATATTGAAAAGAATTATACTCCTCCATGCTATTCCAAAATAACCAGGGATCGTTTGTATGACTTAGCGTGGATAGACTTACCTTTCCGTGGCGACCTGTCACTAGTCACACAAAATGTCACTAGTCACGACCTGTCACACAAAATCCTCTTGGATTTTGAGAATACAAAATAAAAACGAACTGAGTCACAAAGCTTGGTATAAAATTTTAATTTACAATTACAGTACTTTAATTCTTAATATTTTTTCCTCAAAGTAGGTTTCAAGTGTTTAATTTTATTAAAAATAATAAGAAGTTCATGTATAATAACAGGCCATTTAGATATTGAGGAATAAAAGAATATTTGTTTGAAAAGTCTTTTCCAATTTTTTAAAAGGACTTTGTGTTTGAAAAGCCAAGACAAGTATGAGTTTGCATGTAATTTAGAAAATTGCCAAGCGTTTATATTTCAAAGAAAAGTTCTGGGGAAAAATTCCTCAGGTTTTTCCAAAGTTTTGATGAAAACAAAGGAAAAGCTTAAGGCTAACTTATTTTATAACAATAAAGTCTTAGCTTCTAAAAGATGAAAGGAAACAGAGACGCCAGCTTTAATTTGATATACTGTATTCATTCTTCCAACTTAATAATAACAGCCAAAAGATGTTTGTTATAAAACTAAGACAAAAAAAAAGAAATACCGGGAATGCCTCTTCCCTGCAAAAAGGGAATAATGCATCAACCCTCCCCCGACTTACACCGAAGAGGAGTATTTATTAGTTTCGCTCCGTATCCAGGTTTTGCCGCTTAAAACATCTTTTCGTCCAATTAGGCTGTAGCATTGATAGAACACAAAATAAAAAAAGTAACACAGAAAAATTGTAAAAAATAAATAAAGAACAAGAATGCACCATTAAGTGTCAATAATCCGAGAAACAGGAAACGAATTTACAAAAATAACTTAATTTTCTCGAAGAATCTAAGGATATGATAATTTATCGAGCGATTTCAAAGATGCCCTGTACCTCCTACAAACCCCGTCAATATTACCCTCGAAGCCAATAAACTTTAATATAGTGATATCCTGCACAATATCCATGGGTTGTTCGGTATTTAGAATTGTCAAGATAAATGATATGCTATTTTGAAAGGAAATTGAAGAACTACTCAAGAGTCCAAAGTGGTCTGAGAATACAAGAGGGGGAATTCGAACCCGCCCCCCTTCAACCCTCAAATTGCCTCTTGACCATCGTTTCGTTTATAATCATATAATTTGCGGTTCATTGACCCTCCCCAAGATCCCTGCATTTTTCCCTAGATCTGATATATTGTTCGTTTACAAGTTAATGGCGAATAAATAGTATCAAGTATCACGACGATGAGCATATGAATGTATTTGTGAAATACCATCAACTTTGTTATGTCATACTGCTGGACAAATTAACGTCCATTCGCCCCTATTCCCTTATTTGTTTACAATAGTTCCTATCAAATCTTACTAAGTACATAACGAAGATCAAGGGCAATGACCTTTGTCACGAGAAAAGAAATTTATAATTTCTTAATTAGATCAAAATATCTGAAAGAATAACAGTGGCGTCATGAAGTTTTAGAGACTGATAAAGATGAAATTGAAGAAGAAAGATGAAATTCAAAAAAGAAAAGGTGGAGAAAAATTATTTTTTCAAGATAGTTTTTTAAAGATGAAGATCCAAAATAATTTTGTTCAGAGGCATAAAACGTTCGAAGGAGTATTTTTGCTATCGCATTTAATTCCACTTTTTATATGTTTGAAAGTGCAGACAATGTATTTGTCAATAAACTATTTTTCAAAAAGTGATTCCAATTTTCAGGCTCGTACGAAAGGTAAGGCGGGGAGGCTTAATGGCGGTCTTCATACCAGTAACCTCCTTCAGACTCGTAATCCCTACTGAAGCTTCAAAAACTTATACGATTTCTCATGCAGCTTGTATATTCTAAATAGTTTACTTTTCAAATTCCCTTATGTACCATCCGAAATGTACCTTAAAAAGTTTCCGATATAAACCAATACCCGTGCTTAGCGACGAAGCGCTGACTCCCCGCCACCTGGTGGTATATCTTGGCATGCCAATTGTTGCCAGACAGATCTGCCACACTTGGCGAAGTCCCCAGAACGCTCGGCACGCAGCACCTGTTGTACATCTCGGCACTCCAAATGTTGTCACACAGGTCTGCCACGCATGGTACAGTCCCCGAAATGCTTGGCACACCTACGCCACGCTTGGAACGCGCCATCTTGTGTACATGATTTCTGAGTGAGAGCGACCCCTTGGCGCTTAGCAAAACAAATACGGCCAACATTCATAGTCTTCTGACATTTGGTTCAAAATGGTAACACTTCATGATTCTTTTCAAATATTAGAATAAATAATCGGAATCAAATTGAAGTCTCAATAGTAGGCTATAAACTGGACACCATAAGTGGAATAATGGGGGAACATTTTGGACTCCCAGTATCCCTGTACAATAGATGGATCAGTTTTATAACCATTTTACACTATCCTAAATCGTGATGGTTTATCCTTGTTCTTAAATCAACACAACTGGAATACCAATGATTCCAGGGATTCTAAAAAAATGATGGTAAACATGTATTGTTTTCCCTATTCCATTATTAGGTAGAAATAACTTCTAAAACATGTGTGTATTGCCAACAAAGGGGAGAAATTTTTCCTCTTAGTTTTATAAATCATAACGAGATTTCACAGGATAATTGAAATAAATGGACGATGGGTTTGCCTAAAATTTGCTACTTTTCGTCTTTACCGTCGCTTCTCTCCCTTTTGAGTACGTTTCTTCTCTTTATCTTTTCTTTCCTCCTGAGTTTTCTTTTGCTTCTCCCTAGAAATGAATGTTTATTTAGACACTAATGTAGAAACGAACAAATACGTATCCTAGATGAACACATAATTTGCCGTCAAACTTATACATGTATATATCCAACATTCGCCGGTGATTGTCCAAAATACCTTGTTTTCTTCTTGGATTTACTCGGCGTTGCTAGTCAAATTTTCAGTTTTATGCAAGTTTGATGGTGACAGGTTAGGTTCGGTTGAATTAGGTTTTTAACCCATTTCTGACACTTATAACCTAACTTAACCTAATCTAATTTAACCTAACTTTAACTTTTACCATCAAAGCTTGCATAAGACTGAAAAAGCTGATTCGCAAAGCTAATTGGCTCCAATTGGAGAAAAAGGAATTTCGGACATTCACCGGTGAATGTCGACATTAACCGGTGAATGTCGACATTAACCAGATTTCAGACATTCACAGTATATATATATATATAAATATATATATATATATATATATATATATATATATATATATATATATATATATATATATATATATATATATATATATATATATATATATATATATATATATATATATATATATACATATATATATATATATATATATGTAAAATAAATATTTATTATATAATACTTATATTATTTACGATATAAATTGAGCCAAAAATATCCTAAATACGAGACAAAAATTACTGACAATTTCGTTGGCTATACGTAAGACTGTCATAAATCAAGACAACATATTTTTAGGTTGGAGTTTCGGTATCACAGAGCTAACTGAATTACAGAGCTGAACTATTTTGATTGATATGGCGTTATAGAACATGTAAACATAATAAGACTCATGCCAAGGAGTTATATGGGTCGAATATTTCATTTAAAGGGCCGAAATATTCATTTAAAATTTGAAATTCAACCGTTTTAGGGAAGAAATTACCTTCTACTTGTTTATTTGTTGTTTATAAAAAGTAATTATATAGTAGGAAAACTTGAAATCTCTGAATTCCCTTTTGTAAAGCATCCAAATAAACTTTATAATAAAAAAAATTAAGACTTTCATGTAGCCTAGTCTAGTATTTAGGACACATTTTTCCAACATGATAAGGAGGTTTCCCCCATCGCTGGGTAGGTGATCTCTATTTTGTCTTAGTTTTTAAATGGTGAATCAGTACCAATACGT
The DNA here is from genome assembly GCA_027921565.1 of Artemia sinica. Lineage (NCBI taxonomy): Eukaryota > Metazoa > Arthropoda > Branchiopoda > Anostraca > Artemiidae > Artemia > Artemia sinica. The sequence continues at coordinate 13,666,836 of CM051265.1, read as the reverse complement.
GGGTAGGAGTGGGGAAACTTCCCCAAAGTTTTAGTTAGTTGATCCAGACAGTTGGTTTGTTCCTCCAAAAAAGGTCAGTTATAGGGGAAAATACAGGGATTTCCATGCATAAAAACTAATTCTGCCCAAAACTTCTTATCTTACCCACACGCAGCCACGTATAATTTTCTACATAAATTCTTAGTGAAGGAATTTTGTATTTCTATATAATAGAAAACCTTAAGTAGTGGAAATTGTTATCCGAAGTAGAGTTATTCATCGATTTCTTAGAGATCCGCACTAGAACATTTTCTGAGGGCCATAAGCAGCTGATCAACATGTGAAATAGCAGTGTACTATGTACTATATGAGTACTTGTGGTGACTGGAGTAATTGCAGTGGATTATTGGGACATCACAACACCAGGGCTATAATGAGAGAAAGGATGAAACGGCTGGGACAGGATATGTGGATGAAAGATGACAAATTGTCAAAGATTGTCCTTGTCGGCCAACCGTCTAAGGCCAAACGAAAAGCAGGTCGTCCCCAAGTGGGGCGGGATGATGTCTTAAGGAAAGATTTAAGGGAAATGGGAACTTCTTGGGAGGGTGTAGAGACGGAGGTTTTGAATACACTGGTATAGAGGAGGAGCGTGCAAAGCTGTGGTGGCCTAAGGCTGCTCGGTGCTGCATTGAGTTTCTAGTAGTAGTAGCAGTAGCATTGGGAAGTAAAATTGCGTCAAGAACTTGAGGTAATAGTTCAATCTTATTTATTAAGTTTTTTATATCAAAATTTACCACCTAAAGTAGTTAAACTAGTTAAAATCATGCGCATTTTTGGTGCTATTATGTCACTGAATGTGGTCAATTTTAAAGTGGCGTTGTAGGTGGAGATGAAGTTTTCGCCAAAAACTTAATAATGTTGGTATTTGTATTTCCCAAACGTTTAAAAGGTAGATGCATAAATACTGAGATTTAGCTGTAGCTAATTTAAACCAATCATAATTTTTTCACTGACTTTTCGCCCAATCGGAAAAGTCGATGAAATATTCTGATTGTCTTAAATTAGCTATAGCTAAATCTCAGTATTAGTTAAGTTTCATTGTAAATGGGTCTTTGCTATGACAAGATCCAACATGCCTTCATAGTACAGGCAAATGGAGATTTGACCCGAAACAAATTGCAACAGAAATGATTCTTATATCATCTTATAGAGAAAAAAAAACTGAACAACATATCCATTTTCGCATATTCTGAGTCGACGCAAAATAACCGTTTTTTTGGCTTTTAATGCGATTTTGTTTACGTTTTCGGGAAAAAAAAATATAATTTTAGTATCCGACCCTTTTTCTTGAAATGAAGTAAGATTCTGATGCAGAATGACAAGCTGAGACAGAAAATGAAGTCAGATTGGGTGTCTGGTGCAAAACAAAAAAGTTTCACTACCATCAATATGCGTTGCGGTAATTTTTGTAAAGACAATCAATCGGCACTTGTTATTCAACAAATGATCGGTTGTTCGTAAAAATACCTGAACTAGGCACTAGTATAAGACACTTCGAAGGCTACGTAATGCAAATGAAAATCGTCACATTCATCACTCAGTGTTTTAAAGATTTCAAAGTTTATTCCCAAGAGAAATCAATTAGACGAAGACCTCAAGTAATGCCAGAAAGTCAAGTAGAAAACTAGTTCCGGTCAGTGACAGTCATAACCTTTATTTAAATTCGCCATCTACCCCGAGAAAAAAATTTATTCGAAATTCCGCCATCTAACAGTCAAATAATACTTTCCGGTGAATCTGCTAGTGTTCTGATGAATGATTAGCGCAGGTAAGAAGTCGGTTTTTATAATGGTGGTTCGGAACTGAATACTTTAAAAGTTTAAAGGATAAATTATTGTACTTTACTGCTGAAAATGAATAACGAAGTAGTTGCTGAGGTTGCAGAAGGCAATCCTTCCTTAGAAAAAATACAGGGATTCATCAGCAGCAAGAGAAAAGAACTGCTCCAGTGTCGAACATCAAAGCTTTGGTTCCAGCATTTGGACATGGTTGCGATTCTACGAAACTTCGTAAAAGGAGAACGAACTGGGTCATGGGAGCTCCATTTGAAGTCTACCTCAGACATGTTACCTTACCTGGCGGCTGCAGGACACAACCACTATACGAAATCATGCCATCTTTACCTCCAGCGAATGGACAAGCTCCAAGATACCCATCCTACAGTCTACCAGGCTTTCCAGAGTGGCATGCATGTAGTAAGACGTTCTGATAGATTCTGGGCTGGACTCTCCACAGATCTTGTCATTGGACAGGAGCTTATGCGCTCTCTTAAAACCTCTGGTGGCCTTACCAACGGCAGCGGCATGACAGAGGCTCAGAGGTCCTTATGGGTTTTGTCGCGACCAGTCTGCTCTACAGTAAACCTTCTGATGGAACGTATCTCACAAATTCTGTACGTTACAAGCGATGAGCACAAGGAGATGTCAGAGCCGATGCAACTGAGAGACTGCAAAGATACGCAGACGATTATCGGGTTTCTGGAAAGGGGTTCACCATTTGAGGGAGATGTTCAGTTAAGAAGCATAGCAAATGGTCTAACTGCCTATCCGTCTGCCAAAGATGTTGGCCTAAAAGTCATTGACGCCATGTCTGGACAGCTGGTCTCTGACTTTGTGTTTCGACGAAAACAACAGGCAATCCAGATGACCACCAGCAAAGTCCAAGCGGAGACTGCAAACGACTAGACCCGACTCTTCTTTTTCAGAGGTTCATCATGATCGCGAAAAGGATCAATCTTACGGAAACTGAGTACTTTCAACACGAACTGTGTTCCTACCCAGCGTCACTTTTTGACAGCTCCTGCATGCTCCGGACTGCGAACAAACCAGAACTTGCGAAGGCCATAGCCCAGGCGTGAAACCTTGAGAAGCATTCATTTCCCCTCCCCGAAGGCACTCGATATATCCTGGATGGAGGAGCTCTGATGCACAGGATACCATGGACAAAAAATAAAAGATGCCTGGAGATTCTAGACCATTATGCAACTTACGTGACAGGAAAGTACCCTTCTGCCAATATCGTTTTCGACGGCTACGATGGTGGGGCTTCCATAAAAGATATGGCTCACTCGCAGAGGAGTCGCACAGTTGGCCGTGAGATCTTCTTCACAGCAGATATGTAGCTCAAGGTGAAGAGAGAAGAGTTCTTATCTTGCAAGAAAAACAAAGCCAGGTTTATCTGCGCTTTGGCTGATCATCTCCCTGCAAAGGGTGTCTCTGTCTCCCAGGCATCAGGTGACGCAGATGTCCCGATTGTGGAAGCTGCTGTTGCCTCTTCACGGTATCACGACGCTTCCGTAGTTGGGGACGATACCGATCTATTGGTTCTCTTATGCTACCACTGTGACTTGTCAAGCAAGAAACTATTCTTCGCACCTGAGCCAAAGTCGAATAAAGCTCCCCGAATATGGGGCATACACACCCTGAAAGAGAAGCTGGGACAAGATACTTGTCATCTGATCCTTTTTGCTCACGCCCTGTTAGGCTGTGACTCTACTTCGCGAATCCACGGTGTGGGAAAAGGTCTTGTACTGAAGAGGCCGATAGAGGACAATGATTTCCGAACATCAGCTGCAGTGTTCATGCAAAAGTCCGCTTCGAAGGAGGAAATCAAGACCGCTGGTGAAGAAGCCCTGCTGATCATATACGGTTCGTCGAAAGAAGGGAACTTGAACAAACTCCGCAGAGAAGTTTTTGAAAAGAAAGTGACAACGGCAAACTCTTTTGTTCACCCAGAACATCGGCCACCAACTTCTGATGCAGCCAAGTTTCATAGCTAGAGTTTTTTATCAAGTTCAGGTATGGACCGGGGAGCTTGATCCGGAACTGAAAGCCGAGGAATGGGGATGGAAGAATAAAGATGACTTCTTCTACCCATTAACAACTGACCTCCCACCAGCCCCGCGTGTGCTCCTAAAGATCGTGAAGTGCTCCTGTCATGTACAGTGTAGTTCAGCGAGGTGTAGCTGCTTTAAAAACGGCTTAGTTTGTACTTCGATATGCAGATCCTGCAAGGGAACAATGTGTTCCAACTCCCCAAAAATCGACAGCAACAATGATGAAGAGAACCTAGCACTTTAGTCGTTAATCCATTCCAAATGAAGAAGTTGTGAAACTAGTCGGAATCTGATTCTCTATTTTGTATTTTTTATAAGATTGATTCTATTTAATAGACCTTGAAGATTAGACACTATGGGTTGACCCTAAATAGTATACGAAGAGTGTTTTAAGTGTGGTTTACGATACTGACCACTGAAAACCAGTTCGGTTTGTAATTCACTTTCCCTAATTATTTTCTAAAAAAATGTAGATCATTCATTAATGATTACGACTTTTTTTTTCTGGTTCAGTGAACAACCTATTTGATTCTATTTTCGGTCTCAGCTCGTGATTCTACGTTAGAACCACACTTTCATTCAAGAAAATCGGGCTACAACGAAAATTGTATTTTTTAGGCGAAAAAAGTCGAAAAAATACAGTTACTTTTTGTATGGTGCTTCTTACGCTAAATCCGACTTCGTTTTCGGTCTCGCCATGTTATTTTGGGTTAGAATCATACTTCAGTTCAAGAAAAACCGATGTCCACGAAAATTACGATTTTTATTCGAATAACGGAAAATATAGCATTAAAAGCCAAAAAACTGTTATTTTGCGTCGACTCAGAATATGCGAAAATGGATATATTATCCAGTTTTTTTTTCTCTACAAGATGGTGTAAAAATCATTTCTGTTGCAATTTGTTTCGGGTCGACCGCTTTTTGGAGCTCATTTTCCTGTACTATCAGTGTGCCTTTGAAGAGGAAAGGATCAATTAATTTCCAGTCGTTTCATGGAAAAAATGGGCTTTCACTTCATTGGTTCATGCCTGTGACGTATTTCCGTAAGACAGTCACATGATTTCTTAAGCGAATGTCAGAAAAGAAAGCAAATGGCCTAGCATTTTTACAACCTAATTGTTTTTCTGTGTGAAATTTAAAGCCAGTAAAATGAACGAAAAGCTTAATTCTACCTCATTGATTCTGCTGTGTGAAACTTTGAGCCAATAAAAAAGCTTTTGACTGTACTTCATGTTTGCAGTAATTGCTGCAACCTAGTAAAAATCGAAGTTCAGCCAATTATAACCAAAAACTTAAGAATGCTTTTTGAAAAAAAAAAAAAAAAAAGTCGAGTGAGAAAAGATTGCCATTTGAAGTCATTCTGATTAATTTTACTGGTCAAAATTTATTGCGAAAACAAATTTTTACGAATTTCGAAGGATAGCCTGAAAAACCCTTGAAAATATTGTTGGAAAGATATTAAATTAGCACCAGTGGAATCGCCATTGTCAAACACTCCATACACAAAGTTACAGTCCCCCCACCTCGAACAACAAGGAAAATCACTTTTTTGCATGTGTATTCTTTTCTAAAGCACCTCTGTTTCTTTATGCTTTAATTCTCAGCCAAATAAACTTGAAACCAACATATTCTAAACACAAAGTCAGAGCCAAGACATCAGTTTAGGGTTGGCACTCCAAATTTTCATCAAAGAGACTTCAAACATCTAAAATTTAAAGAACGAAAACATATTTAGGAGTCATGAATATATAATGAAAAACCTAACTTCCTGGAAAATCGTTCTACAAATAGAAATAACTGTTTGCAAATTTGTTAAGTTCTTTAAAGTTAAATATGCTAAATTCTCACAAGACTTTCAGGAAATAATGGAAAAGTTAAAATAGAACAAGAAGAATAGGCAAATAATTTATTCATAGAAAACCAAATGAGTAAAGGTGACATAACATGAATAAAAACAAACTACCATTCTTAACCTCCTTAAAATAACTGTAATTTTTAACTATATTTTTGAAATGTATCGACAAAGTAACAAAATGAAAATTAGTGAACTGAACATACAAAATATGATGACAAACAAGTTGCTGTTTCACTACGAAAAGCTTCCGAATCGGAAGGAATGTAATTCAAATTATTGTACGCTTCCTAGTGACTTTTATCTATTTGTAAATATTTAATCAAAGACGTCTAACTAATGGAGTAGATTAGGAATAGTGAGACCAGTGACGGTTCTGGCCTCTCTTGCACCCGGGACAAAATCTCGATTAGCCCCCCCCCCCACTATCTATCCCCCAAAAATTTTTAGGCTAAATTTGACCAAAATTTCATTTATTAACATTATTCTTCAATTTATTAATAAATTAATATTTTTTTAATTGTTACTATGCTAATTTAATTATTATTGTCGTTTAATTATGTGTTTTTTTAAATTTTTTTGTTTTTACTAATATTCTCTTAAATTAATTACTATTTAATCATTTTTTAATTTATTTTAATAAAAATACAATTTCAAAAATTACAAAATGATTATAACCATTAGATTATTTATTTGAAATTTTGCGCTCCCAAAACTTCTGCGTTGGGGGCAAGTGCCCCCTCTGTCCCCACTAAAACCACCACTGACTGAAACAGCCAGTAGAAAATATTAGACAATCCAATTGACCAACACAGTAGAGTCTCAATTTACATATAGTTTCTTCAGGTGGTGTCTCAGCAGGAGATTTACACTATGCTTTAAATTTAATCCAATTAGATTTAAGTTTCATGTCTCAGAAGTTTAGTGCTCTGTTTAAAAGTTTAGTGTCTCTATTGTAACATACTCAGTTGTATATATCAGTATTAACATCATACAAAAGAAGATTAAACACCTGATACTCGCGTACTAAAAAAGAACTACGAACTTTTCTATATGTATTGTTGAAAACTGTAGACCTGGAAAATTTGTTAACACTGATACACCTTGCTAGGTTATCCAGTTTACGCTTGACTTATTTTCTTGAATATCCTGTAGGAGAATTCCTTTTACTGAGTAAGAACAGGGATAACAAAGAAAATACTAATTAAAAAATTTCAATGTGTGTTCTAAGACAGAATTCTTCTACCAAAAAGTTTCTTTAGGGATATCCTTCTGATTATTAATTATAAATAGTGAATATTTTTCCAGGAAAATTTCAGAGGAGAAAAGGAACAAACGATTCGACATGAAGGAATTAAAATCACAATAACAAACCGGTGTCTTTGGGCTGTAGGTGATAATACTGATTCTAGAATATGTCCAAGCACACTGCTTCCCTTAAAAAAGACAGAACGCACAAAAGTAAAAATTTTGACCTGAAAATTAAAGAAACATTTGTGCCTAAAAATGATTTTAAAAAGAAGAGAAAGATAAAGTGAAAACAAGAATAAGTAGCCTGCCCTAATTGTGTGTTTCAATATTTTCATTTCATATTATTTCAATGAAAACTAAATACAAGCGTTAAAACACGAAGTAATCTTAAATTTGTACCTTTGATAAACTGATAGCAGTTTTTTTTTTTTCAATTTTAGCTTTGAGGCTTTTCAATCCTTCAAAGAATACATATAGGTGTATTTTAACTGGTTTTAGGCGTTTTACCCCCCCCCCTCCCCCCTCAGAAAACACCCCCCCCCGTGGAAAATAAGGCTTTCCAAATTTGAGAATTTTATTTGAGTTTTATTTTTTTAATTTCCGTAGGGGGAAGGAATTTTGGCACTTTTGTATTATGCGCCATTCACTCAAGTCTACGCGGCGTAAAATTCGAGAACACACCGTTTTTTTCGTTACTTTAGAAACAAATTTGGGCAATAGATTTGCACATTAGGGGGGGAGGGGTAAAGTATAGCGGGACAAAATATATGCGAAATACATAATTTGGGCTATATATTTGCATATACGAGGGGGGGGGGGTATATTATTTGAATAGTTTGAAGTCAGAAAACGATTCTCCCTAGGTATATGGCCACTGAAAAATATTGAAGAATAGCATGGTATCTAGAAATTTTGTTAACTAGGAAAAAAAAAAAAAAAAAAAAAAAAAAAAAAAAAAAAAAAAAAAAAAAAAAAAAAAAAAAACAGTATAAAGTAAATGTAATGTTTCTTTTAACGCGATAAGGCGTGCAGTTTTAAGGAGGAAGGAGTATGGGATTTTACTCTCCTTGGGAATGATCCTTAGTGAACGCTTCTGGACTGATTCAATAGCACAAGCTTTCCCTTCTTCGTGACTTTGTCCTATGACTTTCCCCTCGAAATTGTATACCTCCCTCTGTCTTATTCCTCTAATAATTCAGAACGAAACGAGCCAAAAAAAGTCTGGACTTTGTCCTATAGATATCCCTTTCATTCTTATAAAACCTTGAATGAGTCTTTTGTAAAACCCCTTTCAGTCATTTTCAAAGGTATTATCAAATTGTCTATTTTCTAAAATATTGGAAACAGGGATTCATTACACCTTCAAAAAAGGTAATAAAACGAACTCCGATACTCTGAGACCAATTACTTTTAGTACAACTTTCTAAAGGCTTTATCAAAGCTAATTGGCTTGAAGAAAATGTTGTCCCTGATATTGACATGAGGTGATTCAACCCCTTGCTTTTTACATCGGCCAAAGACTTCCTTGTCTATTTTATTGGCACAATCACCAGTCAACTTAAACAACAAAATGGTTAGTTAAACCTCATCTATGTAGTTCTGCAAAAGGCGGTAGCTTAATTAACCATAGTAATTCACAGCAGACTTGTTAAAGCGACAAGGACATTGAAACAAAAAAATCCCCCCATGGCAAGAGTGTACCCATAACTTTTTGTTTGGAGGGGGGGGGGGGTGAGTTTACAAAGAACCTTTAAAAACGTATCCGAAATTTTTATATGCGTTTTTGTTACGTTGTTACGTGTAGTACAAAAATCTGGAGGGGGTTAAGCCCAGTAGTCCCCCCACCTCACCCCTCTAGATACGGCCTTGCCCTCTGGACCCATCCTAGGTCTATTTATACTTAAAAACCGCGAGACCAAAGAAATTTCTTTGGTATCGCGAGAAAATGCCAAAAGGAAATAGCCAATTTCTTTTGGCTGTTTCGAATTTCCCAAGTTTCCAGCAGTCCCCTCAAGCCGCAAAAATAGATAAGCCAAAGTATTTGGTTAAATTTGATTAATAAATTCGTCGGTAAACGTTAAACATTGACAGACTGTTGATCCTTAAAGACAACTACATCCTCAAAGAAAAGCTAAATTTTCTTGCGCTGTTTAGTGTAGTATGTTATGTTTAGTACCATTTTTATTTTTCCCGACTGCCAAAAACTACATAACTGCATATGGAGATCGTTTTCACTAAAAAATGAATTCCAAACTTTTTTAATTTTGAAATATATAATTCCCTATACAAATAGTATAAGCTTCCCCTTAATCAATTCAATCACACTTCATTTCACTGTTCTTGGTAGTTGTTTTGATGTTAATTTTTAAAATTTTGATTTAAATTTCTAATGATCCATTTTTATAACTGAAACAAAAATATCAAGTAAATCAAGTAATTCTTTAAAAGAAAAAACAGTAAAAATAAACAAATGAAAACTTATTTGTATAAAAATAACAAATCATAGAAATTATCATAAAAATAAAATAATAATAATAATAAACAATTAAAAAACTTATTTATACAAAAACAATAATAGAAGTCCGAATGTTTCGGCTTCATACCCGGAAGCCTTTATAAACGGGTAAAAAACGGGGAAATTGAACTAAACAAGATATAAAAATTGTTCTCCAATCTGAATTAACTACAAAATCTTTATTAAATTCAGAAAAGGGTGTAATCCCTGAAAAACATAAAAAAAAAGGATATATGGAATACCAAGTTCAAGTGGAAAATCGTATGGGAGAACTCAAAAAATTTTAGAAAATGGACTCCTACAACAAAAAATAGAGACAGATCCTCCTTAAGTATAATACAAGTTTCGACAAATCCTGCGCAAAGCCAAAAACTCTTTTAAGTGACGCCACTCCCAAAGGATTAGAATTTTTAATCATAGATGGTTTTAATGCTGACATCAAGTGCTACTCGCCCCGATCTGATTCGCTGTTAAGTGCTCTGCCCCCTCCCATTCTTTCCCAAAAATCAGTAAATTATTCTACTACTACTACTACTAACAACTCACCGCATCACCACGCCTGAGGCACACGCAGCAATGCACGCTCCTCCTCCATCCCAATCTATTCAAAGCCTCCCTTTCCACACCCGCCCACGAAGTTCCCATTTCTTTTAAATCTTTCTTTATGACGTCCTCCCACCCCAGACGAGGACGACCTGCTTTCCTTTTATTCCTAGACGGTTGACCGAAAAGAACAATCTTCGGCAATCTGTCATCCTTCATCCGCACGACGTGCCCTAGCCACCTCAACCTTTCTTTCATTATAGCCCTAGAGAGCGGTATTGAGCCACATTTTTCGTATAGCCTATTGTTTGAAATACGGTCAGTCAGCTGGGTGCCCAGAACAAGCCTTAAGCCATTTCTCTGGAAAACATCTAGCAAATCTTCTTCCGGTTTTCGGAGCGTCCATGCTTCAGAGCCATATTTGACCACTGTCATCACTGTAGCTTCTAATATTCTAACTTTGGTTTGCAGACTTATCTTCCTATTCTTCAAAACTTTTTTTAACTGTGAAAAAACACCCTGAGTCTTGGCTATTCTACTCTTAACATCTTCACTGCTCCCACCATCTTTATTAATAATACTACCAAGGTAAGTGAAGCTGTCCACCTGATCAATCTTTTCATTACCCAACGCCACCTTTTCATCTTCACTTATTCCTAGTCTTAGTGACTAAGTCTTCTTAACATTAATTTTCAAACTTATTCTAGCACCCTGAACATGCAAAACCTCTAAAACTTCATTCATTTTGCTCACATTTTCATCTAGGATGCTTAAATCATCAGCATAATCAAAGTCCAGGAGACTTTTTCTCCCCATTTGATTCCGTGGTCTCCCATTGCCTTTCCTGTGCTCCTTAAGACAAAGTCCATGAAAATAATCCCTATAAAGGGGGATAGAACACAACCCTTTTTAACGCCTGATTTAATACAAAACCAGCTGCTAACCTCATTTCCTACCTTAACCGCAGCAGTGTTATTCTCGTACATAGCACTAATTACTTTAATGTATTTGTCTGGTATACCATACAAGGATAAAACCTTTACTAAAGCTCTTCTATCAACAGAATCGAACGCTTAATCATAATCTATAAAACTGAGGACCAAAGGTGTTTGAAAACTCAGGCACTTCTCAATTATTAGCCTACGAGTGAAAATTTGGTCGACACATCCTCTACCTTTTCTAAAACCGCACTGTTCTTCTCTTAAAACTTTGTCTACGGCATCTCTCAGTCTAAAAAGCATCATATTACTAAGTAATTTACTATCTACAGAGACCAGACTAATGCCTCGATAGTTACCACACTCACTTTTATCCCCTTTCTTATAAAGTGGCTTAATTAAGGTTTTCCTAAAATCATTAGGTACTTCCCCTTGTTCAAAAGTCATATTCATAATCTTCAGTAACTTATTTCTAACCTCAGAGCCACCATATTTAAGAAACTTATTTACCACACTATCAGCACCTGGAGCCTTATTATTTTTTACTTCTTTTAGTACTGTCGCTAATTCTTCCTCACAAAACAAACTTTCCTTCACATCCGAGGTATCACAAACTTTTTCATTTTCCTCTATATCTTTTCCTGCAACTCTATCTCGGTTAAGCAAATTCTCAAAATATTCGGCCCATCTCTCTTTAGTTTTTTCCTTATCGCTAATTGCGTCCCCATTCCTATCTTTATCTGGGCCAAGTCCGGATTGACTACTCCCTCTCAATTCGTTAACATACTAGTACAATATTTTACTATTATGCCGTCTAGCTCCATCTTCCAGATCCTCGGCAATCTTATCCGTAGCCTCCACTTCACACCTCCTTAGTTCATGTTTCAATGTTTCTCCACTTTCTTTACATTCCTTTTGTTTTTATATGATCTATCACTCAGATAATTCTTGTACAAGTCCTTTCTCCTTTCTATTAGACATAAAGCTTTTTCACTAATATTCTTAGCTGCAGTTCTAGCTTTCTTCCCTAAGACACCTTCAGTAACTTCACAAATTATTTTTCTAAAATTATTCCAACCATCTTCCACATTATCAAATTTTAAACTCTCAAGTTTAGTATTCAACTGTTCCTAGAAAGTTTCTCTTAAATTCTCATCCTGGAGTCTACCAACATCATAACTTCCCAGGAGGTAGTTACCCTTCCGATATTTCAGCTTTAAATTAACCCTTGACACTACTATATGGTGATATTTACTTTTAACGTCAATAACGGCACTCCTACATACCCTAGTATCTTGTATTGATCCTGCCAGTCTACGGTTTACTATAACATAATCAATAAGGTTTGCTGTCTTACCATCACGTGAATACCATGTTAACTTATGAGCCATTTTATGACCAAATTCCGTATTGGTTATAACTAGATTGTTATATCCACCAAATTGCAAAAGTCTGCATCCATTACTGTTTTCTTTTCCTACACCAAATTTACCTAGGCTAGGATACCATCTATCCCTATTTCTACCGACATGGGCGTTAAAATCTCCCAGTAAAAACATCATATTTCTACCTGGGACCCTGTCTATTTGCTCCTGTAACTGTAAGTAAAATTCATCTGAGTCACTAGTATCTCCGTCAGTCGGTTCTACAGGGGCGTATACTACTATAACTGATACCCTGAACTTTTTAGTCATAAAATGAGCAATTCGTATCCTATTTTTAATACCTTCCCAGCCTAAATAAGACTTAGCAGCTTCCTTATTCATCATGAGCCCTACTCCCTGTCTATGTACCCCATCCTTCCTGCCTGAGTAAACAAATCTTCCTGCCTGAGTAAACAGTATCACCTAATTTCATGCTTCCTACCCCTGAGATATGAGTTTCTGAAACTCCTAATAAATCCAGTTCGAATCGTCTGAATTCATCAGTCAAAATGTCGATACGATAGTCATTTTTTAACGTCGTATATCCATAATTCCGGTAGTCTGCCAGATCTGGATCACGTTGTTCATTCAAGTGGGCTGAAGCCATCTGCTGTTGAAGTGCTCACTGATCAGCAAGACTGGGACCATTTACCACTATCGTTCAAAGTTTCCTTGGATATTCAGCAAGTAAATTGTACAAAACGCAGACAAAATAAGTAGTTTACTGTCAGCGAGTTGGAAGAGGGCTGATATGGCTCTATATTTATTTACATTGAGCAGTTTGTTAGCAACGAACCATGTTCCGTATCACCTTCTTCAGTGCTCTATTTATGTTGAAAATAGAAAAGCCGAGTTAAATGTTTATTATAACCAGATTGTAGCGTGTCTTAAACGTGGGGAAGAATTAAGTGTCCCGAAAAATAGAGTAAAAGTAAAAACTCAAAACCCGTTTGAGAATTTGGATCCTGATTTAAAAACTATTAAAAATAAAGCAAAGTTTTGGCTTCGGATTTGGGTTTGTTGCGGTAGGCCTAAAAGAGGTGTTGTATTTGAGATATTGCAAAGCACAAAATTAAAGTATAAGAATTAACTTAGATCTGTTAGATATAAGGGCCTTAATTTTCCGATTTCACGCAAAGAGTGGACAGAGCTGATGACTCCGGAGAAGGTTGAAAATGATTCAGGTTCCCATGTTTCAGCCCAAACCTGGGCTGAATATTATTCTTCACGTTTTCAAAGGTAAACTACTCTGTCCATTCTTTCTTTAGTCGGTTTGTTCATAAATACTTGCCACTTACGGTCTCACAGCATAACATTGTCAGTGTGTCTCTATCGTCTGTCGAAACTGCAGTTAAAAAACTGAAATCTTCATCTACTGACTGTGATGGAATTTCAGCGCTTCACCTGCAGCCAGATTGCGAACTCCTGATTTCGTACCTTCAGTTGCTTTTTCAAAGTTGTTTAAGTTCGTCTCTAGTACCTGACAGCTTTCTGTGCGTTACGGTAACTTCTATTCTCAAAAAAGGAAAATCCCCTCTTAATTGTTCTTCGTATCGACCTATTACGGTATCTTGCAACCTGAGCAAAGTATTAGAATATATTCTTCTTCCGCATCTTACTACTGGGACTGATTTTGGAGAGAACCAGTTTGATTTTCAGCCTGGGATCGGATGCAATCATGCTCACCGAATTCTTTTTTCTCTTCTTTTAGATGCTTCACGAAATAAACAATCTATTCACCTTTGTGCTCTTGATATTCCTAAAGCTTTTGATTCTCTTAACCATTTTCACGTTTTTCACTCTCTTTTTTACTAAAGGGGGTTTAACCTTTCTGTGCTCATCATCTTTTCTTAATATTAAAGTTAATGGTTTAGTTTTTGATAAACAGATACCCTTCCGAAAAGGGGTCCGACAAGGAGGTGTTCTATCACCTAGCCTATTTAAAATTTGAATATCTCAAGTTTTAAATAATATACCTCCAACTTATTTTTATGGGTCATCTAATGTATCATATCTTGCATATGCTGATGATCTTCCTGTCATTAGCAGAAGTAAAGATAGCCTTTCTAAATCTGTTAATTACATTTCTGAAGCATTTGCTCAGATTGGTCGATATCTAAATGTTGATAAATGGGAGTAGGCTACTTTACTTTCGGCTCTTCCTTTTCTTCACCTTCTTCTCTTGCATGCAAATCGTTTTCTGTACCTTCTGTCCAATCATTCAGGTGGTTGGGCATTAATATTACTAATAGTCTAAGATCTCTCCGTTCCCGGCTGATTTCTGATTCCAGGTTGAAGATTCAGGTTGGTTACTCTCGGATTGTTGGAAACAGAGGAAAATATAATCGTAAAGCCTTATGTAAATTATATTCATATTTTGTAATCATTCAGTTCTATACAATTCTGGTTTTTACCCTTTCTTAAAAAAGAAAGATAGTTCGACTTTGCGTATCAAGTACTTTCGATTTTGAAAATTCCTTCTTTTTCTCCCTCCTTGGTACCGTAATGGGAAGATAATGTCAAAATTCGGATTGAATTATGTTTTCGGGAAAGTTGCCGTGTTGAGCAGAAAGCTGTCAGATATAAAAATTAACCAACTGCCGCCGTTTCACGGTCTTGAGCGTATATTTTTTTTCGTAGTTTTTGTTTTTTTTCTCTCTCTCTTTCTTTTTTCTCTTGTGTTTAAATTTTTTTGTGTCTTGAGTGTATATATTTTTCGTAGTTTGTGGTTGAAGTTTTTGATTCTTTTCTCTCAAATAGATCTCAGGCTGTTAAATACATTAGTTTTTACTCTAATCTCCATCTTAATTTCCTCCACGTAAATTATTTGGCCCAGATCTTTTCCCATTACCAACCTAAGTGTCTTGCAATAAATTCCTAATAGATAGAAATTTGTTCATTCTTATGCAGTCTTGCAAACCGGGTGCAAAAATTTAATAAACAACCCGAACATCCACCCTATTCACACTGCCCTTGACGCCGTAATTTCAAACACAATAGTTAGGGTGTCAACATTAAGACCAATGACAAAGTTTTTTTAGTCTCCCAGGCCCTTTTTACTGTTATCTCCATTCCCTGCAACGACTGGGTCAGCTGTATCAAATTACTTGTTGTTACAATTATGTTCGACCTAAAATCAGATACCCATAGGCTATTATAAAAAACCTTCACCCAGCCAACATTACTATTTCTCTGCCTAAGCTTTCAAATGAATCTGAAATATCCCAATTTGCATTCTCTAAAAATCCATATACCTCTTGCCAACCCATTGCTTGTTTACGTCGGTTCGACAATTGCGTCTTTCCTGAAAGGGCCTGATAAAATCGTAAACTTTCCAAAAAATTTATCAAGAGAAGTTTTCTACTCGGGGAATAAGGGAAGAAATTTTTCTCTTAAGGGAGAATATGCCTCAAAGAGGTATAAACACTATTCTTATATCTCCTAAGAAAAGGTAAACTTGATGCCCCTGAGGATGAAAGCGCTGATCTATGTCTGGTTTAGGAATTTGGAAGGAGGAAAACCTTGAAATATATGCCAATAGCATTTGCAAGGGTCTTTCATCATCTACAATAATGATTTGGGGGGAGGGGTAGCTCTGTAGGGTAATTGTTAACAAAAACCTCATACAGTCACCAACGATGCATAGTTGCCAGCAGACAAACGGAGTACAAGGCTTCCACTAGTATGGTCTTATTTGGGTAACAAGTGTTACCCTTGCTTGGTACTTGAATACATATGTCCGGTCTGGCACCCTCACGTGCACAATACGCAATATCTCAGTAGTTACACTGAAACTGTACAGAAACGTGTTGCGAAAATCAGACTCGGTGCAAAGTATGTGTCACATGAATCTGCTCTCAAGTCGCTAAAAATGCACTCTACTTGTCCTCAAATTGGGACACTCACTACGCGCAAGTCAGAAGCATCTTTCATTGCTGCCATCTACTTGTACGAAGCGTCTGCCTATCCAAAGCAGGAGAAAAATCGAATCATTGAGATGGCGTACCCATCATTTTATAAACTCTTTGGTTCCTTTTTTCGTCAGTGCATTTAATCGTTCGTAATCTATTCACCTTATAATTCATTGATGTTGTAAAAAATAGCGTGATTTAGTTGCGGTAGGCCAAAATTATGAAATCTGTTTTTATTAAATGAATCTTGTGCAGCTTTAACAATTTCAACGTTTTAGTGGGTATAGCAAGAAATGCGCTTCACAGTCGATTACCAAGAACTCGAATGACTCCCCTTTTTTATGTTGACAGCTCCGTAAAAATTACAACCAAGCCAACCCTCCCCCCACTAGATCCACCATGATTTAAATTGTGCCCAAGCTCGAGCAGCTCTGACAAAATCGTTATGAACGAACGATATCTAGATGGAGAACTAGCCTCTTTTGTCCTTATCCGTTTTTTAAATGCTTCCTGTTTTGACAATAGAAATTCAATCCAGAAGTTTCCTTTAGTGAGATGGCTGAATTAAATTACATAAAAGGGGCTATAAGAGGTGCTAACCTATCCTCTTTGTCCTTCTCCTTTTTCTTAAATGCTTCTTGTCTGAGTTTGTCTTTTTTGTCCTTTTCAATCCGCAGCACATCCTCCAAGTTGGTGTTTTTAGCTAAATCAGGCGCTGCATCTTCCTTTCCTTCATGTTCTTCCTCGGATTCAGTTATTTCCCCGTCTGATATCTAAGGGAAAAAACAGTCTTTAGTACAAACCAAATAACAAATATAGCAAAAGATTAGGCGACTATTATTTTTACATTCAGACACACTTACATGCACGCATAATTCTATAATCTTACACTCACGCTTCCACACGCACATAAATACTGAAATTAATTCGTTAGTTATTTAACGCTCATCATTTATGTTATCTTAATAATATAATATTTTGTATTTATCATTTTCAACTATTTACATTTAACAATTAATTAAAATAATAATTACTATATTTAATTATTAATATTCATTTACTGGTTATTTGTATGTTTACGATCAACATATTAAACGCTAATCATTACTATTAGCATGACTTCTATTAACAAGAAGAATGAATTTCTAAATAAAGTTTTCAAAACATTAGACAAAGCCAAATTCAGAAACTGCTTATTCTAGTAAATATGTCTGGCAAAATAAATTATCAGTATATCAAAGGTCACCATCAAAAGAACTTAGAATATAAACAAAGATATAACGTTAAAGAGCAGTACATCTTTGTTTGACCATATCCTCATATCTACAGTATGTGGCCAAAACGTATGTGGCCAAGACAAAGCTGCGACAAAGTCAAATACAGAAACATGAATTTCGGTAATTATAGTAGTTAAGTTTTGGCAAAAGAAATTCTGGCAGTATATCATAAGTCACCGTCAGAAGAACTTAGAATACAAACAAAGATGTAGCGTTGAAGAGCAATACATTTTTGTTTGACCATATCCTCACATATATGGCATGTGGCCAAAACATGTAGTTTCTTTCAGCAGACAAAGCTGCGATACAGAATACGGAAACTTTCCATCGACAGAATAAGGAAACATAATATTTTGGCAATTATGTGTAGCAGAAGATAGAGAAGAAATTCTGGCACTACATCAAAAGCCATCATATGGGATGCAATAAAACAAAGAAACTGATTCCAAAGATTAACACGCGCTAACTAAACACCGATTACAAAACACAAATGGTTACTGAAGCCCTTACAGATATTGGGAATTTTCGGATTCATCTTAGGAATTAACTGCGAACCTTGAATAATTTAAATAAAAGTTCAAATAGCGACAAAATCCTTTTAATAGACAGTCATGATGATAACAGCGATAGAAATTCACAAAATACTAGATATTTCGGTCACATATGCACTGACCGTCATCAGTGATGACGGTCATTATTGTGAATTTCCAGTATTGTGATCTCGTATTTTTGTGAATTTCTATCACCGTTATCATCATCACTGTCTATTAAAAGGATTTTATCCCTAGTTGAACTTTTATTTATCGTCATGGAAAGGCAGTGTGGTCTCCGAAATTATCTATATTGAATAATTTATTAACTAATGCCTCTCTTCCCGGCACACATAACTAATACAATGGTCATATTATAATTAAAACCTCACACATATTCCTCACAGAAGGACTCATGCTCCTTAGGTGTCTCCATTTTCCCCCATACGATGATGATTGTACAAAAGTTGATTCACTAAAGACAATCGAAAACAGTATTCAGGAAATTAAATGCGATACTTAGTCCAAAATTAACTTTCGGTCGTTCCAGATGTTAATTTGGTCTCGCTGGGAAAGAAACATTTAAATCTTTATTCTCTACTATCAACTTTTTTTTCGCACCGGGAACACACTCTTAGATTCTTATACATGTGAAATATGAAAATTTAATTGGGAGCATTTAAATTACTATTTCTTAAAATCTAAATGGCGATCTCTACTATTTCCATTTTGGATGAAGCCCCTCAACTAGACTTTACCAAAAGGATTGCTAACAGCCAAAAATTTTTTCAAATAATTCGTATAAACTTATTCATTAGATAAATTTAAAGATGGGAGTTAAAAAGCAAACAAGCATTCACAAGAGAATTGAAACTCTTAAAAAAATATAAAGATACTATATAAAACCATAACAATAAAAGTCATCCACAGCTATTCTTTAAACGGGGAGATTAGCAAGAGCAACCAAAGACGTGATATTACCGTTAAAACAAGAAGACATCTAACAAAAGAATTTCTGGTCATGACTACACACCGGTTGGAGGTAGCATATTTCATGAACTGGATATCAAGGTCATCATCAGAACATCATACAACACTAATAAGATAAAAGGTTGCAGAACAATCCATCTTTGTCCGAAAACGAAATTTTTAGTGTCCTGATTAGACTCGTTTTTTTAATATTCTTGTAAATTCCCAATCTAGGGAAAATATCGCAAAAGAGGTTAGTGATATCTTCTTTAGGTTTTGTCAAGGGGGAAATATCATCAAAAAGATGATTCTATGAGAAGGCGTATAATTTTTTCGACTTTGATTGCTCGATTTTACCCAGATGTTAGATTTATTTTTAATGGCCAGTCTTATTTCTTTTCTGAGCTGTTGGATTTCAAAAGTTTCCTCTTAGGGAAAATTCTGAGCTTTATTTTTATCAACTTTTTTTTTAATCACGTTTATCAGCGTATTTAAATTTGTACACAGCATTATTATCTTCTCTTTGACATGCTGACGAAACTAATAGATTAAAGAAATGATTCGTAAATAGAGCATGAAGTCGAAAACAGATGCGTAATGAGCATAATGTGCAGTTTTGTCAGGAGCAATATGATGAGTACTGTAATGAGCCTAATGAGCCAAAGCAATGAGCATGAGCCCTTACTAACCTGAACGAATTTTTTTTACCAGGGTGTAACTGCTAAAAAAAGACGACTATCAACGCCACCTAAATTAGTAGATATTTGCTATACATTCTCGTTTGCTAATACAATAGGCTAATTATTTGTGGGATCTATTCTAGCAGAAACTAGGCTTACCGTATGGTTACCATGTTCTTCCATGCAAGAGATTGGTAAAATCAGACACTTAACTGAACTTACAATTAGCTATATTAGTCCTAAACGAGTGGTTAGCGCTCCGGATTTGAAATCCTGAAGTTAGGGGTTCGAGTCCTGGTGTCGCTGGTTATTTGGTTTGGAACAGGGTCAATGGTGTGACCCTGTAAGCTCAGCCAGAGTCGACACAGCTCTAAATGGGTACCTGGAGAAATCTGGGGAAGGCAAACACGGGAAACATCGGATGATTTGCCCCCAACCACGCATTGCACTCCCGCCGAAGGCATTGAATCAGGAGATCGGTACCTGCGCAACGCAGACCTTTGGTCAGCATGCGAAAGTTTTTTTTTTTTTTTTTTTTTTTTCAAAAACCAGAACTTTTATTTAGATAATAGCTTCATTTTTTACAACTAGGTCTTAGCTCTCTCTTCCTTTTGGACAATTCTATTAACTTTACTTTTATTCCGCCAGAAGAAGAAAACGGAACAGAAAATTAGAAGAAGTAGAAAACAGAAGTAAAAACGGAAAAGTAAGAAAAAATGAAGTGAAAAAGTCAGGAAAAAAGAAAAGAAAAGGGAGAAAAAAGAAAAAGCAAAGAATAGAGAAAAGAAAAAGAAAAATATGAAAAAAAGTATATCGATTGTGACGTCATCCGTCATCTTGTATAAGACGATGCAGTTTTTGTAAAAAAAAGTGATTTTATTTTAAATATTACGTGTTGTTAATAACAAAAGCGAAAACTCTTCATTTTAAAAGAGAAGCTACAAAACTATTTGGTAAATCCGTAGAACAATAGATGGAAATCTATTGTTCTTTCATTATTTGACATCCTAATAAGTTTTTCATTTGACATTCAATGCTATTCGGTATCACGAAGAGTTCCTCCTAAAACAGACAAAACACAACAATGTTAACCAATCGTAGGTTACAGAGAAATCAGAAAGGATATGTTATGTGGGCAAACGTTTACCTAAACAATTGTAACCTCCCCAAATTTTACATAGAAATTCGAGCCGGAAATTTAAATCTAACAACTCAAAATAACCCCTCAAAATTAGTCCAACAGGGCTAAGAATAATACTAAGATCCTACAGGCTCTATTATCTTACTCTAGGATGCAAGGCTTTTGTCAATCCCCTCCCTTCTATCCTTGCGTGTACCTTAACTATGTGTCACCTAAATAGGAAGACAAGAAAATAAGGAGAAATAAATAAGAAACACACACAATTAATAATAAATAAGGAACACACACAATAAATAAATAAGGAACACACACAATTTAAATAGGAGGCAATAAGGCCGACTTGAATTATAGTCTTACATGTTAGTACTATAATAATATTCCCTATCTTCAGAGTGAACAGCCCCCCCCCCTTGGAAAGTCATTGCATTAGAAAAATTGTACTGAATTTTGAATAAAAACTAAACATTTATTTAATTTTAATAGTCTTCTTTGTTTTTGTCTTGTTATGTTATCTAGTCTTACCTGATATTCACTTTTTTATCACCTTTTATTTCAAATTAGTTTTATTTATCTACGCTATTTTATATTTATTTATATTACATTTTTGACTTATTATATTATTATATATATCATACACCCATTGGGTTGCATCTTTAGCAACCCAATGGGCATACTCCAAGATATTGCCTGTGAGGCCTCTTCCCTTGACATGACTGTTAACCCTTCTAAATCCGCAATAGTCTCAGTAAGTTTCCTTAAATCCCCTCCCCTTTTTCTTGCTCCTATACCTCCTGAAACCTCTGTCACATCTCTTAAACTCCTTGGTGTTACAATTTCTTCTAATTTGAAATGGGATGCCCATATAAATAATATCCTACGACAAGCAAACTCCTCGCTTTCCCTCCTTAAACTTTTAAATAAATTCAGTTGCCCCCAATCACATTTATTACAAGTATACATTTCTTTTGTGCGTCCCATATTAGAGTACGCTTGTCCTGTGTGGCACCCTGGCCTCTCTAATGATGCAACACGAAAAATTGAAAATGTCCAAAAGAGAGCTCTAAAAATTATTTTTAAAGAGGGCAAGATACCGTATTTGTATTTGTTAAATATTTCAAACCTAGAGACCCTCGAGAGACGAAGAAATAATTTGTGCCTCCGTTTTGCAAAAAATGCCATAACAAACCCTCGGACGGCAAGTATTTTCCCCAAATGTCACTCCCCATCCAGATTACGGCCGCCTCGAGCTGTTTCTGATCCTATCCCTGTTTTGTCCCCCATTCACTGCGTTACTTCGAGATATGAAAAAACTTTTGTCCCCTTTATTACAGGAAAATTGAATAAAATGTCCCAATAGTTTCTTTTTTTTTACTTTCTTATCTTTATCTTATCTTTAGCTATAACTGACACAATTAATAGTTTCTAATTTGTACCTAACCAATTTCTTGTATTGCCAGTGTAGCAAGTGTTTCATAAATTTTTATTTTAATGTCATGTTCGAACTTATTTTTTACTTCATATTTTTATCTTTTACCTGACCTCAGAATTTTGATCTTTTTATTTGACTTGATTTGTGTGTTATTGTCTGTTATTTGACTCAGAATGCGAATTCGGCCTTCAAAGGCTAGTGATAGTTCATTTTTGGAATAAATCTTATCTTATCTCTTATCTTATCTTACACGTTTATTATCCATATTATTATCTACTACTATCCTTCCATGCGGGTAGTAGTAGAATTATCTGACTTCAGAGGGAAAAGACCCCCCCCCTCCTCCTTGGAGTCATTGCTTTAGGAGACATCGTCGTGAATTTTAAAAACAAACTAAACAATTCCCTAATTTAACAATTTACTTTGTTTTTGTCTTGTCACGTTATCTATTTTTTCTTTTATTACTTTTATTTTAATTTAATTTGAGTTATCTATAGTATTTTATATTTATTTATTATATTATACATGTATTGTATCATTTATGTATGTATATTATATTTACTTATCATACTACTATTATCTACAACAACCCTTTCTTTAGTATAATAGTGGAATTCTTTTACCTTCAGAGGAAACAAATCCCCCTCCCTGGAGAGTCATTACATTAGGAGAAATTTTCCTGAATTTTGAGGAAAAACTAAATAGTTCCCTAATTTTAAGAATTTACTTTGTTTGTTGTCTTGTAACGTTATCTACCCTTTTTTACTATTATTTTTTTTACCACTACTGCTACTACTAACGACTTGCCGCAGCACCAAGCCGCCTGAGGCCAACACAACTACGCACGCCCCTCCTCCATCCCAATCTATTCCAAGCCTCCCTCTATACACCCTCCTTGGAAGTTCCCATTCCCTTTGAATCTTTATATATAACATCCTCCCACCCCAACCATGGACGGCCTGTTTTCCGTTTAACCATAGACGGTTGGCCGAAAAGGACAATCTTTGGCAATCTGTCATCCTTCATCCGCAGAACGTGCTCTAGCCATCTCAACCTTTCTCTCATTATCAACCACACTTTTCGTACAGCCTACTGTTTTAAATACGGTCAGTAAGCCAGGTGCCCAGAACAATCCGTAGGCAATTTCTCTGGAAAACATCTAGCGAATCTTCATCCGCTTTTTGGAGCGCCCATGCTTCAGAGCCATATTTGACTACTGTCATCACTGTAGCTTATGATATTCTAATCTTGGTTTGCAGACTTATCTTCCTATTCTTCCAAACAATTTTTAACTGTGAAAAAAACATCCTGAGCCTTGGCTATTCTACTATTAATATCTTCAATGCTCCCACCATCTTTACTAATAATACTACCAAAGTAAGTGAAGCTGTCCACCTGAACAATCTTTTCGTTAACCAATGTCACCTTTTCGTCTTCACTTATTCCTAGCCTTAGTGACTTAGTCTTCTTAACATTTATTTTCAAACCTGTTCTAGCACCCTGAACTCACAAAACCTATAAAAGCTCATTCATTTTGTTCACACTTTCATCTAGGATGCTTAAATCATCACCATAATCTAAGTCCAGGAGAGTTTTTCCTCCCCCTTTGATTCCATGGTCTCCCATTGCCTTTCCTGTCTCCCATTATTTTTATTACCTTTTTTAATTTAGTTTTATTTATATATGGTATTTTATATTTATTATATTATATTATACGTATTGTATGTACTGTATGTATCATTTATTTATATTAAAATTGAACTATTATATTATTATATATATTATATCTACTTATTATCCTATTATTATCTACTTTTATCCTTCCATGAGGCAGCAGCGACAATCATATCATCTTCTCTGGATTTAATTTTTTTTTTCCTCTCACAATAAATTTATTTTTTTCTAATAGATTAGTTTCCACTCCATGGTCATATGTAGCCTACAAGTTTCTATTTATTCAATATGCAAATCAGCAATAGAAAGTTTCAGTTCAAATTTATTTTTCCCTGTACATGAGAAACTAAGGAATGTGGAGCCACGGATTAAAAGTAAATTTGAACTTTAAAAAGGGGTAAAGGCTGACGCTTCGAATACGTTGAGATGGAGGAGCGTGCACAGATGTGTTGGCCTCAGGCAGCTTGGTGCTCAGTGGGTTGTTAATAGTAGCAAAAATAAGGTTTGCTTCCTGTCTTGAGGGAATACCTTCCCGGACATACCCCATTACAATAAACTGGTAGCAGCACTAAGCCACTCAAGGCCAACACTTGGCTGTCAATCGTTATCATGACTATTCTATTTTTATGGGTGAAAAAATGTCTCGAAAGGGTTTTTTGCGAAAGGCAGGTTTTTGCTTTAAAGTAAACTAAAAAATAAAATTTCCATTGAGTTTACTGTTATCGACAAGAATAAATTTATATTAGAAAAGTTATTATGAGGGGGGTGGTAAATTGCACCTCCAGAAGCTAACCATAGGTTCCATAGACCAATCTTTGGGACCCATCTCCTTTAAGGGGTGGCCCGGACGTGCATAAATATACACGTAAATATATAAATACATATATAATACTTCCCGGGCGTACATATATAATCAGTTTCTATCCAACCTAGTAGATTGAAAATTAATTGGCTGAAAACTGATTTTGCACTGTGCGTTAAGTCTGGAGACCAAAATGACCAGAATTCCGTGCCAAATTTATTCCTCTCTAACAACTCCTATCTGTAGAAATTAGGTCCACTACTTGCCAGCGCAAAGCTCAGTGGACTAAGAAATTAAGGAGATGTGACAAAATCATGAAAGAGATCGTATAACAAGAAAAAAAGCGCAAATAATTCTTATAAATTAATTTAAGTTATTTTGTCTGCAGTTATGATCTTACGCAAGAAAATTCCCTTTTCTTCCTCTTATGTTTTGTCGATAAGCTTCAGTGCGCATTGGAGTTTCGCTATAGGCCTATTGCAAAATAGATACACCAAAAAAGTCTTGCAACTGATACGGAATAAACCCAAAGATAGGAGTTCAAATATTTTTCTTAATCAATAAATGGAAAAGCTTATACGCATATTACTAAATATGTTTTGACATATAAAGTACGCAGAAGAATGCAAGTCATTTCCAAAGCAGTATTTATTTACCTTTTTTATGCAATAATACGATATGGAACGTAATGCATATTCCTCTTGCACTGCGTATAAGGCAAAGAAATACATAAAATAAATATACCAGTTACTAACAGGTTACCGCACCAGCTTCTTTGGTCACAAGTTATATAAAATTTTATCTATAATCTATAAGTTTTCTATAGTGGTTATCTATACAACTATCCGGCCTAAGTTGCGAAATAGAGTTCTGCCGAATCCGATAATAATTATTGTTTTTAGTTTTTTTTTTCTCAACAAAGTACGTTTATTTGTTGATTTTGTAATTAAAATTTAGTTAAAGATGCTCAGTTCTGGGAGACCAGTTACTAGCAGGTTACAGGCACCGAGACAGAACGTTTTTTGTCATAATTTATCACTAAATTATCGTCAGGTTTAGGGTTGCCTTACGAATACCTACTTTGGGGCAATGAAAAACGAGATGGTAATATTATTTACATAGAGTCAGCTAGAGATTCCAATGGTGGAATTTTCACGACAACCCGACACAATTTTTGTCAGGTTTTAGGCTATTTTTCCAAATTCCAATACATTTGTTTTCGCAATAAATTTTTTCCAATACGATCAACCAAAATAATAGCTACCAGCTTTAAATCGCAATTTTTCCTCACTTGACAGTTGTTTCAAAACGTATTTTTTGCTCACTATGGGCAAGGATTGGTTCTTTACTAGGTTGTCCCAACGGGGCCAATCTTGAAAAAAGTAAACTTAAAAAATTCCAATGCATGCACTTCTGGATTTTAGTAAGCCAAACTATCTTTATTTAAAGGCAAAACCCTGTTTTTTAATTTCCGATCACCTTAAGGTGACTTGGCACCCTAAAATCATATTGCGATTCTCAGCGTCAGCTAACCATCTCAAAGACAAAAAAGCCAGTAGTAAATCTGCCCAGCACAAAAGGGAACTCCCAAAGCAATTTCGGTAAAGAATGATAGGGGATCTTAAATTTGTCAACAGTTCGAGAAGCTAACAAGAGGCTAATTTAAAATAAGGGAAACCTGTAATATTTTACTAATTGTTAAGCATAGCGCTGTCTATTCAGTGTACATACAGCATTAATAGTATGCATTCTGTGACAGCAAGCCTTTGAATCAAAGCAAGTAGCACAACAGGGAACTCTCAAAGCTATTAAATTACCCAATTGATACTCACTTGAACTGGTTCCTAATGTTTTCACAGCGACGATTTTAGAACATTTTTAGAGACATGACTTACTGAGCTTCAAGAATAAAATACTACTCTGTTTAATAGATTTTTTTACACTTCCTTATGATGTAAGTTTCATTAATTCTGAATACATCTATTTCTGGCACAAAACGAGAGAATTTAAATAATTTTTCTAAGATTTCCGAAAAAATAAGCGTCAGATTTTAATTTTCTACCGCTAAAGTTCTAGAGGTTATGGCAAGACCGCCGAATCAATTCAAATAGTTTGGCCAAAATAAAAAAAATTATAACGGACGGGGTAGGGTTATCCTTTAAGGTATCGAATCGTCTTATATGCAAATATATTTCTTAACATTGGACGTGATTGTCTCTTACTAGATTGCTAGCTACCGCTGCAACCCGGGTAACATTTACCGATGAAAGGGAAGGTGCCTAATGACTTTCAAAGTTTACTGAAAACATTTAACCATATACAATCAAACCTAGGTTTTTAATAACTTCTGAGACTCGGTTCCAAAATCAAAATTTGTTCGATAAGTGAATCATATTTCCAAAGTATCCTATCATTCCTATGTAATAAAAATAAAGGATATTAAATAGGGATATTAATTAATAAAAATAAGGATATTATTAATATAATAATTAATAAGGATATTAAAAACAATATCCTACGTAATAAAACAAGAAATGTCCAATGCACTTAAGGATGTTTACAGCACGGCGGCCGGCTCGCTAATATTTACAGCCAGTCGGCCACACAGTCCTGCGACGCTTGCGTTCAAGCACTAAATTTTCTTCGTAACCAGAGGTATTTAACCATTAAATCTTCGATTTAAAAACCAGTTATTTTCGAACAGTAAGAAGTTCGAGAATCAAGGTTTGACACTATCTTAGAAAAAAGGAGGTGAAAATATCATTTTTTAAATCAATATGTCTCTTGGCTTTTCTTGTAACAAAATTATGGATCCTGGTATACTTAAAAGCCTTCCATTAGTTGCACCTTTAAATCAAAGAACCAAACTATTTTCTAGCTTCTAAAGTCGTTTCTAAAGAAAAGGGAAGGTATTATCCTTTTAAGTTCGCAAGTGTAACTTGGTGATTCTTCAACCGGCATTGAGTACTGTTCTACGTTTGTAGAAATAATTAATTTCGCTTCCGATTTTTTTTTTCCGATCTTTCCGATTTGATGCAAAATATAAGTAGAAAAATTGCAATCAATTACGATCCAAAAAATAAATTCCACTTCCAAAAAAAGAAATCCAATTAATTCCATAAATACTTTTATGAAAGTGACCATTTATCAGGTTTTTGTAACATAGAGAGAAAGCTCTAAGTCCAAACTAGGTTCTGAGACATGTCAAATTTCGCTTCGGTGACCGGCTCTCATGTTGTTTACGAAAACGAAAATATATAGGAATATTTGGCTCACTTTTGGCCAAGTTTGTGGTGAAAACATTTCTTTGACATTTAATTAAAAATTCAATTGAAACCTTTAAACAATCATTAAAAGTCTTTTAATTTTCAAGGAAAACTACATAGGTTGTTCAAACTGCTTAAATTTTTTTACGTTCTGATATTAGCGTCAATCTTTCACCAAACGATTTATTCAAAATCATGATTATCGGAATGCTCATGAAAACAGAACTTTCAAATTCAAATTCTGTCCATATTCCATTGTTCAGCTGCACAATGGTCAATAACGTTTTCGAACCGCCAAATAAGCTGATTCATCAGCCTTAATTCCCTGATATGTGGGCAAATATTTGGCTCGCTTTGATTTTGGATAAAAGTTGAAAAATATGTTTCTTTGGCCGAAAATTTTTTACTTAAAATTAAAAAAAGCTCCATGTTAATAAACTGATAAAAAAAAGTTTAATTGGAATTTTTATACTGGTATTAAAAGGAGTCTTTCTCTTTTTTGTTCAATTTCCTAATAAGACTTCGAATATTGTTCAAATTGTTGATTTTTTATCTTTCGATATAAGCGTCGCGTCTTTATCCTAACATTTATTCAAAATCATGGTTCCCGGAATGCTTATGAAAATGAAAATTTTCCTATTTTAATTGATAATTCTATTCCATTGTTTAAACAATAGAGTTATCAATATGCTTCCAAATAAGCTGCTTGGTGTGCCTTAATCCCTCCTAAATTTTTAGCACTATCCCTTTAAATTTACTAGAAGCAAATTCTTTAGAAGATATCAATTTACTTTTAGCCCCAGATTTAGCACCATCTCTTCAAATTGACAAGAACCTGATTCTTCAATAGGTATCAAATAAGCTTTAGCACCAGATTTACTACGATCCCTTTCAATTGACAATAAGCAGATTCGTCAATAAGCATAAAATCACAATTAGCACCAGATTTAAGACTCTCCCTTTCAACTGACAAGAAGCTGATTCTTCAATAGGTATTAAATAAACTTTAGCACCGTCTTTTCAAAAGGACAAAACACGGATTCTTCAATGAGTTTTAAATTGGATTTGGCACCATCTCTTTAAACTGGCAAGAAGCAGATTCTTCAATAGGTATAAAATTATATTTAGCATAGATCTCATTAAATTGGCAAGAAGCAGATTCTTCAATAACTGAAATTACATTTAGCACTATCCCTTTAAACTGACAAGAAGCAGATTCTTCAATAGGTATTATATAACTTATAGCACCAGATTTAGCACCATCCTTTCAAATGGACAAATCACAGATTCTTCAATAAGAATCAAATTACATTTGGCACCATCTCTTTAAACTGACAAGAAGCAAATTCTTCAATAAGTATCAAATCCCTTTTAGCACCATCCCTTTAAATTGACAAGAAGCAGATTCTTCAAAAGATATTAAATCATTTATTTAAATTGCCAAGAAGTGGAATCTTCAATATGTATCAAATTACATCACACGCGTTAAGTTTAAACAATTATTCATATTCGTCGAGGTTTAGTTTAACAACGCAAATTCTAAAAATTATGTAAATAGTTCCCGATTTTTATTATCTATAGTGCTTATTTGCACAGCTTTTTTTCTGTCTTTCTATTTCACAATCATTATCCCCTTTTACCTTTGCCAATTCTTTTTGTTTATTATTCCAGCAAAAATCTGAGTTGCCTAAAGAGTTGGGTGTTGAATTGTTTGTTTAAATTATGTTAAGTTAACGCTGGATTTAAAATTAAATTGTTTTTCTTTAGTTTTAAAATTGTTGATCATTGTTTCCACCGAGTTAGAATTTTTTTTTCAATTTTAATGGAAGACCATACATGAGAGGGAGGACAGGTCAAAATCTCTCACCCTATTCCAGCATACAATAGAGGATACTGAGAGTTCCACCAAGATTAACACAAAGGATTGTCCCTTTTGGAAAATACCAGTGCAAAAATGTTTGCTTTTTGTGTCTTGTCTCACTCACCTGACGCCCCAAAAGTTTGGAAGAGCGATGGGATACCTAAACTCCTGAAATTTTGAAAATGACATGCTAATTCACACTTATTACCTTAAACCGCATTGTCCAGCGAAATAAGGAAAAAATCCTATAGAATCGCTGGTCAGTGATGATGGGGAGCCTTATCAGAAATGCAATTGCAAAACAACCAAATCAGTGGTTTCAGCCCCCCCCCCAACATCTTAAGCCAAAAAGATAGAGGGTGCTGAGACTCGGGAGGAGGACTATAAACCTCAAGGAGGACTTTATGGAAGGGCTCAAGGTGATGTCTTAAATTTATGCAACGAGGTATTCTTAAAAACGATTTTGTTGTAAATCTCATTCAAAAAATAAAACGAACTTTGCCCCAACCTAAATAGTACTTATCATTAAGTTTATCTTGCAATTTCATATTTGCATAGACCTAGTTTGAAAGATTTATCTTCCTTTTCCCCAAAAATTTAAGTGTTTCTCTGCTTGTCGAGGGAATAGTTTGACTATTTTTAGTATAAATTGAACTGTCTTGTCATACAAACAACAATTCGATTATATGACGTTAGACGATAAATGTAATAAAAAAAAACTTTCAGAACCAAAATCTAAAATATTTACTACTAGCTTCTGCCATCTATAATATTAAATTTAAAACTATAGATAGCATTACAAGTTTATTAATGCTTCACAAAGTCAGTATACATCTCATTCCTTGTGAATTTGTCTTGGTATTTCGTAGAATACAGAAAAAAATTATGTTTTTTTTACGCGATGTCGGAAGAAGAGGTGATCGCCACATTCAATTGACAGTCAGTGAGTTGACTTCTATTCCCCAGGCTTAGTTTAATATGAATGTTTAGTATTATTATTGATTTGTTATCATAAGTTATTTCCCGAAAATTGGGTCATCAAGCCCTTTGGGATATTATCTTGCAATTGTTCATTTAATGAAATAAATGCATCTCGAGCTTGAAACTTGCATTGACTAGTTACAATAACAAGTAAATTTAATCTATTCTAGAATTATGAAAATAAGAGTTACACACTACACTTTTATTTTGGGCGCGACTATGTGCCGTAAGGAGATATATACTTGCATTTCCAAGTATGGTTCATAATTACTAACGCATCCATGTTATGTGGCTATTTTTGGCTGAATTCCATTTTTCTTGGAATTAATAATGAATTTCTTAGTCATTCACTGAAGCAGAGGGGTTGTTCACTTTCAGATGGGTTTTGAAAAACTTTTTTTTAAACGTTTCTATTTTTTAAATTAATTATGTATAAACAGCATGTCTACATGAATAGGTATTTTGCATAAAGCTCTGATTGCGTCGATTGCTCAGTGTTGGGATTTTCAGGTACTCTGGTATCAAAGTACTTGCTCAGGTACATTGGTGATATATTTAGCTCCAACATGTTATATAAAGAGTCTTAAGTTTGTATGATTCAGAGTTAGTTAAATCCTGCTTGCTTGGCCTCAAAGTGGTGTCAGGTTGAACATTTCACGAGTTTACCTAAACAGAACCGTGACTGTAAACGAGGCTGAAAAGGTGATGTTAAGTAACGAGAAGATGGACGAAAATTGATAGTTTCACTTACCTAGGTAGGTGAGTGCAACCACTAGTCAAAATGGTGGATGCAGCGAAGATGTTAAAAGTAGAATTCCCAAGGTGCAGGGTGTTCTTTCACAGTTGAAAAAAAAAAAAATTTGGAAAATAGGGAGATAATTCTGCGAACCAAGATTAGGAAATTGGTGCTAAAGTGATGACAATGGTCAAGTATGGTTCTGAAAACCATAAGACGGATGAGGTTTGTCAAATGTTTTCCAGAGGAACTGTAAGCGGATCCTTTTGGATACCAGTCTGACTGACTCTATTTGAAACGGCAAGATGACCAAAGATATGGTTCTATTCTCTTATCTAGGGCTATAATGAGAGGAAGGTTCAGCTGACTGGGACACGTTCTGTGTTAAAGGATGACAGATTGCCTAAGATTGTCATTTTCAGACATCAATCTCGGACCAAAGGGCAAGCAGGTCACCCCCAAATGGAATGGGAGGGGGTGGTTTGGAAAGACTTAGGGGAAATTGGAACTTATTAGGAAGGCGTAAAGAGGGAAGCTTTGAAGAGATCGGGATGGAGGAGGAGAGTTAGCTGTGTTAGCATCAGATGGCTTGGTAGTGCAGTGAGTTGTTAGTAGTAGTTGCAGTAGTATTTTCCCCGCTAAGGCAAAATTTTAGCTAGCTCCGTTTGTAGCAGCTCATTTAATGGAAGTCAGGGGGGAGGGGGTAAAACGAGAAAGTATTTTCAATTTTTATTTATTATTACACCACCAGGAAAAAAGAAACCCTGCATTTGTGGCTGTTTCTGCGCAATATTTTTTCTGCCCAAAGTTTGCAAAAATCAACAACACCACGCGTGATGAAATTGGCACCATGCGTAGCACACCTCGCGTCCCGTGTACCACCCTCTACTTGTTATACTAGATTTAGAAAGTTAAAATCCCTCTGATTCAGTAAATGACTAAGAAATCCACTATTAATTCCAAGAAAAATGGAATTCAGCAAAAAATAGCCACAAAACATGGGTACGTTAGTAATTATGAACCATACATGAAAATGTAAGTATATATCTCCTTACAGCACATAATTGGGGCCAAAATGAAAGTGTAGTGTGTATCTCTTATTTTCATAATTCTAGAACAGATTAAATTTACTTGTTTTTGTAACGAGTCAATCCAAGTTTCAAGTTCGAGTTGCATCTATTTCATTAAATGAATAATTACAAGATAATATCCCAAATGGCTTGATGACCTAATTTTTGGGAAATAACTTATGATAACAAATCAATTATAATACTAAACATTCATATTAAACTAATCCTGGGGAAATAAAAGTCAACTCACTGACTATCAATCGAATGTGGCGATCACCTCTTCTTCTGACATCGCGTCATCTTAAAAATATAAGGAATTATTGGAAAAAATAGTCAAAATCTTGATATTTCACAGAGAACGACCTGAAAACAGTAAATATAGCATGCGTGTAAAGGTTTATATTCTTTGTTTGCTTGTCAAAGAAAACCAATCCATCCCTCTTTTCTGTCCATTAATTTAAAAAGAAACAAAAGGAAAAATGGATGTATTGAAAAAAAAACATAATTTTTTGTCTGTCTTCTACGAAATACCAAGGAAAATTCACAAGGAATGAAACATATACTGACTTTGTGAAGCATTAATAAAATTGTAATGCTATATATAGTTTTAATTTTAATATTATAGATGGCAGAAGCTAGTAGTAAAGATTTTAGATTTTAGTTCCGATCTTAGGCCAAGTTTTTTCTTTTATTGCATTTATCGTCTAACGTCATACAATCGAATTGTTGTTTGTATGACAAGACAGTTCAATTTGTACTAAAAATGGTCAAACTATTCCCTCAACAAGCACAGAAACACTTAAATTTTTGAGGAAAAGAAAGATAAATGTTTCAAACTAGGTCTATGCACATATGAAATTGCAAGATGAAATTAATGACAAGTTCTATTTAGGTTGGGGCAAAGTTCGTTTTATTTTTCGAATGAGATTTAAAACAAAATCGTTTTTAAGCATATCTTGTTGCATAACGTTAAGCCGTCACCTTGAGCCCTTCCATAAAGTCCTCCTTGAGGTTTATAGCCCTCCTCCCGAGTCTCAGCACCCTCTTGTCTCAGCACCTCAGCACCCTTGAGGTTGATATTATATTCCTGATTAATATCAATCAAATCATTTTACCTCTCCATACTGAGCAAGAATCGATTTTTTCAACTGCTTTTCTTCTTCTGTATAGCTCTTCACTGAAACAACAGATTGAGCTTGCTTTTCCATTATTTTTGCAATCCTATCATCCACATCAAAAAGGGGCTTATTTTCTTCTTTTGACTGGGATACTTCCATGAGGACATCCCACTGACAAATTATTTCCTTACAAACTTCATCTATGTCAAGATTCTAGAAAAAAAAAACAAAAAACTCACGAAGATAAATTAAGCCCTAGGTTCACAGAGCTACATTTTGAGCAAAATAAAACGACTATTTTGTGCTTTCCATCAGATCTAATTCAGCTGTTGCTATAATTTCAAGTATGATAGTGGCATAATGACTTTTTGAAATTTAGCTGATAACCAAACCTCTTAAAAAAATTGTTTTTAAGGCCACTCCATGCTACTTGATTTGCAGTTTTGCTGTTTGCGTTTTAACAATTAGGAAGAATCAATTTCGGATGAACAGTTTTGCTGCATCTACTATGCATGAGAAGTCTTGCATTAGAATATTGTATTTGGGAAATGCATCGGAAGAGCGACTTACGTCATTTTCCCCCAGGGATACCCATCTCGTGACTTTTTGAAACTTAGCTGCTAACCAAACCTATTAAAAAAGAAATGAAACTTTTTTTTAGGCTACTACACCAATGGCCTAATTTCATCAAAATTCTGGGGGGGGGCAAAGTTGGAGCCAATTTTCCCAAATCAAGTGAAAATGACAGTGAAAACTGAAAAATGAGTCATATATTACCATAAAGGCAAAGATATACTAAAGAAAACAGACCTGTTTCTCTGGATACCTGAATTATGCAGGTTTATCTTAATTTTGACATGATTTTTTGCAGAAACTAAATTTCAGCTGGGGGGGGTCTAACTAAGGTCTGGAGGGGGTAGTTGCCCCCCTGCTCCATAGAAAATTACGCCCCTGTACTATATGCTACTTGATTTGTAGTTTTGCTGTTTGCACTTTAACAGATAGGAAAATTGAATTTTGTATGAACAGTTTTGCTGCATCTACTGTACATGAGAAGTCTTGCTATTGAATATCGAATTTCGAAAACTTGCTTAGAGCCTTAATTTTGAAAAAAAAAAAAAAATTCATGAATGACATAACATTCATATGCATTGGAAAAGGAACTTACGTCATTTTCACCTGGGGATAATCATAACGTTTTTGGTATCTGATGCGTGCGAAAATACAAAAGATGACAAACGACTCAGAGCAGTCAAAGCAACAGGTATGAAACAAGCAACAGCAAGAATCACGCTAAATTGCAAACGAATATGCAGCACAATAATATATGCAGTTAGAAGACAAATCAAATAACAACGGAATTTGATATTTCAGCACTGCTCAAAAAAGCAAGAAAGTAAAATAAATGCTGGGATTGTCAATTGCCTCCTAGGAGAATATAAATCCAATAAAAGCTATATATCTGTGACAGATAAAGAGGAAGGAAAGATTTCATTCATGCCAGAATCGGACCAAAATAATCAAGAAGAGTTTTTACATAACCTTACTGTCCACTGAAACGACTGATAATCACCAAGATACATGTGATAATCATCATGTCACCACATAAAATGCTTATTTACTGAAAAATTTCAATATTGAATTGTAATAAATAGACTTTAATTTACTTAGGATTCAGAGGCTGGTTTGGGCCCAATCCCCTGACACTTCCAACTTCTTTGAATTTCTGGACACTCCCTAATCAAATTAGCATTTTGTTTTACAATCGTCCTCACCCTTCCCTCCAAAAAATTATAACTTCAAATTCTTTTTTATAATATACCCTCTGTAAACACACTCATTCAAACATCAAATAATTCAAACATTTTTTTAAAAACATCCACTCTTCCCCCCCCCCTCCAAAAAAACCATTTATGACTTCTAATTTAGTTATTTTTTATGATATGCCCTCTCTAAACACATTCATTCAAACATCAAACAATTCAAAAAAAATAAAAAAAAAATCCTTTAAGACTTCTAGTTTAGTTCTTTTTTAATGATATACCCTCTGTAAAAACATCCATTCATCAGCAGTAAAAAAAAAACCACGTGTGCCCCTTCCATCTTGGTGTAGGCATTAAAATAAACAATCATTTATTTTGTCCTTTGTTTATTGTTTTGATAATAGATGGCTGCATGGCTGCTCTTAAAGTTTTTTTTTATTAATTGTGTTTATTTTTATTGCAATACTGCCCTATATACATCTAAGAAATGTAATGTAAAAACGCCAAGTGTGTCTTGGGGTTAAAAGGCTGTCTGACTTAACAAACCATATCAGAACAATAGTGTGTATTAAAGTCGAGGTGGTTATAATTTTTAAATGTTGGAATATTATCTGAAATAAAATTATGTGTACAGTTAAAGATTATCTACAGTTCTCAACTGTGTAATTAATTCTTACAACTACAGAGGAGGGACATACAATGTATTTTCCAACATAAAGAGGGGTTGGGGCAAAATTGTCTTTTTGCTTATGATCTATTACAATTGAGTGACATTGCAATGGTAGAGTGTTTACTGCCCTAGTGTATCCATGCTCAAGTAGCAACTGCAAAAAAAATGATTGGTAAAAATATACCAATTTTGTCTTAGGCCTTAAGCCTAGAACACACATAGCTTTTTTCAGGTACTCGTTTCAGCAGCCCAGTGGGAAAATAATAACAGTACAGAAAAGATGCCCTTTCACAAAATAATAAAAACTAAAAATCACGGACACAGACACCATTTGCCAACTTTTGCTAATCAATAGTTGAATGATTGATCTCAACTTATTATTTATTCCTATCATTATTATTGGTAATTTTTTTATTATTAAAATTTATATCATTTAAATAATATTATTATTCAGATGTTTTGAACTTCTTGCTGAAGAGAAGAAAACAATTGAGATTACTTTTTTTTATGATCATGATGAAAAGTCGAAAACTAGAAAATTTTTCAAGCTCAAATTGGCACTGTTTTCTTTGCAAATTGACACCAAAAAAAGTTACATGTGTTCTAGGCGTTGGAATTGGTAACACTGCTACAGACCCATAGGCAAAATAATATTCCTTTGTGTAATTTTTTGAGTAGAATGATTATGTAAATTGTTCACTAAAAGAGAATAGGCAAATGTCAATAAGGTGATGTGCTGTAAGAGAAGTACTAGTCAATACCAATTTGTCACTCAATCATAAACACTTCAGAATGAAATTAACAAGTGCAATTAACAATTAAATTACATATTTTTTGCCCTGCTGTGTCTCAAGTAAAAATCACTATAACAACATCATATCCAAACATGTTTCTCCAGTATTTGGGTAGTTTTGCACAATGATAAGTACAAGGCACAGTAAAATATAGGTAAAATACATAACATAGGCCTACTGGTAATTTACACAAAACAGGTAAAATACCAATTTTATGGGGGTCTGAAGAGTTATGTAAAATATCTAATTTTATCATTTACAACACTACCCCCAACCCCTTAATGTGCAAATATATAGCCCAAATTAAATATTTCCTATGTGTTTTCTGATTCTTGATTTTGTGATGGTTCATTTAATTATGGGTAAACAAAAGTAAGGCTCACAGCTTAAAGTTAAACCAACAGTCCTTAATAGAAGTTTTTTATTTTACAGATCTTTATAAAAATGAATGAATGCCTGTGGATTGTAAAATATTAGCAAAATCAAATCATAATCAAATAGTAGGCCTAAGTTTTCAACCATTATTTTGGCCTTTACTAATGCAAAAACAAGAGAAAAAGGTATCATATTACCGTTATTTAAAAAAGGGAATAAGAGGTTACATTGCAGTTATAGGCCTATAGCTCTGGTACCATGTTTAGGTAAGATTCTAGAGAAATTGATTGATAATAGGCTAGCTTATTGGTTAAAGAAGAATCGAATAATTCGTGAAGAACAAGGTGGATTCAGGGAAGGATATAGCACAGTTGACAGGGTATTTGCACTTAAGGCGTTGATAGAAAAGTATAGTAGAGGTAAGAGTAATTTATTGGTAGCTTTCGTAGATTTTGAGAGAGCATTCGATAGTGTTGATAGGATTTTGTTGTGCGTAGAATTGTTGAGGATAGGACTGCCCCGTATTTTTGTTCGACTAGTGTGTGATATGTATAGGCTAACAAGAGGAATGGTTAAGGTAGCAGGAAAAGGGTTTTCGATAAAACGAAACAATAGTAAAAAAAAAGAGAAAAACGAGGATTATACAAGCCTGTGAAAAATGTGGACTAAAATACAAATATTCCGCTCAAGACCTCCGCTTGACCGTCCTCAGTGCAAGATAATAACATTAAAATTACTAATACAAATCGAAGGATACTATACAAAATTTCAAACCTTAAAACAAAGCACAACTAAAATTTGAAGACCCTCTCCATGTAACGGTGAAAGGGTAACTGAATGAAAAAATACAGTACTGAATGGGAATTCAATTTTTAATTATACAGAGCATTTTTAAAAGCTAAACGCTTTCCAGGTAAAACATCATCACAGATTAGGTTAGGTTGTAAAATGTGATTTTTTTAATATTTAAGTAAAAAAGGTCAGAATTAATTAGTTCATTATAAATGGGGCTTAAATAGGTTTCTCCCGTGTCTCTACTGAGAGCAACCTTTCGGTGAATGTACTTTTTATCTCAACTGCCTCCCTGAAAACTTGGATGAGACATTTAACAGGGGCAATAATGGAGGTGTTATCGGATAAAACGAAATGGTGCGGATTGTCAAACACATGCTGAGCCAAGGCGGAATCAAAAAGTCTCAGGCCTTTGGCATAGCTCCATAGCTTTGTCGATTGAGGACCTGTGTTCCAACAATCTCTCCCCCAATTGCTGATGGGTTCTTCCAACATAGAAACAGCCGCAAGAACATGGAACCCTATAAACACCACTGTCCAAATAGGGCTCGTTTTATCTTTACCGCTGTTAAAATAGTTCTGGATTTTATTAGAATTTTTGAAGGTGACATTTAAGTTATGTTTTTTAAGAATTCTTTGCAATTCGTCACCTAATTTGGGAAAATAGGGCAATCCAGTAACCTTGATATAAAAAAAGACATAATTTTGGCCAGTTTTGATGCCATTTCGATGTATACATCATGTGATATAAAAAAATGTGAATTTGCTCTTCAAAAGAAACTAGAAGATAATATTGACCGGATGGATTACAAAACATTAGATATTGAAACCATTATGCGACTTGTTCGCCTTTGCAATAGATATTCCTTATATTTTCGGTACAACAATCAATTTTTCACCCAAACAAATGGCCTCCCAATGGGTACGAGCCTTTCACCTTTTTTGGGCACTTTTTACATGGAATTTATTGAAACCTCCGCTTTGAATACTTTTCCTCTGAAACACCGGTTCTGGGGCCGGTTTGTCGATGATGTTATCTCTGTCTGGAATCACGGAGAGATAGAACTTAACGCTTTTTTGCTTCATCTTAATAGTTTCGATTTATAGAAAACCTACACATAATGATAGGTATTTGTATTTCTCTTCCAACCACCCTCCTTGTGTAAAAAGAGGAGTAGTTATATCTTTAGTTGATCGTGTTGTAACAATTTGTTCAAAGGCTCATATAATCCCAGAATTAAATTATCTGAAGGACATTTTGTTTTGCAATGGATATCCCATCAAGTTACTGGAATCCATCATAGAAAAAAGACAAAAAAAGGCAGGAAAAGATTCATCATCTCCACAACCTCCAACGGATATCATCCCTTTAGCGGGTGATAAAAAAGTTTTTACTGTTTTGCCCTATTTTCCCAAATTAGGTGACAAATTGCAAAGAATTCTTAAAAAACCTAACTTAAATGTCACCTTCAAAAATTCTAATAAAATCCAGAACTATTTTAACAGTGGTAAAGATAAAACGAGCCCTATTTTGGGCAGTGGTGTTTATAGGGTTCCATGTTCTTGTGGCTGTTTCTATGATGGAAGAACCCATCAGCAATTTGGGGAGAGATTGTTGGAACACAGGTCCTCAATCGACAAAGCTATGGAGCTATGCCAAAGGCCTGAGACTTTTGATTCCGCCTTGGCTCAGCACGTGTATGACAACCCGCACCATTTCATTTTATTCGACAACACCTCCATTATTGCCCCTGTTAAAGGTCTCATCCAAGTTTTCAGGGAGGCAGTTGAGATAAAAAAGTACATTTACCGAGGGGTTGCTCTCAATAGAGACACGGGAGAAACCTATTTAAGCCCCATTTATAATGAACTAATTAATTCTGATCGTTTTTACTTAAATATTAAAAAATCACATTTTGCAACCTAACCTAATCTGTGATGATGTTTTACCTGGAAAGCGTTTAGCTTTTAAAATGCTCTGTATAATTAAAAAATTGAATTCCCATTCAGTACTGTATTTTTCCATTCAGTTACCCTTTCACCGTTACATGGAGAGTGGGTCTGCAAATTTTAGTTGTGCTTTGTTTTAAGGTTTGTAATTTATTATAGTATCCTTGGATTTTTATTAGTAATTTTAATGTTATTATCTTGCACTGAGGACGGTCAAGCGGAGGTCTTGACCAAAATATTTGCATTTTAGTCCATATTTTTCACTGGCTTGTATAATCCTCGTTTTTCTCTTCTTTTTACTATTGTTTCGTTTTATCATGAATAGCCAGTGTGGTCTTAGAAATTATTTAAAAGGGTTTTCGGATTTATTTAGTTGCGAGGTAGGAGTTAAACAGGGTAGCACCTTGTCACCGAGGCTATTTTGTTTATATATTAATGATATTGTTGAGTTTTTTGAGGAAAAATGGGCGCCAACAGTGAGTTCAGGAAATTTAGCTTTGTCTCTGTTGTTATTTGCGGATGATGCGGCGCTGATAGCTAGACGCGCCGAAGATTTGCAAATATTGTTGAACATATTAGATGTTTATTTGGAAAAAAATAAATTGAGATTAAATATCCAAAAGACTGAAATTGTAGTTCTTGGGACAAATAAAAATAATGATAAATTTTTATTTAAGGGTATTGAGTTGAAAAAAAGTACAACTTTTAAGTATTTAGGGTTTGTATTAAATAAAAAAGGAAATTGGAAGGATCATGTGAAAGAAATGGTGGGTAGAGGTAAAGCAGTTTCTTAAGCAGTTTTAAGGAATTCAGCTTAAAATGAAATTAAAAATATTAAAATGCATAAGTGTTTATTTCAATCGAAAATTCGCCCTACTATTCATTATGGTGCGGAGCTTTGGGGGTATGAGGTGATCCCGCAATTAGAAATGGTTCAACTACAATATTATAAAAGATTGGTTAGGGTACATGCTACAACTCATACACAGGATCTTAAGGGAGATCTAGGTTTGTTTTCGCTGCATAAAGAAAGGATACTACAAGTAGTAAAATTTTGCCTGAAAATTATCCAACTACCAGATGAGAGGCTTATGAAAGCCGCATATTAGGAATTATTGCAGCAAGGTAGAAAAAGATTGTGGCCGTTTCATGTTAAAGCCCTCCTTGATAATGCCGGACTTTCATACGCTTGGAATGAAGGTCTTGGTCCAACAAGCGCTCCAGAGGAAATTTATCAGAAGCTAAAACATGTTAAGGAGGATCAAGAGATCCATCTCTGGCATGAACAGATTCGAAAATCTGAAACCTTGTGCCACTATTCTAAGATAAAAGAGTCTTTTGGACTAGAATATTATTTTAAGCTGAATTTGCCACCGGAAAACTTGCGTCTGTGGTTCCAGGTCCGAGCGAATGGTTTGCCCTTAAAAATAGATTAAAAGTATTTGAAAGAAATGCTCAGGGCCCAAGATCCTGTTATACTTGCTCTTTATGTGGTATGGAGGAAGAAAATTTGCTCCATTTTTTGACGGTGTGCCAGGGGCTTTCAGATTTGAGATTGAAGTATTTAGGTGATGGGGAAGTGTTTTTTCCTGGGATCCTTAAATCTTCATCCCGGGAGACGATTATAGCAGTGACTGGATTTATAAAAGAGGGTTTAAAAAGATGTAAATAACGGGTTTAAGGTTTCTGTTTGTTGTTAGTACTTATGCCATTTATTTAAGTGTATGCTGGCTGTTGTTTTATATAATCATTGTAAAGTTTGTGTATGGCCTAGCGGCTGAATAAATTATCTATCTATCTATCTATTCAAGAGTCCATAAAGGGCTTACAATTAGATTTCCGAGAAAAATGACTAGTCTATTATATTTAGAGACAGAATAAAAAAAAAGCAGTGAGTGGTAAGTGGTACCTTATTTGTAAGTCAGTAATTTAAACTCCAGATTTGCCATGTTTCCTTCCAAGGAGTTATTTTTACTAGAAGCAAATTTATGACCTAACGAACATTTCAGGGTAAAATTCTAGTTTAGCTACTTCTTGCTATCTTGAAAAGGGGTTAGGTTAGAAAAATGAAACTTTCAGTAATGAATCCAGGGCCAAAAAACATACTCTGGGAGGGTATTTCCAAGCTTCTATGTTAACCCTCTTCTGATTTCTAAGTCTTAGAAATTTGCCTTCTTGGCAGGTCTATACCAATTGAAATTTTGATAAAATATTTTACCTTAATTTTCAGTTATTAGTTTCTTTTTCTCTGGTTTTAGTTCTGAAATGCAATTCCTGTTATTTGAGTAGAATTTTAAGCCATATAAATGTTTTTTTTTTTTAATTTGGGTAACTTATTTACATATCTTTGAAACCTCATAAATTGGGATTGAGTAAAGTTGCCAAGCTGAAAATAGTTTTCTTGTAGGCCTACTTCATTTAAGCAGAAGATCCATTTTGCAAGGTTTCACTTTCTTAACACAAAGATTTATGAAGGTCATCAATGGTCACTGCCCTCTAGAGGGAGAAGCAGTGGACGTAGGTAGGGCAAACTTGTGTCTGGAGGAGGCAGTGGCCCCCCCCTGTCCCATAGCAAATTACGCCCCTGTACTAAATGCTACTTGGTTTTCAGTTTTGCTCTTTGCACTTTAGCAGATAGGAAGAATAAATTTTGTATGAACAGTTTTGCTGCATCTACTGTGCATGAGAAGTCTTGCTATAGAATAGCGAATTTGGGAAAATTTGCTTAGAGCCTTAAATTTGGAATAAACATTTTTCAGGAATGAAGTCACATTTACATGCATCGGAAGAGCAACTTACGTCATTTTCCCCCAGGGATGCCCATAGCATGACTTTTTGAAACTTAATTGATAACCAAACCTACTAAAAAATAAATAAAAATTTGTTTTTTTAGGCTACTGCATCAGTGGCATAATTTCGTCAAATTTCTTGGGGGGGGGGAAGTTGGAGCCAATTTTCCCAAATCAAGTGAAAATGACAGTGAAAACTGAAAAATGAGTAATATATTACCATAAAGGCAAAAATATACTAAAGAAAACTGACCTGTTTCTCTGAATACAAGAATTAAGCAGGCTTATCTTAATTTTGACAAGATTTTTTGCAGAAACTAAATTTCAGCTGCGGGGGGGGGGGGGGCAAACTTGCATCTGGAGGGGGAAGTTGCCCCCCTGTCCCATAGCAAATTACGCCCCTGTACTACATGCTACTTGATTTGCAGTTTTGCTGCTTGCACTTTAACAGATAGGAAGAATCAATTTTGTATGAACAGTTTTGCTGCATCTACTGTACATGAGAAGTCTTGCTATAGAGCAGCGAATTTCGAAAATTTGCTTAGAGCCTTAATTTTGGAAAAAAAATTCATGAATGACATAACATTCATGTGCATTGGAAAAGAAAATGACGTCATTTTCCCCCGGGGATGATCATAACGTATTTGGTATCTGATGCATGCGAAAATATACAAGATGACAAATGACTCACAGCAGCCAAAGCAAAAGACTTGGAACAAGCAACAGCGAGAGTAACACTGAATTGCAAACGAAAATGTGACACAATAATATCTGCAGTTAGAAGACAAATCAAATAGCAACAGAATTAAGAAACATGTTATTTCAGCACTGCTCAAAAAAGGAAGAAAGTAAAATAAATGCTGGGATTGTCAATTGCCTCCTAAGAGAATATAAATCCAAAATAAGCTATATGTATGTGATGGATAAAGGAGAAATTTAATTCATGCCAGAATTTCTTAATTCAATTGAAACAGCACCCCATCACTTCAAACAAAAGAAAATTGGATGATTATACAAATGTGTAATTTAGATATTTAAGAGGGTAGCAGCAAAGAACATGCTTGGTTATTACTGACTGTATAACAACATAACTGAAACAACATATAATTACTGGGGAATAGCTGGAAAAGGAGTCTTTTTGGTATCTATGACATCATGCGAAAATATACAAGATGATGAATGAATCCAAAAAGCTACAAAAATAAAGCACGACAAGATTTGCAGTTGGAAGACATGCAGCAACAAGTGTTTACAACGAATCACAAATTAAAATGATGGACAACAAAATCTGCTGCTAGCAGACAAGTGAATCCAAGGATCATATTGATTTGTTACCGAAAATGATACAATAAAAGTAAATGATAAGTATCTCAGATATTTGAGAGGGTATGAGCAATGGAACATGCCTGGTTGTAGTTGAACTGTATAACAGCAAAATTAAAGCAAAAATATGATTACTGGGGAAAATCTGGAAAAGAAATTTCTTGGTATATATGACATCATGCAAAATAATACATGATAATGAATGAATTGAAAGAACTAAAGCAAAAGGCATGGATAAAATGTTTGGGGTCAAGATGAGAAAAGACAAGGCACAACAAGATCTGTGGTTAGAAGACAAGTGACAACAAGCATCACAACAAATCACAAAATAAAATGATGGACAACAAAATCTATGGTTAGAAAACAAGTGATAGCAAGGATCACATCAAACAGTAAACAAAAACTATGTGCAACATAATCTGCGATTAGAAGAGAAGCAACTGCAAGAATTATAACAAATCCCAGAAAAATACAAAACCTATAAAATTGAGGAT
Source organism: Artemia sinica (assembly GCA_027921565.1). Lineage (NCBI taxonomy): Eukaryota > Metazoa > Arthropoda > Branchiopoda > Anostraca > Artemiidae > Artemia > Artemia sinica. The sequence continues at coordinate 13,622,041 of CM051265.1, read as the reverse complement.
TCTGTGAAGGATAAACAGAAGAAATTGAATTCATAATAAAAGAATAACAAAATGATTATGCTAATGCATAATTCAAGCGTCACATATATACAAACCTGTTGCATGCCCAGTACAAAGGACCAAGCAAAGTTCGGTCACCTCCAATATATCTATATAATATATAACATAAATATAACAAAACATGCCAAAACAATACAAAGAAAGTACACATCAAACATTTAGCCATGTTTTCAAATATCTATCAAATCTTCTTGGTCTTGGTTAATATCTTGCATTTGGTATTGTCCAGGTAAATGAATATTCAAATATTGAACAATGTGATATTCAGTGGCGTTGCTGAGGGGAGCAGTTGCCCCCCCCCCCAAAAAAAAAAAAAAATTGAAAAAAAATATAATCTATTAAGTAGCTTTATAACTGTTGCTTGTTTTAAGTGTCAAATTTGCTCTTCATTTTGAGCAGATAACTTTTGTTTTCAATTAGTCTATGCTCGTTTTTAACATGAGGAAAACGAGAAAAATAGGGCTCGATTACACTTCATAATATGTCCCACATTAAGATTTTTCCCACCATACTGCCTTATCATCAAGTAAAAATGTGAACCTAGTTAACGACAAAATTAAAAAATGTTCTAGGCTTCCTGTTTCGCTACAGTTGCTCAAGTCAATTCCCCCCCCCCCCCCCTGATATTTAAGGTACCTTTACTTCCTAAAATCTATCAGTTCCCAATTAGATTATCTTGGCTTAAGACTTTCAGAAGTGGAAATAAATACACCATCTATATCTGCAAAGAGGACAGAAATGAAATAATTGAAGCATAAGAACATAGATATACAGTGAACATAATTTCTTGAATGAAAAAGAAAATAAAGACTTAGTGCTTTTTAAAATGATATTTGTGCTATAATTATATAGGTCAAAATAACTACATAGGCATGTCATTGAAATGCCTAATAAGCACCGATACAGTCCTATTCCTTATGTTTTGGATTCAAATAATAACCCATAAATGTAGAACTGCCTCTATGTATAATACCATGCTGACTTCTTGCTATTTTCGCTTTTCTAGTTATTTCTTTTAACCAGCTCCAAAAAAGCATTGACATAAATGTGCTAAGAATTAGGCCTATTACTAAAATTAGTCACATTTCACACAACACCAGAACTGCTTATGGGACATTTATCTCTGCATCAGCATGCTGTGCAAAATGTCTGCTGAGAATAAAGTAAACTTAAACAAAATATGTATATTTTTCTCACAGTTTAGAAATGTTATGTGGCGGGTATAAGTGGTACCCACCCGTTTTCTTTTTCTATTTTTATCAGTTTTATCATGCAGCACTTCTAGGAGACTAAGCTTTGATTATGAACAGAATTATAAAAACATATAGACATAAAACTTTTCCTTTTTTCTTGTTTATTGTTTCAATTTTCTTTTATTTTTCTGTTTTGTGCTCCTTTAAGTGCATTTCATGTATGTAAAGAGGGTTGAAATTAATTATTATTATTAAAAACGATATTCAGAGTTACCACCTCCGGAAATGTACCCTACATACTCTGATTTGCAAAAGAAAACTTTTGTGTAAGATTTGTAGAATTCATTTTATTTTAAACAAAGATAAAAACCAGCAAGTAATTTTTAAACTCTAGGAGTCAAATTTCCCTTCCAATTAGCACCCCTGACAATTTTTGATTAATTTAAGGTTTCTGCTGCAATGATGCCAAGACAATTTAGGTTTTCTTGATGTTCTTTGTTGGACAATGTCCAATAGACAAGCTAATTATTCTAGCTTTATTTTTTAAATACTTTCAAATTAGAAATAAAGTCACCATTTAAATGTGGGGAATATGTCACAATATGAAGTTACACAATCTGTGGTAATACTTGTACATATCCTGTATCTTTACTTAGACAGTGCCTTTGCACTGCCTATGATTTGCACTTGGTTCAACTATAAGATCCAGTATCCTGTACTGGGCATGGGGGTTGCAGAAGTGGAGGGGGAATTGTACTGTAGCATTAGTGGTGAATCTGGCTGAAAAAGCTGAGTGTATACAATATTCACCTTTACCCACCTGAAAGATTTTTTATGCTTTACTACTGTTGTCTGCAGCAGTTCGTTACTGACAGTTTGTGAAAAAAGCCAAGCATCAGTATATATATTTATGATTATTTAATGTGTGTTTGTTGTTTATAATGTATTGTGTACTGTTTTTAAACTCACCAAGTAGCGTGTTTTAAAAAGTTACTTTTCTTCACTACTGCTTGAATAGCACCCCCTCTTGCCCCCCCCCATTAAAATACTGTAGCTATACCCCTGATGATATTTATTACAATATTGTGGGCAAATAGTCATCAATGGGCTTAAATTGATGTAGTGCAGTGTCCTTCTGTATAGGTATTTGCTTGATTATAAACCAAATACCATACCAGTTCCAGTTCTGACTTCTAAAAAACATAACAAAAATGTTATGTGTAAGACTGACATTGCTGCAGTTGAAGTAGGAAATGAGGTTAGTAGTTGATTTCACATTAAATCAGGAGTTAAGCAGGGTTATATCCTATCCCCACTTCTGTGGATCATTTTTGTGGACTTGACCTAAGGAGCAGAGCATAGGCAATGGATGGTCACAGAATCAGTTGGGGAGGTAAAACTCTCAAGACATTGATTATGATAGTGATTTATGTATCTTAGATGAAACTTTGAGCAAAATGAATGAAGTTTTAGATGTTTTGAAAGTTAAGGGTGCAAAAATAGGTTAGAAAAATAATGTTAAGAAGACTATCTAGTAAAGAACAAACCAAACGAAGTCAATAGCAGAATACTTCACATATGGCATCATGCCCAAGAAAAGCAATTTTTGGGGAGTATTTGTGTTATGTTGCCTCTTGTCCTGAGGTTAAAAAAATTGTTTATGGTATGAAAGGTATGGCTTCTAGCTCTGATATTGTTTCAATTAGAGTAATAAAAACATTTTGGAAAGTGATTGCTCAAACTTTTGTTCCATTAAGTAATCAGTTTCTAAAAGAGGGAGTGTTTCCAAGTTGTTTTAAATCAGCAAAAGTTATACCAATACATAAAGGAGGGAATTCTGGTGATGTTGAAAATTATAGACCAATTTCGATTTTACCCATTATGTCTAGGATACTAGAAAAATGCTTTTTGGTCAGAATTTATCAGTACCTGGAAGACCAGAGAATATTTACTCCTACATAATTTGGATTCCGTCAAGATCGCACTACTGAGCAAGCATACTTATTTTGACTAGCATTATTAATATGGCGTTAGACAATGGATATAAAGTGGCCCCTGTATTTTTAGATATTAAAGGCTTTTGATATGGTCAGTCATGATATTCTGTTAATGAAGTGTGAAACTTATGGGATTAGGGGTCCAGTTCTTTTGTTTTTACATTCTTTTTTGTTTTGTAGAAAACTATATGTTCAAATTGGTAATATGGGTTCTGACGAAATTGTATTGAGTGTGGAGTTCCATAGGGTTTGGTACTTGGACCCCTATTATTTTTTATTTCTATGAATGATCTCCCACAGTCTGTAAGTACATTAGAAACAAGAATGAGTGAGATTTTCAAAAAGGATAGCACAGCTACAGTGCCTATGTTTGCTGATGATACTTCTTTAGTGGTGATTGCAAAGTCAGAGAGGTTGCTCCTAGAGAGTGTAAGAGAACTGCTAAATGAAGTTTCAAGATGGCTAAGAGTGAATCAGCAAAAGGTGAAGCCCACTAAGAGTAATTTTCTCATATTTTCAAGGACATCAAATTATTATCCATGGATACAGCATATAGCATATGAAGACAGTACAATTGCTCTTCAAAAGGCAGTAAAGTATCTTGGCATTATTATGAGATTCTCAGTTTCCAATCCCATATATAAACTTTATCCCAGATTTTATCACATAATTTGGGGATAATTTGTAAACTTAAATATTTGTTTCCAACTAGTAGACTTAGGCTTCTCTATTTTTCATTAATCCATCCCTATATATTGTATTGTTCTTCTGTATACTTGGGCACATTTCCTTCAATCGTTAATCCTGTGCAAATTATCCAAAACAAGTCTATCAGAGTATTATCAGGAAAAGAATAAGTTCAAGAAGTTTATAGAAATCTTAGGATATTGCTGGCAGCAGGTCTTAATGATTTTTATATATTAGTGTTTATGTATAGGTACAATATGAAGTAGCTGCCAGTGTGTTTTAATGGTTGGTTTTACAGCTGATGGAATATACATAACCAAAATACTAGGGGTAAAAATGATTATTATACTCCCCTATAGTGTCTACCAGGTCCACATTTTCTTTTATTATAAAGGGTATAAATGTATGGAATAATTTGGATAATGGTATGAAGAATATAGAAAATTTTTAGGGACTTTAAAGGAAAATTGAAAGAAAAATTATTAAGTAAGTATGAATTCTAGTTTTGTTTGTTTTAGAGGAGATTTGATTTAATTTAAATTGAGTTGTAATTGTTTGTTGGTTTGTGAGCATGACCCCACAGCATGAATATGGTATGTAGTTGCTGTCCCTGTAGTAGTATTATTATTTTTTTTTCTTTTCTCTCTTTTTTTCTTTCTTTCTTCTTACAATGAATTTAAAAGACATTATATATATGTATTTTTCTTCTACCTGATTCACCCCACATCAACCATTGGATTTTGGGTGAATCATAGTGATTTTTGTATGTAAAATTTTGTTAGAGTTAATTAAATATATCAATACTGCCCTAGTGTATCCAGGCTCAAGTAGCAACAGCAAAAACATTATTGGTAAAAATATACCAATTTTGACTTAGGCCTTAAGCCTAGAACACACATAGCTTTTTTCAGGCACTTGTTTCAGCAGCCCAGAGGGCAAATAATAACAGTACAAAAAAGATGCCCTATGCACAAAATTATAAAAACTAAAAATCATGGACACAGACACCATTTGTCAACTTTTGCTAATCAATAGTTGAATGATTGATTTTGACTTATTATTAACTTCTTTCATTATAATTGATAAGTTTTTTTATTATTAAAATGTATATCATTTAGCTAATATTATTATTCAGATCTTTTGAACTTCATGCTGAAGAGAAGAAAACAATGATTAATGATCACAATGAAATGCCAAAAACTAGAAAAATTTTCGAACTCAAATTGGCACTATTTTCTTTGCAAATTGACCCCAAAAAAAGTTCTATGTGTTCTAGACTTTAGACTTGGTAACACTGCTACAGACCCACAGACCAAATGATATTCCTTTCTGTAATTTTTAAGTGGAATAATCATGTAAACTGTTCACTAAAAGAGAATAGGCAAATGTCAATAAGGTGATATGCTGTAAGAGAAGTACTAGTCAATACCAATTTGTCACTCAATCATAAACACTTCAGAATGAAATTAACAAGTGCAATTAACAATTATATTAATTTTTTTTTGCCCTGCTGTGTCTCAAGTAAAAATCTCTGTAACAGCACCATATCCAAACATGTTTCTCCCAGCATTTGGGTAGTTTTGCATAATAATAACTACAAGGCACAGTAAAATATTTGTAAATACATAACATACTGGTAATTTAGACAAAACAGGTAAAATACCAATTTTATGGGGGTCTGAAGAGTTATGTAAAATATCTAATTTTATCATTTACAACACTACCCCCAACCCCTTAATGTGCAAATATATAGCCCAAATTAAATATATCCTATGTGTTTTCGGGTTCTTGATTTTGTGATGGTTCATTTAATTATGAGTAAACAAAAGGGAGGCTCACAGCTTAAAGTTAAACCAACAGTTATTTATTAGCAAAATCAAATTATAATCAAATACTGGGCCAAAGTTTTTAACCATTATTTTAACCTTTAATATTGCAAAAACAAGAGAAAAGGGTATCATATTCAAGAGTTATTTTTAATTAGAAGCAAATTTATGACCCAAAGAACTTTTCAGGGTAAAATTCTAGTTTAGCTACTTCTTGCTATCTTGAAAAGGGGTTAGGTTAGAAAAATGAAACTATCAGTAATGAATCCAGGGCCAAAAAAATACTCTGGAAAGGTATTGCCAAGCTTCTATGTTAACACTTTTCTGATTTCTAAGTCTTAGAAATTTGCCTTCTTGGTATGTCTATACCAATTGAAATTTTGATAAAACAACATTTTACCTTCATTTTCAGTTAGGCCTATTAGTTTTTTTTTCTTTGGTTTTAGTTCTGAAATACAATTCCTGTTATTTGAGTAGAATTTTAAGCCATATAAATGTTTTTTTTCTAAGTATGGGTAATTTATTTACAGATCTTTGAAACCTCATAAATTGGGATTGTGCAAAGTTGCCAAGCTGAAAATAGTTTTCTTGTAGGCCTACTTCATTTAAGCAGAAGACCTATTTTGCAAGGTTTCACTTTCATAACACAAAGATTTTTAAAGATCATCAATGGTCACTGCCCTCTAGAGGGAAAAGGAGTGGAGGTAGGTAGCCTACTTCAAAATACCTTCCTGGGACATAGGCTACTTGATAAATTTGCAGTGGGCCATACAATTTAGCTAACATGAAAGTGAAAATGTCATTTGATGCCTTTTTTATGCTCTTTCATAATTCAAGAATTGCTTCTGGAGCTAGTTGCATCTTGAGCCCTTAAAAGGACCCAAAAGGCATTTCATTTTTGCAACCAGACAAAGGAAGTTATCAACACTAGTTAAGTTATTGAAAAGTGGTTGAAAACATATCACTAGTTTATAAATAAGTTGTTCAAGAGTAATATATTCCAAAGATACTTATTTATAACAATTCAAACCTCATTTATTAGGCAACTCAAATATAAACTATTTTCCTACCATTTCAAGTTTTTTGAATGCCATCAACAAAAATAGTACTGAATTTTGCAATTCGAAACTTTGCTGTTGACAATTCAGGGTGTATTCCAATTTAGGGTATATATTTGCACATTAGGGGAAGGGGGGGGGGGCTGTCATGTAAAGGGGGGATACCCCCCCATGTTTTTAGTCACTTGGTAAAAAAAGAAGTCAGTAAAATCATGGTTCCTCATGCCATGATTTTTCTGATGCCACTAAAATTCTTTGTTTGGTTCAATAAAGACCACAAAAATACTGACATGTCATCTACAGAAATTTTAAACTTGGTTGGTAAATGCAGCAGGTTTACTAACTCCTGCTGTGATTTTACAGATGGTGCCACAATTTTCCATTTGGTTAAATAAACAGAATTAAAATAGTGACATGATATACCAAAATATGAATCTTGTTGGCAAATGCAGTGGTTTTAAGCAGCCTTTGCAAGCATCTCTAGCTAGAATCCCATGTCTAGCCGGAATTCAATGTCTAGGCAACAACCATTTACAAGTGAAAATTGGCACTTAACTAGACATGCTAGACAAGGCACTTGGCTAGACATTGAGTTGTAGACTCTAGAACTCAATATCTAGGATTTTCAATTACAGCCAATCAGAATGTGTAAGTTCCAGTGTTTTCATCATTTATGTTTACATATTTCAACAGAAATTTAATTTTTGTTTTCTCATTAATTTTTTTTTCATTTTAGGTAAATATGTAACACCAGACATAGTAGTGAAGCACACTAAGGCAATTGTTTTGCTTATCTCATCCATTATCTTGTGACAGTAAAAATAGGGATTACAATTTTGAAAATTTTGCCTGCATAAGCTCTCTTGATTGGCTAGAAATGACAATTTGAAACTAAATTTGTAGTTTTAGCTAAACCACAAAATTTTACTTGTAAATGGCTGTTGCCTAGACATTGAATTCTAGCTAGACACATGTTTAGACATGGGATTCTAGCTAGACATGCTTGTGAATGCCACTTTACTGATTTGTGCAGTGATTTTACATATTGTACTTAAAACAGATATTATGCTAATTTTTTACAAAAACAGTCAGTAAAATGACCAGCCAGTTGGTAAAACCTCTTGCCCCCCCCCTAGACATTTTGGATAGTAACAAGCCTAGGTAGGTGTGGGTAAATTTCATGATAAATTTGCAGTGGGCCATATAATTTAGCTAGGATGAAAGTGAAAACGTTATTTTATGCATTTTTATGCTCTTTCATTACACATATAAAATACATTCAGGGCCCCTTTAAGGGCTCAAGATGCAATTAGACCCAGAAATGATTCTTGAATTATGAAAGAACATAAAAAAGACATCAAATGTTTCCACTTTCACCTTAGCTAAATTATATGGCCCACTGAAAATTTACTAGCTCCTTTAGTCTTGTAGGGTAGTTTATATTATTGACTTATGAATAAAGTGAATATACAACTTAATGCCTTTTTTTATGCTCTTTACAAATATAATAATCATTTTTGTTGCAAATAGTAAAATATTGTACTGGCATGTTAACAAATTGAGAGGGAGTAGTCAATCTGGACTTGGCCCAGTTAAAGATAGGAATGGGGCCATAATTAGCAATAAGGAAAAAACTAAAGAGAGATGGGCTGAACATTTTGAGAATTTGCTTAACTGAGATAGAATTGCAGGAAAAGATATAGATGAAAATGGAAAAGTTTGTGATACCTTGGATGTGAGGGAAGATTTGTTTTGTGAGGAGGAATTAGCAACAGTACTAAAAGGATTAAAAAATAATAAGGCTCCAGGTGCTGATATGGTGGTAAATGAGTTTCTTAAATATGGTGGCTCTGAGGTTTGAAATAAGTTACTGAACATTATGAATATGATTTTTTAAAAAGGGGAAGTACCTAATGAGTTTAGGAAAATGTTAATTAAGCCACTTTATAAGAAAGGTGATAAAAGTGAGTGTGGTAATTATCAAGGCATTAGTCTGGTCTTTGTAGGTAGTAAATTACTTAGTAATATGATACTTTTTAGATTGAGAGATGCTGTAGAAAAGGTTTTAAGAGAAGAACAGTGTGGTTTTAGAAAAGGTAGAGGATGTGTTGACCAAATTTTCATTCTTAGGCTAATAATTGAGAAGTGCCTGAGTTTTCAAACACCTTTGGTCCTCAGTTTTAAAGATTATGAGCAAGCATTCAATTCTGTTGATAGAAGAGCTTTAGTAAAGGTTTTATCCCTGTATGGTATACCAGACAAATACATTAAAGTGATTAGTGCTATGTACAAGAATAGCATGGCTGTGGTTAAGGTAGGAAATGAGGTTAGCAGCTGGTTTTGTATTAAATCAGGAGTTAAGCAGGGTTGTGTTCTATCCCCCTTTATATAGATTATTTTGATGGACTTTGTTTTATGGAGCATAGGAAAGGCAATGGGAGACTGTGGAATCAAATGGGGAGGAAGGAGTCTCCTGGACTTAGATTACGCTGATGATTTAAGCATCCTAGATGAAAGTGTGAGCAAAATGAATGAAGTTTTAGAGGTTTTGTGAGTTCAGGGTGCTAGAATAAGTTTGAACATTAATGTTAAGAAGACTAAGTCACTAAGGCTAGGAATGAGTGAAGATGAAAAGGTGACATTGGGTAATGAAAAGATTGATCTGGTGGGCAGCTTCACTTATCTTGGTAGTATTATTAGTAAAGATGGTGGGAGCAGTGAAGATGTTAAAGGTAGAATAGCCAAGGCTCAGGGTGTTTTTTCATAGTTAAAAAAAGTTTGGAAAAATAGGAAGATAAGTCTGCAAACCAAGATTAATATATTAGAAGCTACAGTGATGACAGTGGTTAAATATGGATATGAAGCACAGATGCTCCAAAAAGCAGATGAAGATTTGCTAGATGTTTTCCAGAGAAATTGCTTAAGGATTGTTCTGGGTACCTGGCAGACTGACCATATTTCAAACAATAGGCTATACAAAAAATGTGGTTCAATACTGCTCTCTAAGGCTATAATGAAAGAAAGGTTGAGGTGGCTAGGGCACATTGTGCAGATGAACAATGACAGATTGCCAAAGATTGTTCTTTATGGCCAACCATCAAGGGCTAAACAGAAAGTAGGTTGTCCCTGCCTGGGATGGGAGGATGTCATAAAGAGAGATTTAAAGGAAATGGGAACTTTGTGGGTGGGTGTAAAAGGGAGGCTTTGAATAGATTGGGGTGCAGGAGGAGCATACATAGCTGTGTTGGCCTCAGGTGGCTTGGTGCTGTGGTGAGCTGTTAGTAGTAGTAGTAGTAGTTGTTGCAAATAAATTTTACCTCCAACCATAGGCCTATATATACCAATTCATGGTATAGGCTATATCTGGGTAATTTTTTTGCAATTCATATTATTGACTTAGGGTAGCCTATATATTTGCACATCAGGGGAAGGGGGGGGTAAATTTTATTTCTGATGTGAAGGGGGGGGGAGTTTAAACTTTACCCCCACCCCCATAATGTGCAAATATATAACCTAAACTGGTATAGGCCTACATAGGGGTGAAGGTAAAATTCATTTCCAACAAAAATGATGATTATATTTAGAAAGAGCATAAAAAAAGGCATTGAGTGGTATGTTTACTTCATTCATAAGTCAATAATATGAATTGCAAAAAAATTACCTATATTTGCACATTAGCCTATGGGGGGTGGGGTGGGGGTAAAGTTTTAACTTACCTCTCATTTGCATCAGAAATAAACTTCACCCCCAGCCCCCCAATGTGCAAATATAGGCCTCTAGCCTGCCCTGAATTGGTAGGCCTAGGCTATACATAGGGATGGGGGCAAAATTCATTTGCAACAAGAATGATTGTTATATTTGGAAAGAGCATAAAAAAGGCATCAAGTGGTAGGCTACTTTATTTGAAAGTCAATAATATGAACCATGGGCATAGGCAGCATATTGTTTAGGGGGGGGGGCAGTCAATAGTGTGATGGAGGGCCTTTTATCAACTGCATTTCCAACCATCTGCTTTTTCAGTCATATCTAATGTAAGTTTGAAGGTCTAGGGGGGCAGCTGCCCCCCTCCCTATGCCCATGATATGAACTGCAAAAAATGGTATTTGTTTAGCCTTGTGTCACCTGATAAGGAGACATATTAAGAAAACAATTCTTACTTTAAAATATGTATAATGATCCTAGTTCTTATATTATCCAATGGGAGAACCTTTATCATCAAGCCTAGGCTATCTATAGACCTATCCTGAAAGTTTTGATTTCCTAACCTCACCCCTTTCCAACTAAACTATAATTCTACCCTTTTCAAAACCCTATTATGCTACAAACAATTGGAGTTATAACTCAAAAATAAAATTAGGCTAATAGTTTAGGCAAAAACCTCAACAACATCAGCTAGAACATCATGAAGTGCTTCCAGTTTCTCACTGTTTGAGTCACTACTCTCCAAAATTCCTGTGATATAGCTCCCAAAAACACTTTCATCGACACTTAGTTCTTGAAGCTTTGGTGTAAGCCAAATTTGAAAATCTTCTAAAGTCCCCATTGCATGGAGCTACTTCGGAAATTTTTTCTATCTGTTAGGTAGCCTAGGTCAACAATTAAAATAGATGGCAATAAAAGTAAAGTACCATTCACAGTACAGGGGTTTTAATCTTTCCTAGTCAACGTAGGATCAAATGGATATGATTTTGAGAAAATCCTTAAAGGGTTATCCTTTAAAAACCCCTTAAGGCTTAATCATAAGACTCCATTATAGATTTTCCAGACCAAACGATCATGCTTTTTGAACTTATCTAACAGATCCAGTTAAGCTTAATTCTCACCGCCCAGATCGCTGTTCTCACCGACCAGAAATCTGGTCGGATTTTCGTCTCCAGAATTCTGGCCAGATTTTTTCCCAGATTTTACTGTTTTCTGACCAGATTTTTCGATCAGATCGAGTTTGATATTTTCTGGCCAGAAAAAAATTCCGGTCAGAATTTTAGCCTTGAATCAGCAAGGTATCACAGCAGATAGTATAGAGTTGGCTAAAGTTAGAGATTGTCTGCTCATTGTTCCACCTACCAGACCTTTCGTCCCTTATCAGAGGTAAATATTACTGCTAACTCCCATTAGCCTACGGGTAATCCCTTATGAATGTATATTATTAGGTTATAATTTTGTAAAATTTGGCCTATTCCACTGGGAAATCAGAAGTTCTCACATTTGAACTCCTTGTGCTCGAAGGCACAGTAAGCAACTGAACTTTGAACTATCCTGAACATGCAATTAATTTAAAAATGCCCTAAGGGAGGGGTGGTGGATCCAGGATTTCAGGAAGGGGGAGGGTGATTGGTCAAAAAAGTAATCATGTTTTTAGAGTGATTACATCTAGCAGCAAGCATGAGCACCAATGCTCCTTTGCCTTTGGGAGGACAACAAAAATAGTGGTTTTATTTTTGCAAACATATGATGTCTGTTATCGAAATCAGTAAAGGTGCAAATTAGCTACCCCTGTAGTGTAGGGTGCAGAGGTCCTTCCAATAGAATCAGGATATACAATAGGAATTGATTTGTTTATATTGTGCTTCTACTGGACAGTACCTGTGCAACTTTACAGCCTAATTGACTGAATAATATACAGTAAGAAATAGGTTGTTTTTTATCAAGGGTAGCTAATCTGCACCTTTACCTCAAAACCTAAAGTATTTCTTGCATATAGCCTACTATGGTCAAAAGTTGTTTTTGCAGTTATTGAATATCTGGACTAATGCCATAATATTATATATTCAGGTGAACCTGTAGTAGAGCTGCCCATGTTCTATATGATGCAGAGGTACTGGCCAATAGAACCAGGATATACAGTGAGAAGTGACTTGTTTACCATTGGTGCTTCACGTGTATTAGAAGTGGCTTTTATATCAACATAAGTGAGACCTGGTGATTTTTTCCCTTGGAAACATTGCCTGCAAAAACCATAATGAAGATGAGGCTTTAAAGTATTAAAAAGGTGAAAAGCTTTTCAAGCAATTCTTTTCAATCCGGCCCTGTTTTATTTTGCAAAAGAAAGACCAATAATTCACCCCATAAAAAATTGTACACTCAAAAGTTTACAGGCCACACAAATAAGCTACTGATAATAAAAGCATGGGATAAAATATTCGAAGGAGTAGGGATGGAACTTAAAAGATGTAGGCTAGGCTAAGTATTGAAAAGTATGGTTCAGTTTGCTTTGATTTGAATAGCGTAGCCTAGATCCTACACAAACAGGCTATTTCCAAGTTTAGTAACTGCTAACCTAGCAGTAAGAGCCGTGCAGGTTTTACAGGTGAAGCTTTCAGTGTTTAATTTTAGTTATGAATGATTGTAGAAACCAGATCGAATAAAACTTATTCACCATCCATTGTTATCTCTAAATATGATAACTACTGCCATTACTGTTCCATTTCTGTCCTTCACTTTTGTCTTGGTGAAGGTTCAGCTGCAGGCTATTTAAAATAAAAGCTACTTTTTTGTTGTGGATTCAAATTGGCTACATTTCGAGCAAACTATCAGGGGCGATTCTCCAGTATTTTTATTGGGGGGCAAGAGGGGTCCATATCTGGATAGTCAAAGGGCATGGGATGTATAATATTTTTTTCTCTACATTATTGGGGGGCAACTGCCCCCCTCCCTTGCCACCCCCAAACGACGCCCATGCAAACTATTGATGGAAAAAAAAATAAAGCAAACCAACAAAATCAACAATGTTTTGTACGTAGTCAAGGGCTATATTTGTCTTAATTAGGGAAGAGAGCTCAAGTCCCATTTTACACCCCCCCCCCCCTCCAAAAAAGAAGTATGATTTTTCGGGCCAAAAGATCTTAGATATTTTCTTAATCTTACAATATTTGGAACTAATCAGACACCCAGGATCAAAAACGGCCCCTTATTCCATTGTAAATCTATTTGTAAAACGCTGACAACTTGTAAACAGCCGTTTGACCGTTTTTCGAAGTGCCTACGCTTCAGAACCATGCATGACCCCTGTCATCACTTTAGCTTCCAATATTCTAATCTTTTCTCTATTTCAGCGTTAATAAATACAAAATTGCTGATAATTTCAAGTGGGGATATCAGTATATATTAAATATTCAATCGGCATTCATTTGCTGTATTTTGTAATCTTAGTAATTAAGGTGATTTTCTTCCTGCTTGATGTTGAGTGGAATATTTGAACATTGCTCAAATTACGTTCTGGTTTTTATTAGGTACAGGAGGCGTATTTGCTATGGAACAGGAGGGGGCAGTTTCCCCTCCCAGACCTCATTTTGTCAAGTTAATTGTCTATATTGAAGAACAAACTAAAAACGTGCAAAATTAGTTTTACGAGAACAAAGCCCTTTGATGGAACTAAGAAAGGAAGTTGAAACTTCAGATTATTTTGTTCCCAGAAGTTTCAAACACAAATTATTTTGTTGTACCCTCTGCAGCATATATTTGAACAACTAAATCAAAAAAAAAGACACGAGATATTTACAAAATTAGTATCTAACTAATAAACTTACCAACTACCTAACAAGTCATGCCAGGTTAAGTAACTTAAAATCAATTAACAACACTTTAAAATGCTTTGATTTTTACTGTAGAAACCATCCCAAGAGCGCTTGATGTTTTCTGCTGCACATAATCATATATTTTCGTGATTACAGTAAATCATTAGCTCTTCAAAATGTAAAGAAACATCACGAGTCAGTGTATTTGATCCCGTACTATAGATATATGCTGCAAAGCGTAAGAAGCAATAATTCTAGTTCGTTTTGAATAAAACGTTATCTTTTTACCTGGACAAAAAACTTAATTACTGAAATTTCAATTTATAAAATTCTAGTTTCAATTACAGTGACTCTCTTTTTGTTTTATTTCCAGTTTAGGTTGATAAGTTAAGATTATATTTTTATGGTAGAGGTCTAACAACAATTGAGACAACACAGAAATAGCAATCGCAGATATGAACCTTCAAGATCTCTTAGTTCTTGCAAACGATGTAATTCTGTACCTAAATACTTTTACTAATGTTAGTCTTTTAGGCGTTAATGGGCGTAAAACAAATTATATGATTTTTAGACTTACTGGTGTGTCAATAAATTCCCCAAATAATATTTGTGTTAGTGGTACTATTATTCATTAAGTTTTTTAAGCGAAGTATTTGGGATTTGTTGTAGATTTTAATTTTAATTTGAAGAAGCGCAGTGAAATTATATCCTTCAAGGCAACAAGAGGTCAACGTTTACCTCACCATTTACATAATTTCTTTACTGTTTGTACTTTATAGATTATTTATAGCACAATTATGTATCCTTAAAATGCATATGGATGTCCTTCTTTGAGAAATAAATTTTATGCTAATTCGAGAAGAATCCAGACGATTCAGAATAAAGCGCATTTGAGGAAAAACACTAATTTTCTTGACATACTCACTTGATTTTTTCATTTAAGAATTTTGAATGTTAGTCAGTTACAGGTCATCAGCACTGGTATACCAAGGTTTGAATGATGTTTTTATCTATAGCATTTTTCAAGGATATTTTTTCTACTAATTCTAATTGTTATTCGTATAAGGCTAGGAATGCTGGTAAAGTAAGATATGGTAAAAAAAAATACAGTGAGGTCAGCCAATGCGGTTCGTAACGTAAATGTAACTCACTGGAATGCACTCCCAGATAACATTAGGGGCTCTGAGTTTTTTTTTTATATTTAAATCCCAGGTAATGTACCGTGAGTAAAATGTGATATATCTAAAATACAAAAAATAAGATCTTTTTCTTTCTGAAGATAATTCCGACTCCCTCTAATTAAGTTTAAATCTAGTTTCAAAAAAAGAAAAGTTCTTAATCAGCAAAAAGAAAAACTGCCTTTTAGTTTCAGCCAAACCTCGGCGCTAATCACGGGAGACGGCTTTGAATTTCGCCGAGAAGATTGGTAATAAAAATATCACTAAATACAATGTTTCTCAGGATGCTAAAGTTATAAAGTTTAATCATCAGAAATATTTAAAACAAATTATTGGACGAACAGTTCGCATAATGTAGTGAGTTTGCGAACATAATTACAAAATAGCGACCACCTCCACAGGACTTAGGTCAATCGTGAAAAAGCTGGTAAAGCGCAGAAGTTATATTTTTGTGATATAGTGAAAAAAACAACTGTTTTTCGTTTCAATAATGGATTGTCTCTATTGTCATCAACATTATTTTTGAGAGCCAATTTAATCCTTGCCTCTGTCGTTGTCAGTTGAAGTGAAGCACTGTTGTACACCTAATGTAAGTCTCAATAAAACTATTACTTTTCTATCTGTGTTTTGTTTTATTTTATATGTATGTATCTAATCGCACAGCAGGTAATTAGTTCGTATGTCTCCAACAGTAGCGCACCCAGGGATCTGATTTCTACATAATATTAGAGGTAATTGATTTCCAGATAACTCAAGGAAAAGAGGTTACATTTGTATAGCTACATATTTTGTTTTCTCGCGTTCAGGGAGTGGCGCGGTCACCCATTTATCTATTCACCCCCCCCCCCCCCCCATTGCAGCCAGTGCAGCCCTCAACGGCACGAAATGAGCTATAACGGCTCGGACGATGCGATCGTAAAATTCCGCGGCGGAACCTTTGATTTTCTTATCATTTTTATAGCTTGCTTAGCCTATCACTTGACCTAAGAAAAATTCACCCGGCGGAAATGGCGAGATCTTTAACGCCACAAACGGCACAGTCTTTAGCGCTATAAGTGGTGCTATCGGAGAACTTACAAGGTGTAAGTTCACAGCTTTAAAGTATAATATTACATTTGACGCGTTCAATCCTTATTACCACAATTAAAAGGCCAGTCTAATTTTTTTTATCGCTACAAATGGCACGATCGGAAATTGGAGGAAAACATGCGAACTAGTTTGGCTATAAACCTTGTAATTTAAATTTAATCATTGGAAAGATACAGACATATAAGAAAAGTGATTAGACCTATTGCCGCTAAGCTATTATAGGAAAACCCTTTAGAATATCTCAAAGGAGATAATAGCCTTCAACAAATAGGTTAAGTGAAAAAATAATTTTGAGTTATTCAAACGCAAAAATGTCAGAAGAATTAAGCGAACTATTAATGGCGCAAAAGTTGGTCGTGAAAAATGTAGAAATAGCAAAGTCTATTCCGCAGTACGATGGACAAGCAAATATCGACGAATTTAATATCCAATTGGCCCAGTTTGTAGAATTAAAAAAACAGAGCTAGAAACGTTAGTTGGCATGCTTCTATTAAGATTAAAAGGCCAGGCCTTAACCTTTCTAAAGCAAATTGAAAATACTATAGGTCATGACGCCAGCTTGCCAATAAATACGGTGGACAAATTGTTAACGGCATTTAAAGATAGATTTATCGAAACCAGTTCCGCAAATAAATTAAAACACTGAATGGTATGCTTTGACCATTCACAAAACGTAAGAGAATATCTTGATAATATACGGATTTCAGTAGAAGCAAAATACGGAAAAGGTTCAGGAGAACTGTATGAAAAAGTCATACTAAATACTTTTTTGCAAGGGCTACCCCCAAAACTATATAGAATGGTAATATCCAAAAATATTCAGACGTTGGATCTTGCAGTTCAAGAGGTAGGGCGATTAATCGAAGTTGATACGATAGTGGCAAATCACAGTAAAGCAAAAATAAATAGCCTAGGCGAATCAAACGCAAGCATGACCTTCAAGGGCGATAAGGCGTCTCCCAGTTTCTTTTCAAGGGATAACTCCCCAGTGCCACAAAGAAATAAAACGCAAGAACCCGCTAGGCAGAAAACAGTACGTTTTCAGCCCGTCAAACAATTTAGTTATGAAAATAACCCGACAATAATAAGATGCTATATTTGTGATCGACGTGGGCATACTGCGAGAGAGTGCCGTTATGTCCCCAATCGCACACCAAGAATTTCTGTCAGTAGCACGCAAAATTTATGGCAACCATTTGTTCGGAAGAACAAATTTTAGCACCAGTGGTGCACTATGCTATAGCCAGGGAAGATTGCGGCAATCAGTACCTTACAACGCGTACAAACCAAATTTGTACAATCCTCCCCCCAATAGACAAATTAATTACCGATTTGAAAACCTAAATACTCGCCAAAGCCAATATAATGCGAGAATGGTATATAGAAATCCCGAAAATTTGCCGACGGGAAATGAAAATTTTTCAAGCCGACGGCAAATAGTTAATTGGCCGACGGGAAATGAAAATTTTTCAAGCCAACGGCATTGGCAGTCAGCGCCAGCTGCTGGCACTGATGCAAGAAATCCAAACTATCGTAATAATACCTGGCAAAATCGACAAACAAATGTGAATCAATTAGATATGCCTACGGAATCTCACGTGTCTGAATCTCTACTGCAGACACCGATGTATGAAACAAATCTACGGGGAAACGCGTCAGGCCCCTTAGAAATATAAATTGGACCCAGAGGGTGACTAGAATGTTTTATAGGTCTAAACCGGTAGTAGTACCGTCTTGTAGTGATAGTAATAATAAGTTACCTATATTTAATGATTTTTGTGCGGCAAATATTTACTTTAAGGCTTTAATTGACTTTGGTGCTACTGCGAACATCATAAACTCATGCGTATTTGATATGTTGCCTCCGCATATTAGGCAACAAAGAAATTTTAATAATCCAAATTTAACTAGCGTGACAGGGCATAAATTGGATGCAAAAGGTTCAATTCGCCTGGACGTAAAAAGAGATAATAGAATTTTTCCGACAAATTTTATAATATGCGATAACTTTCCGTACGAAGCCATTATCGGCGCAAATTTTTTAAAGTATAATAGAGTACTATTAGACGTAGCAAACGGAAGGCTTGTCTACCCGGCTAAGGTAGGGGAAGGAATTTCTACCTTAAGAAATTGTAACAGAGGTTACGAAGACAACGTAACAGTAAATAAAATTTCTGGCGGTATAATGTCGCAATCTTTTGAACCTCATGTCTCGCAAATAGGACATGGCGTAATCAGAAATTTGTTCAATTATTCTGAGAGACATCGCAGAAATGAAGTAAATTTAAATAATAAGTGTATTGAATCCGCAAAAATAAAAATAGGAGATATGCGACAGTACAGGTCAAATGAAATCAAGAAAATAGCGGAATTATGGAAAAACATAGTAATACCGAATGTGACGCCGCAAGATGCCGCAGTGACGCAGCATAGCGCCAGTATGAATCTAATAGACAATGAAAATAAAGAGAAATATTACGGATTAGCGATACGGAAAACAAAGATCCCCCCCAAAACAATGCAAAGGATTCAAATATCACAGATGATTGAACCATTAGATAGCAAATCTGAAATATGGTTTGCGACCCCGTCAAATGAAATTCCTGAAAATCTGCTATGCAAAGAACAGATTATATCTTACGACAAAGGAGAAGGTTTTATTTGGGTAACTAATAACCACGAAAATGATACAATTACAATAAAAAAGGGGACATGTTTAGTGCAAATCCATGTTATCTCGGAAAACGATTTAGATAGATGGGAAAATTC
This sequence comes from Artemia sinica, assembly GCA_027921565.1. Lineage (NCBI taxonomy): Eukaryota > Metazoa > Arthropoda > Branchiopoda > Anostraca > Artemiidae > Artemia > Artemia sinica. The sequence continues at coordinate 13,602,670 of CM051265.1, read as the reverse complement.
CAAAAGAAACCTAGTAAATGGCATTAAAACCTCAATTATCAAATACCCTCTAACTAAATCGCAATTCTTAAACAAATTTAATATGGATCATATTACGAACTTAGAACTTAAGAAAAAATTATGCGAATTATTATGGAATCTTAAAGATGTATTTTCCGCATCTGAAGATGACATCGGACTGACACTGTTTTATGAACATTCAATTTTAACGACTGGTCATCCTTTAGGGAAAGAGCCATATTGCGTGCCGTATAAGCATAAAGAATGGTTAAAAAATAAAATCCATGAATTTGAAAAAAATGAAATTATACGCCCCAGTATAAGTCCGTATTCTGCACCAGTGGTCTTGGTACCAAAAAAGAATGGTGATCTTAGACTTGTAGTAGATTATAGAGCCCTTAACAAACAGGTAGTTAGCTATAAATTTCCTTTACCAAGAATAGATGAAATCCTTGACTCTATCTCGAGCAAAAACAAAATTTTTACTTCTTTGGACCTCACCCAAGGCTACCACCAAGTGAAAATAGCCGAAATAGATGTCTATAAAACTGCGTTTTGTACGACTGAATGTAGTTCATATGAATACTTAAGAGTACCTTTTGGACTTAAAACAAGTTCAAGCGCGCTATGTAGACCCTTGTTACATCTATTAAGAGGATTAAAGAATATTATTCATTTTGTTGATGATGTGATATGCGTGGGAGAAAACGCTGAACAACACTTAGCAACATTAGCTAAGGTGTTCGAGAAGTTCAGACAGGGCAATTTAAAATGCCGGCCTGAAAAAGTAAATTTGTTTCAACCAAAAATTAAATTTTTAGGAGTAGTGGTGACGCAAGGAGAGATATCTCCAGACCCTGACAAAATAAAATGTGTTGAAAACCTTAAACCACCTAGAACTATGAAAGAATTAAGAGGATTTTAGGTCTTACTGGCTACTTTAGAAAATTCGTGCGCAATTACGCCCAAATTGCGAAACCCCTCGCGGAATTAACCAAAGGGAACTCCCAAAATGTTACCTGGTCCCAGGAAGCTCAAACTTCCCTAGACCGTCTCAAAAAGGCACTCACTTCTGAACCGATATTATCTCTACCTAATTTTGAAAACGGACGATTTGTGGTCACAACCGATGCTAGTTCAAAAGGCACTGGTGCTATTCTCTCACAAATAATTCCCATAGGAAACCCTGATCCTTTACAAGGACCTTCTAACCAAAAAAAATAGAAAAAGTTATATGCTATTCGAGTAGAACCTTATCAAAAGGCGAAAGTAGTTATTCCGCCACAAAATTAGAATTATTATCTATAATCCACCACTTGGACAAATTTAGACACTATTTAATTGGTAGAAAATTTATACTTCGATCAGACCATACAAGTTTGCAGTACCTGCGCACATTTAAAAACCCCACGGGATTTCTAGCTAGATGGATTATGAATATCCAAGACCTAGGTTACGAATTTGAATATTTAAAAGGTAAACAAAATGCAGCTTGTGACTTTTTGAGTAGACACCCAGAAAATATGCCGTCGGAAACTGAGGAAAATGAAGTTAACGCTATCAATACTAAGAACAAACATAAATGTAAGAAAAACAAAGACAAAGACACAGTAAAAGAAAATAAGGTTAACTATTGTCCCTTGTCTTTAGAAAATACAAAAAGAAATCAAAAAAAGGACGAAATGTGTGTAGCACTTATTAATTATTTGGTGAATGATGATGTGTTACCAGATAAATTCAAAACTCTTAGAAGAGAGATAGACAATTTTTACTATGATCTTGATGAAGAAATACTATGTAGAATCGTGACTGCTGCGACAAATATAAACCAAACCTCATTAATACCTGTATTACCCCAAAACTTAATAACACCTGCATCTGAATATTTTCATTCAGATATAGGTGGAGACTTAGGAGTAACGAAAACTTTCCATAAATTAAAACAATATTTTTTCGTGCCGTAGGGATTAACAAAACTTAAGGAATTCTTAAGTACATGCGAAGCGTGTAACTTAAGAAAAAGAAACCCCAAGCTTATCCTAATCCTCCTATGGGAAGAGTCCCGGTAACGAGATTCCCCTTCGATATTGTCTTATTTGATTTATATGGAACCAGTGGAGGATTACCTGTTTCCAACTGAGGCCATACTTGTATTCTTTCAGTTATAGATCACTTTTCCGGATTTGCTTTTGCAAAAGCTTTAAAAAATCAAGGCGCTTACGCCACGAGTAAGGCGCTGGCGAAATTATTTTTAAAATTTGGCATTCCAAATAAGGTTTTAAGTGACAACGGAAGCAATTTTGTTTTAAAAGTAACAAAAGACTTAATGAGTTTTCTTAACATAGAGAGATTGGTGACTTCTCCATATCACCCACAAGCTAATGGTAAAATAGAAAATAGGCATAAAATATTTTCGAACGTATTAAGCATTTATACAAAAGACAGCAGGAACGATTGGGATCAATTCTTACCTTATTTAACTTACAGAATCAATACTGCTTATTCAGAAACAACCAAAGACAACCCTTTTTATTTACTTTTTGGTCGTGATTTTAGAATCGCGTATGATGAGATTATTGAGTCCCGGCCTTATTACAATAACTCGGAGGATTACAAACAAGAATTCATAAATAGGATAAGGAAAACTTATAAAATAGTAAAATAAGAGTTGGAAAAATGCAAAACAAGTCAAGAGCTAAGAAACCAACCCAAAGTCAAGGGGAGCATAGATTTCAAAATAGGAGATTGCGTCTACCTAAAGAACGAGGCAAAGACGGAAGGCAAAAAACTTTCCAATAAATATTCTGGACCGTACAGAATAGTCAAAAAGTACGATAACGATTATACTTTTAAAATGGTGAACCCCGATAGTGGAAGAACTTACAAGGCACATGTTAGTCGAATAAAAAGAGCAAACTTTCCAGAAAGATGGGTATCGCGTCCCTCGTCTACCGATTCGTCAGATGCAGAAAATGAGCCCCCTAAATCGAGATTGGCAGAGCTAAAACCCTTTAATTTCAAGCAAGACTATTTCGAGAATGATAGTGACGAGGAAAACTTTGAAAAATTTTTAGCTATGAAAAACCTAGTTGTTCCTAAAAGAAAATCCCTAATACCAGTGAGAATAAAAACGCCAAAAGATCCAAAAAGCTCATCATCAGAGAACGCAGGAGAATTAGATTATACGATATCTCCGAAAACCCAATTTTTCCCTGATAGAATTTCGACCCCTTGTCCCTTCAAAAGATTTCCAGACGATATGGTTTCCCCTGCAACACTAATAGAAAGGCCCCTGTCATTGCAGGAAGAATTGAACAGAGCTGTAGAAACTCCGGGTATTACTGTAAAGAAAACTCCTCCCAAAGATTCAACTAAAACAAATCTGCGAGAAGCTATGAATTTAAGAAATTTCCCAATAAAAACAAGTCAAAGTACATTGCCTAAGAATAAAACTCCCGAGGATGACCGGCAAGGACAATATCATGATATAACTGTGTCCAAGGTCAAGCCTAATCAATGGACTTCATGGAGGGAAACACTAGTGCAAAGAATGCCCCATCCACCTGAAGACATGGCATTTAAACAGTGGAGGAATCCCGCAAAAATTTTGGATTCCTCTCAAAGCTCTCAAGAGTCCTTCAAATCTCCCGAGTTGAAAACTCAAAGCGTGGACTTAGAGAATAATCCTTCTTCTCCCTGAGGAGTAGAAATTTAAGAAGGAAGGGGAGGTGATGCCTCAAAAATACGAGGTGCAACTTCTAAAACTTATAATACAGAATCATCGGAAACCAGTTCCGAAGGGTCTGACAGCGAATCAGACCATATAGTAGTTAAAGAAATAGGGAAAGCAAAACCAACTTCAGCAGCTGCACACGCGAAAGAAACAAAATTAAAAGGGCAAGAATTTTTGAAAAAACAATACAATAAGTTTGATCTTATTTCGCAGGCAGAACCGAAAAAAGAAAAAACCGCAAGAAACAGAAGGAAAAGTAACGACACAGTCAGGCCGAACGGTTAGGAAACCGGACAGATTAAAATACCCTTAAAAGTACAAAGACAAAGATTTTTATGGATAGGCATCACAAAGCAATAATAGCTTAAAAACTTATAGCTCACAAGTAAAAATCTACACATACCATTCCAGTACGATGTATCCAGTCCAACTGAAAGAAGTCGGAGCGTTGCCTGGCGGTTTGGAGTATGGTGGGTAACAACATTGAAGTTTCCCAGGCCATACTTCTAGCCGCAAGACTGGCTCCCAAATCTCCCAATTCCAGGACAATTCCCCATTAAAAAAAAACATTTCAAGTGAAGTTAAATTGAAAATTTGTAGAGGCAATGTTAACTATGTGGAACAACCCAAAGGTCGGACTAAGAGTTTTCATAAAAGTAACAATGTCTCATATTGCACTCCTAAATTATACCCCCAAAGCAGTATGATCAACCATAAAGCAATATAGTTTAATTCAAGATATAAGTGGTTAACGCCGTTGAGATGGCTCTCGTGCCGTTGAGGCTGCAAGTCATTCTATCCTAGTTTAACTTGTCCAGTGCCTTGAAATACTCCTCCCTTTGCGATAAAAGTGGTATTAATCAAAACTGTATTAATAGTGCTATTCTTTGTGACTGAGGCTGCTGCTGAAAACTGGATTGATCAATGCAAAAAAGGTACTTTCATTTCTTTTGCTGTTTTGGCGCCATCTGTCATAGCCACCTGATGTATCTTGCATCATTATCGCAAGTATCTACTATCCTGAAAGCGCCAAGAACAGACGGCTGTTGGTATCCTACCTTCAGTCTACGTTAGACACATTACGTCAGCGGTATAGCCGCCCGGGCTTCATAATAGCTGGTGACTTCAACCAAACAAAGAAATAATGGTTTGCTAATACGCTGGGTATGTCACAAGTGGTCAAGATACCCACCCATGTGACCGGGAGCACCCCTGACCTTATTCTTACAAACCTTGCTCCATATTACAAAGACGTGTATTCGAACGGGCCATTGGGCAAATCGGACCATCACACTCTGCTGATGAAGGCAAAAAGTGAAATCAGGAAGGTTAAGAAAATAAAAGTACTCCGGAGACCTATCACAAAGTCTGCTATTAATACGTACGAAATGAGGGTCGGTACTCACTGCTTCAGCGAAGTATACAACGAAAGCGATGTCAACAGGAAAGCAGAAATATTTCAGTCCCTACTCTATGACAAATACTTAGAAGTTTTCCCGGAAAAGCAATTTGTCGTGAGCGAATCTGACAAGCCCTGGATCACTCCAAAAATAAAACAGCTGATTCGCGAAAAAAACACTGTAAGGCAGTCAAGTAGTGACGCAACGTCGTTACGATTATTAAGAAACAAAATCGTTAGCCTTTGTCGCGAGGCAAGAAAGTCCTTCGGAAAATCCCTTTTGGACCCTGAAATAAAAAAGGATCCCCGTAAATGGCACCGTCTAGTAAGGCAGATTGCTGGAAAAACAGTATCAGCCAGTATCCCTATTTTGAACGATCATGGGTCACTCGTGAGTGCAAATGACGTCAACAATTACTTTACTGACATTTGTACATCCTTTCCTGCCCCAACTAACACTGAAATAGAGAATCTACTGTCAATATGCCCTGACGAAGGTGAAATCGAAATAGTTGAGTTTCAAGTTTTCAAAGAGCTGAACAAGTTGAATCCATCCAGTAGCTCTTTTCCTGAAGAGCTGCCTATAAGGTTAATACGAGAGTTCTCTCTTTCCTGGCCAAGCCACTTGGACACATCATCAGAAAATGTTTCGCTCAGTCAACTTTCCCGTCGTGCTGGAAACGCGCATTTGTGCGTGTTATACCGAAGACTAAAAAACCCAAATCTTGCAACGAGTTACGACCGATATCAATCACATCTACCTATGCAAAAGTCACCGAGTCATTCATCCTGCGTGAATTGCTCAAGCAAACGCGGGAAAACATAGACCGTTACCAGTATGGCGGCCTAAAAGGTTACAATACCTCGATATACCTCGTGCTCCTAGTTGACATTATCTTTAAGTGGCTTGACAAAGGCAGTACCTTCATCGACCTAGCTTTCGCCGATTTCAGGAAGGCATTTGACCTGATTTGTCATCTTACGGCAGCAAAAAATATGCGAGCAATGGGCGCAAAGAAGCGGTCTCTTGCATTAGTGATGAGCTTCCTTCAGGACAGAATGCAGTGTGTATTTCCATTGTTTGAAGGTGACTTGATCTCATACTGGTCTAAACTTACCTGTGGAGCCCCTCAGGGTACAAGAATTGCTGGTTTCATATTTATCTCCCTCATCAACTTCCTCCTTCAGAATTTCGAAGAGCGACTCAAATTCTTCGACGATTTATCATTTGTCCTCAAATACCTCGTGAGAGAAGGTGTAATCGAACGTCAGTTCAGCGAGACCCTTCTGGCATCCTTCTCTGAGGACTGTGAACGTTACATGCTGACACTGAATGCAGATAAATCAATGATCCTCAGGTTTTGCCCCTTAAAACGTGATCTGGAATTCCCGCAAGTCCCTTTCCCTGTTGTTCCATCTGCAAAAATCCTCGGAGTCACATTATCGATGGACTGCACATTCACCGAACACGTGGAGAAGCTTATTAAGGCTGGCAATGCATCACTTCAGACCCTAGTCCTGATGCGCAGGTTTGGCTGCGACACTCAAATCCTAAAAAATGCCTATATTACGTATGTGAGACCTCTACTCGAATACACCGTCGCTGTCTGGGGACCTTTTGTCCAGAGCACCCAATACCTTTGCGATGACCTTGAATCTTTGCAGAAACGAGCTGTTAATATAATCGTTGGTAACAGAAGTGACGACTACAACAAAATTTTGCAAGAACTGAACCTTGAATCTCTCAGCGAAAGACGATTATCACTGATCATGTCCCTCGGCAAGTCACTGCTATCTTCGCCCCATCACAGACTGATCTTCCCACCCGATGCTCCTGTTAACCAAAGAACCAGATACCAGTCGAAGCTACAACCCCCGGTCTGCAGGACCAACCGCTACAAAATCATGTTTGTCCCCTTTTTCATAGAAGCATACAACAAGACTTAGTGTTATTTGTATTCACGTGTTAGTGTTCTTATAGTGTTATTATAGTGTTATTTGTATTTTTTTTTTGTTTTTTTTGTTTGTTTTTTTACATATTGTTGTAAAGACGACATAAATTAGCCATGGCTACGCTGTTCGATCTTAATAAACCTATGTCTATGTCTAGCGAGAAAGGTCCGAGGTAGGAAGCTCGTGGTCGACTGACGATGACAAATGGTGTTAGACCACGTTTTGTGGGAAGCCTGGGGAGAAACTCAAAACCCAGGCAGCGTTTAATTTGTTGAGTTTTGGCGGTCTCCCCGGATTTTCTATGAAAAATCGACCCATGTCCTAACAAAGATTGATGTAAAAAAAAAATATAGGATAACAGTTTAATTAAGTGCTGCTCGCTTACTTATTTATATGTTGCTTACTCGAGGAATATAATACAAAATTAGGTTGTATAGCGATTATTAGCTATGCCTTAAAGGTATATCTCAACCGGTCATAAAGGCATATAACAACCAAAATAAAGCTTGGAAGTCCCAACTTTACTTCCATAACCTATCTAATCCTAAAATATTTATTCTGTTTTACGCCTACAAATCAGTTTTATTTGGCCAATGCCACAAAACGGTTACATAATAAAAAAAATCTAAGTTAAAAGTTAAAATGCCTTTGAAAAAAATATAATAATAAAAAGGTAGTAAACAAACGAATTTTGAAAGAATGGGTAAAACTAATGATAAATTAATTCTAGAAACAAACAATAAGATGAGGCTTAAGAATATCATCATAATCCTCGTTGTTCACGCAGTAGCCCAAGATATTGTAAAACATGGAGTAATATTCAAGAATGAAAATTCATTGCTAGCTAGCCATGACGCATTTAAAATTTTTATGAAATTAGACCCCAAACCCTTCGAGACCTTGTTTCAACAAGTAACAAGACTAGAAAAAAACACGAATGAACTCAAAGAATCGATATTTCAATTCCTAAGGTCGGACAAAGGATTACAGGCCAGTAAAATAATGCATAGTAAAGATAATAAAGAGTTTCCAACTTCAGTTGTCCCCAAACTAAAATCAAAATTCGTAATAGATGACTTCGATAAGAAAATGACAGAAGTTGACATGGCACTTGGGACGAGCACCAAGGAAGACAGAAGGAAAAGATCTGTGGATAATATTGAATACTTACCGAGAGACTTTACTGCAATGAAATCCATGCAAAACCCAAAATTACTGACTACAAGGAAAGGAAAACCTTATGATGGAAATTACGCAATGATAAACGAACAACCATTACCCAATCTAAATGAGAAAAACTCCCAAAAAGTTTCAACTCATCAAGCCTACCTAATATTATATAGACAAAGACTACAAGCCTTATTTGAATTATTAAATACGGAAATACAAAAATTAAAACAAAGTACCATGAAGATGTTTGAAGTATTCTTTCGAAAAAATAAATACCGCAGGTCTACAGGCCTAATTCCCATTATTGGAGAACTCGCCTCCAGCCTTTTTGGTTTGACAACGGAGGAAGATCTTAACAGCCTAAGGGAAAATGTAAAAAAGTTGAATAATGCCATGAACGTAATATTACACGTTCAGAAGATACAAGCCAGTGTAGCAAATTACCGGAGAGATAAAATCGAAATGATATCTAAGAAGAACTCAAAAACTGTAAACGTAATGAATTATTTAAGGAACGAAGTGGACCGCGTGGTGACAGACGCAAGCCTTACCATGGTATCACTCGATAAAATTACCATGTCACTGCTAAATCTGGTGACAGATGTTAGTAAGTTCGAGTTCGCATTATTTGTCCTCACGGGAGGAACTTTGTCTTACGACCTAGTAGATCCTTCTGACCTAAAAAGTAGGTTACACGAAATAAAAAGGCACCTAACATTTGGTTTACATTTACCCGTAGAGCCAGAAGTAGCAAATTTATTTCTTTACTATACCAAATTAAAAGTCCACATTACGGAAATAAATGGACAGTTATTTGCAGTAGTAACAATTCCATTGATAAATCAACAATCCTTTTACGACTTGTACAAAATTTCGACCTTCCCCGCTAACATAAAGAAGACAAATTCATTTATGACTATCACACCTGATGCAGAGTATTTGCTTGTTGATCAAGATAGACGAAAATACGCCCTAGCCAGCCCACAAGACTTAAAAGAGTGCTTATTATTCAAAAACCTAGCATGCCAGCTTACGTTACCTATTTATAACGTCAAATCTGGATCTTGTATGTTAGACATATTTTTGAAAGACACCCAACAGGAAGAAATACCAGATTAATGCGAAGCTATGATCGGAAGTACTAAACGAGAAATATTCATACACCTTAGAAATGAGCTTTGGTTATTTTCTGTTCCAAGAGAAACTGTTGGAACTTTGTCTTGCTATAATAATACAGAAAGAATAAATCCAAGTCATAGGGCAGAATTACTGTTACAAGATACGGGTACGATAACCATAAAACAAGAATGTCGACTCGTAACTAAAGAGTCAACTGTTCGAACGCCGTTAATTACCAGGAGCGCAAATATAATAAGTCCGGAAATAATTAATTTCAAGCCAATTAACCTGTCGTACACTTTTCCCAATATAGAAAGTGAGGAAATGAAAACCTCGATATGGTCCAAAATAGAAAAGAATAAAGGGACACTAAAACTTACAAAAATAAGAGAAGCATTAGACTCCCTGATCTCTATTTACCAATGAAGACCACAGACTAACGTATGTGGATGATAGATACGGATTATTCTCAACCAATTTTTGGTGGAACATACTGTTGACCGTATGTTTCGTATTCGCGATTTCCCTGACCATGAGAATTTTACTGACTTTTAATTATGGAAAAATCCTGAGACTAAGAAGGCAAAACCCAAAGGAAGAACACGGGGAGACGACTGAAATGCAGAAGTTAAACCCGGATCCCCACGAGAACGTCTAAGCCAAGAAACTCAAACTAAACAATGTAGAGTAACTTATGTTTAAAGGATTGTTTTAAATCTAAGGGAGAATTAAATAAGTATTGAAGAATTAAACAAGCCTTGTATCGTTGTTTCCTTTCTCAAAACAAATTTGAAGACATCTCTGTTTTAGATTTCCCAATGGGAATTCTATGTATATGAAACCAACATGATAATAATGTCGTTTTATTAAAATCAATATTTGTGCAGTAATATTAGTGTATCTATTTAATATTATCTTGTAGGGTAACATTCACCCCAAAATGCACCTAATCGTGTTGTTTATTATGTATTATGACGACTTGTTTTAAAGAACGTGTGATTCTGCCTCGTTATTTTTATTACAGGAAGTGAATCGACATATTGGAAATCGATCATTACAATGCATAATCCAGTGCAGATACAACCTAGTAGCATCTATTTTCATCATACCTCAACCAACGAAGAGTACTCACCATAGACTCCAGGCAATTTTCATCCCAGATTGTTTACGGAAATTATAGTTACCTTTGATCGTTGTTTCCTCGACCACGAACCATATTGCGCATCAGGTAACACTATATTTGAATCTCAGTATCCAGTGCATTATCGAACTATATGATCAAATAAATCCTGAGAGCCCCATCGACCAGTACAAGATATAAGTACATAAGTATCACCCTTGATAATCATTATGGACCCATGTACCATACGACTGTATAGTTATGACATTTGATGACCCCAAAAATCATTTTTGTGTCGCAGAATCACGCGTCGAATCCCTTTCAACCATTTCTTGGAATCCATCCTATCATCTCTATCAAATGCGAAAAGTTAATATCTCTGTTATCCCATAAATGTTAAGAGATAATTTCTGAAAATGGACCTGGAAACCAACCATTGAATTACAGAAACCAAAATTAACCCCAGTGACTAACCCCTCAGTGACAATATACCCCTCCCACAAGTTAAAGACAATATTTTGAAGGAGTCACTATAGTTTGATGTCGACCTGTTCCGAATCCAAACATCAATTCCCCTGTGATTAACCTAGGAAGCACCGCAAAAGTTAATAGACGCAAGCCAGGCACGAACAATTTTATAAGAGAATTATTATCTCTGAGTGCACAATGAACAATTTTATACGAGAATTACGTTCTCTATGTGCTTTAAAATATCCCAAGAATGATATGCTGAGAAGAAAATGAACGCAGTCCCAGTGATCAACCCCTTAATGATAAGGCACCCTATGAAGTATCCAAAAACAGCAGGTGAGAATGAACTCTTATATCAAAATTCCACACACCTGTATCTGCGAGTATCATTTCCTGTTTGACAATTGGAGAAGCAAGATGAACATAACCATGCTCGAACTGTTCGGTGAAGAAACTATATCGTGAGTGTTTTAAAATTTTTGCCAAGACGAAAGGAGTGAAGGACCATAATTTACAACAGAAGGATTGAGTACAACTAAAAAGACACGAAGGTGATGAAATAGGTGTGAATTTACATATGTTATATTTTAATAACTTCGATAACTTATAAATTCCAATATCCTATCATTAATACTACATAGCAAACATTCCCAGTGAAAGTCTTCTAATGTTCACCAGTGAACGTGGTAAACATAATATTGTGTGTTTTAAATCGTTCTTATATGTAATGTTAGATGTTCAGATAGAGTTATGTGTAGCGTTATCGTACTATTCATTTAATTTAGCGTAAATAGGAAGCAGTGTGCCCTATAATCAGCAAAATAAAAAAAAAGCTTATGTAAAGGTAGAATAGCCCCAACCTTGTTGAAGATGTAAAAGTCATCAGTGTTAGATGTAGAAAAAGAAAAACAATCTTTAGTATGGTAGCTAGGTTAGAACCATAAATAATCTTAGTCCAGTAGATGAACTTTAGATAGGGATGTATAATAAAATAAGAAAAGTAATAGAGAAAATTTTTAGCACTCCTGATTAAGCTAAAATAAAAATATAAAATAATACAATGTCAATCAAAATTATCTTGAATAAATAGTTAATAAATAGCGAATATTTCAAAACCCATGGGCAAGCAAGTCCTAATGACGGGACGTCATTAAATAATGGGAAGGATAATTTGTACCGTGAGTAAAATGTGATATATATAAAATACAAAAAAATAAAATCTTTTTCTTTCCAAAGATAACTCCGACTCCCTCTAATTAAGTTTAAATCTAGTTTCAAAAAAAGAAAAGTTCTTAATCAGCAGAAAGAAAAACTGCCTTTTAGTTTCAGCCAAACCTCGGCGCTAATCACGGGACACGGCTTTGAATTTCGCCGAGAAGATTGGTAATAAAAAAATCACTAAATACAATGTTTCTCAGGAAGCTACAGTTATAACGTTTAATCATCAGAAATATTTAAAACAAATTATTGGACGAACAGTTCGCATAATGTAGTGAGTTTGCGAACATAATTACAAAATAGCGTCCCCCTCCACAGGACTTAGGCCAATTGTGAAAAAGCTGGTAAAGCGCAGAAGTTATATTTTTGTGATATAGTGAAAAAATCTGTTTTTCGTTTCAATAATGGATTGTCTCTATTGCCATCAACATTATTTTTGAGAGCCAATTTAATCCTTGCCTTTGTCGTTGTCAGTTGAAGTGAAGCACTTTTGTACACCTAATGTAAGTCTCAAAAAAACTATTACTTTTCTATTCGTGTTTTGTTTTATTTTATATGTCTGTATCTAATCGCACATCAGGTAATTAGTTTGTATGTCTCCAACGGTAGCGCACCCAGGGATCTGATTTCTACATAATATTAGAGGTAATTGATTTCCAGATAACTCAAGGAAAAGAGGTTAAATTTATATAGCTACATATTTTGTTTTCTCGCGTTCAGCGAGTGGCGCGGTCACCCATTTATCTATTTCCCCCCCCCCTCTCCATTGCAGCCGGTGCAGCCCTCAACGGCACGAGATAAGCTATAACGGCTCGGACGATGCGATCGTAAAATTCCCCGGCGGAACCTTTGATTTTCTTATCATTTTTATAGCTTGATTAGCCTATCACTTGATCTAAGAAAAATTCACCCGGCGGAAATGGCGCGATCTTTAACGCCACAAACGGCACAGTCCTTAGCGCTATAAGTGGTGCTATCGGAGAACTTACAAGGTGTAAGTTCACAGCTTTAAAGTATAATATTACATTTGACGCGGTCAATCCTTATTACCACAATTAAAATGCCAGTCTAATTTTTTTTATCGCTACAGTAAAACGTTTCTCCCTATTCGTAATGCAGAGCGGGAGCTGGTTTCTTCAGGTTAATATGGTGTTTCTCCTTCTTGGTGGAGTTTTGATTATACAATTTAATTTATAAACTGAGTCACTGTCCACAGGTCCTTTGGCCTTCTAGTAATGGCTATTTTTTATTTCACTCATTTATTACTTTGTGAACTGTTGACAATGCACAAACCAATCAATTCAGTAGTTAACTACTAACTTTTGTGGAATGGCATAAGATCTCCGTCAGTGCATTGGGATGTTTTTCTCAACAAAAAACTTTTTTCACTGCAAATATCCCAAACAAGGTATTTATCAAAATCTTGGGGTCAGGGGTAAAAAGGAAGGGATCCCTCCCAAATTGACACCTTTTGAACATGTAAACACACAGTAAAACTCTTTCAAGACACTAAAAAATGTCACCCAAGACGTAACCTTAGTTTATGCATAACGTGAGAAGTAGGGGGAGGAACCCTGTATTCAGCACAACTGCGTGCGTGTAGGCTCAGTGCACTCCTAGTTGTTGAAAGCGGAACATCATAGGCCTACTGTTAAGGGTTGACTTTACAATAGATAACCTTAAAATATGAGTAACATAGTAAAAAAAAAACAGCCAACTGCTGGATAAGCAGTGTTATAAGATTTCTAATGGCAAATAAACACTCAGCAGACGTAACTCATTCTGAAGTGTGTAAAGTTTATGGTCCTAAGATTACGAGCGAAAATGTTCGGTGAGTGAGTACGGTTTTTTTTCAAATTGGATTCTCGATGAAGAGACGAGCGTTGGAATTTCTTTTGTATATGATAACCCTATGAAAAAAGTTGATTAACATTCATAATAGCCAATGGTTCACAGTTGCAAAACTTTTACACCATTTTCCTAAAATTTCTCAGACTTTTATATGAGGGAGTGACCAAAGTCTTAGGATATCGTGGGTTTTGCGTTCATGGGGTACGAAATGGCTGACTGACGATAAAAAAACCAAAAGAATGAGTTCCGTTATATAATGTAGTTGCCAGAATGGTATTGAAGGAGAAGAAGTTTTGAAGAGGATTTTTATTTCTGATGAGACTCTGGTGGCATATGTGAATGATGAGACAAAAAGTCAGTCAAAGCATTGAGGACATATCACTTCCCCGAGCAAGCTAAAGAAAGCCCGTGCAACTTTGTCTTCGAGGAAAGTCACGGTTACGGTCTTTTGGGATGCCAATGGCCATTTAACCCGTTGATTTTATGGAACGAGATACAACCGTGAACTCTGGATTCCACTGTGAAACGTTGAAAAGGCTTCGAAGGGCAACCCAAAACAAGCGCCATGGTCTTGTGACATCTACTGTTGTGTTATTGCATGAAAAAATTCACCCTCACACAGCTCAAAGAACAAATACACTTTGGCAAGGCTTGGTACATTTTTGATCATCGACCCCAACAGCCAAGACTTAGTCCCTAGTAACTTTCATCTTTTCGTATAACTAGACCTACTCTTCTTTTTATTGTATTCTGATGTACTCCGTCTATTTTGTTTGCTTTGACAGGTAATAACATGTTATTATTATTATAAATGAAACAGCAGCTTTCATCTCGATGCTTAAAAAATGACGAGGAGCTTTAAAACACCGCGACACATTGGCTAAATTCCAAAGTGGCAAATATTCCAAGTGGAAGATATTTCAAAACTGTGGATATTTAAAAAATATTTCAAAAATTCCAAAGTGGCAGATATTTACGCTAGGGAATTTCAAAACTGTAAAAAGATAGGACAAGTGCATCAACTTGTTTCGGGTAATATATAAAAATACGAAAATGTCGAAGTTTAAGAGGTATATGATAAAGATTCTCTAACTGAAGTTTTTAATTTTATTTCCAAATGGAATATGGTTTCTGGACAACCCTAGTATTAATCATTCATTTTCTACTTCTGCTGCCAAATGTGCCCCGTAGATTTTGCAACCCTGCTGTGAGTGTACTAAATTTTGGGGTTTTCTCTTACTTTGACGCACATATTTTCCAGAACAATACCATAAAATTCGTAAACTAATCTTTTATTTACTAGGACTACAATCTACGGTCAAAGCAATAATCTTGGTTTTCTTCCTTGATATAAAGTTAAGACTCCTAGAGGCAGTCAATAATCATTGCATAATAAAATTCGTAGTACTAAAACTGTTCACAATGCTAAAAGGCTTGTAAGTATCTATTTAAAATTCTCAAGTCTTCATTACTCAGGTAACTGAATATTTTTTCACTGCATTCATATAGCAATGCAAGATATAGGTTAAAGAGGAAGCACAAAGTCGAATGGGCCTGTATAAATAACTCGTTTCTTTCTAGTCTTTTTCTGAACCGATATTAAATCATATTAGCCCATACTGAAAAATTTATTTTATAGCTCATTGATTCTAAAACCTGCACTACATTCTCAGTCTTCACGTACATCGCTAACGAGCTGATGTCCTTGATCTAGACATCATAAAGTGATATGTAAGCATGATTAACTTTCTCAGTCTTTAATTTTTCTATTTCTTTCGCACATTTAATTTGAAAATCATACATTTCTTCGCTGTTACGAATTGATAGTAAATTTCGTTCACTTAGATATAAACGAGCAGTTTTCATTTGAACTATATGGCATTCAAGAGAGACAGTGGCACTGATTTTCACTTCTCTTCCTAGCCCCTAGGGGTTTTTCGTTTGATTTAGTCTAAGAAAAGGAAACGATCAAAAATGGGGTTTAAAGGCCAAACGAGAACACTGAATAAACAAACAAAGCGAATCTTTCGAGAGGACAACCGCCTCTCTTCTTCAGCGCGAAACAAAATAATGTATTCAAGAAAAGTGCCGAAGAAAAAAAATCCCAGCAAAAACAAACGTGGAAAGTCAATGTGAAAAGAAACCAAAAAACCAATGAAAAAACCAAGACACTAGAAGATAAGTAAAATGAAATAAAAGCCAAAATTACAAGAATTAAAACAAAAAAAAAAAACATAAAAGCGAGTCATTCACCAGTATCCGCGATTTGCTCAAAATCCAAAAAATCATGAACTGCCATTGACGGATACTCGCGAACAACTGAGAAGTAGAAAGAGAACAACTCCTTCACTCAAAAACAAAACGAACAAGCAGTTAAATAAGCTGGAGAACTATGACATCTGATTTCTTAATTTAATTATTGCATTTCTTGCAGACACCCTTTGAGATCTAAGGGGTAGTTCACGTGTTTGATTATATGATTGGGAAAGTAGTTCAAGGTTTATTTCAAGGATTACTAAAGTATCGGCTTCTCTTTTGAGAAAACCGATATATGACTCGTTTATTCTTAAACCACCGGAATCTCTGTTTAAAGCTAGACCTAAATGCTGTTATTTAAAAATTTCAGTCGCATCCCTGTAGTGCTGGGCAATGCCTTTGTCATGAGAAATTAAACTAGCTTGGTTAAATAAAATAGTATCATAGGTATAAGGGCAGAGTCAAAATTTTCCAGTTATTTTCCGCTTTATAAGGGTGTTATCAATTGAGGTAGTGCTGATTTAATCTATCCGTAAGCCGTTGGTGAGCTCTTCCTATGTACCAAAGACCACATGAGTATGGAATTCTATAGACACCAGAGTTTTCACCTTTTCAATTAGTTCCCAAATTTATCAAGGTAAAGACCCTATCCCAAAAGGTGAAAACTCCGGTGTCTACAGAATTCCATACTGATGTGGTCTTTCGTACATCGGATCCATTTTCTAGAAGAAAAGGAACAATTATAGGATAGGTCCTGACGCAATTAGTAGCAGAACACACAAATTGAAGTGCTGTTCTGCCTTGCTCATCTCTAGAATAAATATTTGCACCAAATATCAGAAGAGTCTCAATAATATCCACACAATCTACTTGAGCACCCAAGTACAATGGAGTGGCTTCACTTTTAGTTTTAGAATTAGCTTTGGCATTATATTTTAGCAATAAACTTAAAATGTCTCAGTGACCATAATCAGCTGCGATGTGCAATGCATATCGCAGCAAAATGTGCATTTTGTTCTTTAGAATTTACGTCAGCTCCTTTATTAAAAGCATCGCGGTAATTTTGTGGTCGCTTCTTTGACCTTCTTGAACTGCGATGTGCAGAGCAGTGACTCCATATGTGCCTTTTGCATTTACATCAGCTCCTTTATTCAAAAGCAGCGTGGTAATTTCTTGGTCCCTTTTTTCTATAGCAATGTGAAGTGCAGTGGTTCCATTTTCTTTCTTAGCGTTAACATTACCTCCTTTATTCAAAAGCATTGTGGTTATTTCCTTATATTCATTTGAAACAGAAACATGAAGTGGTGTCATTTCATCTAATGACCATTTCATATTAACATCTGCATTGTATTGCAAAAGCGCTTCAATAACTTCTACGTATCCTTTTTGCATAGCAGCCTGAAGTGTTGTTACACCATTTTGAATTCGAGCGTCTACAACAGCACCTTTACTAAGAAGCAGACTAGCAATTTGTCCCTTAGTTTTCGCTATTAAAAATTCTAGAAGACCCATTTCTTTCTGCTAAAGCTGTTAAATGTAATGCTGTTATTCAGTTTACACTAATAGCATTAACCTCAGTATAATACTGCAATAGAGCTTGAACAATTTCTATATGCTCCTTTATAACAGCAAAATCATAGGCAGCGCGCTAGCGCTGCCTAAGTAAAGAACGATGTGGGCACAATGTGTTTTTTTTTTCTCCATACCCGGGCGCTTCGTGTCAAAGGAGTTGTCGTAGAAACTTCGAAAAGGGCTCATTCGATTGGAAATTGTTGTGGCTAGTCCCCTTTTTAATAGTCGAAAGTGATTGGAGGGCAACTAGCCCCCGCCCATGCTCATCATTCCCCCAAACACATCCAATCAAAATTTTGAGATAGCCATTTTGTTCAGTGTAGTTGATTTCCAGATAGAAAATATATTTTTGAGGAGGACACTCCCCCAAGACCCTCGGCGCAAGGGTTTTAAGTTATGCCCTGAGGGAATTGAGAGTTCTGAAAGATCTTAAGCCGAACTGGCCAGCCATGACAAAAACCAACAAAGAGAAAAATCTAAAAAAAAAACAAAAACAAACGAGACTGTGGCCAGTGGAGAGAAAAGAAAAGACAAATGCAAAACAACGCGGTAATTTCGCCTGTATCCAAACAAGGCGTCTTCAGCACGAAAGAAACACAAGAAGAAGAGGATAAAAAAAAAACAAGATAAAACTAAAAACCAATAAAACCAACACAAAAAAAAAAAAAAAAAAAAATGTACAATTGGCGCAAACTGATCCACGTAGGGAAAAGATGCTAATATAGAGTTACTTCAGTGAGGACACCAGAGTAACTGAGGAAAAATAAAAAAAACATAAATTACTTTAATTATTCTGTTGCGTAATCCTTTTGTTAGCTATTACTGAAGCAAATCGTTTTGGTCTAGCAGGTAAAATAGTCCCCTGGTGATTATTTAAAATCTTAACTCCCTTATTGACTGTTGATTCACTCTTCAGAAGGTTATCATAAATTGGGTCAATATTTAAATTACCTGTGTCTCTATTTATCGAAAAGTTAGCAAACATATGTTTTTTAATTTCTATGGCTTCCCTCGCCCATTGAGTGTAACCCTTATCATTTGAAATAGCTAAGGCTTCATCACATTTTAAAAAATGATCTGGTTGAAACCAAATATGCTCTGCTAAAGCTGAAAAAAAGTTTATGGAGGCTTGCTTAATTGTAGGGTTTTTTCTATTGAATTTCGGTGTTCAATAAACCTTTCAACAAATTGTTGGTTAGTCCTACCAATATAGAACTTCCCACAAGAACACGGAATTTTATACACCCCACTTACTAAATTTCCCCGGTTAAATCCTTACCAGAACTAAAGAAACTACCCATTGGCCTCAACGATTGGAAACATGTGTCAATACCAAATTTACGTAAAACCCGTGAAAGTTTCTCACCCAAACCAGGTACATATGGTAATGAAATGAAACTTTTTGATACATCTAAATCTAAAGACTGAGAAACCCCAATAACCCTACTATCATTTTTAACCCGTCTATTTTCAATTATTTTGTCAATGAACTTAATTTACAAAACAAAAACTATTACAAGGGTAACTATTACAAAACAAAATATCCCCCAAGTATAACAATTCCGAATCCAGAAATTCCTGGGAACAAATTCTAAAGGCTCTATCCACTAGTGAAATTACAACCCCCCGTTTCACCGACATAGGGTGGCAAGAATGAAAATTTAAATACCTATCGTTGTGCGTTGGTTTTCTGTAAATCGAGAAAAGTAAATGGAGATCCCTTTTAATTAATAAAATATCCAGAAAAGGTAATTTATTATTATCCTCAAACTCAACTGTAAATTTAATATTATTATCAAAACTATTTAAATGCTTACAAAATAGGTCTAAGGAGTCCAATCCATGTTTCCAAACGCACACCACATCATCCATGAACCTACCCCAGAAGCAAGGGGAGATTCTAAAACTTTGTATAGCGGAGGTTTCCATGGCATCTATGAAAAGATTTGCCAATAAAGGAGAAAGAGAAGCCCCCATAGGTAACCCAAAAACGTGTCTATAAAACTCCCCTCTAAAACCAAAATAAAAAGAAAATTCATTTACTAGAATAATTAGTCTCATAATAACTTCAATATCCAAACTGGCTAAAGTCACATCTTGTATTCAATCAAAGTTTTTTTCTAATTTACTTTTTAAAATGTCCTCGCACCTTTTTAAATCGCAATTTGAATACATGGACACAACATCGAAACTGCAAAGAATTGAACTATCCTCCAACGTGAAATTTTGCAATTTATTAGTAAGATCAGTCGAATTTTTTAAATATGATTTTTGTGTTCCCAAAAGTGGACGCAATGCTACCGACAACCATTTTCCTAATTTTGAAACAGGTGACGGAAAAGTTGACAAAATGGGGTGGAGGGGGGCTCCAGTCTTATGAATCTTAGGTAGACCATAGATCTTGGGTGCCGAACAACCCCTAGGATAATATTTGTTATAAACTGTGGGGTAATGTGAAAATTATTTTTCATTGACTCCAATTCCTTTCTTGTTGATTTTACATATTTATCTGTAGGATCAAAATCAAGTTTTTTGTATGTAATAGTGTCAGAAATAATGGATTTCATTTGATTATTATAGTCTTGAGTGTTCATAATTACGATCGTGTTTCCCTTATCGGCTCTGGTGATAGTAAGGAATTTATCCTTTTTCAAATCTGAAAGTATTTTAATGTCATTTTTTTTGTGAAATGTCTTTACCAATTAAGCTTATATTAAAGGTGTTTAGTTTGCTTACGATCTCGGCTCTAAGTTCTTGATGAGTATCAAATTTATCTACAGAAGCCATAATTCCTGACTCCACCTTTGAAATTATTTTTGAATAGGAGATGGTGTTGGAAAACAGAACTTAGAACCCTTCGACAAAACTGCTTCCTGTTGAATATTAAGAGGTTTAGAAGACAAATTCTTAATTGCTGAACCCAGACAATGACGAGGATAAAAAACATCTGAATCTTGGAACTTCTCAAACAAAACTTTATTAAACTTGTCAACCAAACGAACCTTGGACAAATGAAAATCATGGCGAAAAGATCTAATGGCCATTTCCTTAATTCGCATAAAAATGTCAGATGGAAGGTTATTTCTTAAAAGGGTTTCAACAGAATTTAAGTCCTTAGACAGTTGAAAACGTCTCTGTTTTTGTTCATAAATTACGTAATTTAAAGCCATTAGGCTTAATTTGTTTTTTAATTTTGTTTCATTTTCAGTTCCAAAATGGGTACATATTTTAAAAGATTTCGGAATCACTGATTCCTTCTTGCAATTTCTTAAGAAAATTTGTTGATTTAACAAACTTGCATGTTTTTTAACTAAATACAAATAATAATTGACGGAAGCGGTTAATTGCTGCCCGTACAATTGACGAATGAAAGATCTTAAGCCGAACTGGCCAGCCATGACAAAAACCAACAAAGAGAAAAATCTCAAAAAAACAAACAAACAAACGAGACTGTGGCCAGTGGAGAGAAAAGAAAAGACAAATGCAAAACAACGCGGATATTTCGCTTGTACCCAAACAAGGCGTCTTCAGGACGAAAGAAACACAAGAAGAAGAGGATAAAAAAAAAACAAGATAAAACTAAAAACCAATAAAACCACCACAAAAAAAAAAATGTACAATTGGCGCAAACTGATCAACGTAGGGAAAAGATGCTAATATAGAGTTACTTCAGTGAGGACACAAGAGTAACTGAGGAAAAATAAAAAAAAACTATAAATTACTTTAATTATTCTGTTGCGAAATAATCCTTTTGTTAGCTATTACTGAAGCAAATCGTTTTGCTCTAGCAGGTAAAATAGTCCCCTGGTGATTATTTAAAATCTTAACTCCCTTATTGACTGTTGATTCACTCTTTAGAAGGTTATCATAAATTGGGTCAATATTTAAATTACCTGTGTCTCTATTTATCGAAAGGTTAGCAAACATATGTTTTTTAATTTCTATGGCTTCCCTCGCCCATTGAGTGTAACCCTCATCATTTAAAATAGCTAAGGCTTCATCAGATTTTACAAAATGATCTGGCTGAAACCAAATATGCTCTGCTAAAGCTGAAACAAAAGTTTCTGGAGGCTTGCTTAATTGTAGGATTTCGGATTCGGAATTGTTTATTGAACACCGAAATTCAATAGAAAAAACCCTACAATTAAGCAAGCCTCCAGAAACTTTTGTTTCAGCTTTAGCAGAGCATATTTGGCTTCAACCAGATCATTTTGTAAAATTTGATTTACAGGCGAAATATCCGCGTTGTTTTGCATTTGTCTTTTCTTTTCTCTCCACTGGCCACAGTCTCGTTTGTTTGTTTGTTTTTTGTTTTTTTTAGATTTTTCTCTTTGTTGGTTATTGAGAGTTCTAGTGCCCTTTTTAATAGCCGAAAGTGATTAGAGGGCAACTAGCCCCCCCCCCCCCAGCCCATCATTCCCCCAAACACATCCAATCAAAATTTTGAGATAGCCATTTTGTTCAGCGTAGTTGATTTCCAGATAGAAAATATGTTTTTGAGGAGGACACTCCCCCAAAACCCTCAGGGCAAGGGTTTTGAGTTATGCCCTGGGGGGCATATAAGGTTTATATAGAAGGCCTTGTCGTAGAAACTTCAAAAAAGGCTAATTCGATTGGAAATTTAAAGGGCTAGTGCCCTTTCTAATAGTCGAAAGTGATTGGAGGGCAACTAGCCCCCCACGCCCATAATTCCCCCAAACATATCCAATCAAAATTTTGTAATAGCCATTTTGTTCGGCGTAGTTGATTTCCAGAGAGAAAACATGTTTTTGAGGAGTACATTCCCCCACAGCCCTCAGGGCAAGGTTTTAATTTATGCCCTGGGGGCATATAAGGTTTTTAAATAAGGCGCTGTTGTAGAAACTTCAAAAAAGCTCATTCGATTGGAAATTCAAAAGGCTAGTGCCCTTTTTAATAGTCAAAAGTGATTGGAGGGCAACTAGCCCCTCCTCACACTCATCATTCCCGCAAATACATCCAATAAAAATTTTGAGATAGCCATTTTGTTCAGCGTAGTTGATTTCCAGATAGAAAATATGTTTTTGAGGAGGACACTCCCCCACAACCCTCAGGGCAAGGGTTATAAGTTATGCCCTGGGGGCATATAAGGTTTTTATTGAAATCTTTGTCGTAGAAACTTGAAAAAGGGCCCATTCGATTTGAAATTTAAAGGGCTAGTACCCTTTTCAATAGTCGAAAATGATTTGAGGGCAACTAGCCCCCCTCTCACGCCCACCTTTTCCCAAAACACATCCAATCAAAATTTTTCGATAGCCATTTTATTCAACGTAGTTGAAAGTTTTGGAAATTAGGTCTTTAAGGATTACAACCCAACCCCCACAGCCCTCAGGGCAAGGGTTGTAAGTTATGCCCTGGGGGCATAAAAAGTTTTTATTGAAAGCGTTGTCATAGAAACTTCAAAAGGGCTCATTCATTTGGAAATTGAAAGGGCTTGTGCCTTTTTTAAAAGTTGAAAGTGATTGGATACCGACTAACGCCATTCTCAAGACCACCATTTTCCCAAACACATCCAATCAAAATTTTGAGATATCCATTTTGTTGAACGTAGTTGAAAGTTCTGGAAATTAGATCTTTTTGGATGATAACCCCCTACGAGCAAGGGTTGTAAGTTATGCCCTGGGGCATATAAAGTTTATATAGAAAATTGTTAAAGAAATTCAAAAAAGGCTCATTTGATTGGAAATTGAAATTGCCGTTTTTTAATAGTCGAAAGTGAGTGGAGAGTAATTACCCCCTCTCTTACGCCCACCATTTCCCCTAATACATTCAATCAAAGTTTAGAGATAGCCATTTTTTTCAACGTAGTTGAAGTTCTGGAAATTATGTATTTAAGGATGACAAACCCCCCAGAGTCCCAAGGGCAAAGTTTGTAAGTTCTGCCCTGGGGGCATATAAGTTTTTTATTGATAGAGTTGTCGTAAAACTTAAAAAGGGGCTCATTCAATTGGAAATTGAGAGGGATAGTGCCCTTTGTAATAGTCGAAAGTGATAGGAGGGTAGCTAACCCCTCTCTCACGCTCACCATTCCTCCAAACACATCCAATCAAAATTTTCCGATAGCCATTTTGTTCAACGTAGTAGAGAGCTCTGGAAATTAGGTCTTTGAGAATGACACCCCCCCCAGCACTCAGGGGAAGGGTTGTAAGTTATTCCCTGGTGGCATATAAGATTTTATTGACATTTTTGTCGTAGAAACTTCAAAAGGGCTCATTTGATTGGAAATTGAAAGAGCTAGGGCCATTTTTAATAGTTGAAAGTGATTGGAAGGCAACTAGCCCCCCCCCCACGCCCATCATTCCCCCAATTACATCCAATAAAAATTTTGAGATAGCCATTTTGTTCACCGTAGTTGATTTCCAGATAGAAAATATGTTTTTGAGGAGGACATTCCCCCACAACCCTCAGGGCAAAGGTTATAAGTTATGCCCTGGGGGAATATAATTTTTTTTCAAAATCTTAGTCGTAGAAACTTGAAAAAGGGCCCATTCGATTTGAAATTCAAAGGGCTAGTACCCTTTTTAATAGTTGAAAATGATTTGAGGGCAACTAGCCCCCCTCTCACGCCCACCTTTTCCCCAAACACATCCAATCAAAATTTTTAGATAGCCATTTTATTCAACGTAGTTGAAAGTTTTTTAAATTAGGTCTTTAAGGATGACAACCCCTCTCCCCACAGCCCTCGAGGCAAGGGCTGTAAGTTATGCCCTGGGAACATGTAAAGTTTTTATTGAAAGCGTTGTCGTAGAAACTTCAGAAGGGCTCATTCAATTAGTAATTAAAAGGGCTAGTGCCTTTTTAATAGTTGAAAGTGATTGGGTAGCGACTAACGCCCCTCTCACGCCCACCATTTTCCCAAACACATCCAATCAAAATTTTGAGATATCCAATTTGTTCAATGCAGTTGAAAGTTCTGGAAATTAGGTCTTTTAGGATGATAACCCCTCAGAGCAAGGGTTGTAAGTTATGTCCTGGGGCCATATAAAGTTTATATAGAAAGTTGTTATAGAAATTGAAAAAGGGCTCATTTGATTGGAAATTGAAATTGTCCTTTTTAATATTCGAAAGTGAGTGGAAAGTAATTAACCCCTTTCTTACGCCCACCATATCCAAAACCATTCAATCAAGGTTTAGAGATAGCCATTTTGTTCAACGTAGTGGAAAGTTCTGGAAATTATGTATTTAAGGATGACACCCCCCCCCAGAACTCAGGGCAAGGGTTGTAATTTGTACCCTGGGGGCACATAAGATTTTTATTGAAAGTTTTTCGTAGAAACTTCAAAAGGGCTCATTTGGTTGGAAATTGAAAGGGCTAGGGCCATTTTTAATAGTTGAAAGTGATTGGAGGGCAACTAGCCCCCTCCCCCACGCCCATCATTCCCCCAATCACATCCAATAAAAATTTTGAGATAGCCATTTTGTTCAGCTTAGTTGATTTCAGGATAGAAAATATATTTTTGAAGAGGACACTCTCCGACAACCCCCGGGGCAAGGGTTATAAGTTATGCCCTGGGGGCACAATAAGTTTTTATTGAAAACGTTGTCGTAAAAACTTCAAAAGGGCTCATTCAATTGGAAATTGAAAGAGCTAGTGCCTATTTTAATAGTTGAAAGTGATTGGATAGGGACTAACGCCCCTCTCACGCCCTCCATCTTCCCAAACACATCCAATCAAGATTTTGAGTCATCCATTTTGTTCAACGTGATATCCATTTGAGATATCCATTTGAAAGTTCTGGAAATTAGGTCTTTTAGGATGATTACCCCCTCAAAGCCCTCAGTGAAAGGGTTGTAAGTTATGCCCTGAGGGCATATAAAGTTTGTATAGAAAGTTGTTATAGAAATTCAAAAAGGGCTCATTTTATTGGAAATTGAAATTGGCCTTTTTAATAGTCGAAAGTGAGTGGAGAGTAATTAACTCAGCAAGTGATTAACCCCCCCCCCCCCTCTTACGCCCACCATTTCCCCAAAAACATTCATTCAAAGTTTAGAGATAGCCATTTTGTTCAACGTAGTTGAAAGTTCTGGAAATTATGTATTTAAGGATGACAAACCCCCAGAGCCCCAAGGGCAAAGGTTGTAAGTTCTGCCGTGGGGGCATATAAGGTTTTTGTAGATAGAGTTGTCGTAAAACTTCAAAAAGGGCTCATTCAATTGGAAATTGAGAGGGCTAGTGCCCTTTGTAATAGTAGAAAGTGATTGGAGGGTAACTAACCCCCCTCTCACGCTTACCATTCCTCCAAACACATCCAATCCAAATTTTCAGATAGCCCTTTTTTCAACGTAGTAGAAAGTTCTGGAAATTGGGTCTTTGAGAATGACAACTCCCCAGCACTTAGGGCAAGGGTTGTAAATTATGTCCTGGGGGCATATAAGATTTTTATTGAAAGTTTTGTCGTAGAAACTTCAAAAGGGCTCATTTGATTGGAAATTGAAATGGCTTGGGCCATTTTTAACAGTTGAAAGTGATTGGAGAGCGACTAACGCCCCTCTCACGCCCACCATTTTCCCAAACACATCCAATCAAAATTTTGAGATATCCAATTTGTTCAACGCAGTTGAAAGTTCTGGAAATTAGGTCTTTTAGGATGATAACCCCTCAGAGCAAGGGTTGTAAGTTATGTCCTGGGGCCATATAAAGTTTATATAGAAAGTTGTTATAGAAATTGAAAAAGGGCTCATTTGATTGGAAATTGAAATTGCCCTTTTTAATATTCGAAAGTGAGTGGAAAGTGATTAACCCCTTTCTTACGCCCACCATATCCAAAACCATTCAATCAAGGTTTAGAGATAGCCATTTTGTTCAACGTAGTGGAAAGTTCTGGAAATTATTTATTTAAGGATGACAACCCCCCCCCCAGCACTCAGGGCAAGGGTTGTAAGTTGTACCCTGGGGGCACATAAGATTTTTATTGAAAGTTTTTCGTAGAAACTTCAAAAGGGCTCATTTGGTTGGAAATTGAAAGGACTAGGGCCATTTTTAATAGTTGAAAGTGATTGGAGGGCAACTAGCCCCCCCCCCACGCCCATCATTCCCCCAATCACATCCAATAAAAATTTTGAGATAGCCATTTTGTTCAGCGTAGTTGATTTCCGGATAGAAAATATATTTTTGAGGAGGACACTCCCCAACAACCCCCGGGGCAAGGGTTATAAGTTATGCCCTGGGGACACAATAAGTTTTTATTGAAAACGTTGTCGTAAAAACTTCAAAAGGGCTCATTCAATTGGAAATTGAAAGAGCTAGTGCCTATTTTAATAGTTGAAAGTGATTGGATAGGGACTAACGCCCCGCTCACGCCCTCGATCTTCCCAAACACATCCAATCAAGATTTTGAGTCATCCATTTTGTTCAACGTGATATCCATTTGAGATATCCATTTGAAAGTTCTGGAAGTTAGGTCTTTTAGGATGATAACCCCCTCAAAGCCCTCAGTGAAAGGGTTGTAAGTTATGCCCTGAGGGCATATAAAGTTTGTATAGAAAGTTGTTATAGAAATTCAAAAAGGGCTCATTTTATTGGAAATTGAAATTGGCCTTTTTAATTGTCAAAAGTGAGTGGAGAGTAATTAACTCAGCAAGTGATTACCCCCCCCCCCTCTTACGCCCACCATTTCCCCAAAAACATTCATTCAAAGTTTAGAGATAGCCATTTTGTTCAACGTAGTTGAAAGTTCTGGAAATTATGTATTTAAGGATGACAAACCCCCCAGAGCCCCAAGGGCAAAGGTTGTAAGTTCTGCCGTGGGGGCATATAAGGTTTTTGTAGATAGACTTGTCGTAAAACTTCAAAAGGGGCTCATTCAATTGGAAATTGAGAGGGCTAGTGCCCTTTGTAATAGAAGAAAGTGATTGGAGGGTAACTAACCCCCTCTCACGCTTACCATTCCTCCAAACACATCCAATCCAAATTTTCAGATAGCCCTTTTTTCAACGTAGTAGAAAGTTCTGGAAATTAGGTCTTTGAGAATGACAACCCCCCAGCACTTAGGGCAAGGGTTGTAAATTATGTCCTGGGGGCATATAAGATTTTTATTGAAAGTTTTGTCGTAGAAACTTCAAAAGGGCTCATTTGATTGGAAATTGAAATGGCTTGGGCCATTTTTAACAGTTGAAAGTGATTGGAGAGCGACTACCACCCCTCTCACGCCCACCATTTCCCCAAACACATCCAATCAAAATTTTGAGATAGCCATTTTGTTTAACGTAGTTGAAAGTTATGGAAATTCGGTCTTAGAGGATGACAACCACTCTAACAAACCTTAAAGTAAGGGATGTATTTTATGCCCTGGGGGCATATAAGGTGTTTATAGAAAGCGTTGTCGTCTCCAAAAGGGCTCATTCGATTGGAAATCGAAAGGCCTAGTGCCCTTTTTAATAGACAAAAGTGATTGGACGGCTTGACATTTTTATAGTAAAGATCGATGTAGGCATAATGTATTATTTTTTCTTTTGTTGTTGTTTAGACCAGGGCAATCCGTATCGAAGGAGTTGTCGTGGGAACTTCGAAAAGGGCTCATTCGATTGAAAATAGAAAGGGCTGATGCCCTTCTTAATAGTCGAAAGTGATTGGAGGGCAACTAATCCCCCTTCCATGCCCACCCTCCCATTGGCGCAATATGTTTAAAAACTAAATGTTGCCTCAAGATTAAATCAAAATGCACTATGATAATGCTAATTCTCAATAAGGCATCTCAGCAGTATCCCAAGAATGACTGCGGGTGTTATGTTCAAACTTTCGGGGCTACTTTTGCTCTTAAAATTTAACCAAATCAAAATAGCATAAGTGTATCCAAGCTATCAAAGAAAGTAAACAAATTTTTTTGCGAATGGTATCAAGTTTTCCATTTCAGGTTAACTAGAGGAGGTATGAAACTAAATTAAACAGTGCTATTTGTGTTCAGATTTTTAAAAGGGTGTATATTGTTAAAAATTGTTGAAAATTTTTCTCCAGCATACAAATAGCAGGCCAAACTATAAAGTCTTAAAAACGAAAAGATTTAAAGTATTATTTTCTTTTTCCCTGAAAAGACTATGTCAATATAAAACGAGCAGAAATTAATTAAAAAAAGTTTTTCCACAAAATAAGTTTTTCAAAGAAAATTAAAGAACTCCATTAAACAAAAAACGAGCAAAAATAAAATTAAATAATCTACCAAGCGTTAAACTACCACAAATCAGCATCGATAAATAAATGAAACCCAAAACGAGCAGAAATTACAATAAATAACCGAGTCAAACTCAAAACGAGCGGAAATTAACATAAATTGGGCGCAAACCCCTATGCCTTCCCAAGACCAGAACAAAATTTGCACTTTACTGAAAAACATATAAATGCTTTTATTTTTATAACTTTAATAAATCAAATAATATTAACATTTTGATTACTAAATATCAGTATATGTATATTAAACTGACATTGCACATTCATTTGTATTTTTTTTAGTAAAGTGCAAGTTACGTTCTGGCCTTGGGAAGGCATAGGGTTTTTTAGTTTTTTAAATAATTAAAAAAGGAAACCTTTTAAATAGTGTTGTGGTAAGGTAAGAATTTTTCTAGTGCCCTTTTTAAGAGCGAAAGTGATTGGAGGGCAACCAGACCCCGCCCTCACGCCCATCATTTCCTCCAAACACATCATATTAAAGTTTTTAGAAAGTGGTTTTGTTCACCATAATTAAAAGGTCCAGTAATTATTTCTTTTGGGGATGTCACTCCTTCCTCAGTCCTCTTGGCAAGGGCTATGAGTTATTTTAGATACCCACTGTTAACATTTAAGGTTTTTATGTAAGGGGTGGTGGTATAAACTTGGAGGGGTCTCATTAAATTAGATATTACAAAATCTAGTGCCCTTTTTAGCAGTAAAATCATCAGAGCGCAATTAGCCCTCCCCTCCCCCCTAGTCTCTCTATGCATCCGATCGAAATTTTGAGATTGCCATTTTGTTCAAAATAATCTAAAGAGCATATAATGATACATCCAGGGTTGACTCTAACCCCCAGAACCTGGGGCCAAATGTTGTAAGTTATGCCCAAGGGGTATATAAGGGGCATATAAGGTTTTAATGAAAGGGGGGTCGCACAAACTTTGGAAATTGAAAATTGTAGTTCCCTTTTTAGAGTCTAAAGTGATCAGAGGGCATTATGGATGGGACTATATTTTACTTATGTTTCAGCTATATTTTACGTCCCTGATCTTTTCATTTTAGTTATTTAATTATTTTTCTTTTTGACATTGGTTTTGCTTGAATTCTTCCTAGTTTAAAAGTCGAGCAGGCTTTGCTGTGATTCACAGAGGTGGAATATTTGTTTGTTTATTCTTCTCTTTGTTGCTACGGGCAAGGCCCGTTCTTATCAACAGTATTTTTTCTAATAAACTTTCTTATGTTTTTTTTTGAGATAACTAGCGACATTTTTCTGGCATAGAACATTGATCTCAAGGTCAGTAGGTTAAGTCAATGAACACCAGTGAAGTGTCTTGACGATAGGACGTAAACTACAGTTTAATTTCTGCACTTCGTAAAGGAAGACTAGATAAAACTAGGGAGTTAATACGTTTTTCAAAGACAAGTAAAGAGCTACATTGAATCAAAATTGGGCAAAATAAATTCTAATAATTTTCTAGGTATAAAACGACCTAAAAATAGCCATCAATAAGTAAATGAAACCCAAAACAAAAAATTACAATAAATAACCGAGTTAAACTCAAAACCATTAGAAACTAAAGTGAGCGGGACTAAGGCCCTCGATGCCTTCAGCAAGTTTGGAGTTCGACGCGGTTATTTGTTGTATTTTCTGTTTGTTTTGAGTTTCATGTATTTATTGATGGTTATTTTTTGGTAGTTTTAGGCTTGCAAAATTACTTGACTTTATTTCTGCTCATTTTTGGTTTATTGTAGCTCTTTACTTTTATTTGAAAAACTCATTTAATTGAAAAAGTTTTTGAAATTACTGTCTCTTTCGTTTTTTATTGACATTGTCTTTTTCATTGGAAAAACAAATAATATCTTAGATCTTTTCAGTTTTTCTTTCAGAGGCAACGCTGAAGCGTTGCCTATAGTAAAGGCCATACGGCTCCAATGTTTTATTATTTATTATTATTTTTTTTTTCCCAGAGGCACTTCATATGGAAGGGGTTGTCGTAGAAACTTCAAAGGGGGATCATTCGATTGGAAATCGAGAGTTCTAGTGCCCTTTTTAATAGTCGAAAATGATTGGAGGGCAACTAGCCCCCCCCCCCCACGCCCACAATTCCCCCAAACACATCCAATCAAAATTTTGAGATAGCCATTTTGTTCAGCATAGTTGATTTACATATAGAAAATATATTTTTGAGGAGGACACTCCCCCACAACCCTCAGGGCAAGGGTTTTAAGTTATGCCCTGGGGGCATATAAGGTTTTTATAGAAGGCGTTGTCGTAGAAACTTCAAAACAGGCTCAATCGATTGGAAATTAAAGGGCTAGTGCCCTTTTTAATAGTCAAAAGTGATTGGAGGGCAACTAGCCCCCCACGCCCATTATTCCCCCAAACACATCCAATCAAAATTTTGAGATAGCCATTTTGTTCAGCGTAGTTGATTTACAGATAGAAAATATATTTTTGAGGAGGATACTCCCCCACAACCCTCAGGGCAAGGGTTTTAAGTTATGCCCTGGGGGCATATAAGGTTTTAATAGAAGGCGCTGTCGTAGAAACTTCAAAACAGGCTCATTCGATTGGAAATCGAGAGTTTTAGTGCCCTTTTTAATAGTCGAAAATTATTGGAGGGCAACTAGCCCCCCCCCACGCCCATTATTCCCCCAAACACATCGAATCAAAATTTTGAGATAGCCATTTTGTTCAGCTTAGTTGATTTCCAGATAGAAAATTATTTTTGAGGAGAATACTCCCCCACAACCCTCAGGGCAAGGGTTTTAAGTTATGCCCTGGGGGCATATAAGGCTTTTATAGAAGGCGTTGTCGTAGAAACTTCAAAACAGGCTCATTCGATTGGAAATTAAAGAGCTAGTGCCCTTTTTAATAGTCGAAAGTGATTGGAGTGTAACTAGCTCACCTCCCCCCCCCCACGCCCATCATTTCCCCAAACACATCCAATCAAAATTTTGAGATAGCCATTTTGTTCAGCGTAGTTGATTTCTAGATAGAAATATGTTTTTGAGGAGGACACTCCCCTGCAACCCTCAGGGCAAGGGTTTTAAGTTATGCCCTGGGGGCATATAAGGTTTTTTATAGAAGGCGTTGTTGTAGAAAATTCAAAACAGGCTCATTCGATTGGAAATTAAAGGTCTAGTGCCCTTTTTAATAGTCGAAAATGATTGGAGGTCAACTCCCCCCCCCACTCCCATCATTCCCCCAAACACATCCAATCAAAATTTTGAGATAGCCATTTTGTTCAGCGTAGTTGATTTCCAGATAGAAAATATATTTTGCGGAGGATACTCCCCACAACCCTCAGGGCAAGGGGTTTAATTTATGCCCTGGGGGCATATAAGGTTTTTTATAGAAGGCGTTGTCGTAGAAACTTCAAAACAGGCTCATTCAATTGGAAATGAAAGGGACAGTGTCCTTTTTAATAGTCGAAAATGATTAGAGGGCAACTAGCCCCCCCCCACGCCCATCATTCCCCAAAAAACATTCCAATCAAAATTTTGAGATAGCCATTTTGTTCAGCGTAGTTGATTTCCAGATAAAAATATATTTTTGAGGAGGACACTCCCCCACAACCCTCAGGGCAAGGGTTTTAAGTTATGCCCTGGGGGCATATAAGGTTTTTATAGAAGGCGTTGTCGTAGAAACTTCAAAACAGGCTCATTCGATTGAAAATTAAAGGGCTAGTGCCCTTTTTAATAGTTGAAAGTGATTGGAGTGCAACTAGCCCCCCCTCCCCCCGACGCCCATCATTTTCCCAAACACATCCAATCAAAATTTTGAGATAGCCATTTTGTTCAGCGTAGTTGATTTCCAGATAGAAAATATATTTTGAGGAGGACACTCCCCCACAATCCTCAGGGCAAGGGTTTTAAGTTATGCCCTGGGGGCATATAAGGTTTTTATAGAAGGCGTTGTCGTAGAAACTTCAAAACAGGCTCATTCGATTGGAAATTAAAGGGCTAGTGCCCTTTTTAATAGTCGAAAGTGATTGGAGTGTAACTAGCCCCCCTCCCCCCCCCCCCCCCCACGCCGATCATTTCCCCAAACACATCCAATCAAAATTTTGTTCAGCGTAGTTTATTTCCAG
This sequence comes from Artemia sinica, assembly GCA_027921565.1. Taxonomy (NCBI): domain Eukaryota; kingdom Metazoa; phylum Arthropoda; class Branchiopoda; order Anostraca; family Artemiidae; genus Artemia; species Artemia sinica. Next base: position 13,569,553 of record CM051265.1, on the reverse strand, counting down.
ATAGAAAATATATTTTTGAGGAGGACACTCCCCCACAACCCTCAGGGCAAGGGTTTTAAGTTATGCCCTGGGGGCATATAAGGTTTTTATAGAAGGTGTTGTAGTAGAAACTTCAAAACAGGCTCATTCGATTGGAAATTAAAGAGCTAGTGCCCTTTTTAACAGTCGAAAGTGATTGGAGGGCAATTAGCCCCCCCACGCCCATCATTCCCCCAAACACATCCAATCAAAATTTTGAGATAACTATTTCGTTCAGCATAGTTGATTTCCAGATAGAAAATATATTTTTGAGGAGGACAATCCTCCACAACCCTCAGGGCAAGGGTTTTAAGTTATGCCCTGGGGGCATATAAGGTTTTTATAGAGGGCGGTGCCGTAGAAACCGTAAAGCGCCAATGGGGTAGTAGGTATTAGGCTTCTTCAGTGAGGCGATACCCAAACTCTTGTTTGTAGTTATTTTAAGTCGATTCAAACTTGATTTGCATATTCAATTTAAGTTTCACTCGTTTTAAGATTTATTTATTCATTTACATTAATATATAATATAATATATAATATAATTTAATTATAAATGTATATAATTACAATTAATATATAATATATATATATATATATTGTATGTTTGTTCGCATTGATTGTTTATTGAATTTAAGTAAGAGAATGATTCTTTTACCGTTAGGGGAGCGGGCAGTAGCCTTACTTTTGCTTGTAGTGAAAACACTATTCATTAGAATTACATAGCCCCTACTCCCTGAAGACGACCGCGGTCTAACAACCAATCCTTAATACAATTAAATAAAAAAAACAAGTTTTTTAAACTGAAAGTAAGGAGCGACATTAAAACTTAAAACGAACAGAAATTATTCTGTATATGAAAGAGACTGTCCCCTCCTCAACGCTTCGCTCTTTACGCTAAAGTTTTTTATTGTTTTAAAAAATATAGTTGTGAGACAGAGTCAAACTTTAGCGTAAAGAGCGAGGCGTTGAGGAGGGGACAGTCTCTTTCATATACAGAATAATTTCTGTTCGTTTTAAGTTTTAATGTCGCTCCTTACTTTCAGTTTAAAAAACTTGTTTTTTTTATTTAATTTTTGAACGTTTTTGAATAAATGCAGGTTTTGATCTTGGCTCACCGTACATGAATAATTAAAACAAAATTTTCATATTAATTTACTTTTATTTAGTTAAATGGCTTTCTCGAAACTTGTTTAATTTTATTTACGAACGTTTTTATTAGTAATAAATATACGTAACTTACGAATTAACTTACGTAACGAACTTCTATATTCATATATTTTTAATACATTTATTAGGGGGTTCGCCCCCTAGTCAATAGCTTGCTCTTTAAGCGAATGTTCAAATTTCGTTCCAATTCTTTAGAAATGACCGCTTAATCACAAAGGCCGTTAATTAGAATAAATAGCTCTTATGAAAGTACTAAAAAATCTTTGGCTTAAAGAGCGAGGCATTGACTACGGGGTGAACCCAATTATATATGTAATATTTTCTGTTCGTTTAAAGTTTCGACGTTGCTGCTGTTGCAGTTGAAATACTTGTTTTTTTATGTTAAATTTATGATCTTTTTTAAATAATGCTGGGAAGTCCGGCGTCCCCTTCATAGCAATGTCCCTTCCCCATGAAAACTTCCTTCATGGAAAGATCCTCCCACATAACCCCTGACCCACCCCTCCCCCCCCACTACCAGGAAAAATCTCCCCTGAAAACGTCTGTATACTTCCAAATAACCAATACTATATGTTAACATTGGGTAAAGTTCATAACTTTCAGCCCTTCCCCCGGGAAGTTCGGGGGATTAAGTCATCCTAAAAGACATACCTATAATATTTTCGAACATGCTGAACAAAATGGCTATCTCAAAATTTTGATCAGGTGACTTTGGGAAAAAATGAGCGTGGGAGGGGGCCTAGTTGCCCTCCATTTTTTTTGGTCACTTAAAAAGGGCACTAGAACTTTCAATTTCCATTCCAATGAGCCCTTCCACGATATTCTAGGACAACTGGTTCGATACGATCACCCCTGGGAAAAAAAAAAAAAACTAAACACGCACCCGTGATCTTTCTTCTGGCAAAAAATGCAAAATTCCACATTTTTGTAGATGGGAGCTTGAAACCTCTACAGTAGGGTTCTCTAATACGTGGAATATGATGGTGTGATTTTCATTAAGATTCTATAACTTTTAGGGGGTCTTTCCCCCCTTTTTCGTAAATCAGCCAAATTTTCTCAGGCGCCTAACTTTTGATGGGTAGGATTAAACTTGATGAAACTTATATATTTGAAATCAGCATTAAAATGTGATTCTTTTGATGTATCTATTTGTATCAAAATACCGTTTTCTAGAGTTTCGGTTACCATTGAGCCGGGTCGCTCCTTACTTACAGTTCGTTACCACGAACTGTTTGATTCTCACTTGTCTATGAATTCTTTTCTGCCAATTATTATAATAAAAACAAGGTGAACTAAATTTGTAGAAGTTTGTGGCCACTTAAGTAAGAGAATAATAATCTATGATTCTATGAAGCACCCACATCGTTTTGACTTCCAACGATGTACGTGTTACAGCTATGCCATTGTCCCTGAAATGTTTTTCAGTAAATGAAGAAATAGTCACTTTCAACCTCAGAGTGGTTGAACCACCTAATGGCCATCATTATTATGTGAAACAGTTTCTATTTTGTACCAAAATTTTGAACATAATTTGGTTAATGTAATCCTAAGATCTGGAGTAATCCATGTTTTGCCTTAAATTTACCTAAATTGCAGCCTCTGGCATATGCATCAATTCTTTCATACCCTTTTCACTGTCATATTTTTTTTATACTATTATCGAATATGTACATTTCCTGATTTCTCCCAAAATCATAAAAATATACTGCTTGTGAATGGTTATCTCTTGTGTAAAGTTATTTTAGTTTTTTAGATTAATTTTCTTATGTTACTAAGTTTTAGACAATAGAAAACTAAAGGTCATAAGGGCAATAAGGTTTTGATGTTTTATTGTTTTTTAGTTGTGCACTAAGATTAGTGAAAACAGGGCCACCAACGAGAATTTTGTGTACAGCCAGCCCCGTCCGCCCACCCCTTAGCATTAATTCTGACCCCCTCCTCCCATTTGCAACGCAAATTGGAGGATAGGCTTATGTACTGCAACGATTATATAATTCTTTCTAGATACTAAAAGAATTTTTTCTGTTTTAGATTTTGTTTCCATATAAAAGGATTTCCTCATTGCCATAAAGGCAATAAGGTTTCGATGTTTTATTGTTTTTTTAGTTGTGCAATAAGATCAGTGAAAACAGGACCACCAGCGAGAAGGTCTTGCACAGCCAGTCCCGTCCGCCCACCCCTTTGCACTAAACCCGACCCCTCCTCCCATTTGTTGCTTTATATGCAAGGGTTAAAAATACCATTTTGTTAAAAGTAGTTGAAAGGTTAAGTAACAAAACTCTGGCGTCGACAAAACCCCCCAGGGCCCGGGGGCAGGAAGGGATTCTCGTATAAACTTCAGAGAGGGCTCATTTGATTGGAAATTGGAAGTTCTATTCCAGCTCTTAAGAGTCAAAATTGATCGAAGGGCAAATAACCCCCCCCCCCCCCCCCCCCCCACACGCCCTATAAGGTTTTTATAGAAGGCGGTGTCGTAGAAACTTCAAAAAAGGCTCATTCGATTGGAAATTCAAAGGGCTAGTGCCCTTTTTAATAGTCGACAGTGATTTGAGGGCAACTAACCCCCCTCTCACGCCCACCTTTTTCCCAAACACATCCAATCAAAATTTTGACACAGCCATTTAATTAAACGTAGTTTTAAGTTCTGGAAATTAGGTCTTTGAGGATGACAACCCCCCCACAGCCCTCAGGGCAAGGGTTGTAATTTAAGGATTCTCCGAATCCTTCCCATGATTTCTTATGGAAGGGATGCTCGTATAAACTTTAGAGAGGGCTCATTTGACTGAAAATTGAAAGTTCTTATTCACTTTTTAAGAGTCAAAAGAGATTGGAGGGTAACTAGCCCCCCCTCCTCCAAGCCATAAATGCATCAGATAAAAATTTTGAGATAGACATTTTGTTAAAATAGTTCAAAGTTCTGATAACAAAAAACTCCAGTGTCGACACAGCCCACCAGGGCCCAGGGGTAGGCGTTTTAAGTTATGCCCTGGGGCATTACTTATTAAGGGGGGTTTATAACTTATGGGAAGGGGTTTTGTATGGGAAGAACACATAGGAAATCTATTATAATTATCCAACTTTAAGGTTAAATACATACTCTGTGATAGATGCAAAATTGCTTTGGCACACAAAATCCTATTAAGGTGAATTCCAAACAGTCGTGATCCCTTTGTGTCAGCAAGTGAAATGGTCTAAACCCCCTTATTGGAGCTATTTTTTCAATCCATTCATTGTTGTCAATCGCTGTCCACAAGTTATGCAAGCTGTCTATTGTTCATATATAAGGTTTTTATCAAAGAGGTAATCGTATACTTTGAAAAAAGCCTCATTCGATTTAAATTGAAAGTTCTAGATCTGTTTTTAAAGTCAAGAATAATCGGACAGTAAGTACCCCCCCCCCCTCCATGCATTAAAAACTTGAAACTTTTTGCAATCAAAAACGAACAAAAATTAATTAAAAAAAACTTTCAGAAAAATAAGTTTTTCAAAGAAAAGTAAAGGCCATTTTAAACTTAAGCTCAGGAGATATGAATACCTGTTAAAATTCAAACTCAAAACGACCAGAAATTACTATTAAAGAATAGATGAAACCAAAAACGAACAGAAATTAAATAAACAATCATAGCAAAAAACATACAACAAGTAATAATATAAATGAATAAATAGATCATAAAGCAAGTAGTGCTTAGATCGAATATGAAAATCAAGCTTAAAACGAAAACAAATGTTTTGCTATTAAAGTATAAATGAAACTTAAAGCGAACAGAAATTAAATATACAATCAATGCGAACAAACACACAATATATATTAATGTAAATGAATAAATAAATCTTAAAACGAGTGAAACTTAAAAAGAATATGCAAATCAAGTTTGAATCGAATAAAAATAACTACAAACAAGAGTTTGGGTATCGCCTCACTGCAGAAGCCTAAAACCTACTGCGTCATTGGCGCTTTACTGAAAACGAATTATATTACAAATGTTTTCTTTTGTACTTAATATTGAAAATAAATATTAAAATTACAGTAAAATTTTGAACTGATGAGCTTTTAGCAATTAATATCATTATGCATCAAATATTCAGTTTAATTTGTTAGTTCTTTTCAAGATTGGTCAAGAAAAATATAGTTTCACTACAACAAAATTTGGAATACTGCCCCCTTCTTTAACTGTAAAAACCTAAAGCCTTCTGCGTCATTGGTGCTTCACTGAAAACGAATTACTCGTATATTACAAACTTATTATTTTCCAGTTCTTACAGCATTGAAAATGAAAATAAAAATTACAGTGAAAAAAAATCTTGAGCTGATGGATCTTTCAACAATTAATATCATCATATTTCGGGCCATTGAGCCCTTTGGGATATTGTTTTTGTTATTGTTATTTATGGAAATAAATGGAACTTGAACTTGAACTTGAACTTGAACTTGAATATATCTAATATTCAATTTGATTTTGTTTATACTTTCCAAGACTGTTCAAGACTCATATAGTTTTGCCATTTTTTTTTAACTCTGCCATTTTTTCTAACTAATCGTGTTAGTTTGTTATGAAAACATTCTATGGCTTCTAGGCATTTCTATTTCAGCGGAAAAATGCACCTCAAACTTTGTGGAACATGCATTTTCTTGCATGAAACACCAAAATATAATAAAATGTCCAGTTTCGGAGTGTTCCACCACTCGCAAGCAAGTGCCATTAGTATTTTTGAATCCGCATGGTCAATTTAGGGGGTGGAGGGTAGGCTAATTCTCATAGCAGCCCCATTCCGTCGTGGTATGATTCACATTTTCAACACCTGGCGTCCGGACTATCATATAATCTACCAAGCATACAACTACCCCAAATCAGTATCAATAAATAAATGAAACCCAAAACGAACAAAAATTAAAATAAATATTAGAGTCAAACTCAAAACGAGCATAAATTAATATGAGTAGAGTTCAAAACCCCTATGCTTTCTAAAATCCAGAATATAATTTGTACTTTACTGAAAAAAAATTCAAATGAGTTTACTGAAAAAAAATGTGCATTGTCAATTTAAGATACCTATGCTGATATTTATTCCCTAAAATCTTAATTAATTTTTGATTTCTTAAAGTTACAAAAGTGAAAACATTTCAAAGAATTGTTTTCAGTAAAGCGCCAATGACGCAGTAGGTTTTAGGCTTCTGCAGTGAGGCGATACCCAAACTCTTGTTTGTAGTTATTTTTGTTCGATTCAAACTTGATTTGTATATTCTTTTTAAGTTTCACTCGTTTTAAGATTTATTTATTCATTTACAGTAATATATATTGTATGTTTGTTCGCATTGATTGCATATTTAATTTCTGTTCGTTTTAAGTTTCATTTATACTTTAATAGCAAAACATTTGTTTTCGTTTTAAGCTTGATTTTCATATTCAATCTAAGCACTACTCGCTTTAAGATCTATTTATTCATTTATATTATTACTTGTTGTACGTTTTTTGCTATGATTGTTTATTTAATTTCTGTTCGTTTTGGGTTTCATTTATTCTTTAATAGTAATTTCTGGTCATTTTGAGGGCCTTTTTGGTCAAGCACAAAATCCCCTCCTCATGTCCAGATAGTTTCAACTTAATACTTTAAAGCCATTTATGAGATATATCTAATATGTACTGTTGACAATCTGCATGCATAAAATGTGTTTTGATTTAGCCCAACATCCCCTCCATAGTCCTCAAATTTCCACATAAATAGCATAACCCTTAGCAATATTAGGACAAACAGATCAGCACGCTCTTAAAGTTTCAACCTAATACTGCAAGCAGTTCTTGATGTACTACTGATGCGGTCATTTGACAGTCTGCATACATACAACGTTTTTCAATTTAATTTAACAAATCCCCAATATTATTTAATAGTCTCTCCTTAAAACCCTTAATAGTAGTAGTAGAATTAGAGGTAGTTTACATACAGTAACTTTTGGTTGGTTCAACATCCCCATTAACATGTACTGAGAGTTTCAACTTAATACTCTAAGCTGGTCCTGAGATATAGCTGTAACGGCCTTCTAATAACCTGCATCCCCAAAGTGTGTTTCAATTTAGGTCAATATCCTCTTCAACATTCCCCGAAAGTTTCACTGTAATACCCTTAGATTCAGTAGTACTAGTAGCAATCACCGTAGTAGTAGTTGTAGTAGGAATAGTAGCGTTAGTCAACTGTAGTAGTGTTAGTAGTGCATTTTGCCGAGTTCAACATCCCCTTAACATATTATAAAAATTTCAACTTAACTCCAGACCATTCCTGGTACACTGCTGATATACCCTTTTGATAGCCTGCTTTGAAAGAGTGTGTAATTACTTAGCTAAACACCCCCCTAAGCATTTCCTGAAAGTTTTAAACTTCCAACCTCTAGCTTCAGTAGCAGTAGTCCTAGATATAATAGTAATAGTAGCAAAAGTAGTGGTATGCACAGAGTGACTTTTAGTTAGTTCAACGTCCCTCTCACCACGTAATGAAAGTTTCAACTTAATACTCTAAGCTATTACTGAGAAATTGCTCATACATCCTTTTGGCAAACTGAATCCACGCACTGCGATATAGTTTACTTCAACACCGCCTAAATATTCCCTGAAAATTTAACCTTAACATTTCTAACTTCGCCCTTTTGACAACCTGCATGCAGTTGGCGTGCTTTATTTCAACTAATTTATAAAACTTTTTCCCCAAGACAAGTTTTTCAAAGAAAAGTAAAGAGCTCCATTAAGCCAAGAATGAGCAAAAATAAAGTCAAATAGCCATCGAAGCGTAAAACTACCACAAATGACTATCAATAAATACGTAAAACTCAAAGCGAACAGAAATCACAATGAATAGCCGAGTCAAACTGAAAATGGGGACAAATTAACAGGAGTAGGGCTGATAACCCCTATGCCTTCTCAAGACCAGAACACAGTTTGCACTTTTGTAAACTTTCTTTGTTCACTTCTCTGTGAATTATCTACTTCTCTGTACAGTGAGACTTCTTCTCTTTAGGGCCTTATGGTAGCGTTGGCCTATTATCTGGGTTCTACCGGTGGAGGATGTCTAGAACCTCTAACCATCACATAGATTATGTTTAGAGTATAAAATGTTTATTTATACATATAATACAGTGAATGTACATATGGCGAGGACAGATACAGAATTCGAACTGACTCAACTAATCTAAATTGGTAACTTATATTCAGCACAATCTGCCGATACACATCTGGGCATTTGACAGAACTGTAAACTTCTGATAAGGACAATTCGGGTTGGGTTGTTGACCATTGAGCTTCTTCCAGACAGGATATATTATCGCTTTATTCCAAGAAGTGGGGTTGTCGATTGTTGATATTTTACAATGTTTGTATTTTAGATAGTGGGGTTATTCTGGGTTCAAGTGACCTTGGGAAGAATTATACATATGAATTTCTGACATATACTTAGAATTTTAATTATTGGTTTTAACCAAGAAAAACCTATTTCCAAAGTTTACAGATTTTCCCCGGGGTTTTCAAAATCTTTTTTCCAAAAAAAAAACGATTTTCTATCCTCAAACAAAGGTACACTTAACAAAAACATAAAATAAAATACTGACACTAAAACTGAATCAACAAGACACAAGAAAATATTTTCCCAATTGGCACTTTCATTTCACTTTATATTGTCATGCTAAGTTCGCATAAAATTCGCATAGAATTCGCCCTAATATAAAAATTTGCACATCGTCAGAATATCTTTTAAAAGAATTTAAGTTTGAACAGAACACTTGAACAAAAATGATAATCTTCGACAGAAACCCAAGGAGATTTTCTTTTACTTTCCTTTTACCAAAGCTTTAATTCTTTTTTTTCCAAATTATTCGGTATTTTACTATCCATAAGATATCAAAAGGAAGTAAATACATCATTTGAAAAAGGTTGGTCAAACATCTTTCGCTTGTCATTTTTATCTTTCTATTTTTCCTATTTCAAAGAAAGCATTTCTCCTGTCCAGTTAATCAGCATAAAAACCAGCTACATCCTCATTTTGACTTAACATCAATTCCCAACACCGTTTGTACTGCAATAACATACTAATCTCTACAATCATCTTACTCTACTTATCTCTATAATTGTTTCAATACTCTCTATAATAACCTGGAGGTTTATTTCTTGTTTTCCTATTGCTTCTCCTAAGACTACTTGATTCTCCACTAGAGCCTGCCTTAACCTCTATTTCCCCTTTATCTACTTCTACACTAACTAGACTAGGCTCCATTTGAACCTCATGTTGTTCGCTAGAAACGGAGCTATCCTCCATTATTTCTGAAGTTACTACTGGGGTCTCCACTGGAAGCTGGTATACAGATGATGTTGAATCGATTCTCCTATGCCCACGATTCTCTAACTCCAATTCTACGATTCTTGATTCCTCCGATATTGATTTATTTGTTATTACTGGTTGCTCAAGACAATTTTGAACAACCAAAAGTTTCTCACCCGGACGTTGACGTAAGCTATAACCGTTGCTGCTTTTCTCTTCGTCTTTAGATTTTACTTTACTATTAGCAATATTAGATTTATTAATCATATCAATTTTCTCCTGAAAAATAGGATTTAAACGTAAGAAAGTTTCTGAATCCTTTACAGGCTTTATCAGACGACCGTTTACTGTTCTTCTTAAAGAAGTCCCTGAAAGTTCTTGTACCAAGAATAGGGAATCTTTTAAAACTTTTAAAATTATATATGGTCCACGAAATTTAAGCTTTAAACCCTTGATTTCCCTTGGATTCTGAGCTTTATCTTGGACATAAACTAAGTCCCCTTCTCGAAAAACTGGTAGTACTACAGCATTTTTATTATATTGTAAGATTTTCTCTGTTTTCCTATTTGTTCATCACAAACCATGTAAATCGTGAATAAATTCCTAACTAAATTAACAATATAATCCTCATAACTGTCAAAATAGACAATTGAAGGCAATGATAGTTGAATATCCAAGAATGAAAGAGGCTGCCTACCAAAAATTACGTGATGTGGTGAATATTTAGTTGTGGAAGAAATAGTAGAATCTAATATATTCTGAACGAAAGGCAAATAAATATCCCAAGAATTGGGATGATCCTGACAATAAGCTTTTAATACGGATTTTGTTACCTTCACACGATTCTCACATAACCCATTCGATTGAGGATTATAACTTGACGAAAAATGTTTAATTTTTAATTTTTCACACATCTGTGAAATGAGATTTGAACGGAAAGACTGCTGGGAATCAGTGATCAAAACTTCAAAAAGACCAAAGTATGCTATCACTGACTCGCAAAGAAAATTACACATAGCTTCTGCTGTTATCTTCGGCACAGCTTTCAGGATACAAAATTTTGAAAAATGGTCAACGCCAACTAAAATATGAAAATTTCCGTTTTCAGTAGGCCCACATAATGCGCCCCCCATGGGACCAGCAGAGTCCACCGAAAACACACGGAATGGGTATTTCGGCTCTTCATTTTTCCTAACGTAGGTTTGACGTTATGATGCATTTTATTCCTACGCAAGCACAAATTACAGTTCTCGCAATACTCTCGAACTTTTGCACCCATTCTATCAAATACAAAGATACGGCTCACTCGATCTAATGTCTTCTCCATAGACATGTGACCACCAATGAGTAAGTGATCATGAGCCAGTTTTATTGCCGAATCTACTAGGACACTTGGCAAGACCATTTTAGCTGTTCTAGGGATCCCTTTGTCCTTGCCAACGCCTCCTAGCGGATAACAATAAAGAACACCTTCCTTCATAAAACAGACCGTCAAAAATTTTCAACAGCCAAGACACAAAATTGTTATCTGTCACTCCCCCTGGCACGGAACTCTTTTCCGCCCTGTCGACTATTTTTCTCTCTGGCACGGAACTCTTTTCCACCCTGTCGACTTCTGGCACGCTCTTTTTCGCCCTGTCGACTATTTTCCATGGTACGAAACCTGCACGGTTTTCGAGGTTCGGTGATCCACCGCCTACCTCTCTCTTCGCCCATTGGAGCTCAGACCTTCCTTTCCCAGGATCCTCTGAACCCGTTAACCGCTCAGACCTTCCTTTCTCAGGATCCTCTGAACCCGTTAACCGTTGGCCCGTCGGTCGATCGTCGTCCGCCCCTTCACCAGCCTCATCTCTCTCGACACAACGCCTCATTACGTTGGTTCCTAATAAATTCTCAGTTATCTGGTCCCTCGGTCAACCATAGTTCGCCCCTTCACCAGCCTCATCTCTTTACACCACGCCTCATTACGTCGGTTCCTAATAAATTCTCAGTTATCTGGTCCCTCGGTCAACCATAGTTCGCCCCTTCACCAGCCTCATCTCTTTACACCACGCCTCATTACGTCGGTTCCTAATAATAAATTTCTCGTCTCTCTTGATAATACACCTTTCTAGATCAATGCCTTATAAAAAATTCTCAGTTTCTCGTCATAATTTTTTTTTGTCCTAAAATTTCTGCTAAAATTCCTAATATGACCCCTACATCCTGCACTAAAAAAAAAAATCTACCTATCCCGCTGGTCACGTTTTACGTCAGGCCAGTTCTGACGGAGTCCTTCCTTCTGTCCTGTCCAACAAAATTCAGTGTCTACGGTTGCTGAAAAAATTCCTGGTTTTCTTCACCAATTGCATTTTCAATAGCTTCAAAACGCTGCGCTAACTTATACGCTTCAGAGAGGGAATTATAATCATCCTGGTGTTCTAATAAATATCTCTTAATATTTAGTCTCGAGCCTTCAATAAAACAATCCAGGCCTATACTATCAGAAAAACCTACTAATCCGCCATACCCCGATCGATATGATTTTGTGGCAATCTCCACCCTCTTATAAAACTGATACACTGTTTCATTGGATGATTGCCTCAATTCAGCTAAATCTTTGAATTTCTTTCCAGCTGTCTTTCCTGGTAAATATGCCTGCGTCATTTCCTTTTCAAGTTCCTCTAAATTTATAATATTGGAGGAATCTCTATCCTCAAAAAAATTAAGTAATGGCCCTGTTACTCTAAGCGGTACCGCATCTATCACCTGCGAGTCTGACCAGCCTAGCAATGTTTTTACCCTTCTCAATTGGCTAAAAAAAGGTTTTATAAATTTTGCATTTTCAAGAACTGGAATATTTCCCAGGGGATCCATTACTGACCCAATTACTCTTTGATTTAAATTCTCCTTTTTGCTCTTATCCTCAATAGGTTTATCTGTTATATCATCCTCAGAATTATCCCCCATATTTACACTACTTCTTACCGTGGCATTTTCTTTGGCCATTAAATTACCCACAGTAATCAAAAATTTTACGATTAAAGTGGGATTATAATCCCGACTTGAAGAATCCAAATTCAAAGGGATATTTAAACCTTTACTTCTTATTTCTTTGAAAAAGGATGAAGCAATATCTTTGTCAAATTCAGGATCTGAAGGATCTAAAATTGGAATTGCGCTCATTTTAAACGAGAAAAAAATATATTAGTAAAACAAATTAATTAAGTCAACGCTCTAAAAACAAGGAAAAATCGTTATTCAACACTCCTAACCGATTTCCTACTCGCGTGCGAACTTAAAATGCATGACTTACTTTCGTAAATTGTCCTTCGACAATTTACGAACTTTTTTTCAAAAACTGGAATCTGGAGCGGGAAACCTTAAATTGAAGCGGGAACCTGGAACTGAAGCTGGAACCTGGAACTGAAGCTGGAACCTGGAACTGAACTGGAACCTGGAACTGAAGCTGGAACGACGACACTGTAGGTAATGGGCCTCAAAATAAAATGTTTACTGCAATCTTGTAGGTGACGGGCCTCAAAAGAAAATGTTAACTGCAATCCCTCCGGCAAAAACCGCTGCACCACTTTGTAAACTTTCTTTGTTCACTTCTCTGTGAATTATCTATTTCTCTGTACAGTGAGACTTCTTCTCTTTAGGGCCTTATGGTAGCGTTGGCCTATTATCTGGGTTCTACCGGTGGAGGATGTCTAGAACCTCTAACCATCACATAGATTATGTTTAGAGTATAAAATGTTTATTTATACATATAATACAGTGAATGTACATATGGCGAGGACAGATACAGAATTCGAACTGACTCAAATAATCTAAATTGGTAACTTATATTCAGCACAATCTGCCGATACACATCTGGGCATTTGACAGAACTGTAAACTTCTGATAAAGACAATTCGGGTTGGGTTGTTGACCATTGAGCTTCTTCCAGACAGGATATATTATCGCTTTATTCCAAGAAGTGGGGTTGTCGATTGTTGATATTTTACAATGTTTGTGTTTTAGATAGTGGGGTTATTCTGGGTTCAAGTGACCTTGGGAAGAATTATACATATGAATTTCTGACATATACTTAGAATTTTAATTATTGGTTTTAACCAAGAAAAACCTATTTCCAAAGTTTACACTTTACTGAAGAAATCAAACAAACAAATGACCGTGGATTGTCAGTTAAACTGACATATACTGACATTTCTTCGTTAAGGTGTTGATAATTTTTCATTAATGAAAGTAAGAAAGGTGAAAACATTTCAAACGTATTTTGTTTTCAGTAAAGCGCAAATTGTGTTCTGATAATGAGAAGGCATAAGGGTTATCAGCCTTGCTCATGTTAATTTTGCGCATTCTGAGTTTGACTCGGCTATTCATTGTAATTTCTGTTCGTTTTGAGTTTCATTTATTTAGTGATAGCGATTCTTCGCTTAATGGAGCTCTTTACTTTTCTTTGAGAAGTTTTTTTTTGAATTTTTTTTTGAAATTTATTTCTGTTCGTTTTTTATTGACATAGTCCTTCTCATGGAAATAAAAAATATTGTATATCTTTTCAGTTTTTTTCTATAAGAATCCATAGTGTGGATTGCCATTTGTAAGTTGGAGAAACTTTTTCAACAATTTTTAATCCTGACACATACAGTATTTTTGTTATTTAATTTTATAGCTTCTGAAGTTGACCTGAAAAAATAAAACTTAATATTATTCCCAAAAGATACTATCTATGCTCTTTGACATCCTGGATACACTTACACTCTTTTTGTTTATTTTCGGAGCCCCCTCCGAAGTTTATACGATCACCCTGTCTATATATACCTAATATGCTCCCAGGGCATAACTTACAAACCTTGCCCCAAGGGCTTTAGTCATCCTCAAAGACACAATTTCCGGACCTTTCAACTACATTGAACAAAATGGCTATCTCACAATTTTGATTGGATATGTTTAAAAAATAAAAATAAATGTTGAAACCCTGTCTTCACCACAACTGCGTGCGTGTAGGATCAGATTATTTCTAGTTCTTCGAAGTGGAGCATCGTGCTGTTACGGATAGATTACACATAACCTCAAAACATGAGTACCATAGTAAAAAATCCCACGAAGTACTGGATAAGTAGCATTATAAGATTTCTTTTTGCAAATAAACACTCAACAGCGCTAACTCATCCTGAATTGTGCGAAGCTTATGGTCCTAACATTATAAGTGAAAATGTTGTCAATGGGTGCGACTTTAAAAAAAAATGAAGAACAGACATTCTCGACGACGAGAGGAGCATTGGGCTTTCTCTTGTATCTGATAACCTGGCAGAAAGAGCTGATAAACATTCACAGTGGTTGTTCACAGTAAAAGAACTTTCATATAATTTGCCTAAAATTCCTCAGAGACTTATATGAAAGAGGGACCAAAATAATTTTGCGCTAATTGGGTAACAAACTGCTGACCGACGATCACAAAACTAAAAAAATGAGTTCCATCATAGAATTTCGTTGCCGGAACGGTACTCAAGGAAAAGAAGTTTTGAAGAGGATTGTTACTTCTGATGTGGCTCAGGTGGCATATATGAATGATGAGACAAAGAGTCAGTCAAAGCATTGGGGATATACCGCTTCCCCAAGGAAGCCAAATAAAGCCCGTGCAACTTTGTCTACGAGGAAAGTCATGGTCTTTTGAGTTGCCAAGGGCCTCTTATTCGTTGATTTATGGAACATGATATATTTATCATTTCTAGATTCTACTCTGAAACGTTGAAAAGGCTTAGAAGGGAAACTCAAAACAATCGTCGTGGTCTTCTGACATCTGCTGCTGTATTTTTGCATGACAAAGCCTGCCATCAAACACCTCAAAGAACAAATGCACTTTTGGCAAGGTTTCAATGGGACATTTTAGATCATCCACCCCAACAGCCTAGACTTAGCCCCTAGTTACTTTAATCTGTTCACATAAATGAAACAGTACCTTGCATCTCAGTGGATTAAAAATGACGAAAAACTTTAAAACACCGTGACAGGTAGGCTAAATTCCAAGGCAGCAGATATTTACGCATAAGGAATCTCAAAACTGTAAAAAGATAGGACAAGTACATCGATTTGTTTTGGGTAATACACAAAGATTTCGAAGTTAAAGAGGTATATAATAAAGATTCTCTAACATGGACGTACGAAGCTTCTTCTCAAGGGGAGGGGGGCAGCTGATTCTGCAATGAAGCGTGGGAGGCTGAAGTTATATTGGTAGTTCACAAAACCTTACATTGCCATTAAGTTCTATCATACCTATGATATGTTTCTTAATAGTAATCACCGAAAATCATAAATCATCAATAAGCTTCGGCATTAATTAATCTTCTTGGATTAGGGCTGAATCTTTCAAAGATATTATGGATAATTGCTTCTTGTTTGACTCTTATTCTGTCATTCCAGCTGTTTCTTTCCAGCTTTTTCAACCATCTACCTTTTTTTCAACTGTTTTTTTGAAACCATCTACCTTTTTTCAACTGCCTTTTCAACCATATCTAGTATAAATTTGAAGTTCTAGGGGGGGGGGCAGCTGCCCCCCTCTGCTTCCCTTCCATATGCCCATGTCTCTGACTCAAGCTTTTAATTTTATTTTCAAATGGAGTTTGGTTTCTGGACAACCCTAGTATTAACCATTGATTTTCTACTTCTCCTGCCAAATGTGCCCCGTAGATTTCACAACCCGGCTGTGAGTGTACTAAATTTTGGGTTTTTCTCTTATTTTGACGCACATATTTTCCAGAACAATGCCATAAAATTGATGAACTAATCGTTTATTTTCAAAACTACAACCTACTGTCAAAAGTAATAATTCTGTTTTTCTTTCTTGACATAAACTTACTCAACCTAAGTTATGCTATAGGTAGTCTCTAATCAATGTATAGTATTAGTAGTAGAACTATTCGCAATACTAAGAGGCTTGCAAGCATCTATTAAAATTCTCAAGTCTTCACTACTCAGGTAACTGAATATTTTTTCACTGTAGTCATATGGCAATGCAGGAAATATGTGAAAGAGGAAGCACAAAGTCGTATGGGCCTGTTCAAGTAACTCGTTTCTTTCCAAACCTTTTCTGAAACGATGTTCAATCATAGTAGCATATATTGGAAATTTGTTTTTGTAGCTCATTGATTCTAAAACCTGCACTACATGCTCGTTCCTCATGTATATCGCTAATGAGATTATGTCTTTGATTAAGAAATCATAAAATGATATGCTAGCATGATTAACTCCCTCACTCTTCAAGTTTTCTATTTCTTTCTCACATATCATTTGAAAATCACACAGTTCTTCACTGTTACAAAATGATAGTAAATTTTGTTCACTTACATATAAACTGGCAGTTTTCATTTTAACTATATGACGTTCAAGAGAGACAGCGGCACTGATCCCCACTTCTCTTCCCTACCGCATCTGAGTCCTAGCCTTATCTACAGGTGTTTCGTCCGATTTAGTCGTAATGTTAATATCGGAGCCATTTTCTAGAAGGAAAGGTACAACCGTAGGATGGGTCCTGACGCAATTAGTAGCTGAACACGCAAAGTAAAGTGCTGTTCTGCCTTGCTGATCTCTAGAATTAATATTTGCACCAAATTTCAGAAGAGTCTCAATAATATCCACACGACCTACTTGAGCACCCAAGCACAATGGATGTACTACGATGTGCAATGAGTGGTTCCATTTTGTTCTTTAGAATTTACGTCAGCTCCTTTATTCAAAAGCATAGAGATAATTTCTACATGTCTCATTCTTGCTGCTATGTGCAGTCCAGTGGTTCCAAATTCATCTTTAGCATTTACATCAGCTCCTTTATTCAAAAGCATTGTGGTAGTTACTTGATGACCTGTTTGAACTGCGATGTGCACAGCAGTGACTCCATGTGTGTCTTTTGCATTTACATCAGCTCCTTTATTCAAAAGCAGCGTGGTAATTTCTTGATCTCTGTTTTCTGTTGCAATGTGAAGTGCAGTGGTACCATTATGTTTTTTAGCATCTACAGCAGCTCCTCTATTCAAAAGAATTGTGGTAATTTCTTGATGACCTGTTTCAACTGCGATGTGCAATGCAGTGGTTCCCTTTTTTTTTCTTTAGTATCTACATCAGCTTCTTTATTCAAAAGTATCGTGGTAATTTCATGGTTGCCTTCTTGAACTGCGATGTGCAGTGTAGTGGTTCCCCATTCCCCATCAGCTCCTTTATTCAAAAGCATTGTGGTAATTTCTTGATGACCTGTTTCAAGTGCGATGTGCAGAGTAGTATTTCCCCATTTTTGTTTAGCATCTACATCAGCTCCTTTATTCAAAAGCATTGTGGTAGTTTCTTGATGACCTGTTTCAACTGCGATGTGCAGAGTAGTATTTCCCCATTCTTGTTCAGCATTTACATCAGCTCCTTTATTCAAAAGCATTGTGGTAATTTCTTGATGACCTGTTTCAACTGTGATGTGCAGAGCAGTATTTCCCCATTTTTGTTTAGCATTTACATCAGCTCCTTTATTCGAAAGCATTGTGATAGTTTCTTGATGACCTGTTTCAACTGCGATGTGCAGAGTAGTATTTCCCCATTCTTGTTCAGCATTTATATCAGCTCCTTTATTCAAAAGCATTGTGGTAGCTTCTTGATGACCTGCAGTCATGATTCATTCCCCGAACGAGTAACACCTTAGGCGCTCCGTGCCTGCGGTAGTTTTGGCTGAAGAGTGAAATAGCTTGTGAGATTAATGTTTTGAATTGATGAAAGAAAATTTTTTGGTGTGTGATTATTGCTTTGAACTGAAGAATTGCATGGAGTAAAAGAGGATTGGATTTGAGTCATTATAAACAGAGCCTTTGATTACCGACGTTGGAAAAGGTGTTTGCCGTGCCAAACGGCTAAAAGCACTGCACGCTAGCAACATCGTGGATAAACAATCGTTGCCGGCTGAGGTAAGACTATTTGTCCATTTTTTTAATTGCTGCTTATTCATGGGGCGAAATACAAGAAACCGTAAAGAAGTCTCATTCGAAGAGGATCAAAATGATTATTCGTCATCTTCACCTAAGGAGGGAGAAACTTTGTCAATTTCGACGCTGGCTCGGAGCTTTTCTGAAATTCTAACTATAGTGAAAGACAATGGAAAAAAGCTTGACGGTATCACGGACCAGTTCAAATCTCTGGAAACCCGGGTCAAATCGCTTGAGGAAGCGCTATCTGGCCAATCGCAGCAATTTTCGACGATCCAGACCCATGTGGCGGCTACTGAGAATGAAATAATAAATGTAAAATCACAGATTAGTGTTGTTACAGCTGAGTCAGTGTTTCTCCGTGAAGAAAATAATCAGTTGAAAAATCGGTTAATGCATTGCGAGTATAGAATGAATGAGAAAAATATAGTGGTTTGGAATGTACCTTGCGATAATAAAGAGGAAGCTAAAGCGATTTTCAAAACTGTTTGTGAAGAAGGACTAGGTGTAAACGAGACCCCAGAATTTGCTGTTACAGAAGTAAAAAAAGAGCGTAGATATTTTAAAGTTACTGTTCGGTCTAAAGAAGAAAAAATAACGATTCTGAAACAGAGTAAAAAACTTAAAGGAAAGACTGTTTGCGGTCATAAAGATATTTATCTTAGTGATGATGCTCCGACGGCAGTGAGAGATATTAGAAAACGGCTGATTGAAAAAAGATCAAAGCTTGCTGATTGTGGTATTCAAGCATGGGTAACAAAATCGGTTCCACCTCTCCTTTGTTTTGATCGGCCAAATGGCCTGCGTGTTTCTTTCTCCGTGAATGACGTGATTCCTGAATTGTCAGTGCCGATAAATCCTCGAGGTGGGCCTATGCAATGCTAGGCGGGTTGTCATATTTATATTTATATTAATTATTTTAGTTTAATATGGTTTTGAGTTATTATTTTGTTGTGCTTTTACTTCTTTTTTTTTTGTGATAGCATATTGGTATGAAGTAATGAGGTCTCGTGTTTTTTTATCTTCTTTTTTTAAAAAAGATGTTGTGGATGGAATAATGTAAAAAAAAACAAAATGAGGAAAAGTATTAATGGTGTATAATGTATAGCGCGGTGCGGAGCGTACCGGGTTGTGATTGGAGTTCTTATGAATTGGTCTTGGCTTTCAGTGATACTAGGCCTGGAAACAGTAGTAGTGTTTTTTGGTTTTGATGAAGATATTTATGTTTCTAAATTAAAAGTTGCGCAGATTAGTCGTACTGAGGGAAAACGACTTGGAATGGAGATTACTTTTTTTTTGTTTTGTTTTTTTAATTGTTATTTTTTATTATGGTTTGCTGGTCTTTTGGGGCATGGTGTGGTTTCTCTTAACGTGGGGTTAATATTTGATAATGGATAGAGATAATCGTGAAATTCCATCATCAAGGTTAAAAGAATTTGAGCGGAATTCTCTTTCGTTTCAGTCAATTTTTCAAACTATTGTAGCTGGTGATGATGAAGATACTTCTAGTAATTTTGATATCCCAAAACATCAATATATATTTATGAATGAGCTGGTAAGAAAAAATGTAAATACAAGTAGGATGTCGTTTTGGAATTGCCGGGGTTGGAGGACTGCGCAGGATGTGATTGAAACTTTTTTGTCGGATTCAGATACAGATATATTAGGCCTATGTGAAACTTTTTTAGATGATTTTTCAATTGAAAATATACATGTAAAAGATTACCAGTTTTTTCACATCGGTCGGAAAAGACAAAAACAAGGGGGTCTAGGTGTTTTGATTAAAAATTGCATACCAGCACGTATAAGGATTGATTTTTTGCCAATGAATATTGAAATGATTTTTGAATCTTGTGTAGTTGAATGCTCTTTTCCAAATAATCGGAAGCTTTTAATTGCAGTTATTTACCGTACTCCGTCATCCAGCCAGATAGAATTTAAAAATCATTTTGAAAGTATGTTGGATAAATTAGCTAGTCTTAATACTCCTTATTTAGTTATGGGTGATTTTAATATTGATTTAATGAAACTCCTATCTGCAGATCAGAATAGAATAGATAGAAATATTTTGCAGTTTTGGAGGGCCCACTATCTTATGGACTAAACCCCGTATGTTTTGTGCCCTCTAGAATAGCTGATACATCATTTTCACTTATTGATAATATTTTTTCACCTTATAGTGCTGTTAATACATTTATTATTCCTGATGATTCATCTGACCACTGTATAATTATGTCTGATTTTCTTATAAATTTTCCGCATAATAAAAAAAATCAAACCAAGCGTAGAGATTTTTCACATAAAAATGTGTTAAGGTTAAAAGAAGGGCTTGGTGATGTTGATTGGAGTCCTGTAATTGATGAGAAGGATCCGAACCAATCATTAGATAAATTTTATTATATTATGAATGAAAAGCTTGATCTTTTTTGCCCATATAAAAGCCCGAGAGGAAAGAAACTTACCCCAAAAAAACCTTGGATAAATGAATCACTTTTGAGATCTATTAATGAGAAAAATCGTTTATATAAAATTAGAAAAAAATATCCCACGGAAATAAATATAACGCGTTTTAAAAATTATAAGAATATGCTGGTAAGGATCCTTAGAGTAAGTGAAAGACTTTATTATGAAAATTCTTTTCGAAATTCAGATTCCCCTAGAAAAACTTGGAGTTTGATTAAAGATAAAATTGGAAGAAATAAAAAGTTGTTACACCCTGAAGTGTTATTTGATATTAATGGTAAAGAATTTAGAGGACCACAAGCTGTTGCTAAGAAGTTTAGTGAATATTTTGCTAGTATTGGATCATCTGTTGTTTCAGGAGAAGTTGACCTTTCTTCCCCAAGGTCGCATAAAAAATATCTACCGCCCACTGAAGATACGAGCATATTTATGGCCCCGGTTACTTTTGCAGAATTTCAAAAGGTCATTAAGAATTTAAAAAATGGTAATTCATTGGGATATGATGAACTTTCAACTAATTTGCTAAAAAATATTGCAGGTGAAATTTTTGAACCATTGCTTCATATTTTAAACTTATGTATTTTCTCAGGTACATTTCCTAAAAGATGGAAAATTGCACGTGTAATACCATTGCATAAAAAAGGAGATAAATCTGATACAAATAATTATCGTCCTATTGCAATTTTATCACCATTGTCTAAAGTATTGGAAAAAATTTTAAAAGGAAGGATTACTAATTATCTAGATAAAATAAATTTTTTTACCAAACATCAGTTTGGATTTAGGGCAGGCCATTCGACGGAACAAGCAGTTGCAGCTCTTGTATTAGAAATAAATGACTGCTTAGATAGTAATTATCATGTATCTACTGTTTTTTATGATGTTAAAAAAGCATTTGACACTTTAAACCATGAAATTCTTTTTGATAAAATGGAAAATTCCGGTATAAGAGGGAAAGGACTAGAAATAATAAGATCATACCTTTATGGACGTAAAATCGTGGTAGATGTTGATGGACATTTGTCTAGTTTAAATGATCTTGAAGATATTGGTGTCCCACAAGGATCGGTATTAGGTCCGCTTTTATTTTTGATGTATATTAATGATCTCCCGCGATGTTTGCAGGGAAATAATGGTCTTGCAATTTTATTTGCAGATGACACAGCTGTTTCTGTTAAAGCGAAGGATTCATCTACATTGATTCAAAATCTGTTTAACACTGTTAGTTCAGTTAATCGATGGTTTGTATCTAATTATTTAGTACCGAATTTTAAGAAGACTGAATTTATGGTTTTTGGTCATTCAAAACGTGCTACTAAAAAAATTTCATGTCAGGAGCTTCAAGTTGGTGAGCATAAAATACGTAGAGTTCAATCATATCGTTATTTAGGAGTTTTTATTGATCCCCTTTTGTCACTTCAAACTCATATTGATCATTTAAGGGTGAAACTTTCGCAAAATATTGGGTCTATGTATCGTTTGCAACATGTTTTTCCATTTTCAATTTTAAAAATAATTTATCATTCTTTGATTGCTCCTTATTTAAATTATTGCACAATTATTTATTTAAATACTTTTTGGACGCATATAAAACCCCTACAGATCCTTCAAAATAAAGCAGTGAGAATACTTGGAAATTGTTTACATCGTCCATCAAAACTTAGAGATGCATCGGAAACTGAAACATTATTTCTTTTCTTGAATTTATTAGATCTGAAACATATAAGAGAACTTAATATATCAATATGGCATTTTAAAATACAAGATCCTAGTAGTTATTTTTATGAAAAATCTCTGTTGATTCTGCCCCCTCCTTCGGCTCTTAGGTGTTCTGGAACATATCGAATTCCCTTTGTTAATTGTGAAAGATCTAGATTTTCAATTAGATACCAAATACCATTTATTTCAAATAAATATAGGCTGAAAGATAGAATTCAAATTGAGTCATTTCGGCAAATATCAGTTCTAAGGAAGAAAGTATTAAAATTATGTATTGACCTGTGATGGTGGAATAGAAATTTTATTATTATTATTATTATTTTTTTGTTTATATTTGTTACCCATGTTGGGATAGCCTTCCATGCCCCACTTGTCCAGCGTTTGTTTTCTTTATGTTTGTTATGTTTTTTGTTTTTTTCTTTAACCAGTTTTTTTTTCTTTCTCTCTTTTGTTATGATGAGGAAATGTTTTTTTTTTTTTTTTTTTTTTTTTTTTTTTTTTTTTTTTTTTTTTTTTTTTTTTTATTAATACCCAATTTTACGAGCTTTGCTCTCTGTTGGGGGTATATGTTTTTTTGTTATGTTGATTTATTCAAATAAAATCTTCTTCTTTCAAAATTGTGGTAATTTCTTGATGACCTGTTTCAACTGCAACGTGCAGAGTAGTATTTCCCCATTTTTTGTTTAGCATTTACATCAGCTCCTTTATTCAAAAGTATTGTGGTAGTTTCTTGATAACCTGTTTCAACTGCGATGTGTAGAGTAGTATTTCCCCTTTTTTTTGTTTAGCATTTACATCAGCTCCTTTATTCAAAAGCATTGTGGTAGTTTCTTGATGACCTGTTTCAACTGCGATGTGCAGAGTAGTATTTCCCCATTCTTGTTCAGCATTTACATCAGCTCCTTTATTCAAAAGCATTGTGGTAGTTTCTTGATGACCTGTTTCAACTGCGATGTGCAGAGTAGTATTTCCCCATTATTATTCAGCATTTACATCAGCTCCTTTAGTCAAAAGCATTGTGGTAATTTCTTGATGACCTGTTTCAACTGCGATGTGCAGAGCAGTATTTCCCCATTTTTTGTTTAGCATTTACATCAGTTCCTTTATTCAAAAGCATTGTGATAGTTTCTTGATGACCTGTTTCAACTGCGATGTGCAGAGTAGTATTTCCCCATTCTTGTTCAGCATTTACATCAGCTCCTTCATTCAAAGGCATTGTGGTAGCTTCTTGATGACCTGCTTCAACTGCGATGTGCAGAGTAGTATTTCCCCATTTTTGTTCAGCATTTACATCAGGTCCTTTATTCAAAAGCATTGTGGTAATTTCTTGATTACCTGTTTCAACTGTGATGTGCAGAGTAGTATTTCCCCATTTTTTGTTTAGTATTTACATCAGCTCCTTTATTCAAAAGCATTGTGGTAATTTCTTGATGACCTGTTTCAACTGCGATGTGCAGAGTAGTATTTCCCCATTTTTTGTTTAGCATTTACATCAGCTCCTTTATTCAAAAGCATTGTGGTAGTTTCTTGATGACCTGTTTCAACTGCGATGTGCAGAGTAGTATTTCCCCATTCTTGTTTAGCATTTACATCAGCTCCTTCATTCAAAGGCATTGTGGTAGCTTCTTGATGACCTGTTTCAACTGCGATGTGCAGAGTAGTATTTCCCCATTCTTGTTCAGCATTTATATCAGCTCCTTTTCTCAAAAGCATTGTGGTAATTTCTTGATGGCGTGTTTCAACTGCGATGTGCAGAGCAGTATTTCCCCATTTTTGTTTAGCATTTACATCAGCTCCTTTATTCAAAAGCATTGTGGTAATTTCTTGATGACCTGTTTCAACTGCGATGTGCAGAGTAGTATTTCCCCATTCTTGTTCAGCATTTACATCAGCTCCTTTATTCAAAAGCATTGTGGTAGTTTCTTGATGACCTGTTTCAACTGCGATGTGCAGAGCAGTATTTCCCCATTTTTGTTTAGCATTTACATCAGCTTCTTTATTCAAAAGCATTGTGGTAGTTTCTTGATGACCTGTTTCAACTGTGATGTGCAGAGTAGTATTTCCCCACTTTTTGTTTAGCATTTACATCAGCTCCTTTATTCAAAAGCAGCATGATAATTTCTTGATATCCTTTTTTTGTTGCAATGTGCAGTGCAGTTGTTCCATTTTCTTTCTTAGCGTTAACATCAGCTCCTTTATTCAAAAGCATTGTGGTTATTTCTTTATATCCTTTTGAAACAGAAACATGGAGTGGTGTCGTTTCGTCTAATAACCATTTCATATTAACATCTTCATTATATTGCAAAAGCGCTTTAACAACTTCTTCGTATCCTTTTAGAATGGCAGCGTGAAGTGTTGTTACACCGTTTTGAGTTTGAGCGTCTACAACAGCACCTTTACTAAGAAGTAGACTAGCAATTTGTCCCTTAGTTTTCGCATTATTTACACTCTTCATGTTTTCCATTTCTTTCTCACATTCATCCTGATAATTTCTTTTTAGAGTTGTAATGTGCAGTGCAGTGGTATCATCTTCCTTTTTAGCATTTACACAAGATTCTTTATTCAATAGCATTGTTATGAGTTCTTGGTGTTCTTTCATAGCTGTGAAGTGCAGTACAGTTGTTCCATCTTTTATTTTGGCATTTACATCAGCTCCTTTATTCAAAAGCATTTTGATGATTTCTTGATGTTCTTTTTTAGTTGCATTGTGCAAAGCGGTGGTGCCATCTTTTTTTTTGCATTTACATCAGTTCCTTTATTCAAAAGTATTTTAGTAATTTCTTCATGTCCTCTATAAGTTGCATTGTGCAGTGCGATGGCGCCATCTTCGGCTTTTGCATTTATATCAGCTCCTTTATTCAAAAGCAGCATGATAATTTCTTGATGTCCTTTTTTTGTTGCAATGTGCAGTGCAGTTGTTCCATTTTCTTTCTTAGCGTTAACATCAGCTCCTTTATTCAAAAGCATTGTGGTTATTTCTTTATATCCTTTTGAAACAGAAACATGGAGTGGTGTCGTTTCATCTAATGACCATTTTATATTAACATCTTCATTATATTGCAAAAGTGCTTTAACAACTTCTTCGTATCCTTTTAGAATGGCAGCGTGAAGTGTTGTTACACCGTTTTGAGTTTGAGCGTCTACAACAGCACCTTTACTAAGAAGTAGACTAGCAATTTGTCCCTTAGTTTTCGCATTATTTACACTCTTCATGCTTTCCATTTCTTTCTCACATTCATCCTGATAATTTCTTTTTAGAGTTGTAATGTGCAGTGCAGTGGTATCATCTTTCTTTTTAGCATTTACACAAGATTCTTTATTCAATAGCATTGTTATGAGTTCTTGGTGTTCTGTCATAGCTGTGAAGTGCAGTACAGTTGTTCCATCTTTTATTTTGGCATTTACATCAGCTCCTTTATTCAAAAGCATTTTGATGATTTCTTGATGTTCTTTTTTAGTTGCATTGTGCAAAGCGGTGGTGCCATCTTTTTTTTTGCATTTACATCAGTTCCTTTATTCAAAAGTATTTTAGTAATTTCTTCATGTCCTCTATAAGTTGCATTGTGCAGTGCGATGGCGCCATCTTCGGCTTTTGCATTTATATCAGCTCCTTTATTCAAAAGTATTGTGATGATTTCCTGATGTCCTGTTTCAGCCACGATATGCAGCGGAGCGATTTTGAATCTATTTCTAGCATTTACATTAGCTCCTTTATTCAAAAGGAAATGATGATTTCATGATGTCCACCTTCAGTTGCCAGGTGCAGTGGAGTGAAGTGTGTCTGCATAACACCTTCTGATTCGGCATTCACATCAGCTCCATAATTCAAAAGCATTGTAGCGATTTCTTGAAGACCTTTTTAGCTGCAATATCCAGTGAAGTGAACCCTTATTCATTTTTGGCCTATTCGTTAGCTTCTTTATTCAAAACCATTGTGGTAATTCCTCGATATTGTTCTTCACCTCCAATGTGCAGTGCAGTTCCTAGTTATCTGCAAAAAGACAAATATACATAAATCTTTTTTTTTTTTTAAGTATAAAAATTAAATCTTCCAAATAACGTGTCTATTGTCAGAAGGAACAAAAAGAAGAAAAACATGATTTTTTTTATCACAAGAAAACCCTTTCGGCTTCGAAAAAAAGGAAGGCTTTAAACCAAAGCATAATAAAGCATAATAAGTACAATCAAAAGAAATTAAGGAAAGAAATCAAATAATAGAAAACCACGGATGGAAAAATAATACACACTCAGGTAAAATCAACTCGTTCAGAAAAACAGTGTGTAATGTCAAGTTGAACCTATATTTGAGGCTCTGTTTAGGCACAAATTTATGTTAACATGATTAGTTTCTTTGCTTTATTTGGAAAAAAAATTATAAGGTTTATTATCAGTATTTTTGAAACCTAAAAACCGGGCAAAATCAACTTATAAAAAAACAAAGTTTTTCTAACAGAAGTATATAGTAAAGCTGAAACAAACTGAGTAAAAATTACTGCATCGTGGTTTAAACAATATATCTATAGAAAAATGGCTTATAATATTTCTGTGTATTTTTAGAATTCGAAATTTAATACTATTTGTTTACTGAAAACTATAGAAAAATAGGCTTTTTCTGGACAGTTAAATTCGCGTCATGAAAGTTACTGATTTCATGTCCAGTAAAAGTCAATTGGAAGCTTTATGAATTATTCTTTTATTTTCTGCAGGTCATTTAAGAATTTTCCTGTTTTGTTGCGTCGTTTGTGTTTTCAGTAAAGCGTTTGTTTATTTCTGAATTTACAAGAATTGGTTGCGTTATTTTTTTAATCTATTAAGGAAAGTTGAAAAGCAAGTGTGATTTTGGAGATGGATCGCAATAATTTAGTTTTTATGCCAATTGAATACAAAAAAGTTTCATGGAGAAAAAAAAGGATGATCTTCACATTTACATGAAAGATGATTTCCGATTTTAGACAGGAACAAACTTCAACAAACAGCAATAGTGGTAATAAACTGCAAAAGAAGAATGACCCGAACTATCAGTAACCAAATCTCTGAAAACAAAGTGTTGGTTAACAGCATGTAAATGAAAAAATATGGTGAGACTTTAGATATAATATTTTTGAAAGAGCAGAAAATCACTCCATAGGGAAGAAAGGAGCCTGCTGAAAATTGCACTATGAATTGTCTTATTTCCAGAACGAAGATTTTGGATGCGTTTTCGTTTATTTATTCAACTATTAATTCCGCTAGTTATCTTACAGTCCTAAGAGTTAAAAAAGCTCTTCTGATATGATGACCAATGGCCTGCACAGCGCAGGTACTGATCTTTTGTTTCGATGCCTTTAGCCAGGAGTGCAATATATAGTTGAGGGCAAAGCATCCGACACTTTATGTGTTTTCCCTCAGGCATCCCCAGGTACCCATTTACAGCTGGGTTACAGAAACACTCTAGCTGACCTTACAGATTTACACCACTGACCTCCATTCGAAACCAAATAACCAGCAACACCAGGACTCGAACCCTAGATCTCAAATTTTCAAGTCTGGAGCACTAAACACTCGGCTAGGAGAACAACTTATTTTAAAAGAAATGAAAAGTTATAGTGCCCTTTTTAAGTAGTCTAAAAACTGTACCGGAGTAAAGTCTGCCTTTTTATGGCACCAGATTGCGGCGCCATTCAGGAAGACAGTATGTGTGGCATAACTATTAGAACTTATATGTCCTGTGTTTCTTAAAAAGAAATTAAAAGGCAATGGAGGAGTGTCTTCTTATTTGTGTCCCAGAGTAATTTCGCCTCCATTTCAGATATGTCTATTGGATGGAGCGGAAAACACCGTTCTCCGATTTCAAAATTTTTTGACTTCCCTGTAAGTCTAAAATAAGTGAGGCTGTAAGGCAGTAAGCCCAATAAATTGAATAGAGATGTCAGTAAATCGCCTAAACTAACTGAAAATTATTTTGCTGCATTTTTATTTTTGCAAAATCTAGTATTTATTTTTGCGGTAAAGATTATGACGGGGAACTAATTGACCAGAACTAAAAATATTAATGTAAAGTTTGAAAATTAAGTAACACTAGCACAGGAAATCAAGTACAAATAACTACAAATCCGACACTAGGCATAGGGAATTGAACACAGCTAGCCAGGGAAAATAAACCAGTAGCACCTTAAATTTAACAGTAGACTCAATAGACTCAGCAAAGCTAGTAAGAAAAAAAAAATAAGAAAAGATCCAATTCAACAACTGAAATACGAAATTAAAGAGTCTCATAGACATCTAACATGATTATTTTAACAAACTAGGAATCTAAAAAGAATCTGAAAATACAACATGTTTGTTGACAAGCAGATTTAGAAGTCAACATAAGCAGAGAAAATCAAACATTTGAAAAAACAATAGTGGTATTGGAACCCAATTAGTTCTATTGTTTAGTAAGTTGAAAATTCAGTAAGGATATTGAAATCCAAAAATTTTGTTTCTCAACAAATTGAAAATTCAAGAACGATTAGGAGATTAAAATAAATTCTTTAATTATTTGGTAAAAATTCTGACAATTCCCAGCTGCTAAAATGTCATTCTGTTTGTGGATAAATGATAAAAACTTCTTTTGCTGAATCCCAACCATTTTTTTTTTTTTTTTTACAGTAAGCCTAAGCAACGCAAATATATTCTTTGTTTACTAAGCCAATTGAATAAACTGCTTTTGTTGAATCTCAAGCATTTTTTTTTTACAGCATGCACAGGCATACTGTAGAAAAGTGAATATTATATTACGAAATAGCATAAATAGGGGAATATAATGGGAGTAAGCCACTGTTTCATTACTTGTAATATAGAAATTTATTTAGAAAAGCTGCAAGTATAGAATGTAAACTACTGTAAAGAGGGTGCATTTGTATAAGATCTCCAAGGCTATTAGGCCTACTTCTTAGAAATCTCATACTTTAACACAGGGATAATAAAAGTAAGGTGGATTACACAACTTGGAATTGTGTTTGTCCAAAAAAAACATGCGAATATATGAGTTTAGAACTGTGGAATATTGCCTTTATTTATGAGATAAAGAAGGTTTTTGTCATTGTTTGTGTTTTTTCCAAAATATTTAGACCCCAAATGTTATTTTATAATAATTACCTTGAGGTAACTTTCTTGTATATCTTGTTTTCCAGTCCTTGGTTCGGTTCCTTATTTCCACTGGCATTTAGCATTCACAGTTTATGTCTTTACTAGCTTGCTGGTTACCAACCATAACTGAAAATGAAAAAAAAAAAAAAATCATTTGCCAAATTCTTTATCAAAATTCAGCTAAATTGTTTTTAATTTGGTAACACTCTGAGCAGAAGATAGTAGTAACGAACAAGAAGAGCTATATTGATACCAGCTGGATATTGATTCTAAAACTGCTGGGAAAAGGTGATTTGATACCAGCACTTCCGACAGGTTCTGTCTACTGTTTATTGTGGTGTGAAGTAAACAAAAGGCAAAAATTTAGCAGATCTTTGACATTAGGGGACCAATTTCCTAGGTAGTCTCTGAAAAGATAATCATACTATCATTCAAAGAGCAAAAAAAGGAAAGATAATCCTGCCCAAACCATTGACAAAAATGACCTAGCTAAGTCCTGAAAACAATGAGGGTGTGTGTCACAGCTCTGAGAGTGAATATGATGAACAATCTTAAGCCTTAGTGTTCAATAGTTGTGCAGAGACTGTATTGGGACATCAAAGTTAGAAAATAGTCTATTCCACAAAATGACAGATAGCTTCAAATGTGAAAAACACTGGGCTTTGCCCAGCGTGTATGGTTAGTTAAAAGACTTAGGCTTAGTCACCACCCAGAAGCTAATTGAAACTGTTGTCTCTAAAGCTGTGACTACCTTGCTTGATCAGTTCAGAGAGGATCTCCTGCAAGATCTAGTGAACATAAGCAGATGAATTTCAAAGTTGGAAAATGATAACGTGAGCAAATGCTAGCTAGCAGGTATGGAAGCTAAAATAGAAGACATAGTTACAATAAAACTAAGTCAGTCTGATAGTGGTGACAGTAAGAAGTTTGAAAATGATGTGGAAAAGATTATTTGTGAGAATAGAGAAAGGCAGAAACGGCATCTGAATGTAGTGGCTCATGGAATATCAGAGGCAACGCTATAGCGTTACCTACAGTAAAGGCCATAAGGCTTCAATGTCTTATTTTTTTTCCAGAGGCACTCATAGGGTGGTCGTAGGAACTTCGGAGGGGATCATTCAATTTAAAATCGGAAATTCTAGTTCCCTTTTTAAGAGTCAAAAGTGATCGGAGGCCAACTAGCTCCCCCCCCCATCCTTTTCCCTCAAATGCTTCGGATAAAAACTTTAAGATAGCCATTTTTTTTAAAATAGTTCAAACATCAAATAACAAAAACCCCGGGGGCGATATAGCCCCCCAGAGCCTGGGGGCAGGTTTTGTAAGTTATTCCCCGGGGGCATATAAAGTTTTATGTGAGGGTTTTCAAAATAGTTCAATGATCAGATAAGCCCCCTCCAAAAAAAAAACAACTTATTAACGATATTTTATTCCAAAGGTTATGGGAGCTGACCCCTGGCCCTCCAGGTCCAACCCCACCCCAAAAAATCTCATTACCAGTATTTTATTCCAAATTTTATGGAGTACAGGTCCTCCATGACCCGATCCCCCCCCCCAAAAAAAACTAATGATATTTTATTCCAAACTTATGGGAACTGACCCGTGGCCTTCCTTGGCCCAATCCCCCCACAAAATTACGAGATTTTTTTCAAAAAGGTATGGAAGCTGACCCCCGGTGCTCCATGCCCCAGCCCATGGCCGGACTTTGGAATATTGATAGAATATGCCAAAATTCACTCTTTTTTCATTATTTTTATTTGTAATACTTTCTCTGTGGTTGCTCACTTATGCATACGAGGGAGAGGGATTTATCCAAGGGAATTTTCTGGTGGGGGGATTTACATGAGGAATTTTTCATGGGACGAAGATTTGACGCAGGAGAATTTTACGGGAAGAATCTTCTGGGGGGAATACGTCGAGCACCACGAGATAGTATGGTATTGCACAAGTACAACAACTGTTAAAAAAGGTCACAATAACTATATGTGTCTTGAACAGTCTTGGAAACAAGTAATAAAATTAAACTGAATATTTGATGTAAAATAATAATAATCGCTAAAAGGTAATCCCTCACACAAAATGAGATAATATTGAAAGTTCTCTTTTCATACGCAGCACAATAGCACTGCTTAAGTAAAGAGCAATGATGGCACAATGTATTATTTATTTTTACTTTATTTTTTTTAGACCAGGGCATTTTGTATCAAAAAATTTGTCGCGGAAACTTCGAAAAGGGCTTATTCAATTGGAAATTGAAAGGGCTAGTGCCTTTTTTAATAGTCGAAAGTGATTGGAGGGCAACCAACCTCCTTCCACGCCCACAATTTCCCCAAAACACATCCAGTCAAATTGCGAGATAACCATCTTGTTATGCGTAGTTGAAAGGTCCGGAAATTATATGTTTGAGTGTGACACCCCTCCCCCAACCATCAGGAAAACGGTTTTAAGTTATGCCCTGGGGGCATATAAGGTGTCTATAAAACGGGTGATCATATAAGCCTCGGAGGGGACTTATTGGATTGGTAATAAGAAATTGTAGTACCTTTTTAGAGTAAAAGTAACTGGAAGGAACCTACTCCTCCCCCTCACGCCCATCATTCCCCTAAAGACATCCAGTCAAAATTTGGAGATATCCATTTTGTTCAGCGTAGTTAAAAGGTCTGGAAATTATGTCTTTGAGGATGACAACTCCCCCAAAGCCCTCAGGGCAAGGGCTGTAAGTTATGTCCTGGGGGCATATAAGGCTTTTATAGAAAAGGGTCGTCGCAGAGAGCGCACAGGGGGGCTCATTGTACTGGTAATCAGAAGTTCTAGTGCCCTTTTTAAGATTCAAAGTGACCGCAGGGAAAATACCCCCCCCACACACACACACCTTGTATTTTCCCAAAATCTATCTGATAGAAATTTTGAGATGGTCATTTTTTGATGAAGAAACGTCGAAAAAGGCTCATTCAATTGGAAATTGAAAGTGCTAGTGCCTTTTCTATGAGTCAAAAGTGATTAGAGGACATCAAGGTCCCCCCCTCCCAAACGCCCATCAATTACCAAAACACATCTCATTAAAATTTTGCGATAGCCATTTTGTTCAGCAAAGTTGAAAGGTGTGGAAATTATGCCTTTGAGGTTACCAACTCCCCCACAGCCCTTAGCGCAAGGGTAAGTTATGCCCCAAGGGCATATAAAGTTTCATGGAAAGGGTGGTCGTATAAATTCCGGAGGGGGTTCATTGGATGAGAAATCAGTCTTTCTAGTGCCCTTTTTAAGAGTCAAAGTGATCAGGGGTAGCCACCCTCCCCCCCATCGTATTTTCCCCAAATGTATCGGATATAAATTTTGAGATAGCAATTTGTTCAAAAATAGTCCAAAGATCATGCAACAAGGCCTTTGGGGTTGATATAATCCCCCAGAGTCTAGGGGTAAGGGTTGTATGTTATACCCTAGGGGCATATAAGGCTTTTTGGAAGTGGTGATTGTGAGTAGTATGGGGTTATGCAGAATGAGCGGGTCCATAGCCACTACTCTTTTCTTCCTTAGTGGTTTAAGATAGTGAAGAAGGTTTAACGGCGAATCCCCACTGTTGCCAGCTACATAATCGAAGTCATACATGGTGTTCTTGTTAATTACAGTTATAGATGGCGACATGTTTTCTTTTCCATCAATACATACTGTATACAGAATGAGCGGTGCCCTATCCTTTTTAGTGGGGCGACCAATAGGCATTTAGAGTCTGCACAAAGTAGAAACGAAACTAGCAGTTGTTAGTTTAGTCCTTAGCTGGTAGCGGGAGTGTCAAGAACGAAAATGATTGGATATGAGAAACCGAAAATCTTACAGAATCTTCTAACATTGGAAAGGTGTTTGACTCTAAGTGTTGAATTTCGGATGTTAACTGTACGAAAGAAATTATTCTCTGAATAAATGCTTGAAATTATCACGGAAAATGGTTCTCCATCTTTGGACTATTGTACAAAGCTTATACATTGTGGACCAAATGCATTTACTCAATTTATTGATGCATTAATTGAAAAAAAGAAAACAAAATGATATCGTAATTCTGCTTTTAGCCACTACCTAGAAATTCATTTAAGATGGCCATTTTGTAAGACAACAAGAAATAAGTTTTGTAACGTCACTTGATTAATCCTCCTCCTAGAAGATATTATTTTTATTGATTGTGAGTCAGCTTCTTTTTGGCAGTGGGATAGAAAACGTCAGAAATAATGTTCTACACATTTTCACTATGTTTATATACATTGGGCAGCTGGTCATCATGTAAGAAATGTACTACAGTTGATGACTATAATAAAAAGTGTAGATTATGCAATCCGTGTAAATTACATAAAGGATATACTGTACAAATTAAGGATTGTAATTCCTGTCTTGAAGAGACTTGTGACTCTAATCCTAATGGATATCTATGCTCCTATTGTCATTTTCATAAGTGTGATCAATGGGAAAATACTTGCCCTGGCATGATTGGAAAAAATCCTAAACGTGATTTCAGGGCTGCCACCAAGTCTTGACCATAAAAAAAGTAACTTTAGGTACTTTTGAAGTAAAAAAAAGTGACCAAATAGTAACCAAAAGTAAAAAATGACCATATTTAGGGACCCACAAATAACAATGATTGGTCAAATTCGCCAGCTTTGGCACCGTTACAAGTTGGCTTCAGAAAACTAGACACTGAATTCAGGTCTAAATGATCATCATTAGCTTTCATTTTGCTCAGATACATTGAGTTTATTCATATACAAGGATACAATGAAAAAAAGGAAAGAAAACACAAAAAAAGCTGAAAATTGCACAGCACTACCTTCAAATCACTTCTTTTTCTTGGCGAGGAGCAACAAAATCAAACTTGCCTGCGTTTTTGACACTTTCTGCTGTATGCACTCGTTTCTCTTGACAGTTTCTCTGTCTTGACTTAGCCTTTTCGTTGCTGCTTCAACCATTGCCTGGGCAATCCCAATTTCCACGAGGTCTTTCGCTTTTATTGCCTTCTTTAGTTTTTCATTAGCTTCCTCAATCAGCTTATTAGAAACTTTTCTTTGTTCAGTGTGATTCGATTTTATGTCTTTGAGATTTTCTTTCAATGCTTCAATCTTCTTCTTTTCGCTTGCTATCAGCTGCTCGTTTTCTTTCTGCTTGGCAAGTTTCTCTTCTTCCTCCTTTCGACGCGCTTCCATTTCATCTTTTCTCCTACGATCATTTTCAAGATGGGCTTTGTAACTCTGACTTGAAGCCCGACCAAGATCAAGCAGCTCTCGCGTAATTGGCAAACATTCAGGTCGGTTTCCGTATCGCTTCATACCATCACAAATCACTAGCCTTGCATTTAGCATCTTCAAACCC
Organism: Artemia sinica; assembly: GCA_027921565.1. Classification (NCBI taxonomy): domain Eukaryota; kingdom Metazoa; phylum Arthropoda; class Branchiopoda; order Anostraca; family Artemiidae; genus Artemia; species Artemia sinica. The sequence continues at coordinate 13,534,484 of CM051265.1, read as the reverse complement.
ATGCAGGTTTTATCCTCAGTGTATTTTATCCTCACCTGACTTTGAGAAGGCTCTCTCGACATCGGCAATGCCATGTGACATGGACAAACTGGCCTTTACTACCTCAGAGATCTGGGGGTACTTCGGGTTACCTTGACCGTCTTTCAGGTCAAAAAAATACTTCCAAAATTCTTCAACACTATGTGTTGAAATTGTTGGCTCAGGCTCAAGCTGTAGTAGTGCCCACTCATCTTTGATTCTGTCACAGTTTACAGTGAAAGGCATCACTTGAAAGATCTTCAACAAGTCGGAGGAACTTCTGGGAAGCTTACGATTTTCACGGCGAAGGCAACGAAAATATTTCAAGACATATCCAGGTGGAGGCATCTTTTGCAAAATATGCTTGGACGCAAAAACTTAGGCTTCTTTGACTTTGGTACGAAACTGAGCACGTTCTAACTCTGACAGATTTGCAAGGCATTCTCCAGCTCCTTGGTCAGACTCTACGTTTTCTAAGGAAACAAAGTTATCAAACACGTCTAAATCTGTGACCACGATGCCCCGTCTCCTCTGAATATCTGCTAGAGCATCAGGTTTCAAGCACCTACTCAGCAGGATAAGCAGAAGCCTGCTCATTTCTTCATATAGAACATGGACCAGAGGATCCTTCCGCTGGAACATTCCAGGGAAGCCAGCAAACAGGTCAGCCAGTGAGACGACGAACAAAACCAGAGCTTTTGATGCAGGGGATTTTAGCAACGAAACGATTTCAGTATATCCACTGGACTTCATTAAACGTTTCTGTTTTGACGGAATGTAATTAAAAAAGAACCCAGTAAGTCCATCTCACTGCTCGAGGAGCCTCCTCGCTGCTTGTCCAAGAGTAAGCCACCAGGAGGTAACATGTTTCACAAAACGATGAACTGGAAGCCCAAGGAAACATTTTATCTTCGTGTATTCCTTTGCACGTAGGGGCCACCCGTGAAAAAAGTAGTACACATAAATTACAAGGTCAGAAACAGTCTGTCCGTGAACTTCTAAGCCTTTCAAAAAAGCATTGTGAATCATATGAATATTATAGGTGCCAACATCAATGAGGCCTCTGTCAGTACTTAGCAGCTTAACCTCTTCATTAAAAAGTCGCCACGCTTTCCTGTTGACATTTGGACCGTCGCTACCCAACTTCAGAAGATTAGCAGAAGGTAAATCGGCATTAGCCAAGGACTGTTGCACATGTGCTAGCAGATCTTCTGCTGTGGCTCTTCAAACGAAGAAAGTCTCCAAATTACAGCAGAACATTTTTTCTGCCAACTCAGACCAATATCGTATTATGATGTTCAGTTCTTTCACACCTTCGGCGTTTGTTGTTTCATCATATAGCAATGTGAAAAAGGAAGAGCCAATGTCTTCAAGGAGCCTTTTTCTAAAATAGGGATACAATGCTTCTGTTATTACATAACCGAGCTTGGTTCGCCCAAAGACTGAAGCCTTTAGCAGCAGGATCACCAAACATTGCTCTAAAAACATCACCGTGACCATCGCACGAAGCTCCTGACATATCTGATACCACATTCTTTAGAGCCCAAATCAGTTCTGCCCTTAGTGACGCATCTCTCTTTGTAATCATTTGCAGTTCAACTTGGTGATCTTTTCCGGAAGCAAGAGTCGAATGTTCACAGGCAGCAGATCTCTTCCACCCTTTAACACATCACTTGCCACCCTTTAACACAACTGAAAGTCTTGCAACAAACTTTACAAAAAGCCTCTTCGTCACTCTTTGCGAATGCGCACCAGTTACCCAAGCATCGTCCCGAGTCGTCAACTTTTTTTTAACCCAGTGGAGTTGAACTTACACTTCCCCATTGCCAGAACCTTCAACACTGAATAACATTAAAATCTGCAAAAAAAACATTAATATCTAACGGTGCTACAAAGTGGATATTACCATGGCCTTTGTTAGCATGCCATTGAAACAGCCAAAACTGTGTCCTGGACATTCTTAAGACAAGGAATAGTATGGTTGCAACTGTGAAATGATCAGGTGAAACACAAATCATGTTTTTGTTACACTACATATGTGTAGATGTGTCTACCTGCATGTCAGATGTGTATCTGAAAAAACCCTTTTATTACAAGTTTTCGCACGTTTAAGCATTATTTGAAAAGGGAATGAAAAAAAGTCCAAGCGCCATATAATAAAACAAAATAATCTCGCACAAGGCCAACCACTACGAATTATGAGGGGAGCGCAGTTCATAGGCCTAATGTGCTTTTCAAGGTTCCTCTTCAAAAAAGTGACTTTTAGGAATTTTTCAACAAAATAGTGACCTTTTAGGAACCTTTTAAAAAATAGTGACTTTTAGGGAAATAGTGACCTGTGATTTCAGTTTATTTCTAAGACATTGGTATTGTCGTGGGTTTGAATTGTTTTGGGAAGAAGAACCTGGTCTACACTTCAATTGCAGGAATAATAAAAGAGTGTGGTGCTTGCATCATCGCTGTGAAAATACCGGCTACTATGATTATAAACCTACTGATTTTTATGTGGCTGTTACAGAAAGCTATTCTTCATTTGAGAATATTGTGTGCGACATTACTTCGAATAGTCGGATAGAGACATGTGAATTTTACAATATGAATCGTAATAGTATCATTGACTTACCGAAGAGATTTAATAAAAATGAAGTTACATTATATTGTCGAAAATGCGACCCTGACTTTGCAGGTCAGGATCAGTACAAGCTGAATCTCAATGATCTGCCACCACTATTCATTGTTAACTATGACGACCTAAATGACTATTAAGAAGAAGAAGAAGAAATCTAAACAATAAAGACAAAAGAATTTTTTATAGTATACATATATTTTATTAATTAACAAATTTACATACATTGTTAAAACACTTTATTGTAAGGTCACTGAAATCAGTATTATACAGGCCTGAGAGGATATTTTGTACTAGAAAGTCATTCAAACGAGGATTGTCTAAATAAATATTGAGAAATTCACTGTAAGTATAGTCACAACATCGAAAAATAAAATATAGTAATACATGAAAACCACAGCTTTTGGTTGATGAATCTTGTACTCACATCCGATTTTGAATAATTGTTTTCCCACTTCCTAAAGGTAGTTTTTATGTGGGGTGTGTAGAATGCATATGGTAGACCAAGAGGATAAAAAAAATTCTATATTCTTCGCTGTTTGAGATACGCATAACCAACCGTCTGCACCCGTCTGCAGAGTCAATGGACTACTATTAAAAATAATAATGGTATTGTTAGTAGCATGCATATATTCAAGGAAATCTGAGGGTATGCAATATGATTTGTATTAGGACATATATTGATCCATATTAAATACATCGACTCTTTGATTGGTGTTCATAGTGTTCAAGTCGAATAGAACACTGCCGTCGGGGGTAATTTCCCAATAGGTTTCAAATTGATTGGGTGAAATTAATGTTACTCTCTCCGTTAATGGTCTGTCAAAGGTATACTCTAAACGTACAGTACCCATTTGGACAATACACATATCCTGAGTACCAGACAAGTTCAATACAATGATACCATGACTTTTTGTGAACATAGTATCGGATATACCACTTTCATATAGTTGAGTATCTCGATCTAGGGTTTGTGTTTTCAATTCATATTGGCTCCTATAGGATTTATCAAAGGATAAATTATAGAGGAATTCTATTTACTTTACATACAAGAGAGGAAAGTCCAAACAGTTCAAATTAATGTGGAGAAATTGTTCATGATCCTATGGCACTGGCACTTTTTACAAAAGCCAAAGCAAGTTTCGAAGGAATTTCACCGATGATAAATGAAGAATCGGTGTAGGTACTTGAAACAGTGGCAATGTGAAGTTGATTGGTGATTGTGTGAGGAACTAGCAGTTTGATATTATTTCCAGAGGCTCTTAGTTTTTCAATTGCCAAAGCAACAAAACTCTTAACATGTTTCTTTCGTTCTTTCGTACATGAAGTATTGCTGAGGTGAGAATGACAATGACATCGGGTGCTGCATCAAGTGTTTTTCTCGAGATGAAAATGGACGGAGCGAGCTGAAACTTTATATCAATTTTTACACTGGAGGGCATCCATTGAGATATATTAAATATTTCATGATTGAGTCAACAAACTAAATGATACTCCTTGCTCACTGTCCAAGTGAGTTCACCATCACTATCAACAATCTATCCATAGTCATAACCCATTGCTCAAACCTCTCAATTTCTTGGATATATAGAGGATATTGGAGTCATCAACATAAATTGTATTTAGCTTGCATAGTTTGATAGATTATTGCTAGTGTTCACCAATGTTCTTTTTATGTTGACACATGTTTGTTTAAACAAATTGTGTAGTATACCATTTTCATAGGATAATCTATAGACAGTGGAGGGAGCTATATTGTCAGATTTTTAATAATAATAATAATTTATTTATAACCCACTTTTATACAAAAAAAGCAGAGTAAAGTACACTAAAAAGGAAAAAAATCAATCAAATACACAGAAACAAAGATAACTTAAACCTTAATCACTTACAAAACACACGGATAATATTATGGTTTGGGCCTAGGGACACAAAGGCATTTCTTGTCAAATTATTACTAAGCAATTCAAACGATTGGATAATGTCGGTAGCACCATACTTCTCAATAACACGTGTATTACGATATGAAGTGGGAAGGTACAATAAAAATTTGCAATATCTAAAATTAGCAATACGGATCTGGCGCAAATCATTCTTATTCAATAACGAATACATTCCACTTAAAAACAAGACAGAATGGTCACAATATGTGGAATACATTTTAGCTAAAGCTCGGCGTGAATATTTTCCACGGTTACAATTTTCGGTACAATTTTCGCATATCCGATCTTCACCTTTTCTTAACATCTCTCAGAACTTGAAGTCGAAAAATACTGAGTGTAGAAAAAAAAACTAATTCCTAACCACCGTAAAATAGTAACATTGCGAATTACTGAGGAACCACAGGACAAATTATGAGCTGATGATTTGGGATTGAAAACTAAATATTCGCATTTATCAACAGTCAAAAACAGACCAACATCCCAAAGCATCATAGTAATACGTTGCACTGATAATGCAAAAATAGACTTGATTCGGCTTAAAACTAGCAGGTCATCCGCATACACAATATAAGACACATCAGATCAATTATAAAAATACGAAGGCTTGATTCCTAATAACACATTTTGAATGTAAGCATTAAATAGATAAGGTGATAGCATCCCACCCTGTCGTACTCCAGATTGAACTGGTATATTACCGCAATACCCTGAACGAGATTTTAAATGAAGAAACGAATTACTATACCAAAATTAAAGTACATGTATGACAGAAAGGTTCACTCCAAAGTCTGACAAAGAGTGCCACATTTGTGCATGGCAAATACTATCGAAGGCTTTAGATAAATCCAAAGCGCAAATATGTAATTCATAACCTTTAGACTGGGCATCATAAAGAGTTGAAGCTAAAACCTTATGATACACACTTTTAAATCAATAAACGTGGATGATAAATCTATGAAGTAGTCTTCAATGGAATAAATTTGAAAATGTATGTTTTCAGAGAGGGGTTGTTGTGTGTAAAACTGTTTATAGAATACATGTTTTTCACTGAAACCTACACTTTCTGCACTGAAAAGATTTAGACGTGGGGTGACAGTGGGATGAGATTCCTTATGAGGTAGATATGACATTTCGGTGTAGAAAAAAAAATCCTTTTTCGATCTAACAATTTTTGTTCTTGGTTTCTTTTTCTTCTTCTTTGACAAGAGTGATGCTTTTCGGTTCTGACATGACTGGAGAATGATGAGTGGTGAGGTGTTTCTCCTCCTTTTAAACCTTTTCCGCTTTGTTGTGATTTAAATCGCTCACCAAGGGATCGTGCGCTGGACCTGAGATTTTGTGACACTTTCTTTAAATCTTTGCCAGCCCCCAAATTGTGTATATGGAGGATGCAAAATCAGCGGCAACCGGAGCAATACATTTTTTATGCAAAACAGCTTAGCAAACCAATACCATAGTCCGACATTGACAAACGGTCTTTATAATAGTCCATCCCATGACCCAATTGTCATGGGTGGTGAGCAGTAACAAAGGAATCAATATCGGTAAAAACAAAACTATTTTTTCTATTAGGCATTTCGTTATTGTTGAATGGTTTGAAAATGACATGTAATCACAGCCAAACCTTTTGTTATTGCTAGAAGATCACCTAATTCGCTTCTTAGTGTTAAATGACCGAGTTCCAAACACGAAGTGTTTATTGGAACATACTGAAGATGCTTTATATTATAGTGATGAACATGTTCATGGGTGGTTTATCGTTCAAGAACACATAGGAAGGGGATATTTGAATTACCATCTCTTGATATTTCAACAAAGGACGCATAAAGAAATATACAAGAGTCTAAGGCGAAACCGGGTGGATAATGTGTAAAAATAAAACGATTCATCCCACTGACAGTTCCAGCGTTTTTACCACTGATGATATTCTGTTTAAAGCCAAGAATGTCTCTCAGATTATCATTGAGATGAATCATTTCATTGTCAACGGGTGAGGTAATGTAAATCCCACCGTGCTCCATTGAATAGTTGAATTGGTATGTACTTACGAATAGAGATTTTAATATCGATTGTAAGACACAAATTAGTCATACCAAGAAATTCTTTGTATTTCAGTGTGAACAAGCAACTGTCTCTTGCCCCTGCGAGTACGAGTCTTTAATATCTTTTCAATCTGATAGATTCCAGTGTTTTTAACTTTTTGTAATTCATACTCACAAAAATCGCCAAGAATCTCATCATCTTTCATGTCACCCTTTTCAAAAACATTAGTAGTTCGATTGATTCAAACAGTATCACCAACATTGAAATTCTTCTTTTTTTCTCACCACCACCAGTGGAATATTGTTTAAGAAAAGTGTCAAGTGTATTGGCATCATGACGAACCTCCATTGGGGTTGAGTTGGACAGGGATCGATGAGGACGTTGATTATAAATCAACATGATTTTACCCAAATCATGAATGAAAGCAGCAGTATTTTTCAATGTTTAAAGTCTTGAAATTAAAAGTCGAATAGTTCTTATCAATCGTTCAGCCAATGCTGCCTCTATTGGGCTATGACTATGATAGAGCATTGCATTATATTTCCATAGAACCTTCTTTATATGAGGATCAACAAATTCACTACCCCGATCCGTTTGAATCTTCTTATAGCAATCCTGTTCAAGGATAATTTCATGAACTTTAGCAACTTTATCACCTCTTTTTGACCGCAGTGGAATGGCAAATGCATAGCGAGTAAAACATTTGACTAAGCTCCTTTAATTGTTTTAAAACATGTGTATTGCCAATAAGACTTTTGTGGAAGTTTGATGAGTTTAAAATTTTATCTAAATGACTGTCAAATGATCCACGTCTTTAGTGATTTGTGACCAAATCTGATAATAAATCAAGTAGAATGTAGGTCTGGCCTTGGATTATAACTTGATTCCAATTAGAATCAACTTGAACAGGTTCACTTTCAGTGAGATACGTCAAGAGTCTTTTACACTGTTCACGATAGGAATGTGGCATTAGATCTGCAACACCTGCCATAACTTTAGACAAATCTTTTTCTTCTTTTGGTGTTGTTGTTGATGGTGGTGGGGTCATTTTCTTTTTATGAACAATGAAATTTACATTGAGTGGTCTCTCACGGAAGGGTTTATATTTGTCGGCCCGGCGAAGTTAATTTTGAAGGAGAAATAATTTTTCATCTTCGGCAATTGTCTCATTGTTGATGAATTTATTGAGACTGTCCTCGAAATATTCTCTTGGCGAAAGGACGAGTTCAATTGGAGTCAATTTATAGGGTTTGGCTATCAAGAGAAAACTGTTTATAAGTCCTGCAATGATTGACAATAAAAGATTAAAGAAGCTACCACCCGCTTGAAGAATTCGTGTTCTTATAAAATCGTTTCCTTTATTTTGCTTGCTGCTGCTGCTAGGGCATGTACAAGGGAACGTTGTTGCTTTGTCTGCTCCTTAACACCTTCTGGCAGTTGAACATTGCCTTCAGTTAAATTTAAACAAAGTTCTGATATGAGATTAATCAATTCTCTGTCGACCCCATGCTTGAGTATGACCTTCCTAAGTTTTGGTTTCGAATTACCTAGGACGGCGAATATACGTCGAATTTCATGTAGTTTCTTCACTGTCATGATTGCAATTAACGACCTTTTTACTGTTCACCAGCAGATATACAGTAATTTAATTGTCAAAAATATCGCTGACTACACGTAAATCCTCGGATGAGTTCTGATTCAGGTCCAATAGAATATATACATAGGGTTTATTGGTAGCCTGATTGTAATCTGAGAGTAAAAATTTCGGTTCACCCGGATACACTTGTCTGCTTAACGTTATGAGGGAACTGAAATCACGAACAACCCTGTAGATGATATAGTAGGGGCTATTCAAAGCAAGTGTCTCCTACACTTACTCTGTTGAAAGAGATTGTGTAGACCTAGGGTTACGAAAATCCGTTGATAATGAGATTGGACAGTGTACAAATGTATCATCTCCTGTGACCATTCTTCAATGGATTCAGCTAAATAATCAATAATGAGTTTTGTTCAATACTATTGAAAATGTAAAGTCCCTGTATGAATTCACGTCTGGGGCAATAGTTTTTATTCTATCATAGGATTCTTGCCAAACAAAGTTGCAATAGTAATTTTTTTTAGGATTTTCTAAATACATTTTATCACGATTTTGAATTATTTTTGCTAAAAGTGTCTTTTTGCCAGACATTGAAGGTCCGCAAAGAAATGGTGGCGGCCGGCCAAAGACCGCACACCCCCCCCCTGGTTTGGTCGTTGAGCCAGAAAAAACAATTTTTAAAACTTTTTTTATTTACATGAAAAACACTCACATATGACAACTCTACCTTGCTAAAAAAAGACACTACTGAGTTGAGGGATAAACACATCTATAAAAAAGAATCCCACCCACATTTTACAATTGATTTTCTTCCCGACCATGGTAATGTCTATAGTCTTTACATACACCTCGTTCAGAAGTTAGATAATGTCCGTAGGGTAGCTCCGTCACACCATCCGCAAACACATAGACTTTATCAGAACGGGGGAAATGGCTATTTTATCCACTAAAACTGTGTAGTTTTTAAATTTTAAGGGCCGAATTGCCATGTCTTTTGCTCTTGGAATTAAAGTACTTTCCACAGGGTTTCTGTAAGCGCTCATGTCAAAATTCCGATTCAAATAGTGTCTAGGCAACCCCTTGCAAATTATTTTGATTACCTCATTGTGCGTTTGTACAGAGTACACCTCGGACCTGCAAGCACACCGTTGGAAATCAAGTCACTCCGCGTCTCTGATTTTAACATTAATAACTGATTTTAGGCCTGAAACTTCACTAGCTCCGGGTAAATGGACTCGTCCCAATTGGTAAAGTCCATTCGAAAGCTAATGTGCGCACTTTTTTTCAAATCTTCTAATAAATTCGTGGTTTTAACTTTTAACAAAAGTAAATTGGTATCCCCATAATATACCTGAATTTCCCCCTCCCCAGCCATTGGCGCCTGCACACATCGTAAAACAATGACAGCATGAGTTTTTTTTAATTTCTGTTATTTCACTACCACCTGCAATATTTTTATTTCAAATAAAGTTTCTTTTTTCTATGCAAGAGGACCATATCGGAGTCTATGATGGTGAATGATGTGAAGTTTGGGTCGGCAACGATTCGAGTACGTTCTTTTGGGTCGGTCACAACAACACAACGACTTCGATTGCGTACAATCTCGCACATTTTACCAAAGGCTGAGTTCAAAGTGAGTTTAGAGATTTGCTTTTCAACCTTCATTTTTGCTTCGGGAAGTTTACTGACAAAAGTGTCAATAAACGTTTTGAAATAGGGTTTTTGGTCAAATTGGAGAGCTCTATGTATCTTTGTGACTTTGAAACCGTTGGTTACCATCCACCGCAAAAGAACGTGATGTGCAACGATATTCTCTTTTGGATGAAGGTCGGCGATAAGTTTTGGTTTTGAAGGTGCCCAGTGCACACCCCGATTCTCTACCAAAGAAATATTGTACGGACTCAAACAGTCCCTAGTCATCGGTCTGTTTATGCACGGGAAAACAATATCCTTCACCGAGTCATAATACTCCATCGGCATTTCAACATCAATTTCAAAAAACCATCCTTTTGGTCCCTTCTCCTCAAAATTGGCAAATCCTTCACCGAGTCATAATACTCCATCGGCATTTCACCATCAATTTCAAAAAACCATCTTTTTGGTCACTTCTCCTCAACATTGGCAATTTGGGGAAAATTTGAAGCCCAAGGATCTTTAAGCCATTTGTAATTACAACACGGCAAAGAGTAGTGAGACATTGCCGACGAATAAAGGAAGTTCATATCCAGAAAACTGCATCCGACTTTACACCGGTGTCTTGTCTGGTCCCAGTTTTAAGAATACAATCTCCGTGGGAAAACTACCCTCCCCTCATTGATCTCTCAAAAAATATATGCTGATCCACGTCGGTGATCAAGCCTATTTCCTCTTTACTGATTTTAAGAATTAAATCCATCACCAGATGAGGAGTGGAAAAATAATAACCCACGTCCAACCAAAATTCCCCATAGATATTATCCGTGTCCTTACACACAACATCCAGCAACGTCAAGACATCACTTGCCAGGTAAAAGCTAAAATAATCCCACCCCATTTTTACACCCTCCCTTATCCCGAACCCTCTTGAAAAATTCTTAGTCGGTAGTGGTGCATTGACGACCGTAAAGCGAATCGTAGAACGAAGCGATGGACGGTGATTGTTCCTCACAAAGCCTCGCGGTGGAGTTGTAGTAGTAATATTGGAATATGTCCTTACACGTTAATTAATCATACATTTCACCGTCTAGAAATTGCTGTTTCAGGAGGGGGGGCTATTAAAATCGTCACTTCTCTGTACTTGGATGAGCTGTGCTAGGGATTTGGGGAAGCAGCTAAAGGAGTCTAGAATGTATATACATAGCATATATACATAGGGTTTATTGGTAGCCTGATTGTAGGCTGAGAGTAGAAATTTCGGTTCACCCGGATACACTTGTCTGCTTAACGTTATGAGAGAACTGAAATCACGAACAACCCTGTAGATGATATAGTAGGTGCAATTCAAAGCAAGTTTTCTCATACACTTGCTCTGCTGACAAAGATTGTGTAGACCTAGGGTTACGAAAATCCGTTTATGATGAGATTGGATATTGTACAATTGTATCATCTCCTGACACCATTCTTCAATGAATTCAGCTAAATAATCGAACAGAAATTAAATAAAGAATTAATGCAAACAAAGATACAATAGATATTAATGTAAATTAATAAATAAATCTTAAAACGAGTGAAACTTAAATTAAATATGCAAATCAAGCAGGAAACGAACAAAAATAACTACAAACAAGAGTTTGGGTATCACTTCCTTCTCTTACTGTAAAAGTCTAAAACCTACTGCGTCATTGGGGCTTTAGTGAAAACTATATGCGTCTGGAACAATTTTTGAAAGTATAGACAAAATTAAATTGAATATTTGATGTATAATGATGTTAATTGTTGAAAGATCCATCAGTTCAAGAATTTATTTCACTGTAATTTTATTTTTATTTTCAATGCTGAAAGAACTGGAAAAGAAAATATTTGTAAAATAATTCGTTTTCATTTAAGCGCCAGTGACGCAGTAGGCTTTTGTTTTTTATTTACAGTTAAGGAAGGAAGCAGTATCCAAACACTTGTTTGTAGTGAAACTATATTCGTCATTATTTGATCTGATATATTATTTGATATTAAACTGATTATTTGAGTCAAGAGGCTTGGGGATTATAGTGATTTTTTATCCAAATTATTGGGGGGCAACTATCCCCCCTTTGTCCCCCCAAAAAGACACCCCTGCTTAGTTTAAAGAAATCTTGGCACAGTGCAAAGAAAACGAATAATACTTATGCCAGAATCAGATTATGAATGCATTTGTGGAACTAATTAAAATTTAAAATACCTGCAACGATTATAGTGTGTTCCTCTAAAGGTATATTTAACTTTTAGACATATTCTCTATAATTGATCAATCACAGTGAAGATCTATGGCGAATATATTGGAATTGTAAAAGATGAAATCTTAGAATGGGAGCTTTTCTATCTAGAAGATGGGGGGTATAGCATCAAGAAGATGATTGTTCTGCAAACAATCACAAATACATCGATTTACATATTTGAAATTAGCGGAAAAACGCATATTAAACGGTTTTTTAATTCTCTTTGATGTCGGACTAAAAAAAAACTCTGCAATAGTCAGTTTTTCATTAGAATCTAAGATGGCACTGCAGTACATGCCTAGTTTAGCAATAAGATACTGCACAGGGCTTTTGCATATATATTATTGTCTAACATAGAAGCATATTTGTTAGCGTCTTAGGAAAACTTTAGTAGCAAGGCTTTTGTAGAAACTAAAGCCAGGCCAGTTTCATCAGCTTAGATTTCTCCTAAGAAAGGTACACCGATCTCGGAGGTACTGCAATACCGGGCCAACCCATGGAGGGAGCAGAGCAAACCGTCAACTCCCCCTATTTCCAAAAATCAGTTTAATATTCTGGGTCCCATGTGAGCACTGTATCAGATATTAAGCTGACAAGAAATTAAATGGTTTAGATTAGACGACAAAAAGGTAACGTTTATTCCAAGTGTAAGATTGCCCCTACTTATCAGGGCTAAAATTGGGTAGCGTGTTATAACTAAGGCGTTGGTAAGATCGGTACTTTAAAATCCAGTGACAACTGACTTTTATTTTAAAATAGAACAAAAGGAAAAATGTTCTATTTCTAATTATTTTGATTCCTTCTAACACCTCTTCTAGGTTGGCTGTTGTTTAATATTGTGTGGGTTTACTGTTCAATCAACGAATGTTTATAAAAAAAAGGATTAATTTAGTTCTTCGCTATCAATGCTTCTAATCACAAGTGTAACTCTTGAATAATTAGACGAGGCTTGGGTACCAAGGTAATTAAAATTCTTTGCTTCGAATTATTGTTTCTCAGAAACTAAGAATAACCTCTTTATTAGATCTCGAATTATTTGTTTGAACTAAACCAAGCTGTTATGTTTATATCTTGAAATTTCCCTTTCTTCCCTAGCCTATGTGTAAAACATCAAGGCCACCTTTATATAATATTGGCACGAGTTGAAAAACGCAAAAGTGACTAAAAAAGAGGAACAGAGTCCCCCTTTCCAATAAACGTCAGAGAATACACCAGGGGAGGAATATTATGTTGTCCTCTAGTTCCAATCTTCTTACATATAAGATTTTAATAAACGCCAGGTAAGTTCCAAGGGTCACTAAGCTGGAAGGAGGAGGTACAAAGCTCTTTAATTTATTCTTTAAGGTTACGGGGTTTTTCTTGTACTTAAACCTTAGGTTATTCACAAGTTTCAGTTTCTGGGATGAAACTAACTTTATTTCAATTTTAATCCTTAAGAATGCTGTACTTTCGGGGAGATTGTAAGGAGGCCTTAATCTTGTGTAATTTGGTAACTCTATTTTAGTAAAACTTGGTATACCCTTTTTCTAATAGATCATAAATAAGGCGACAATTTCAAATTAGCTTGAAATCGAAATAACTTCGCTTTGCGTAACTAGTCATAAATCTTGTAATGACATTTCTTTGTTCAAGTACCGAACAACTTTTGAACCCATGATAAATATTTGAAGGCCTAATTTAGACCAGTTTTGGTATGAAACAAAGAGGAATGCAAGGCCTCAAAAAACTGGAAAAAAAACTACTGTTTAACAAAAAGGTTGGTGATTGGCGAAAAGAACGGGGGAAAGGTCGTTAATCGAGTCAAGTACCAAGTTGAATATAAATCGCGGATCAGAGACAAATCGGGGAGTTTGCCTCGGAACGAAGGAACATGAGTAAGTGAAGTACTTTTTAACTAGGATAAAAAGCTACTACTAGCCTGTATAAATTTCCCTTTGAGAATAAAATTGAGATAAGAAATAAACTTCTGAAAGATTTTTGTCATCTTGGCTAGATCAAGCTAAATAGATTTAATACTTATATTGGTGACATAAACTGGTACTGGAGTCAAAACAGAAATTCCATTAGAGGATAGTCAATAGACTTATGAAGGGTTTATCAATTAAAGAATGTGTAATCTAACCAAAAAGGATTAGCAGCAGAGAAATTCGCGCAAAAATAGCTTAGGAATCTAGAAATTATATTATATTTTGGTGATTTGGGTTTATAATTCGGTTAGAGTATATAAATTAACCAAGGCTTGGGCACTCTAGACAAAGGACAGCATTCTTAAGGATTAAAATAGAAATAAAATTAGTTTCGTCCCACACACTGGAACTTACGAATAACCTAAGGTTTAACTACAAGAAAAACCCCTTAACCTTAAAGAATAAATTAAAGAGCTTTGTGCCTCCTCCTTCCAGCTTAGTGACCCTTGTAACTTACTTGGCGTTTATTAAAATCTTATATATAAGAAGATTGGAACTACAGGACATTACAATATTCCTCCCCTGGTGTATTTTCTGACCTTTATCTGAAAGTGGGATTCCATTCCTCTTTTTTAGGAACTCTTGAATTTCTCAACCCGTGAAAATATTATATAAAGGCGGTCTTGATTTTTTACAGATAAGATAGGGAAGAAAGGGGAATTAAGTTCTCAGATTAAGAATTTCAATCTCTTCCATCCAAATAGATTCAATTTTCTCTGGTAAAGTTTGAGTTTATCAAAGTTCCAAAGAGCATTAACCTCTTTTCCAAGATATACACATAAGAGCTTGGTTTAGTTTAAACAAAGAATTTGATATCTAATAGAAGGGTTATTCCTAGTTTTCGAGAATTAATAATTCGAAGCAAAGAATTTTAATTACCTTGGTACCCAGGCCTTGTCTAATTATTCAAGAGTTACACTTGCGATTAGAAGCATTGATATCCTAGAACTAAATTAATCTTTTTTTAGTAGACATTCGTGGATTGAACAGCAGACCCACACAATCATAGGCAGCGCAATAGCGCTGCCTAAGTAAAGAACGAGGCTGGCACAATGTATTATTTATTTTTTTTTCTATACCCGGGCACTTCGTAACGAAGGAATTGGCGTAGAAACTTCAAAAATGGCTTATTGGATTGGAAGATTGGAGTAGCTAGTGCCTTTTTGTGAAAGTGATTGGAGGGCAACGAGCCCCCCCCCAACACACACACACATCATTCCCCCAAACGCATCCAATCAAAATTATGAAATATCCATTTTCTTCAGCGTAGTTGATTTCTAAATAGAAAATATGTTTTTGAGGAGAACACTCCCCCACAACCCTCGGGGCAAGGGTTTTAAGTTATGCCCTGAGGGCATATAAGAACGATGTTGCCACAATGTATTATTTATTATTTTTTTGCCTTTAGACCAGGGCACTTCGTATCGAAGAACTTGTCGTAGAAACTCCGAAAAGGGCTCATTCAATTGGAAATCGGAGTGGCCTGTGCCCTTTTTAATAGTCGAAAGTGATTGGAAGGCAACTAACACCCTTTCTGTCCCCACCATATACCGAAACATATCCAATCAAAATTTTGAGATAGCCATTTTGTTCAGCGTAGTTGATTTCCAAATAGAAAATATGTTTTTGAGGAGGACACTCCCCCACAACCCTCAGGGCAAGGGTTGTAAGTTATGCCCTGGGGGTATATGAGGTTTTTATAGAAGGCGTTGTCGTAGAAACTTCAAAAAAGGTTCATTACATTGGAAATTAAAAGGGCTAGTGCCGTTTTTAATAGTTGAAAGTGATTGGAGGGCAACTACCCCCCCTCTCATGCCCACCTTTTCCCCAAACATATCCAATCAAAATTTTAAGATAGCTATTTTGTTCAACTTAGTTGAAAGTTCTGGAAATTAGGTCTTTGAGGATGACAAACCCCCACAGCTCTCCGGGCAAGGGTGGAAAGTCATGCCCTGGGGGCATATAAGGTTTTTATAGAACGCGTTGTCGTAGAAACTTCAAAAAGGCCTCATTTGATTGGAAATTCAAATGGCTAGCGCCCTTTTTAATAGTTGAAAGTGATTGGAAGGCAACTAACACCCCATACATGCCCACCATTTCCCCAAACTCATCCAATCTAAATTTTGAGATAGCCTTTTTGTTCCACTCAGTTTAAAGTTCAGGAAATTAAACCTTTGAGCAGGACACCCCAGGGGTATATACCCCAGGGGTATATAACTTTTCATTGGAATTTTTGTCCTAAAAACTTGAAAAAGGGCTCATTCGATTGGAAATTCAAAGGTCTAATGCCCTTTTTAATTGTCAAAAGGGATTTGAGGGCAACTAACACCCCTCTCACGGCCACCTTTTCCCCAAACACATCCAATCAGAATTTCTAGATAGCCATTTCGTTCAGCGTCGTTGATTTTCAGATAGAAATTATGTTGTTGAGGAGGACAATCCCCCACAGCCCTTAGGGCAAGGGTTGTAAGTCATACCCTGGGGGCATATAAGGTTTATATAGAAAGCTTTGCCATAGAAACTTCAAAAAAGGCTCATTTGACTGGAAATTCAAAGGTCTAGTGCCCTTTTTATTAGTCGAAAGCGATTGGAGGGAAACTATCCCCCCCTCTCACGCCCACCTTTTCCCCAAACACATCCAATCAAAATTTTAAGATATCCATTTTGTTCCACGTAGTTGAAACTTCTGGAAATTAGGTCTTTCAGGATGGCAACCCCCCCCCCATCCCTCAAAGCAAGGGTTGTAAGTTATGCACTTGGGGCATATAAGGTGTCTATAGAACGCGTTGTCGTAGAAATTTCAAAAAGGACTCATTCCATTGGAAATTGAAATGGCCATTGCCCTATTAATAGTCGAAAGGGTTGGAAGGTAACTAATACCCATTCCACGCCAACCATTTCCCCAAAAACATCCAATGGAAATTTTGAGATAAACATTTTTTCCACGCAGTTTAAAGTTCAGGAAATTATACCTTTGATTAGAACACTCCCCACACAGTCTTCAGGACAAGGGTTATAAGTTATGCCCTGGGGGCATATAAGTTTTTATTGAAATATTTGTCATAGAAACTTGAAAAAAGGGCTCATTCGATTAGAAATTCAAACGGCTAGTGCCCTTTTTAATAGTCTCGAAAGTTATTCGAGGGCAACTAGCCCCCCTCTCTCGCCCACCTTTTCCCAAAACACATCCAATCAAAATTTTTAGAGAGCCATTTTATTCAATGTAGTTGAAAGTTTCGGAAATTAGGTGTTTCAGGATGACATCGCCTCCACCCTCACAGCCCTCAGGGCAAGGGTCGTAAGTTATGCCTTGGGGGCATGTGAGGTTTATATAGAAAGTGATGTTGTAGAAACTTCAAAAAGGGCCCATTCAATTGGAAATTGAAAGGGCTAGTGCCCTTTTAATAACCAAAAGTGATTGTATTACAACTAGCCCCTCTCTCAGGCCCACCATTTCCCCAAACACATGCAATCAACATTTTTGAGACATCCATTTTGTTCAATTTAGTCGAAAAATCTGGAAATTAGGTCTTTTAGGATGATAAACGCATCACAGCCCTCAGTGCAAGGGCTGTAAGTTATGCCCTGGGGGCTTATAAGGTTTATATATAAAGTTGTTGTAGGAATTTCAAAAAAGGGCTCATTTCCCCAAACACATTCAATCAAAGTTTAGAGATAGCCATTTTGTTCAACATAGTTGACAGTTCTGGAAATTATGTAGTTAAGGATGGCAAGCCCCCCAGAGCCCCCATGGCAAAAGTTGTAAGTTATGCCTTGGGGGCATATAAGGTTTTTATAGATAGAGTTGTCGAAAAATTTCAAAAAAGCCTCATTTAATTAGAAATTGAGAGGGCTAGTGCCCTCTTTAATAGTTGAAAGTGATTGGAGGGTAACTAACCCCCCTCTCACGCCCACCAATCACCCAAACACATCCAATCAAAATGTTCAGATGGTCATTTTGTTCAACGTTGCAGAAAGTTCTGGAAATTAGGTCTTTGAGTATGACACCCCCCCACCCCTCAGGGCAAGGGTTGTAAGTTATGCCTTTTCGGCAGATAAGGTTTTTATTGAAAGTGTTGCCTTTTTAATAGTTGAAAGAGATTGGAGAGCAGCTAAAGCCCCTCTCACATCCACCAGTTTCCCAGACAAATCCAATCAAAATTTTGAGATAGCCATTTTCTTTAACGTAGTTGAAAGTTCTGGAAATTAGGTCTTAGAGGATGACAACCACCCTCACAGCCCTTAGGACAAGGGTTTGTAATTTATGCCCTGGGGGTATATAAGGTATATATAACTGAAAGGCCTTGTGCCCTTTTTAATAGTCGAAAGTTATTGGAAGGCTTGACATTCTTATAGTAAAGATCGATATGGTTATAATGTATTATTTTATTGCTGTTGTTGTTGTTTAGACCAGGGCCCTTCGTATCAAAGGAGTTATCGTAGAAGCTTCGAACAGGACTCATTTGATTAAAAATAGAAAGGGCTGATGCCCTTTTTAATAGTCGAAAGTGATTGGATGGAAACTAATCCCAAGACCCACGCCCACCCTCCCATTTGCCTTTATGTTTAAAAACTAAATGTTGCCTTAAGATTAAATAAAATTACACTGTGTTAATGCTACTTCCCATTAAGGCGTCTCAGCAGTATCCCAAGAACGACTGAGGGTATTATGTTCAAACTTTTGGGGCTACTTCTGCTCTTAAAATTTAACCAAATCAAAATAGCGTAAGTGTATCCAAGCTATCAAAGAAATTATATAGATTTTTTGCGAATGGTATCAAGTTTTCCATTTCAGGTCAACTAGATGAGGTATGAAACTAAATTAAACACTACTATTTGTAACCAGATTTTTAAAAGGGTCTGTGTTGGTTAAAAATTGCTGAAAATTTTTCTCCAGCATACAAATAGCAGGCCAAACTTTAAAGTCTTAAAAAACGAAAAGATTTAAAGTATTATTTTCTTTTTCCCTGAAAAGTCCCTGAAAGTGTCAATATAAAACGAACAGAAATTAATTAAAAAAAAAACTTTTTCACAAGACAAGTTTTTCAAAGAAAAGTAAAGAACTCCATTAATGATAAAATGAGCAAAAATTAAATCATATAATCTACCAAGCATGAAACTACCACAAAACAGCATCGATGAATAAATGAAACCCAAACCGAACAGAAATTACAATAAATAACCGAGTCAAACCCAAAACGAACAGAAATTAACATAAGTTGGGCTCAAAACCCCTACGCCTTCCCAAGGCCATAACATAATTTGCACTTTACTAAAAAAAATACAAATGAACGTGCATTGTCTGTCGAATATACATATACTGATATTTAGTAATCGAAATGTTAATATTATTTGATTTATTAAAGTTATAAAAGTAAAAACATTTGAAAAAAGTTTGAGAAAGTGCTCATTTAAGCAATATAACTTGACTTGAAAGGAAGGTTAGACAGTTTTACCTTCCTAGAGCTCTTTCTTTCTTCTCTTTTTCTTTCTCTTTGTTACAAGTTCCAGTGTCCGTATCGTCTGTAGCTTGCTTAAATCTTTTTTAATACTAGTGTCATAAGTTAATCACCTTCAAAAGTGTAATCATACTATTAGCCTTGAGGGTTAATTTAAATCGAGATATTGAACTAATTCTTACGCAATTTATAAACTAACTCATTTTAGTAGTTTAAAACAATTTAAAGGTTCAAAATGTTTCCCACATTAAGAGTTTATAAAGATAGAACCATCATGAGTTCAAATGAAAACAAAATCAAACAGTTAGAAATTGCACTACAACATCACAGTCCAGAATAAACGCTCTAGAAGGACTATATAAAGATGCCACCGTCACAAGTAGGCTTCAAAATCTATTTGTAGAAAAGGCCCCTCCCATCTCGCTACTAACATGTCCAAATGAAATCTATTCGTGGGTTACGACCCTTAAACAAATACAAAGGAGTTTAGAAAAAATGATATTGCTATGATTAATCAAGCTATATGCTATACAGGAGGAGAAATCCAGAGATTTGCAACGAGTTTAGACATTTCAAAAATCACAGATTTAGACCATTTAGAAAGACTTCTAAAAGAAGCCTTTTTACATGAAAAATCTGCCGCACATAAACTGCAAGAACTTCTATCCGAGAAAGAAAGGCCATCTGAGCTGGTACACCAATTTTACTCCCGAATTAGTAGAAAGGCACTAGAGTGTGCAAAAAATTTTCCTGGTATAAGGGCAGATGATATAATTATTAGTATTTTTAAAAGTGGTATGGTCCCTTTAATTGGAAGGAAAGTTCATGAACAAACTAAAGCAACAGACGACAAAGATGAATTATTAGCGCTGGCAAAGAGATTTGAATCGATTGATTTAATGTATAGGGACTCCTCAGACATGTCTTTGGGAGCAACGGTGGTTGACTAAGGAGACAAGACTTCCTCTGGAGAAAAAAGAGATAACTCCAGAGTAGAATTTCAAAACGTAGGAAATTATAAACACAACAAAAAAAAATGTTTGAACTGTGGGAAGTCCAGCTATTTTAGAATAGATATGTCAAGACCAACTAGGGGCAATTATCCCAGGAATAAATTTAGTGAAAGAAAAAACAATCGCATAAAATGCTGGACTTGCGGGAGTCCACATAGACAATCAGAATGTGAAAAACCTCTGACGTGTGGCCGCTGTAGAGAAACAGGTCACAAAGCAAAATATTGTTTAGCTCCAGCAACTATAAGACAACCCCAAGAAAATTTTTAGGGCAATTTTTGCCGAATGTACTGTTGCCGCCGGGCAATGTTTAGGGAACCACTGGAATACACAGGCCCAGATTACTTAGTTTGTAAATATAGGTTAACTGTTAGGAGTAGACCCAGCATAACTAAGAGTCACGGACATATCATGACAGGGAGTCATGTACTTCAGAAGGAGGTTGAGAGGACACCTCTCAAGGATGAAAAAATGGGTTGCTCCACCTCTTAAAGATACAAAATAGGGTTCCGTCCCTCTCTTAAGGAAGAAAAAAAGGTTTGCATCCATAGGGATACGAAAAAGGGTTGCATCCCAGCGCACAAAGGTTGCATATGCATATACTCACAGAGTATTCATGATCATGAACCTGGATTGGAGTCTCCCAGGCTAAAAATTGAGACAAAGAAGGCTAGCACATTACTGAAATGGCTTTTAAAGTAAGTAGGATACCGAAAAATTTCCAAGATTTGGCATTTTGGGTAGAACTCGGAACCAGGAATTTCGAATTTAGGAAAGAAAGGAAATCCCATTTGTGTTCGGAAAAGGTTAGGAGATCTCCATTTGGTTCCCGTGAATGGCTTAATGTATACACTGGATGACTCTGACGATAAAAAAGATAAGATCAATTTATAAAAAAACTCGTTAATGGAGTAATCCGTCTCCTGTATTCAAGTCCTTTTTTTGGGGGGAGGGACAAGATGGGAGCTGTCAAAACTTTAAATAAATTAAGACAATATGGTGTCTTTGGAAATATGTACTGCCAGGTTGAAGAAGCAGCAAAGAAGTATGACATCTGTTAGAGAGAAGATAAAGTTAGTTGTAGTTACCCCACCCTTAGAGAAAATATTTTCACTCGTGACCTCTTTGATATTCGGTCAATTGATACCAGTGGAAAATCACAACTTATGGCGAATAATGACCAATTCACATTAGTAAAAATATAGTAATAGCACCATCTAAAGAAATAATAAGACTAAATCGTTTTGCCCTTTGGATTGAGAATACTGTTGAAAATAAAAGGCACTGCCGATAGGAATTAAAATATCCGTCAAAAATAGGATATAGATTATGGAAATTACATAAAACTACGCCTTGTAACTTAGCCACATACTAACTTGTACTAGTAATAAATTGTGGTTTTTCTGTCTCCAACAAAGAAGATGTGTTCAGAATGTTTTGAAAGGTTCAAATTTTCATAAGTCGTAATTTCTGTTGTTACTGGACCGTTTGGCACCTTTAAATACTTTTTCGAGTATTCACTTATAATTTAAAAAAAAATTGCGAATACGGTTTGAAAAGGCCCAAATAAGAAAATAAAATTCAGCTGTTCGTAAAGGTCAATTAATATATCAGTAACCTATCTAGTACTTTCAAAAATACATGAAAAAATACATTGAAATTGCTGTTGTTTTCAATTACACATGAAAATATACATTGGAATTGCGCAAGAAAAACCCATGCTTGAGACACTCAATTACACAATGAATGTACGTCATGAGTTCACGTGTACATTCTTAAAAAAAAAAAAAAAAAAAAAAAAAAAAAAAAAAAAAAAAAAAAAAAAAAAAAAAAAACTGGTATGATATAAAGAACCCACATTTTTTAATTGTTTGATTGACGTGTTTGGGGTGATTATGTTTCTTGGCACCTTTTCAGAGCATGTACTTATGGATACCTTTCCAAGCAAGATGGTTAAACATGCTTTTACAATCGGAAATGTTTGATTAACATTTGCAAAAAAGGGGTAATGGGATTTGCGAATTGGAGGAGATGGGGTGATTGTGTACTGTATAATACACAAGTGATGTTTTGGAGAGTATTGTCAATTTAAAATAGTTTAGAAATAAAAAAATTTAACAAGAAATGGTTGAAAAGTGTTTTGAGGGAGATGGATTGCATGGAGGGTTGAGTTGCACGAGGGTTCAGTTAAAGGGGGTACAGTTACACGGGAGTTTAGTTAAATGGGGTCGAGTTGCACGAGGGTTCAGTAGCACGAGGGTTCAGTAGCACGGGGGTTCAGTTGTACGGGGTTTCGGTTATACAG
This sequence comes from Artemia sinica, assembly GCA_027921565.1. NCBI lineage: Eukaryota > Metazoa > Arthropoda > Branchiopoda > Anostraca > Artemiidae > Artemia > Artemia sinica. Next base: position 13,511,623 of record CM051265.1, on the reverse strand, counting down.
GGGTTCAGTTACATGGGGATTAGTTATATGCGGTTGAGTTGCATAGTCTCGTTGGAAAAAATTGGAGTTCATACTTAAACAGTTCTATTAAGAGCTATTGCTATGGAAATGGCTCATTTTTGAATCGAAACTATGCTTTTCTGACTGAAGATACACATTTGTATCAGAAAATGTGAAAATATACACAATTGAAACAGAGAAGTGTGTTTTGACGATATTTCGTCTGAAAAATAGGAGTTCACGCTTAAAAAGTTCTATTAAGAGCTATTTTTATGGAAATGCTTTTACAATCGGAAATGTTTGATTAACATTTGCAAAAAAGGGGTAATGGGATTTGCGAATTGGAGGAGATGGGGTGATTGTGTACTGTATAATAAACAAGTGATGTTTTGGAGAGTATTGTCAATTTAAAATTGTTTAGAAATAAAAAAAATTTAACAAGAAATGGCTGAAAAGTGTTTTGAGGGAGACGGGTTGCATGGAGGGTTGAGTTGCACGAGGGTTCAGTTAAAGGGGGTACAGTTACACGGGGGTTTAGTTAAATGGGGTTGAGTTGCACGAGGGTTCAGTAGCACGAGGGTTCAGTAGCACGAGGGGGGGGGGGTTCAGGTGTACGGGGTTTCGGTTATACAGGGGTTCAGTTACATGGGGGTTCAGCTGCACGGGGGTTTAGTTTAATGGGGAATTGAGTTGCACGGAAGTTGAGTTGCACGAGGGTTCAGTTGCACGGGGGGTTCAGTTACATGCGGATTCAGTTACACGGGGATTAGTTAAATGCGGTTGAGTTGCATAGTCTCGTTGGAAAAATTGGAGTTCATACTTAAACAGTTCTATTAAGAGCTATTGCTATGGAAATGGCTCATTTTTGAATCGAAACTATGCTTTTCTGACTGAAGATACACATTTGAATCAGAAAACGTGAAAATGTACACAATTGTAACAGAGAAGTGTGTTTTGACGATATTTTCTATAATTTCGTCTGAAAAATAGGAGTTCACGCTTAAAAAGTTCTATTAAGAGCTATTTTTATGGAAATGCTTTTACATTCGGAAATGTTTGATTAACATTTGCAAAGAAGGGGTAATGGGATTTGCGAATTGGAGGAGATGGGGTGATTGTGTACTGTATAATACACAAGTGATGTTTTGGAGAGTATTGTTAATTTAAAATAGTTTAGAAATAAAAAAATTTAACAAGAAAGGGCTGAAAAGTGTTTTGAGGGAGATTGGTTGCATGGAAGGTTGAGTTGCACGAGGGTTCAGTTAAAGGGGTACAGTTACACGGGGGTTTAGTTAAATGGGGTCGAGTTGCACGAGGGCTCAGTAGCACGAGGGTTCAGTAGCACGGGGGGTTCAGTTGTACGGGGTTTCGGTTATACAGGGGTTCAGTTACATGGGGGGTTCAGTTGCACAGGGGTTTAGTTAAATGGGGATTGAGTTGCACGGGAGTTGAGTTGCACGAGGGTTCAGTTGCACGGGGGTTCAGTTACATGCGGATTCAGTTACACGGGGATTAGTTAAATGCGGTTGAGTTGCATAGTCTCGTTGGAAAAAATTGGAGTTCATACTTAAACAGTTCTATTAAGAGCTATTGCTATGGAAATGGCTCATTTTTGAATCGAAACTATGCTTTTCTGACTGAAGATACAAATTTGAATCAGAAAATGTGAAAATATAAACAATTGAAACAGAGAAGTGTGTTTTGACAATATTTTCTATAATTTCGTCTGAAAAATAGGAGTTCACGCTTAAAAAGTTCTATAAGAGCTATTTTTATGGAAATGCTTTTACAATCGGAAATGTTTGATTAACATTTGCAAAAAAGGGGTAATGGGATTTGCGAACTGGAGGAGATGGGGTGATTGTGTACTGTATAATACACAAGTGATGTTTTGGAGAGTATTGTCAATTTAAAATAGTTTAGAAATAAAAAAAATCAACAAGAAATGGCTGAAAAGTATTTTGAGGGAGATGGGTTGCATGGAGGGTTGAGTTTCACGAGGGTTCAGTTAAAGGGGGTACAGTTACACGGGGGTTTAGTTAAATGGGGTCGAGTTGCACGAGGGTTCAGTAGCACGAGGGTTCAGTAGCACGGGGGTTCAGTTGTACGGGGTTTCGGTTATACAGGGGTTCAGTTACATGGTGGGTTCAGTTGCACGGGGGTTTAGTTAAAAGGGGCTTGAGTTGCACGGGAGTTGAGTTGCACGAGGGTTCAGTTGCACGGGGGTTCAGTTACATGCGGATTCAGTTACACGGGGATTAGTTAAATGCGGTTGAGTTGCATAGTCTCGTTGGAAAAAATTGGAGTTCATACTTAAACAGTTCTATTAAGAGCTATTGCTATGGAAATGGCTCATTTTTGAATCGAAACTATGCTTTTCTGACTGAAGATACACATTTGAATCAGAAAATGTGAAAATGTACACAATTGAAACAGAGAAGTGTGTTTTGACGATATTTTCTATAATTTCGTCTGAAAAATAGGAGTTCACGCTTAAAAAGTTCTATTAAGAGCTATTTTTATGGAAATGCTTTTACAATCGGAAATGTTTGATTAACATTTGCAAAAAAGGGGTAATGGGATTTGCGAATTGGAGGAGATGGGGTGATTGTGTACTGTATAATACACAAGTGATGTTTTGGAGAGTATTGTCAATTTAAAATAGTTTAGAAATAAAAAAAAATTAACAAGAAATGGCTGAAAAGTGTTTTGAGGGAGATGGGTTGCATGGAGGGTTGAGTTGCACAAGGGTTCAGTTAAAGGGGGTGCAGTTACACGGGGGTTTAGTTAAATTGAGTTTTGTGGCTGGTGTGGAAAAATGGTACTTGTTAAATATTCGGGTAAACATACGACTAAGAAACGCTTCACTATAGATAAGGCTATTGTGTTTTTCTGAACTTTCTAAGGCGGGGGTAACTATTTAGTTTAAATAATTCTAGGACGAATTGAGTTTTATGGATGGTATAGAAAAATGGTACTTGTTAAATATTCGGGTAAACATACGACTAAGAAACGCTTCACTATAAATAAAGCTATCGTGTTTTTTCCGAACTTTCTAGGACGGGGGTAACTATTTAGTTTAAATAATTCTAGGAGGAATTGAGTTTTATGGATGGTATGGAAAAATTGTACTTGTTAAACATTCGGGTAAACATACGACTAAGAAACACTTCACTATAAATAAGGCTATTGTGTTTTTCCGAACTTTCTAGGGAGGGGTAACTATTTAGTTTAAATAATTCTAGGAGGAATTGAGTTTTGTGGCTGGTGTGGAAAAATGGTACTTGTTAAATATTCGGGTAAACATACGACTAAGAAACGCTTCACTATAAATAAGGCTATTGTGTTTTTCTGAACTTTCTAGGGCGGGGGTAAGTATTTAGTTTAAATAATTCTAGGAGGAATTGATTTTTGTGGGTGGTACGGAAAAATGGTACATGTTAAATATTCGGGTAAACATTTGACTATAAATAAGGCTATTGTGTCTTTCTGAACTTTCTGTGAGAGGCGGGGGTAAGTATTTAGTTTAAATAATTCTAGTAGGAATCGAGTTTTGTGGCTGATGCGGGAAAAATGGTACGTGTGGGGTAAATTAAGTTTTGAGGGGGTAAAAATGGTAGTTATTTAGTACCCAGTAAACAGGTGACTTGAAATGCTTCATTAGAAATACTTTATTGCTAATGATACCTCCTCGACAGATATTTTTTTATTGTATTTTATAGCTATTAGCCAAACGTTGCTCTGTGTTTGTCACACCAACTAGTAAATATTTATCGGGGTTTTATTTTTTCTGTTCAATTATTTTCAGTGTAAGCCAATATAATTACCTCGTTCTTTTATTCTAACTTAACTTGTAGGAATAGGACTTCTAGAATAAGGATTCATTCCCTCGACTAAATCAGTTTATTCATGTAAAATGGTGAACAAAAGACTATTAATTCTCCGTATTCTTCTTCTTCTTCTTCTTCTTATCTAGCTAAACGTTACGCTGTGTTTGTCACACCAACTAGTAAATATTTATCGGGGCTTTTATTTTTTCCGTTCAATTATTTTCAGTGTAAGCCAATATAATGCTAGAGGGAGTAAAAATGGTTGTTATTTAGTATCTGGTAAACAGGTGAATTGATATGCTTCATTAGAAGTAGGTTATTACTAATGATACCTCCTCGACAGATATTTTTATGGCTATAAAAATTGTGCTCTATGCTTGCCCAGAGACACGGTGTGGCTTTCCCACTATTGCTCTATGGTCGGTTATCGACACTACCTAGTTTATTGCATGCATTAAATCAGTATTTTTTACACAGTGGAACGATAAACACATAACTAATATCTCTAAAAAAGCAAAGATGAAGCATTTTAAGAAAGTGTGTTCACATGATAGTGTTATTGTAGCATTGAATGCTGACACGGAGAAGTATTTAAACTATGAAATAAGTACAAGTGGTAGCACTATCGGAAACGTATGCGTGTATTTTCATGACAGTAAGGAATTGAATTTCTTTGGAGTTCCAAAAAAATTCAATTCTTATGATGGTGGATATGCGAGATTGAGATCTCCGGAGATGATTGCACTCAAAGAGAATGCCAACATAAAAATAAAAGTTGATAAAGAGGGGCATCTTCTTGCTAGTGCTTGTGGTAACATGTTACCCAGTGTTAAACCATATTGTCAGCTTTCGGGTATTAGCATTCAAATGAAAGCAAAGACGAAAAGAAAGGCCTACTCTTCTACTAATATCATAAACCATATCCTGTCTACGTGCCGGAACTGTTACCTGTGTAAAAATAGTGTGATAATAGACGGTGAAATTGCTAGAAAAATAAAAAGGGCATTGGCAGAAAATATCACTAAGGAATATAAAGATGAATCAATGAAAAACAAAGTACCAGCAAACGTTACTGCCATTGATCAAACAGTCAATGAATCAAATAATACCAAAGACGAAAAGCATATTGAACCTGTCGATGACACACCTATAAAAATTGTGTATGAGTCAAAATGGAATAATGATTATTCTACTGATTACGAACTAAGAGAAGACAATAGCTATAGTATCAAGAGAGAACATGATGAACCATTTTATGGAACAGATTCAAAATGTCCAAAGTTGTTCATTGATATTAATAATGTATAATAATATATATTTTTTGTATTAATATTCTACATGACATTATTTCATTAAAAATATATTATACATTACATTGTTATGTGTTCATTATTTTTAGAGTAAGCTAGCATATCGAACGTTTAGAATGTCTATTGAAACATCGGAGATGTAAGAAAAGGAATTTACATACAACATATATCGGATAGATAGGTTAACATAGAGAAAATCTAAGTATAAGAATGAATAAATTCTCTATCAACATCCATTGACAGATACTTGAGATAGCATTGACAAAATCAAAGTATCAGAGTGAATAAGTTCCTTATCGATGTCTTTTGACAGATACATTTGATAACATTGACATAATTTAAGTTTCAAATTGAACAAATTCTTCATTAACATTCTTTATCGATATCATATGTCAGATACGTTGGATAACATTGACAAAATCAATTTATTAGAATGAATAAATTCTCTACCATCATCCATTGTCGGATTTCTCATTATGAAAAAATTGTAAGTAAGTAAGTAAGTAGCAAACTGTTTCTTGAATTCAACTCATGGATACACAACACAGATATTATAAAAAAAAATTGTAATTTCCAGGCTTCATTTGCATGCAATAGATACCGAGAGTTCTATGACTCCTCCCCGCAGTGAATTCTAAGGGTTTTATGACTCCTCCCCACAATGAATTCAGATGGTTTTAGGACTCATCCCCCTAGCCATAACTCCATTCAACCTTGAGCGAAGGTATAAAAATTTGATGAAGTATTTTTCTACTTAACAACTAAATTAATACCTTCCAAGATGATAGGACTGTATGACACAGAATTTATCGGTTTGAAAAAATCATCTGGTGGTGTTATATTCGAATGTGCATTTTTATTATTGTCTATGGAACTCGGAGAAATTGACTGTTATCATTGGATAGTGAACTATAACATGTTTGAGTATGATAAAAGCTTGTGGAGTACTACATTACGTCATATAAACAGACTGGGATTCTACGATAGAGTGATTACACCACTTAATAATGCTGGTCAGGAACTGAGAAATGTTCAGGAGGAAGTCAGTGAAATTTGCAGCTTTTTCGGGGTTGAAGCACTCTACGTAAAGGGCAACGTACCTACAGATAAAGTTTTAATTCAAGAGTGTGACCCTAGGATTCCACTTTTCAATCTAGAAGAGTTTAAGTGTCCTAAATTTGAAGGGGGTTATCACCATCCTGAAGAGGAGGTTAGGTTCTTCGCGCAGTGGATACCTAAGGACATACCTGATCGTGATAAATCCATAAGACATGGTAAAAACTATTCTATATCATGGGACCATCGTTTCTGGATGTTTAAGAGTGAACTCTAAGTACTATTTTTATGTAAACATGTGTTGTTTTTTTTCTCAAAAATCTGTTAATACGTTAAAGCAATAAATATCTTTAAGCTTAAACCGTCTTTATTCTTTAGAATAGTTCTATTCTTTTCATTAAATTGTGAAGAAATTGTAAGTAAGCAACAATCGCTTTCTTGAATTCGCTTCCTGGACACAATACAGATATTTATTTCAAGAAATCATGATAAAATCGGAATTAAGTAATAAACACACACACACACACACACACACACACACACACACACACACACACACACACACACACACACACACAAACACACACACACACCACACACACACACACACACACACACACACACACACACACACACACACACACACACACACACACACACACACACACACACACACACACACACCACACACACACACACACACACACACACACACACACACACACACACACACACACACACACATTGTTACTTACTTACAATTTTTTCATAATTTCCTGAATGAAATTTCTGCATTGTGTATCCAATAGGTGAAAACAATAAAGAGTTTATTACTTACTTCCGATTTTATCATGATTTCTTGAATTAAATATCTGTATTGTGTCCAGGAAGCGAATTCAAGAAAGCGATTGTTGCTTACTTACAATTTCTTCACAATTTAATGAAAAGAATAGAACTATTCTAAAGAATAAAAACGGTTTAAGCTGAAAGATATTTATTGCTTTAACGTATTAACAGATTTTTTGAGAAAAAAAAACAACACATGTTTACATACAAATAGTACTTAGAGTTCACTCTTAAACATCCAGAAACGATGGTCCCATGATATAGAATAGTTTTTACCATGTCTTATGGATTTATCACGATCAGGTATGTCCTTAGGTATCCACTGCGCGAAGAACCTAACCTCGTCTTCAGGACGGTGATAACCACCTTCAAATTTAGGACACTTAAACTCTTCTAGATTGAAAAGTGGAATCCTAGGGTCACACTTTTGAATTAAAACTTTATCTGTAGGTACGTTGGCCTTTACGTAGAGTGCTTTAACCCCGAAAAAGCTGCAAATTTCACTGACTTCCTCCTGAACATTTCTTAGTTCCTGACCAGCATTAGTAAGTGGTGTAATCACTCTATCGTAGAATCCCAGTCTGTTTATATGACGTAATGTAGTAATCCAAAAGCTTTTATCATACTCAAACATGTTATAGTTCACTATCCAATGATAACAGTCAATTTCTTCGAATTCCATAGACAATAATAAAAATGCACATTCGAATATAACACCACAAGATGATTTTTTCAAACCGATAAATTCTGTGTCATACAGTCCTATCATCTTGGAAGGTATTAATGTAGTTGTTAAGTAGAAAAATACTTCATCAAACTTTTATACCTTCGCTCAAGGTTGAATGGAGTTATGGCTAGGGGGATGAGTCCTAAAACCATCTGAATTCATTGTGGGGAGGAGTCATAAAACCCTTAGAATTCACTGCGGGGAGGAGTCATAGAACTCTCGGTATCAATTGCATGCAAATGAAGTCTGGAAATTACAATTTTTTTTATAATATCTGTGTTGTGTATCCATGAGTTGAATTCAAGAAAGAGTTTGCTACTTACTTACTTACTTACAATTTTTTTTCATAATGAGAAATCCGACAATGGATGATGGTAGAGAATTTATTCATTCTAATAAATTGATTTTGTCAATGTTATCCCACGTATCCGACATATGATATCGATAAAGAATGTTAATCAAGAATTTGTTCAATTTGATACTTAAATTATGTCAGTGTTATCAAACGTATCTGTCAAAAGACATCGATAAAGAACTTATTCACTCTGATACTTTGATTTTGTCAATGCTATCCCAAGTATCTGTCAATGGATGTTGATAGAGAATTTATTCATTCTTATACTTAGATTTTCTCTATGTTAACCTATCTATTCGATATATGTTGTATGTAAATTCCTTTTCTTACATCTCCGATGTTTTAATAGACATTCTAAACGTTCGATATGCTAGCTTACTCTAAAAATAATGAACACATAACAATGTAATGCATAATATATTTTTAATGAAATAATTTCATGTAGAATATTAATACAAAAAATATATATTATTATACATTATTAATATCAATGAACAACTTTGGACATTTTGAATCTGTTCCATAAAATGGTTCACCATGTTCTCTCTTGATACTATAGCTATTGTCTTTTCTTAGTTCGTAATCAGTAGAATAATCATTATTCCATTTTGACTCATACACAATTTTTATAGGTGTGTCATCGACAGGGTCAATATGCTTTTCGTCTTTGGTATTATTTGATTCATTGACTGTTTGATCAATGGCAGTAACGTTTGCTGGTACTTTGTTTTTCATTGATTCATCTTTATATTCCTTAGTGATATTTTCTGCCAATGCCCTTTTTATTTTTCTAGCAATTTCACTGTCTATTATCACACTATTTTTACACAGGTAACAGTTCCGGCACGTAGACAGGATATGGTTTATGATATTAGTAGAAGAGTAGGCCTTTCTTTCGTCTTTGCTTTCATTTGAATGCTAATACCCGAAAGCTGACGATATGGTTTAACACTGGGTAACATGTTACCACAAGCACTAGCAAGAAGATGCCCCTCTTTATCAACTATTATTTTTATGTTGGCATTCTCTTTGAGTGCAACCATCTCCGGAGATCTCAATCTCGCATATCCACCATCATAAGAGTTGAATTTTTTTGGAACTCCAAAGAAATTCAATTCCTTACTGTCATGACAATGCACGCATACGTTTCCGATAGTGCACCACTTGTACTTATTTCATAGTTTAAATACTTCTCCTTGTCAGCATTCAATGCTACAATAACACTATCATGTGAACACTCTTTCTTAAAATGCTTCATCTTCACTTTTTAGAGATATTAGTTATGCGTTTATCGTTCCACTGTGTAAAAAATACTGATTTAATACATGCAATAAACTAGGTAGTGTCGATAACCGGCCATAGAGCAATAGTGGGAAAGCCACACCGTGTCTCTGGGCAAGCATAGAGTACAATTGTTAGAGCCATATAAATATCTGTCGAGGAGGTATCATTAGCAGTAACCTACTTCTAATGAAGCATATCAAGTAACCTGTTTACCGGATACTAAATAACTACCATTTTTACTCCCCCTAGCATTATATTGGCTTACACTGAAAATAATTTAACGGAAAAAATAAAATCCCCGATAAATATTTACTAGTTGGTGTGACAAACACAGCGCAACGTTTAGCTAGATAAGAAGAAGAAGAAGAAGAAGAATACGGAGAATTAATAGTCTTTTGTTCACCATTTTACATGAATAAGCTGATTTAGTCGAGGGAATGAATCCTTATTCTAGAAGTCCTATTCCTACAAGTTAAGTTAGAATAAAAGAATGAGGTAATTTTATTGGCTTACTCTGAAAATAATTGAACAGAAAAAATAAAACCCCGATAAATATTTACTTGTTGGTGTGACAAACACAGAGCAACTTTTGGCTAATAGCTATAAATACAATAAAAAAAATATCTGTCGAGAAGGTATCATTAGCAATAAACTATTTCTAATGAAGCATTTCAAGTCACCTGTTTACCGGGTACTAAATAACTACCATTTTATCCCCTCAAAACTTAATTTACCCCACACGTACCATTTTTTCCGCATCAGCCACAAAACTCAATTCCTCCTAGAATTATTTAAACTAAATACTTACCCCCGCCTCTCATAGAGAGTTCAGAAAGACACAATAGCCTTATTAATAGTCGAAAGTTTACCCGAATATTTAACATGTACCATTTTTCCGTACCACCCACAAAAATCAATTCCTCCTAGAATTATTTAAACTAAATACTTACCCCCGCCCTAGAAAGTTCAGAAAAACACAATAGCCTTATTTACAGTGAAGGGTTTCTTAGTCGTATGTTTACCCGAATATTTAACAAGTACCATTTTTCCACACCAGCCACAAACTCAATTCCTCCTAGAATTATTTAAACTAAATAGTTACCCCCGCCCTAGAAAGTTCGGAAAAACACAATAGCCTTATTTATAGTGAAGAGTTTCTTAGTCGTATGTTTACCCGAATATTTAACGAGTACCATTTTTCCATACCATCCATAAAACTCAATTCCTTCTAGAATTATTTAAACTAAATAGTTACCCCCGTCCTAGAAAGTTCGGAAAAACACGATAGCTTTATTTATAGTGAAGCGTCGCTTAGTCGTATGTTTACCCGAATATTTAACAAGTACCATTTTTCCATACCATCCATAAAACTCAATTCCTCCTAGAATTATTTAAACTAAATAGTTACCCCCGCCCTAGAAAGTTCAGAAAAACACAATAGCCTTATTTATAGTGAAGCGTTTCTTAGTCGTATGTTTACCCGAATATTTAACAAGTACCATTTTTCCCCACCAGCCACAAAACTGAATTTAACTAAACCCCCGTGTAACTGTATCCCCTTTAACTGAACCCTCGTGCAACTCAACCCTCCACGCAACCCATCTCCCTCAAAACACTTTTCAGCCATTTCTTTTTAAATTTTTTTTATTTCTAAACTATTTTAAATTGACAATACTCTCCAAAACATGACTTGTGTATTATACAGTACACAATCACCCCATCTCCTCCAATTCGCAAATTCTATTACCCTTTTTTTTGCAAATGTTAATCAAACATTTCCGATTGTAAAAGCATTTCCATAAAAATAGCTCTTAATAGAACTTTTTAAGCGTGAACTCCTATTTTTCAGACGAAATTATAGAAAATATCGTCAAAACACACTTCTCTGTTTTAATTGTGTACATTTTCACATTTTCTGATTCAAATTTGTATCCTCAGTCAGAAACGCATAGTTTCGATTCAAAATGGGCCATTTCCATAGCAATAGCTCTTAATAGAACTGTTTAAGTATGAACTCCAATTTTTTCCAACGAGACTATGCAACTCAACCGCATTTAACTAATCCCCGTGTAACTGAATCCGCATGTAAATGAACCCCCGTGCAACTGAACCGTCGTGCAACTCAACTCCCGTGCAACTCAAGCCCCATTTAACTAAACCCCCGTGCAAATGAACCCCCCATGTAACTGAACCCCTGTATAACCGAAACCCCGTACAACTGAACCCCCGTGCTACTGAACCCTCGTGCTACTGAACCCTCGTGCAACTCGACCCCATTTAACTAAACCCCCGTGTAACTGTACCCCTTTAACTGAACCCTCGTGCAACTCAACCCTCCATGCAACCCATCTCCCTCAAAACACTTTTCAGCCATTTCTTGTTAAATTTTTTATTTCTAAACTATTTTAAATTGACAATACTCTCCAAAACATCACTTGTGTATTATACAGTTCACAATCACCCCATCTCCTCCAGTTCGCAAATCCCATTACCCCTTTTTTGCAAATGTTAATCAAACATTTCCGATTGTAAAAGCATTTCCATAAAAATAGCTCTTAATAGAACTTTTTAAGCGTGAACTCCTCTTTTTCAGACGAAATTATAGAAAATATCGTCAAAACACACTTCTCTGTTTCAATTGTGTACATTTTCACATTTTCTGATTCAAATGTGTATTTTCAGTCAGAAAAGCATAGTTTCGACTCAAAATGAGCCATTTCCATAGCAATAGCTCTTAATAGAACTGTTTTAAGTATGAACTCCATTTTTTTCCAACGAGACTATGCAACTCAACCGCATTTAACTAATCCCCGTGTAACTGAATCCGCATGTAACTGAAACCCTGTTCAACTGAACCCTCGTGCAACTCAACTCCCGTGCAACTCAATCCCCATTTAACTAAACCCCTGTGCAACTGAACCCCTCAAGTAACTGAACCCCTGTATAACCGAAACCCCGTACAACTGAACCCCCCGTGCTACTGAACCCTCGTGCTACTGAACCCTCGTGCAACTCGACCCCATTTAACTAGACCCACGTGTAACTGTACCCCTTTAACTGAACCCTCGTGCAACTCAACCCTCCATGCAACCCATCTCCCTCAAAACACTTTTCAGCCATTTCTTGTTAAATTTTTTTTATTTCTAAACTATTTTAAATTGACAATACTCTCCAAAACATCACTTGTGTATTATACAGTACACAATCACCCCATCTCCTCCAATTCGAAAATCCCATTACCCCTTTTATGCAAATGTTAATCAAACATTTCCGAATGTAAAAGCATTTCCATAAAAATAGCTCTTAATAGAACTTTTTAAGCGTGAACTCTTATTTTTCAGACGAAATTATAGAAAATATCGTCAAAACACACTTCTTTGTTTCAATTGTGTACATTTTCACATTTTCTGATTCAAATGTGTATCTTCAGTCGGAAAAGCATAGTTTCGATTCAAAAAAGAGCCATTTCCATAGCAATAGCTCTTAATAGAACTGTTTAAGTATGAACTCCAATTTTTTCCAACGAGACTATGCAACTCAACCGCATTTAACTAATCCCCGTGTAACTGAATCCGCATGTAACTGAACCCCCGTGCAACTGAACCCTCGTGCAACTCAACTCCCGTGCAACTCAAGCCCCATTTAACTAAATCCCCGTGCAACTGAACCCCCCATGTAACTGAACCCCTGTATAACCGAAACCCCGTACACCTGAACCCCCCCCCCCCCCCTCGTGCTAGTTTCGATTCAAAAATGAGCCATTTCCATAGCAATAGCTCTTAATAGAACTGTTTAAGTATGAACTCCAATTTTTTCCAACGAGACTATGCAACTCAACCGCATTTAACTAATCCCCATGTAACTGAACCCCTGTATAACCGAAACCCCGTACAACTGAACCCCCGTGCTACTGAACCCTCGTGCTACTGAACCCTCGTGCAACTCGACCCCATTTAACTAAACCCCCGTGTAACTGTACCCCCTTTAACTGAACCCTCGTGCAACTCAACCCTCCATGCAACCCATCTCCCTCAAAACACTTTTCAACCATTTCTTGTTAATTTTTTTTTTATTTCTAAACTATTTTAAATTGACAATACTCTCCAAAACATCACTTGTGTATTATACAGTACACAATCACCCCATCTCCTCCAATTCGCAAATCCCATTACCCCTTTTTTGCAAATGTTAATCAAACATTTCCGATTGTAAAAGCATGTTTAACCATCTTGCTTGGAAAGGTATCCATAAGTACATGCTCTGAAAAGGTGCCAAGGAACGTAATCACCCCAAACACGTCAATCAAACAATTAAAAAATGTGGGTTCTTTATATCATACCAGTTTTTTTTTTAAGAATGTACACGTGAACTCATGACGTATATTCATTGTGTAATTGAGTGTCTCAAGCATGGGTTTTTCTTGCTTAATTCCAATGTATATTTTCATGTTTAATTGAAAACAACAGCAATTTCAATGTATTTTTTCATGTATTTTTGAAAGTACTAGATAGGTTACTACTTATATCTTCCTTTTATTAAAGATGTGCTCAATTTTAAATCTAAAGTAATCAAAGAGTAGATTTATCTGTGCTTAGCAAAACAAGAGCAGGGGTTTGATTTTGGATGCCGCAAAACGACAAAAAAAACCTAGATTAAAAATATCTGCATAAATTCATAAGGATTCTGGCTGAGAACTTTGCATAAGTTCTACTAAATTAAGAAGACGAAATTGAATATTTACTTTTTATTTACTTTTAGAACAGGTTTAGTTCAACCATTGGCTTGGATAAAGTGAGGCAAATATGAGTTTCCTTGCAAGGAGAAAAAGGGGAAGATGTAACAACATATTGGACATCGACGTATAACATTTATACACTCTTTATATATATAATAGGACTTCTTTCAGTAGGATTGATATTCAAAAAGTTAAGAAAATTGTAGACAAATTATCGAGACCAAAAGTCTCAGGGGTTCCATTTAAAAGTGGTAGAAGGAGAAATTGAGCTACAATAGACCTTATTAAATTTGTGTTTCTTTTCGTTTATTCCTTTTAAATCAAAAATAATACTAAGATTTTAAGTAGGGGAGATTGTAAGGAGGCCTTCATTTTGTGTAATTTGGTAACTCGATTTTAGTAAAACTTTGTATACCCTTTTTCTAATAGATCAGAAATAAGGCGACAATTTCAAATTAGCTTGAATTTGAAATAACTTCGTTTTGTGTAACTAGTCATAAATCTTGTAGTGACATTTCAAGTACCGAACAACTTTTGAACCCTTGATAAATATTTGAAGGCCTAATTTAGACTAGTTTTGATATAAAACAAAGAGGAATGCAAGGCCTCAAAATACTGTAAAAAAATACTTTTTAACAAAAAGGTCGGTGATTGGCTAAAAGAACGGGGGAAAGGTCGCTAAGCGAATCAATTACCTAGTTGAATATAAATTGCGGATCAAAGACAAATCGGGGAGTTTGCCTGGGAACCAAGGAACATGAGTAAGTGAAGTTCTTTTTGACTAGGATAAAAAGCTACTACTAGCCTGTATAAATTTCCCTTTGAGAATAAAACTGAGATAAGAAATAAACTTCTGAAAGATTTATGTCACCTGGGCTAGATCAATCCATATACTAAATAAATTTAATACTTATATTAGAGACATAAACCGGTACTGGAGTCAAAGCAGAAATTCCCATTAGAGGATTGTCAATACACTTATGAAGGGTTTATTAATTACAAAATGTGTAGTTTAACTAAAGTAGATTAGCAGCAGAGAAATACACGCGCAAATAGCTTAGGACTCTAGAAATTATATAATATTTTGGTGATTTGGGTCTATAATTCGGTTAGAGTATATAAATTAACCATGGCTTTGGCACTCTAGACAAAGCACAGCATTCTTAAGGATTAAAATAGGAATAAAATTAGTTTCGTCCAAGAAACTGAAACTTGTGAATAACCTAAGGTTTAAGTACAAGAAAAACTCCTTAACCTTAAAGAATAAATTAAAGAGCTTTGTGCCTCCTCCTTCCAGCTTAGTGACCCTTGAAACTTGCCTGGCGTTTATTAAAATCTTATACGTAAGAAGATTGGAATTAGAGGACAATACAATATTCCTCCCCTGGTGTATTCTCTGACGTTTATACGAAAGGGGGACTCTATTCTTCTTTTTTTTAGCCACTCTTGCATTTCTCAACCCGTGCCAATATTATATAAAGGCGGCCTTGATGTTTTACAAATAGGATAGGGAAGAAAGGGGAATTAAGTTGTCAGATTAAGAATTTCAATATCTTCCTTCCCAATAGATTTAATTTTCTCTGGTAAATTTTGACTTTATCAAAGTTCCAAAGAGCATTAACCTCTTTTTCAAGATATAAACATAAGACCTTCGTTTAGTTTAAACAAAGAATTTGAGATCTAATCGAAGGGTTATTCCTAGTTTCCAAGAAACAATAATTCGAAGCAAAGAATTTTAATTACCTCCGTACCCAAGCCTTGTCTATTTATTCAAGAGTTACACTTGTGATTGGAAGCATTGATAGCCTAGAACTAAATTACTCCTTTTTTTGGTAAACATTCGTGGATTGAACAGCAGACCCACACAATATTAAACAATAGTTGACCTAGAAGAGGTACTAGAAGAATTCAAAATAGTTGGAAATAGAACATTTTTCCTTTTATTTTATTTTATAATAAATATCAGTTGTCACGGGATTCTGAGTACCGATCTTACCAACGCCTCAGTTATAACACGCTACCAAATTTTAGCCCTGATAAGTAGGGGTAATATTACACAAGGAAGTAAGTATTATCCAAGTAAGTATATTCCAAAGTGTTAATTTTTATGTTAAAATGAATGCAAATGAGACCGATTTCTACGATTTCATCTTTGGTTGATAATTCCTAGAGAGCATGTCCTTCGGACTGCGTAATTTGTACCAGTTGGATTTACGTGTTTTTCAGACCTGAACATTTTAATCGCAATCCTTACTTCATTAAAGTCAGACTATTTTCATTTATCTAATTTTGATATTCGTTTCCAGTTCAGCTGCGTCGCAGTCCCCTTCTAGTCTCAGGATTTAGTCCTGGGCTATATACACAAGTTTTTTTTATTAAATTTAATGAATTTTAGTTTTACTGACTAAACGTTAAACTTGATGAATTTTATATATTGTGAATAAGCATCAAAAGTCTTTTTTTCTCCCTTTTCGTGTGCCATCTTGTTCGGATTAGTCACTTAAGTTGAACAGATTTATGTTCTCTATTTTGAGCATTTGTGTTTGTAGCAGTGTTTTGGATTCTCTAATGTAAACACTTATTTTTTTGTAGTATGTTGCTCAGTCTTTTAAATTTTTGCATCCTGTTTCTATGTTGTCTTTTATACCTTTTGTTTTATCATTTCTGCTAGCTTCTTTTGCTCTTAGCAAAATAAACTAGAAAATGCTGCTAAGCTAGTAGCTAAGACAGGCGAATAAAAAGTATTCGCTTTAGCTTGAGATTTTCTTATTAATTGGTGGAATAATTTTTTAGACGAATAATTCCGATAGTGAGGGGTTGCCGACTCTCGACGATCAAACACAGCATGTGACGCCTGTCAAGCTTGCCAAGCTTGGTGGAGCTGTGCCAAGATTTGTAGGAACTGTGAACTGCACGGAAGAGCTGTGTACCACTGCAAGATACACACCAGATAGTGGAATGTGGGCAACCTCTCTGCCTCTGGTTATCTCAATATTGATCTAGAACGTTTTATTCACTTAGTTAAAAACTTCCCAAAATAGCGAAAATACCCTAAATTCCGCACTTCCACCCCTCTCGGCAAAATTCTACTAAAATTCCAACTCCAAAGCCATAGTTGGAAGTTAATTTGTTACGCTTGACATAGCAGAATTGTGAGTCTACTACTCAGTAGGGGCCTCCCCCAGGCCCCTTAGCGTATTGCTAGGTGGCAATAGGGATCGCCCTACAGTTATATAGGGTATCTCCGTAGGAGGATGGGACCAAGAAGGACCTTTTCCTTGGAGGTCCACTGCGGCACTCTCACCCGGGCTGTAAATACTGGCGGATGAGGAAGAAGGCCCCTAAAATGCACACTCAGCAGAAACCATCGTTGTGTGGACGCATCCTGTGGAAACAAACCTTCTCCCAGTAATGGGTCAAATTGCATGATGACACAGAATACCATCGTGGGGGATCCTTTATAAGAGGACAACTGCGACAGGGTGAAAGATCCAGATCTATGGACAAAGACCTCTTCTAAGGGCTGCCTCAACCCTTTCGGAGCACCGGCAAGACTGGGGACCTTGCGGTCTACTCTATTCCCACCTGATTAGTAGCGCTCAAGTTCTCCCTTGAGTAGTATATTCCCACTCGAGGAAATTATAGCGTAGTAAACGGTACAGAATTTGCATGGGATTCTGGTTAATGAATAATTCGTCTGGGCTTGGTCTATTTTGGTGAGTTTTTTTGTGCTGAAAACCCCTTCCAAGCTTATTTAACAAGTATGAGTTGTCTCCCCGTATTAATATAATATTTGTAGGCATGAATATATAATAAGTCGAAGGTAGTAGGCTTCAAGTTGTCTGTGCAAGATTTTGACTCTTGTTGATAGAAGAACGTTGCCAAGTGCTGAATATCATGTTATGACCAAGATGGGCCCAGAATCGCACAGGGCTTCCATTCAACTGGAGGTCCCAAGGACTTCTTGCTGTCCAAAACTAATCCGGCTTAAGCACTTCGGTGTAGACTTCAAAAGATATGCTGGTCCCCATCCTGCACTGGTATTCGGGACCATTGTTTTTCCTAAGGCCAAACAAATTTCAAAGATTTGTAGAATCTGAATATTGGAACTTGAGATTTTACGACGTTAAAAATTACTGTCGTATGTACATTTTTACTGACGAATTAAGACGATTCAAATTGGACTTATTAGGGATTTCAGGAACTCATATCCCAGGAGTGGGAATCATGAAATCAGGTGATATAGAATCAGGTAATATAGCAGGAAGCATGGGCAGACACACAGGGAGTAGGGCCCGTGATGAATAAGGAAGCTGCAAAGTCTTAATTAGGATGGGAAGGTATTAATAATATATTACTAATCGCTAATGATATGACTAAACAGTTCAAGATATCAGTTATAGTAGTACATGCCCCTGTAGAACCAACTGATGGAGATACTGGTGAGTCAGATGAATTTTACTTACAGTTTACAGGAGCAAATAGATAGGGCTCAGGTAGATATATGGTGTTTTTGTTAGAAAATTTTAACGCCCATGTCGGTAGAAATAGGGATGCATGGTATCCTAGGTGAATTTGGTGTAGCAAAGGAAAACAGTAATAGCCACAGACTGCTGCAATTTTGTAGGTATAACAATCTAGTTATAACCAATACAATGTTTGGTCATAAAAGGGCCCATAAGTGAACATGGTTTTCTCGTAATGGTAAAACAGCAAACCTTATTGAATATGTTATTGTAAACCGAAGACTGGCAGAATCAATACAAGATATAAGGTTGTATAGCAGTGCTGTTATTAATGTTAAATGTAAAGATCACCATCTAGTAGTGTCTAGGGTTAATTAAAAGCTGAAATTTCAGAAGGGTAACTACCTCCCAGAAAGTTATGATACTGGTAGACTCTAGGATGAGAATTTGAGAGAACTTTTCCTGGAACAGTTGAATATCTGAAGAGTTTTAAAATTTGACAATGTAGATTGTAGAAGATGGATGGAGTGATTTTAGGGAAACAATTTGTGAAGTTACTGATAGTGTCCAATGGAAGAAGATTAGGGATGCAGCAAAGAATATTATTGAAAAAGCTTTATGTTAAATAGAGAGGAGAGGCGGCTTGTATAAAAATTATTTGACTGATAGATCATATGAAAACATGACGAATGTTAAAAAAGGGGAGAAAGTATTAATATATGAACTAAGAAGCTGTGAAGTGGAGGCCATGGATAAAATTGCCGAGGATCTGGAAGATACAGCTAGACGGCATAGTAGTAAAATATTGTACTGGCATGTTAATAAGTTGAGAGGGAGTAGTCATTCCGAACTTGTCCTAGTTAAGGATAGGAACGGAGCCAAAATCATAGGCAGCGCAATCGCGCTGCCTAAGTAAAGAACGATGTTAGCGCAATGTATTATTATTATTTTTTTTCCATACCAGGGCACTTCGTATCGAAGGAGTTGTCGTAGAAACTTGGAAAAGGACTCATTCCATTGGAAATTGGAACAGCTAGTGCCCTTTTTAACAGTCGAAAGAGATTGGAAGGCAAATAACACCCCTTCCACTCCCACCATTTCCCCAAACACCTCGAATCAAAATTTTGGGATATCCATTTTGTTCAGCTTAGTTGATTTTCAGATAGAAATTATGTTTTTGAGGATGACACTCCCCCACAACCCTCAGGGCAAGGGTTTTAAGTTATGCCCTGGGGACATATAAGAACGATGTTGGCACAATGTATTGCTTATTATTTTTTTTCTTAAGACCAGTGCACTTTTCATCGAAGAAGTTGTCGTAGAAACTTCGAAAAGGGCTCATTCACTTGGAAATTGGAGGGGCTTGTGCCCTTTTTAATAGTCGAAAGTGATTGAAAGGCAACTAACACCCCTTCCACGCCCAACATTTTCTGAAACATATCCAATAAAAATTTTGAAATAGCCATTTTGTTAAGCGTAGTTGATTTCCAGTTAGAAAATATGTTTTTGAGGAGGACACTCCCCCACAGTCCTCAGGGCAAGGGTTGTAAGTTATGTTGTAAGTTATTAAACTTTAAAAATGGCTCATTCGATTGGAAATTTAAAGAGCTAGTGCCAATTTTAATAGTCGAAAGTGATTGGAGTGCAACTAACCTTTTCCCCAAACACATCCAATCAAAATTTTAAGATAGCCATTTTGTTCAACGTATATGAAAGTGTTAGAAATTTGGTCTTTGAGGATGACAACCCCTCCCCCCCCCCCACAGCCCTCAGGGAAAGGGTTGTAAGTTATGCCCTGGGAGCATATAAGGTTTATATAGAACGAATTGTCGTAGAAACTTCAAAAAGGGCTCATTCGATTGGAAATTGAAATGGCTAGCGCCCTTTTTAATAGTGGAAAGTGATTGGAAGGCAACTAACACCCCTTCCACGCCCACCATTTCCCCAAACACATCCAATCAAAATTTTGAGATAACCATTTTGTTCGACGCAGTTTAAAGTTCAGGAAATTACACCTTTCAGCAGGACACTCCCCCAAAAGTCTTCAGGACAAGGGTTATAAGTTATACCCTGGGGACATATAAGTTTTTACTGAAATCTTTGTCGTAGAAACTCGAAAAATGGCTCATTCGATTGGAAATTCAAAGGGCTAGTGCCCTTTTTAATAGTCGAAAGTGATTTGAGGGCAACTAACCCCCCTCGTACGCCCACCTTTTTCCCTAAATACATCCAATCAAAATTTTTAGATAGCCATTTTGTTCAGCGTAGTTGATTTCCAGATAAAAATTATGTTTTTGAGGAGGACACTCCCCCACGGCCCTCAGGGCAAGGGTTGTAATTTATGCCCTGGGGGTATATAAGGTTTTTATAGAAAGCGTTGTTGTAGAAACTACAAAAAAGGCTCATTCAGTAGGAAACTCAAAGGGCTAGTTCCCTTTTTAATAGTCGAAAATGATTGGAGGGGAACTATGCCTTCTCAAGGCCAGAACATAATTTTCACTCTACAGAAAAAAAATACAAATGAATTTGCATTGTCAGTTTAATATACACATACTGATATTTAGTTATCAAAATGTTAATATTTTTTGATTTATTAAAGTTATAAAAGTAAAAACATTTATATTTTTTTCAGTATAGTGCAAATCATGTTCTGGCCTTGGGAAGGTATAGGGGCTTTGAGCCCAACTTATGTTAATTTCTGCTCGGTTTGAGTTTGACTCGGTTATTTATTGTAATTTCTGTTCATTTTGGGTTTTATTTATTTATCGATGCTGATTTGTGGTAGTTTCACGCTTTGTAGATTATTTGATTTTATTTTTGGTCATTTTTTGTTTAATGGAGTTCTTTACTTTTTTTTTTGAAAAACGTATTTTGTGGAAAGAGTTTTCTTAATTAATTAGTGATAAGGAAAGAGTTAAAGAGAGATGGACAGAACATTTCGAGAATATGCTAGGCCGAGATAGTATTGCAGGAAAATTTATAGAGGAAAATGAAAAAGTTTTTGATACCTTGGATGTGAAGGGAGATTTGTTTTGTGAGGAAGAATTAGCGATAGTTCTAAAAGGATTAAAAAAACAAAGCCCCAGGTAGTGATACTGAGGTAAACGATTTTCATAAATATGGTGGCTCTGATGTTAGAAATAAGTTATTGAAGATTATGAATATGATTTGTGAAAAAGGGGAATTATCTAGCGATTTTAGGAAAACCCTGATTAAACTACTATGTAAGAAAGGTGATAAGAGTGAGTTTGGTAATTTTCGAGGCATTAGCCTTGTCTATGTAGGTAGCAAATTACTTAGTAATATGATACTTTTTAGACTGTGAAATGGTGTAGACAAAGTGATAAGAGACGAACAGTGCGGTTTGAAAAACGGTAGAGGATGTGTCGACCAAATTTTCACTCTTGGGTCAATAATTGAGAAGTGCCTGAGTTAACAAACACCTGTTGTGCTATTCAGGGCTGTGTTCTATCCCCCTGTATATGAAGCATTTTTGATGGACTTTGTCTTAAGGAGCATAGTATAGGCAATGGGAGAACACGAAATCAAATGGGGAGGAAAAACTTTCCTCGTTTTTCAGTCAAGTACTCGGTTGACTGAAAGTATTTCAAACAGTAGGCTGTACGAAAAATGTGGTTCTATCCTGCTTTTTAGGGCTATAACGAGAGAAAGGTTGAGATGGCTTGGACACGTTCTGCAGATGAAAGATGACATATTGCAGAAGATTGTTCTTTTGGGCCAACCGTCAAGGACTAGACAGAAAGCAAATCGTCCACGGTTGGAGTGGTAGGATGTCTTAAGAAATATTTAAGGGAAATGGGAACTTCTTGGGAGGGTGTAAAGAGGGAAGCTTTGAATACATTTGGATGGAGGAGGAGCGTGCGTAGCGGTTTTGACCTCAGGTGGCTTGGTTTCTCGGTGTTTTGTTAGTAGTAGTAGTAGCAGTAACAAATAAATTGTAAATTTACCAACTTGACATTATGTGCCGTGATGAGATTATGAATGACATTATGAACATTATTCTATATGCAGGGCTATATATCCTACAGAAATTAGAGGTGTCGGGAGTCAGCGGTTGGAAAATAGATGAGACTGTAAGCTACTCTGATAATAAAATGAGCAGCTTACTCTTGTTTCCAGTATTTAGTTCATAAGAGGACATTAAGAAGACTGTTAATGAGTGAAGAATAGAAAATTGTTATTTCCTGTGCCAAATTCAGGTATTCGCTTCTTTCTTTCGAAGATTGTTTCTCCCTTTTTTAATCTTTAGACTTTTTACTAAAAGCCTCAATTAAGATTTAGGAAAAGATACGATTGAGGATTTTCGAATACTTTTCCGTAGTATTTTAACAGAAAAACCAACATTAAGTCACAAGTTCATCAAATATTCTCTTTTCTTCAAAAAATCCAGCACAAAATCCTACACTTCAATTGGATTTTTCGCGAGCTAAATTTGTCAGATTATCCAACAAATTATCCTAGTTTGAATAAAAAATTCACGACAATCCAAAAACTTATCCAGAATAAAACAAAGCGCAGAGCTTTCAGACACGCTTGAACTTAATTAAAGATGAAAATGTACAGTTTTAGTTTATAATGTTAGGAAGCAAATTAATGCTGATAAGGAATTAATAAAAGAGAATTATTCCCATTTCAAATACCCATTCTCTGTAAAAAGAGTATGATGACAGAATCAAAGGAAATATACCAGTAGTAAACATTACCTTCATTTTAATTAATAGGTGTGATTACGATGTGTCTTGGACGTAAAATTCGACTTACTTGTTTGACGAACCTGCTGTATCAATTGATTTGCGTTTGAGGTAGCGTTATAAAGTGGAAACAGAGTAGACCTAGTGCTGAAATTTCACTCCTTAGCGTTTTATTTGTGCCTTTTTATATCACTTCGGCTAGGACATTCATTGTATCTTTTTGATGGCAATTTCAAATATCATACTTCAATACTCTTTAATACTAAAGTAACGAACTGTCAGCTTTTAACAAGTTACTTGATAAATCCTAATGCTCCTTACCATTCTTGAACAATGATCTAGAGCAAAAATGATTGGAGGGCAACTTACCCCCTTCTATGCCATTTTCAGCTGCCACAAAGACATCTGATCACAATTCCGAGACAATATTTTTGTTTAAAATAGTCAACATCTGTGCCTCCAGGAACTTCTAAGAATAAACCTCCTAAGAAAAGAGAGAAAAAGGTTCTGAAAACAAAATTGCAACCATTGGTGAAACTTCAGATAGGATAAATATATTTTCTCTAATCGATGTTAAAGTTTGCGGCAATTCTTTATTGCGTCAACCGCAAAGTCGGAGCTTTTCTTTCTCGTGTGGTTTAGTATTTCGATTTTCCTGATTAGAAATCAAGCAGGGCTTGTACTATCCCCGAATTTTCGGGTATTTCCCCGAAAATCTATGCGTTACCCCGAAAAAAAATTTGGTGCCCGAATCCCCGAAAAACACGCAATCAAGGTGCCACCCCTAGCGATTTATCACCAGTGACTTTCCCTGCCAAATATGCATACCATAATTCTTCACTACTCTCTTGTTCATTAATTTTCGTCTCTTTTGTTACTTTGCATAAAACCAGACAGATGCAATATGCAATTGCAAATATTGCAATATACACAGTTCTTCACATGTTGACAAAAAACAGTATCGTCTTTATGAAATGAGTTTAAATCATTTCGAATGTAGTTTCCCAATCACTATTTCTAACATCGTTCGTAGTCAAGAATTTAATTTCAAGTTGAATAGAATTATAGAACGAATTCACTACTATAAAGCTTCAGCCTTCAGTTGGATTTTGAAATTGACAGCCGACAGATTGTTTCTACAGCTGAATTGTAAGTTTGCAGATTTTTTTTTTTTGCTGTTTTTAGATAAGATTTTCTTAATGTTTAATACTCAATTGTTGAACGTCTGATAGAAAATACAATCTTCTTTCTGAAACTTTTTTACCCCCCCCCCCTTTTTTTTTAACTTTTTTAAATTCCCTGGGAAACCATTGAAATGTTTTGATAGACCCAGGGCCCCCCATTAAGACTTGTTCATTGTCTTGGGTATTTTACGATTTCTCATAGGCTACTGGCCTAATTTGGCTTTTGTGTGTGCTCCCCTTTAATTAGATTATTTGGATCTTATTGAATGCCACGGCGAATCTATGACTCAGTTTTCCAATAATTTGAGGTATATCTGAATAATTTCGACATTTTTGTTGTTGTCTTTGTACCCCTTTACTCATACCCTCAATTTTTTTTCAAGGAACACTAAGCTGTTTAACGTTATTTTGCGTGTTTGATTGAACCATATAGTGACCTAGTTAATTATTAAGTAGCTTATTTTTCTAATGAAAGCCAAGACGGTATCCTATCAAGATGGTATCCAAACGGGGGGGGGGGGATAGGGGGTATTACATTTAAATGATAATATCTCGAAATTTTTTTATTGAAAGCAGGGATCCCAAAAAGTTAATTTTTTTTTTTAAATTTAAAGCAGAGACGGCATTTTATCAAGGTGGTATCCAGAGGCGGGGGGGGGGGTATTAAGCTATCATATTTAAATGATAATACCTCAATTGTTTTTTTAAAGCAGGGGTGCCAATAAGTTAATTCTTTTTTTTTATTTAAAGCAGAGACGGTATCCTATCAAGATAGTATCCAGAGAGGGGGGGATAGGGAGTTATTATATTTAAGTGACGGTACCTTGATTTTTTTTTTTATTGAAAGCAGGGATGCCAAAAAGCTGAAAAGTTGACAAAAATTAACAAGATTTTCGTGAGTTATACTTGATACAGCACTTGCATGGTTTTATCGTCCAAAGGGAAAGGGAAATATGCATCCAACCTGTTTTTTTTTTTTTTTTTTATTGATGAAACGGATTTACTTTGAAAACATTCATTCATAAGTACCAGGCAGATTCACACTAAAACGAATTGGTGTGACGTAAGCAATATCGACATCCCCACCTAACGTTGCGCTCGAGTGACAATGGCGCCCTTGGTCAAGTGCCCAAGTTACATTAAAAGGCCAGGTCTTAACAAAAGCTTTCAATTTGGGAGGTTGAAGGAGGAGTCTTTGACAGTCTTATGACCTCAGGGTACTATATGTTGCAACGTTCTTACGTATCTACAGTGGTTAAAAAATTCGATCACCCCACAAATGGTTACCAAAAATATGCACAAATATAGCAAATGTAACATTTGGAATATTATAACACTTTTTTCAAAGCTTTGAAGAAAAGCAAAAAAGACTAAATGCCCCTAACTACGCTTGAAAGCTATTTTAAAAAGAAATTCTTTGGAGAATTCCATGGAAATTACCATAGCAGAAGCTTTGAGCCTGGGTGGGAATCAAAGAAGAGTCTTTGAGTATTTTGACCACAGGTGACTTATTGTTGCAACTTTCCTATATTTAGTAATTTTTGTGAGCATTTGGAAATCAAAGCTTAAACTCAATAACTGATACCAAGTGTCCTAACATTTTGCTTGGATTAAAAGTGACGAACTAGGATGAAAATCTCAAAATCTTCCTGGAGCTACTTCAGTCTGCATATTATTTCATTTAATTACATTTAAAACGGATGAGCTTTTCATTTTCAACCAGAAAATAGCTGGCATTTAATTTTTCTTCATACCGCATAAAACCATTAAGTGTTTTTTGTTTCATTGTAATTGAAGTGTTCTCATGTGAAGTGTTCATCATGTATTTTTCAATTTGATAAATTTACTCCTTTTAGATGCAGTTTATAATTTGACTGATATTAGGTATTTATCAATTTATAATTTGGAATGAATCCCCAAAAGAAAAACGAATAATATCCAAAAGAGCAGCCAAAAGCAATAAAAAAAGCAGCAGTTCAGCCTTAGCCTACATGACATATATTCTATAAAGAAGCCAAAAAACTTTAAAATGCATTTTTTTAATATTGTAATTAAAAAACAGTTTTTAATACAAGAAGTCTTCTTAAAAATCCAAACGAGCAACAAAAAAACAATCAATATCAAAGTCACCCATTTCAACTGTTTGAAAGGTGACAAAACAGATACAGGCAAAGGGCATTTGGAAAAAATTAAGCTTCTAAGTTCAAAGTTATATTCAAAGTTTTTACCCAGATAACTGACGAATTTTGGGATACGGTATTTGAAGTTTTGTATGCAGTAACGGTCGATGAAAAAACTACTAATTTTGATAATTCTTTATGTTAAGAATACATAGCTAATAGATACTTCAACTACTCGTATTATGCAAGGGTTCTGAAACGCCACAGCCATTTCGTTTCTACCACATTTCTACTTCTCTTGATGAATAACGAAGAAGACCAGTTTCCAGCCAGCGACTTGTGAATTTTTGAACTCATGAATAGGCTCGAATCTGTTGTAAAGTTAAGTTGTGATTTGAGAAAGCCTAATGAAAACATTAATGTTTGCGGTCAACATTGATCACGCCGGCGGCGCGCCTCCGACATCTTACCGGTGGCGCGGCGTGCCGTTTTTGGCCCCGCCGCCGCCGGTCTTTCCCTCATCGACGCGGCGCCGGGGTCTAAGTTTACAATCAAAATTGCAGCAAATTTTTATATCCTTATGACTCCGCAATGCCAACTCATTGCGGATAACTTGATGCAAGTTTTTGTTTTTCTCTCTCTTAAAATCTAAGAGCTTCGGTCAAGAGCTGCCGCGCATGAACTCTGCATTTGAAACTTGGAAATTCCTTTCGGCTAAAGCTCCAAGTCTTAAGCTTGGTGAAGTCTTTGTACCTGACATTTTGTGAAGTGTCATGAATAATTTTCTACTATTGTCTTCAGGAGCTATAGCATGAATGGCATAAGCTACTGAACCAAATAAGGTGAGTCGTAAATAAGATATGCACTTATCAATATGATTTCTCATCAAAGTCTTCTATATTACAAACAACATTGAGTTTAAAAACGGCTTCCCTAGGGAGGAGCCAGGAGCAAGTACCCCCTCCCATTGCAAAAGGAATACAATTAAATTTTCATTTCGAGACGTGTTCTCGAGTGTGAATACAAATTGCCAGTACGCTAAATTCTTATCATTACGCTTGTTCATTAAAAATGCCTCCCTCATCAAGATATAATTATCTGGTAGCGTTCTTGAATCCAATCATGGCCAAAGAATGCAAGAGGCTTGAATTACGATAATAAAAACGTATGATTTTCTTTCAAATGTGTTTCTCAAATAACTTTATATTATTTTTAAATTTATTCTTGTTTATACATTTTTTCATAATTGAACTCTTCGTTATGAACACTGTAAATATACAAATATCATTTTCAATTTCGAATAAAAATCAGTGTTAGGTATTGTTATATTTCAATTACCCTTCGATATTCTGTCTGGTCAATCGTACTTGCATTTCCATCGGGGTGTTTCGGAAACAGACTTCATTTATTGAATAATGGAACGTTAGATTTTTTAGTAAGGTTCTAAAGCCTTATGATTGCTAATAAGCTCAGATTAAACCAGAAAATACAGTATTTGAGCGTCCATAAGCTATTAAAGAAAAAACTAATATAATATTTTATTTCTCTTTGGTGGCAATTCATCTTGGTTTCTTTCATTCCTTTTTTCAGTTTATACATTTAGCCTTTTTTTTATTTTAGTGAATTAGTAAAATTTGTAATTAAGGAAACCTTTTTTATGAACTTAGTTTTTTGTTGGTTCTCATTACATAATTTTTTTTTTTTTTTTTGTATCTAAAGTTATAAATTAATCTTATTATACGTCAAGACGAATTTAACTGTTGTGAGCCCGTCGACCTCCTCTAAGTGTAAGTTGTGGTAATGATAAAATCCATTATTATCCATTGATTAAATGTGAAATTGCAATATATTGACCTTCTGAGACCTGAACATAGAAATACTTTTCTTGTGAGAAAGGCACTGGGGCTTTCGTCAGGCTCCTGAGGTTTCCTAAGGTTAGTCTAAGGTGGCTTGGTGCTGCAGTGAGCTTTTAGTGACCGATTCGGGAAAAGTTTCCAGAATCCCCCCCCCCCACTGAAAAAAAGGATCCCACACTTTTGATTTATTTGTAATTACTGAAAATAGATCACTATTAACGTTAATAGGCTTTTAAAAAATCTGACTCCCTATATTCCCATAGGTAGTTTCCAAAAATGTGGAGGTTTGAACGCTATCAAGCTGGAAGTATAAGAAGAAAACAAACCTTTAATTAAATATACTTTTCAAGTATACTTGAAAAAGTACACTTTTCATTATTCACTTATTCATTATTCACTTTTCTATTATACCATGCTTGGATAGGACCTTCACTAAAGCTCTTATATCGTTTGAACCAAGCGCTTGTTCATAATTTATACAATTGAGGATCACAAGAGTATAATGACTCAAATGCTTCTCAATTATTAACCTAAAACACTTTTCACTTTTCTATAATAGAAAAGTGAACAGTGAATAATGTGACCAGAAGACACTGTCAAGTATTTGAGTTGAGGGGTCTCTAATTCTAGTTAATATGAAAAGCATTGAGAGCCTTGGGGGGGGGGTATACCTAAAAGCTTAGAAAGAGTGTAGGGTGAGCTTGGGTAAATCCAACCCTTTATCGAGTTTTTTTTTAGCTGAATTTGGTCCCAAAATTGTTTTGGAGTTGCTGGTACAATAAAAACTATTTGACGTTACTCTTGGTCATACTGGTAATTCTATAAAACAACAAGTTTTTTTTTTAACTGACAGTAAGGAGTGACACTAAAACTTAAAACGAACAGAAATTATTCTGTATATGAAAGGGGCTGTCCCCTCCTCAACGCCTCGCTCTTTCCGCAAAGTTTTTTTTTTATTGTTTTAAAAAATAGAGTTTTGAGAAAGAGACAAACTTTAGCGTAAAGAGCAAGGCGTCGGAGGGGACAACCCCTTTCATATACGGAATAAATTCTGTTAGTTTTAAGTTTTAATGTCACTCCTTACTTTCAGTTAAAAAAAAACTTGTTTTTTATTTAATTTCTGAACGTTTTTAAATTAATACAGGTTTTGATTTTGGCTCACCGTACATGAATAACGAAAATGTAATTACATATTAATTTTAATTTTTTTTTTTTTTGGCTAAATGGGTTTCCTGAAAGTTGTTTAATTCTATTTACGAACGTTTTTATTAGTAATAAATATACGTAACCTACGAATTAACTTACGTAACAAACTTCTGCATTCAAAAACTTTTATAACGTATATTAGGGGGGTTCAGCCCCCTAGGCAATACCTCACTCTTTGTGCTAAAGTTCAATTTTTTTCCAGTTCTTTAAGAATGACCCCTTAATTACAAAGGCCATTAATTAGAATAAATTGTTCTTATAAAGGTAATAAAAAAAACTTTAGCATAAAGAGTGAAGTATTGACTAGGGGGTGAACCCAATCACATACGCAATAGTTTCTGTTCGTTTTAAGTTTTTATGTTGAAAAGTTTTCAGTTGAAAAGCTTTTCAGTTGAAAACTTGTTTTTTTTTTATTTAATTTCTGATCTTTTTCAAATAATGCTAGGAAATCTGGCGCCCCCTTCATAGCAATGTCGCTTCCCCCATGAAAACTTCTTCCATAGAAAGATCCTCCCTTGTTACCCCCGATCCCCCCCCACTACCAGAAAAATTTCCCCTGAAAACGTCTGAATGCTTCCCAATAACCAATACTATATGTAAACATTGGGCAATGTTCAAAACTTGCAGCCCTTTCCCCGGGGACTGTGGGGATTATGTCACTCTCGGAAACATAGTTGTTATATTTTTCGACCATGCTGAATAAAATGAATATCTCAAAATTTTGATCGGGTGACTTTAGGAGAAAATGAGCGTGGGAGGGGACCTATTTACCCTCCATTTTTGGGCCACTTAAAAAGGACACTAGAATTTGTAATTTCCGTTAGAATGAGCCCTCCTACGATGTTCTAGGACCATTGGGTCGATATGATCACTCCTGGGGAAAAAACAAAACAAAAAAAACAAACAAATAAACACGCATCCGTGATCTTTCTTCTGGCGAAAATACAAAATTCCACATTTTGCAGATAGGAGTTTGAAACCTCTACAGTAGGGTTTTCTGACACGCTCAACCTGTTGGTGTGATTTTCATTAAGGTTCTATGACTTTTAGGGGGTGTTTCCTCCTTTTTGCAAAAATAAGGCAAATTTTCTCAGGCACGTAACTTTTGATCGGTAAGACTAAACTTGATGAAACTTATATATTTGAAATCAGCATAAAAATCCAATTCTTTTGATGGGTCTGTTGGTATCAAAATTCCTTTTTTTAGAGTTTCGGTTTCTATTGAGCTGGGTCGGATAGTTTGTTACCACGAACTATTTGATAATCTTCACAATCCAGAAAGTTCGCAAATTTTGTTATTTCCGTGAGTTACTGCACCTACGTAACCTATCTCAGGGAGGTCAAACTTACCCACTAGTCTTCAGAAAATTTTTTATGAAGTTTTTGTCTCTTATCAAGAAGAAAATAATTTACACTGTCGCCAAATCCATCTTGATTTACTACAACATCTTTTTGCCATTGAAATCGAGTCGCATTGTTCAAGTTACAGAATTACAGTAAGTGCAGTGTTGTTCTTGTTTGTGCTGGAGGATTTTTCTGCTTTTCACGCTCCAAACCCAATTCATAGCTTGACCAGGTAGTTCTTCTTAGTTATTATCTTGACTCCGTGGCTCTGAACTTCCAGAATTGAGCAGAAACTCAGCAAAATTGAAACAAAAGCCGATGAACTGTTTTATGTCATCACAAACTTCTTTCAATTCATGGAACATATTTGCTAGTGTTGTATCAAAAAAATTATGAAACAGACACAAAGTCAATTATTTGTGCGCGTCGCAAGACGATTGACTTGCGTCCCAAGACGATTCGCAAGACACGTCGAAGGTGGCCCTGTGGTCCACGAGGTTGACAATATCCATGTAGGTATTATAATCTGGTACATCTTGTTGACCCTTGACCTGTGCGCGTCCCCCTGGTTCTTGTTACATCATTTGACCCTCATCTTGTCTTCTATACCTTTGAAGTAAGAAGTTAGAAGAGCCTTTTCGTCATAAAAACCTCAAGTAACAGCCGTTTTTCTGTCTGAGGACATATACATCACAGAAGTTCCTCTGCCATTCTTTTTCATTCTGTTCTGATTAAAAGTATTGGTTCGTTGGCCCTTAAACTGTTTTTCTTTATTATTCCAGTCGTATTTATTTTTTGTTTCAGCCAGTATGGGATAAGGCTAGTACAATTCTTACTGACTAGCTAAGTACCCAAATATTGTCTCCCAAAGTGTAGCAAAGTAAGACAGTAACGACAAGACACTGAATATAATACAAAGTGCAGTGATAAAATAAGTGATGATGATTTGTCAGTAACGACAGGACACTGAATAAAATACAAAGTGCAGCGATAAGATAAATAACGATGATGAGAATGACTAATGTTTTAAAACTGCTTTCTAATAGAGAGGAGTTTTAAATTCAAATGTATGTAAAACAGCTTACAGAAGATAATAAATGATATTCTGACTTTCTAAAAGCAAGAATATAATTTGTACTTTACTGAAAAAAAATAAAATGAATTTACTGAAAAAATGTGTATTGTCAGTTTAATAGACACATGCTGATATTTATTCCTTAAAATCTTAATTTATTTTTGATTTCTTAAAGTTATAAAAGTAAAAGCATTTAAAAAAATTTTTTTCAGTAAAATAGAAATTATATTCTGGCTTTTAGAAAGCATAGGGTTTAGAACCCTACTCAGATTAATTTATGCTCGTTTTGAGTGTGACTTGTTTAATTTCTGTTTTCTCTTCTTTTTTTTTGGGGGGGGGGGGGTTCATTAATTTATTGATACTGATTTGTGATAGTTGTATGTTTGGTAAATTATTTGATTCTATTTTTGTTCATTTTTGGTTTAATGGAGTTCTTTACTTTTTTTTGAAAAACTTATTTTGTGCAAAAAGTTTTTTTGATTGATTTCTCTTCGTTTTGTATTGACATAGTCTTTTTTCAGGGAGAAAGACTGGGCCTCATCTCAAGTTAAACAACCATCCCTTCCATAAAAAATTGAAAGGGCAATAGCCCTTTCAATTTCCAATCGAATTAGCGCTTTTTGAAATTTTTAAGACAAAGCTGTCATGTCCTCAAGCCATAAATTACAACCTTAACCCTGAAAGCTGGGGGAGGGGGGATTTTCATCCTCAAAGACCAAATTTCCAGAACTTTCAACTACGTTCAACAAAACAGCTATCTCAAAATTTTGATTGGATATGTTTAGGGAAATGGTGGGCATGATAGGAGGGTTAGTTACCCTCCAATCACTTTTGACTATTAAAAAGGGCACTATACCTCTCAATTTCCTATTGGATGAGCCCCTCTTGAAATTTCTGTGACAACGCTATCTATACAAACGTTATATGCCCCCAGGGAATAAATTAAAACCCTTCCCTGAGGGTGTGGGAGGGTTATCATCCTCAAAGACCCACAAAATGGCTATCTCAAAAGTTTGATTGGATATGTTTAGGGAAATGGTGGGTGTGAGAGGGGCGTTAATTACCCTCCAATCACTTTTGACTTTTAAAAAGGGTCCTAACACTTTCAATTTCAAATTGAGTGACCCTTTTCTGAAGCTTCTATGACAACTCTATCTATAAAAACCTTATATGGCCCCAGGGCATAACTTACAACCCTTACCCTGAGGGCTGGGGGGGTGTCATCTTCTAAGACGTAATTTCCAGAACTTTCAACTACGTTGAAGAAAATGGATATCTCAAAATTTTGATTGGATGTGTTTGGGGAAATAGTGGGCGAGGAAGGGGTGTTAGCTGCCTTCCAATCACTTTCAACTATTAAAAAGGGCACTAGCCATTTCAATTCCCAATCGAATGAGCCCTTTTTGAAGTTTCTAGGACAACGCTTTCTATAAAAACCATATGTTCCCCCACGGCATAACTAACAACCCTTGCCCTGAGGGTTGTGGTGGGGCTGTCATCCTCAAAAACCTAATTTCAAGAACTTTCAACTACGTTGAAAAAAGTGGCTATCTCAAAATTTTGATTGGATGTGTTTGGGGAAAAGGTGGGCGTGAGAGGAGGTTTTGTTGCCCTCCGATCACTTTCGATTATTAAAAAGGGCCCTAGCCCTATTAATTTCCAATCGAATGAGCCCTTTTTAAAGTTTCTATGACAAAGATTTCGATAAAAAACCTTATATGTCCCAGGGCATAATTCACAACCCTTTCCCTGAGGGCTGTGGGGGGATTGTCATCCTCAAAGATATAGTTTCCGGACCTTTCAACTACTTTGAACAAAATGGCTATCTCAAAATTTTGATTGGATGTGTTTGGATAAATGGTGGGTGTGGAAGGGGTATTAGTTGCCTTTCAATCACTTTCGACTATTAAAAAGGACACTAACCATTTCAATTCCCAATCGAATGAGCCCTTTTTGAAGTTTCTAGGACAACGCTTTCTATAAAAACCATATATTCCCCCAGGGCATAACTTACAACCCTTGCCCTGAGGGCTGAGGTGAGGGTATCATCCTCGAAGACCTAATTTCCAGAACTTTCAACTACGTTGAACAAAATGGCTATGCCAAAATTTGGATTGGATGTATTTGGGGAAAAGGTGGGCGTGAGAGGGGGTTTTGTTGCCCTCCGATCACTTTCGACTCTTAAAAAGGGCACTAGCCCTTTGAATTTGCAATCGGATGAGCCCTTTTTAAAGTTTCTACGACAAAGCTTTCTATAAAAATCTTACATGCCCCCACGGCATAACTTTTAACCTTTGCTCTGAGGGCTCCGGGGGGAGTGTCTTCCTAAAAAAAAATTTTCTATCTGGAAATTGACTACGCTGAACAAAAGGGCTATCTAAAAATCTTGATTGGACGTGTTTGGGGAATTGGTGGGCGTGAAAGGGGTGTTAGTTGCCTTCCAATCATTTTCGACTATTGAAAAAAGCACTAGCCATTCCAATTTCCAATCGAATGAGCCCTTTTCGAAGTTTCTAGGACATTTCCTTCGGTACGAAGTGCCCTGACCAAAACAAGAAAATAAGTAATACATTGTGCCAACATCGTTCTTTACTTAGGCAGCGCTATTGCGCTGCCTATGATATTTCAGTTCATATAGTAGCAAAATATCTTTAAATTACTTCTATTTCTCAAAGATGAAAAAGTTGCTTGTTTACGAAAATATTAAGGAGTTTCATCATAGGTAGAAAAGAGATCAGATTTAAGCTTATGAGCATACGTTATCTATTAAGCAGTAGAGATCTAACGGAGACCAAAACAACACCGATATAAAAATCAGTTTTAATTGCAAAAGCTAGAAAAATTACAGGAATATAATTTGGGAAGGATAACAATGTTTTTCGGAAGGGATGTGTACAAACAACGAAAAAAAAGACAGAGGAAATAAGCGACTTACCTGAGGGGTCAAAACTGAATCTTGAAATAGTCGTAAAAAAGATTTTTGGGGGAATTGGCCCATATAGCCCATTTGCCTCACGTTATGTACCTCTTGTATAGCAAACAATTTTTATAAGACTGCATGATTTTTAGGATAATATAACACTATCTATTGCTGAGAACATTTCGAGAACTTAATGATCAGTATCGTTTCCTCCATTTGAAGTCCAGAAGTAGTTCGACTTGGGTTTTCAGAGTGGAGCAGATGATTGGCAAATTATTCCTTACAGATTCTTTGGTTCTTTTCAGTTTAAGCTGTCTCTTATTTGGTAAGTTCTATAGACCTTTAGGGTGAGGCCCCCCCCCATATTTTTTTATTTCTATGTCAATTCTTTCTACAATCGTCAAGTGCTATGTCACCCCGAGCCGCAGAAATGATTTCCAATAGTAACATTTACGATGCATCGTTTATCTTGTGTATTTCTTATTAAATATACAAAACTTAACAGGACATAAAAGTTCCATCTCATAATACATCAATAGCCTCCACAAAAAATTTAAACTTTATAAAAAGTGTTTGATTCAAAATAAACAGTCATATTTCTTTTGCAAAATATTGGAGGGGCAAATATAAATGTTTGGTTTATTATAGATTAATTAAAAAAAAACTTTTGCCCAAAACAAGTTTTTAAAAATAGTGAAGAGTTTTATTAAGCCAAAAATATGTAGAAATAAAGCCAAATAATCTTCCAAGCATAAAACTACCAGAAATTACCATCAATAAATAAATGAAACCCAAAACGAACAGAAATCACTATAAATAACCGAGACAAACACAAAACGAGCAAAATTAACATGAGTGGGGTTGAAAACCCTCGTGCCATCTCAAGACCAAAATATAATTTGCACTTTATTGAAAAAAAAAGACCGTGGATCGTCAGTTCAATATACATATATTGATATTTATTCCTTAAAGTTTTAATCATTTTGTATATATTAACGTCAAAAGTGAGACCTTTTAAAGAATATTTTGTTTTGTGT
The DNA here is from genome assembly GCA_027921565.1 of Artemia sinica. Lineage (NCBI taxonomy): Eukaryota > Metazoa > Arthropoda > Branchiopoda > Anostraca > Artemiidae > Artemia > Artemia sinica. The sequence goes on along the minus strand of CM051265.1, from coordinate 13,475,560 downwards.
GAGCTCTTTCCTTATTCTGCAAAAACTTGTTCTGTGTAAAAAGTTTCTTAAATTAATTTATGTTTGTTTCATGGAAAATAGATAATATTTTATATCGCTTTTTTCTATAAGAATCCAAAATTTGGCCAGCTATTTGTAGCTTTGAGAAATTTTTTCAACCATTTTTAATCCTGACACAAATAGTAGGCTATTGTTTGATTTAATTTTAACCTCCTCAAGTTGACCTGAAAAATAAAACTTAATATCATTCACAAAAATTTTATCTGTTTTCTGTGACAACCAGGATACGCTTATACTCTTTTGATTTGTTTAAATTGTAAGACCAGAAGCAATAATAGTAGTAGCCCGGAAGGCTTCACTTAATACCCCATTCGTTCTTGGTATAATGCCGAGCTATCTTATTGGCAACCATATAAACAATGCCTTTTGATTTAGTTTTAAAGCAACATTTAGATTTAGGGCATAATGGACTAATTGCATAATTGTGGAGGTTGACATACCCAACATCCATAGAGACACAGTTACTGGACCGGTCTATAATGCTGAAGAAAATGACTGTCTCAGAATTTTGACTGGATATGTTTGGGAAATGACTGAGCTTGGGAGGAGGGCTGCTTGCCCAATCTCTTTTTACTCTAAAAAAGGACACCAGAGCTTTTAATTTCCAATCGAAGTAGCACCTTTAAAAGCTTAAATGATATTTCTAGCTATTATAGAACGGTGCTGCCTATGGTATTGCGCATATGCCCTTTTGAAAACCTTCATGCGGATAATTTTTTTGTTTAATTGAAACTCCCCCAATAAAACGTTACAAATTTTTTTTACCTTAATACCCCTAGCGTCATTAGTTACATAACTGTAGTGGTAGTATTAATAGTATAGACGTAGTTCCTTCTGGTTATTTCGAAATCAGCCACAACTTACCCTGAAAGGGTTAACTTAACAATGTAAGACGTTTTTAAGATATTGGTTTGTTACCTTTTCGAAAATCTACACATTCATGGTTCGTTTTGATTTAGTTCGACATGCACCTAAATATTCCTTGAAAGCTTCACCTTAATACCCTTAGCTTGTGTAGTAGCAATAGCGATAGTTGGATAGTTGCAGTGGCATTAGCAGCAGCATGCGCATAGCACCTTTGGTTTCTTCAACATAACCTGAAAGTTTCAACTTAATACCGTTAACTATTCCTAAAGCATTTCTGGTACGTCTTCTCGCCAACCTGTGTGGGCATGGTGTGTTTTGATTTAGTTCCACACAGTTTAAATATTTCCCAAAATGTCTGCGTTAATGCCCTTAATTTTAGTAGCAGTAGTAGCAGTAATAGCAGTAGAATTAATAGTAGTGCCTTTGCTTTAGTGGTAGTAGTAGCAGTAGAAGTAGTAATAATAATAGCAATAGTAATAGTGTGAGTATCAGCAGAAGCATTAGGATATAAATACTTCTCTGCATACAGACAGCGTGGTGTCATTCAGTTCATCCTCCTTCCTCAAAATTTCTTAAAAATTTCACCTTCATAGCCTTAGGCAAAGTTGTAATAGTAGTCACAGTAGTAGTATTGGTATTACTAGTAGCAGTAATAGTAGCAATAACGGTAGTACTAGAAGCAAAAGTAGTATTAACGCATTGCTTTTTGGTCAGTTGAACATCCCTCTCATTAAGTCTTGGAACTTTGAATTTAATACAATTAGCCATTGCTATGGCATTGCTGATATGTTAATGACCTGTATCTTATCATCTCAATGCTTTTAGCCTTACAAGTAGTTGCAATAGTGGTTGAAGTAGTAGTAGTAGTAGTAGTAAAAGTAGAAGTGATAGTACTAGTAACAGTAGCGTGCACATATTGCCATTTAGTAAAAAAAAAAATCTTCCCATTCAAGCATTCTCTGAAAGTTCCAGCATAATACCCAAATCAATTTTTGAGGTACGCTCTTTTGACAAGGTACTTGCACATAGTACCTTTTCATTTGGCTCAAATTTCGACTAGTGTGGTAGTAGTATTAGTAGTGGTAGCAGCATTAGTGGTAGCAGTTGTAGTAGTAGTTGTAGCATTTAATTATTGCCTTTTTGATCATCTCCCTTATCATTTCTTGAAAGTTCCAAATCAATACACTCAGTCATTCAAGAATTATACCCTTTTGACAATCCGTATACACATGATGTGTTTTTATTAGGTCAACAATCCCCTCAGCATTCTATGAAAGGCTCAGCTGAATGTCCTTCGTCTTTTTGAAATGTAAAGTTCAAAAATGAATACTTTTTTCGATAACATATACTATATTTAAACAATGAGTGAATTGCTTAACTTACAGCCCTTGCCCTGAGGACAGTGGGGAGGTTGACATCCCCAAAAATATTAATACTGGTCTTTTCAACAATAGTGAACAAAATAGTTCTCTCAAAATTTTGATCGGATGTGTTTTGAGGAATGATAGGCATAGAGGGGGGGGTCTGGTTACCCTCCATTTACTTTTGATTCTTAAAAAGAACACTAGAACTTCTGACTTCCAATCAAATGAGCCCCATCCAAAGTTTATACTACCACCCACTCCATAAAAATCTTAAATGCCCCGATGCATAGCTTACAACCCTTGCCCCTGGGCTCTGGGGGGCTGTGTCCCCTTGAAAGCATTGTTATATACTCTTTGGACTATTGCGAACAAAATGTCTATCTCACAAGTTCGATCTGATGCTTTTGGGGAAAAAAGGGTATCAGGGAGGGGGGCTAGTTGCCCTCCATAACTTTTGACGCTTAAAAGGGAACTAGAAATTTAGATTACCAATCAAAGGAGCCTCTAAAGTTCACACGCCCAATCCTTCCATAAAAACCTTATATGCCCCCGGGATATAACTTAAAGCCCCTGTCCCCAGAGTCTGAGGGTCGTGTCAACTCAAAGGCCTTGTTACCTAGATCTTTGGACCATTTTTGAACAAATGACTATCTCAAAATAATTATCGGATGCCTTTGGGAAAATAGAACGTGAGAGGGAAGGGCTAATTGCCCTCCGATCACTTTGATTCTTGAAAAGACACTGAAAGTTCTGATTTCCAATTCAATGAGCCTCCTCAGAAGTTTATACGACCAAGTTTTCCATAAAAACCTTATATGCCACAGAACATACCTTACAACCCTTGTCCTGAAGATTGTGGGGGAGGGGTTGTCATCTTCAAAGACACAATCACTGGACCTTTCGACTCCGCCAAACAAAATGGTTATCACAAGATTTTGATTGGATGTGTTTGGGGAAATTATGGGCGTGGGGGATGAGGCTGGTTGCCGTCCAATCACTTTTGACTATTAGAAAGGGTACTAGAATTTTCAATTTGAAAGTTATTTATCATTGTTTTGTTCCTTGGGGTTCTGTTCAAGTGTAAATTTATAAAGATAAATATAAAATTAATAAAGATAATTAATAAACATAAAATTTTGGTTGAACAAAACATAATATATGCTGGGCCTCATGAACAAATTGCCTTTCACTAATTCCCAACAGTAGCTGTCGGCCCTTTTGCACCAATCGGTACCTATGTACTATTTGTAACAGACGCACTATATTGTATAGGGAAAATGCTTAAGAAACTAGACAAACGGGTTTCTTTCAACGGACAATTCCTATGCTGAGGACTGGAAACCGTGGTTTGTCATTGCGTTTACAACATATAAACTTTTGTTTTTCGGGTTTAGAGGGAAAAAAGGTACCTAGGTTAGGTTAGGTTACGTATTTAATATATGCTGTGCTTTACCCCCACCCCCCTGATGAGCAAATATATAGCTGAAATTTATTTCTAAACTATGATATTTTATCCTATTTTGTTTTGTTTCATTAGCTTTAACAAAACTTCACTTTTCGCGTGTGTTATAGATTGTACATAAGTACCCACCAACCGAAGCGAAGTTTAGTAAACAACCAATTAATGTTAAGTTCCGGTTTCTAATTTGTCCATAACTTGTCAATTTTTTAACTTTTTTTTAGTTGTGTTCAAATTCCCAGGGTTCAACCCCCCATAAAATAAATATTTCCTAATAGAAATGAATACACAATGATAATTAAACTTGTCTCAATTTAGAACCGTATAGTCAAGTTTCTAAGCTAATGTTAATCTGATTAGGTGAATTTGTGCATGATTGGTTATTAATTAAAATATAAATAAGTGAAAAAAAGGTTGTCTGGCTAGTTTTAAGCAAAGTTACTGATCCATGGCAAAGGAAAGATGGTCCTTAGGATGTATTTTGTCCTGCTTTAAACGTCACAAGGTCCTTCAGGTCAGAAAGCGTGAGGAAACAATCACACAAAATTTGTGGCCAGACAAAGTATCGATTTTTCATGCTCTTTCTAGTTCAATCTGTAGCTTTTTACGCTTCAAGAGAAATTCCAAAGATATTGCATAACTAAAACTTAATTTTTAGATGAATGTGGTACACTTGTCACAGACTTTTCCCTTTTTTTTGCTTTTTTTTTTACTTTTTGCCAAACAAAGTTAATACATTAGCTTATCAAATTTTTTTTTCAGGAATTATTCCCGGCTCAATATCACAGGAATGCCAAAGTAAGTTTCGTCTTTGAACCTTTTCTGTTCAATTTTTCTTTTTATTTTGAACCTTTTTTTGTATAGCTTTATCATCTTTCTATTAGTTTCCTAGAAGGATTTTGTAATAAACCCCAAAAACAGCCGTTTCTTAAAAGGATATCAATAATGTTTAAAGACGGTGAATTAAGTAGATAGTTAAATACTAAAAAGGTAGAGATATTATCAAAAAAGATGCGGGACACAACTATTTAAGTATTTAAAAGGATAAGACACAACTAGGTAGTCATAATGTCTCGTTTATATGAAAATTACATAAACTTAAACGAAAAATCGTTAAAAGTAAAAAATCAATCATGTCTTAAATGCAAGAAAAAATAATTTAGATAATTTTTATAAGAAGAATAAGTAACTGACCTTAAGAGCGTATCCAGGATCTTTTTCAGGGGGTGGGGGGCCATTTTTGATACAAAAAAAAATTTCAAAAAAACTCATCAAATTTTTTTTATATGAATTTTTGATACGCTTTTTATGAGCCAGACCAAAATTTTGGGGATGAAGGAGGTTCAAACTCGTAACCCCCCCCCCCCTGGATACTGCCTTCACTGACATTTATAATTTTTATCCTTATTAATAAATATAGATAATTCGGAGAATTTTGTATGCGTTGGAAGTAGACTTTTCTTTTGTTTCAGATTCATTGGGGGGGGGGGGGTCCTTGAGCACGTAACAATTGTGAATAAATGGAAAGTAATACAAGAACACCAAATGTAATTTCAAAGACTTGTAATAAATAAACAAAAACAAAACATAAAGGGCCAACTCTTAGACTTGTAATTCATTAGGGATATAAAATCTGTTTAGTTATGAACAATGAGCATATAGAGCTCTTAAGCCACAATTCTTCAAGATATATATATATATATATATATATATATATATATATATATATATATATATATATATATATATATATATATATATATATATATATATATATTATATATATATATATATATATATATATATATATACATATATATATATATATATATATATACTTACCTGTTAAAAAAAAGTCTGGAAGAATAGGAAGATAAGTCTGCAAACCAAGATTAGAATATTAGAAGCTACAATGATGACAGTGGTCAAATATGGCTCTGAAGCATGGACGCTCCGAAAAGCGAATGAAGATTTGCTAGATGTTTTCCAGAGAAATTGCTTAAGGATTGTTCTGGGTACCCGGCTGACTGACCGTATTTCAAACAATAGGCTATACGAAAAATGTGGTTCAATACCGCTCTCTAGGGCTATAATGAAAGAAAGGTTAAGGTGGTTAGGGCACGTTGTGCGGATGAAGGATGACATATTGTCGAAGATTGTTATTTTCGGCCAACCATCTAGGGCTAAACGGAAAGCAGGTCGTCCCCGTCTGGGTGGGAGGACGTCACAAAGAAATATTCAAAGGAAATGGGAACTTCGTGGGCGGGTGTAAAAAGGGAGGCTTTGAATAGATTGGGGTAGAGGAGGAACGTGCGTAGCTGTGTTGGCCTCAGGCGGCTTGATGCTGCGGTGAGTTGTTAGTAGTATATATATATATATATATATATAATATATATATATATATATATATATATATATATATATATATATATATATATATATATATATATATATATATATATATATATATATATATATATATATATATATATATATATATATATATTATATATATATATATATATATATATATATATATATATATATATATATATATATATATATATACATACATATATATATATATATATATATATATATATATATATATATATATATATATATATATATATATTATATATATATATATATATATATATATATATATATATATATAAGAATGATGTGGGCAAAATGTGTTATTTTTTCTGACAAAGGCAATTTGTATCGAAGGAGTTGTCGTAAAAAATTTCAAAAGGAACTAATTCAATTGAAAATTTAAAGTTCTCGTGCTGTTTTTGAAAGTTAAAAGTGATTGGAGGGCAACCAGCTCCCTTCCCCCTCCCCCGCCCATTATTTTCCCAAGCACATACAATCAAAGTTTCGAGATTGCCATTTTGTTCAACAAAGTTCAAAAGTTAGCCAATTACGTCTTTGGAGATGACAGCCCCCCCCCGCAAGCCCTTAAGGCACGGGTTATAAATTATACTAGTTGCACATTGTCAACATATAAGATTTTTATGGAATGAATGGCTGTATTAACTTCGGAGGAGGCTCGTTTGATTTGAAAACTGAAAGTTCTAGTTCCCTTTTAAGAGTCAAAAGTGATAAGAGGGCGACTAGCCCCCCTCCCCCAATGCCCATCATTTCCCCAAGCACATATAGTCAACGTTTTGAGATATCCATTTAGTTAATCCTAGTTGAAAGTTTCAGAAATTATGTCTTCGGGAATGACAAATCCCCCCCCCCCTCCCAAAGCTCTCGGGGAAAGGGCTATAAATTATACTTGTTACCTATTATTAACCTATAAGGTCTCTATGGAAGGGATGGTTGAATTAACTTCGGAGGAGGCTCATTTGATTGAAAATTGAAAGTTTCAGTTCCCTTTTAAGAATCAAAAATGAAAAGAGAGCAACAAACTCCCCCTCCTGCCATGCCCATTATTTCCTTAAACACATACATTTAACATTTTGAGATAGCCATTTCGTTCATCACAGTTGAAGGCTTCAGCAATTATGTCGGTGAGAATGACAACCCCTACCCCCAAAGTCCTCAGAGCAAGGGCTATAAAATATAAGGTTTTTATTGAAGGGATGGTTGTATAAACTTCAGGTTCCTTTGATTTGAAATTAAAAGTTCTAGTGTCCTTTCTAAGAGTTAAACGTGATCGAAGGGCAACTAGCACCCCCGTCTCAAATTCTCTTTTTCCCAAATGGATCCTATATAAAATTTTGAGATAGCAATTTTGTTCAAAATAGTACAAAGATCATATAAAAAGGCTTTCGGGGCTGACACTACCCCCCTGAGCCTGGGGACATAGGTTGTAAGTTGTGCCCTGGGATATATAAGGTCCAAATGGAAAGTCTTATAAGCTTTAGAGGAGGCTCATTTCATTGAATATTGAAAGTTCAAGTTCTTTTTTCAGAATCAAAAGAGATTAGAAGTCAACCATCCCCCACCCCCGCGCCCATCATTTACCCAAGCCTTAAAATCTTGAGGTAGCTATTTTTCAGCATAGTTGAAAGAATCAGCAATTGTGTCTTTTGGGATTACGACCCCCCCCCCCTCTTAAAGCCCTTAGGGCAAGGGAATATAATTTATACTAGTTGTTCACTATTAACATATAAGGTTTTTGAAAAAAGGGGGGGTCGAATAAACTTCGGAAGAGGTTCATTCGATTAGAAAACAGAAGTTCTACGCGCTTTCTAAGCGTAAAAAGTGATCGGAGGGCAACCATCCTCTTTTCCCTAAATGAATCTGATAGAAATTTGAAATATCCATTTGATCAAAATAGTCATAAGATCGTATAACAAGGCGTTTGGGTTTGATAAAACCCTCCAGAGTCTGGAGACAAGGGTTGTAAGCTATGTCCTATGGCATATAAGGTTTTGTGGAAGATGTGGTCGTATATGCTTTAGAGGAGGCTGATTTAATTGGAAATTAGAAATTATAGTTCACTTTCAAGAGTCAAAAGCGATAAGAGGGCAACAAGACCCCTCCTCACAACGGCTTCTTGTCCCACAAACGTATCTGATCAGAATTTTGAGATAGTCATTTCGTTCAAAATAGCCAAAAAACTCATAAAATAATGCCTCCAGGATTGACGCAACCCCCAGAGCCCAGGGACAAAGATTGTAACTTATGCCCGGGGAATATGAGGTTTTTATGGAATGGGTGGTCCTATAAACTTTTGATGTAGTTCATTTAATTGGAAATTGAACTTCTACTGCAGGTTTTCAGAGCAAAAGCGTAAGGAGGGCAACCAGCCCCCCAAATCTCCATGCCCTTTATTTTCCAAAACACATCCAGTCAAAATTTTGAGACAGTTATTTTGTTCAGCATTGTTGAATGGTCCATTAGTTATGCCTTAGGGGATTTCAATCCCCCCCCCCCCCCCGCAGAGCCTTCAGGGTAAGGGCTATAAATTACGCAATTCGTCCATTGTTAGATATAGTATATTTATTGAAAGATGTGGGCATGATTGACCTCTCCTTTCCAAAAAGACGAAGGATATTCAGGTGAGCCTTTTAGAGAATGTTGAGGGGAGCTTTGAACTAAATCAAAATACCTTATATGTATATGGGTTGTCAAAAGCATGTAACTCAAGAAGGACTGGGTATATTAATTTGAAAATTTCAGGAAATGGCAAGGGAGATGATGAATTGACAAAAAATCAATATTTGCACGCTGCTGCTCATACTACTACTACTACTACAACTACTACCCCCGTACAACTAGTCCACTACTACTATTACTACTACCACTAAATCTACTACTTCTTTAGATATTTGAAATGGTGAATCTATAAAATACCGGATCTATGTTTGAATATGTATTAAAATCTTGCTCACTAGAAAAAAGTATTGGGTATCATCCACTAAGCATACATTAGAACCCCACTTAGCAGTAATAAGATTTTTTTTTTTTTTTATTAGCAGTAATTCTTTTTACTATTTGTTTCTTAAACGTTGTTGCTAATTTGTGTTAAATGGTATACAGATAATTTGTCATACCTACAGTACTGATTACCTGATCTTCATAAACGACTGATGGGAATGCATGGTTTTGTTCTGACAAAATACAAAATAATTCTTAAAATGCAAAATAGTTTTTATAAAATCCAAAATAGTTCATACAAAATATAACTTAGTTCCTTACAAAATCCAAAATAGTTCTTATAAAATATAAAAAGGTTCTTATATTCCCCGGACTTTTTCGGATGTTCGTTAGAAGGGAAATTGAAAGCTTGAATCACCTGTTCAAGTCAGAGGCAATCCTAAAGCATTTCCTACTGTAAAAAGCCATAAGGAGAAATATTTTACGGAACGTTTAGACAGAGTTTCAATTAAGCGAAAAACTGAAAGCTTTTTCACCAAGAGAAATTGAAAGCTTGACTCACCTGTTCAAGTCAGAGGCAATCCTAAAGCATTTCCTACTGTAAAAAGCAAAAAATTTTACGGAACGTTTAGACAGAGTTTCAATTAAGCGAAAAATTGAAAGCTTTTTCACCAAGGAAATTGAAAGCTCGACTCCTGTTCAAGTCAGAGACAATCCTAAAGCATTTTCTACTGTTAAAAGCAAAAAATGTTACGGAACATTTAGACAGAGTTTCAATTAAGCGAAAAATTTAAAGCTTTTTCACCAAGGGAAACTGAAAGCTTGACTCACCTGTTCAAGTCAGAGGCAATCCTAAAGCATTTTCTACTGTTAAAAGCAAAAAAATTTACGGAACGTTTAGACAGAGTTTCAATTAAGCAAAAAATTGAAAGCTTTTTCACTAAGGGAAACTGAAAGCTTGACTCACCTGTTCAAGTCAGAGGCAATCCTAAAGCATTTTCTACTGTTAAAAGCCAAAAATTTTACGGAAGGTTTAGACAGAGTTTCAATTAAGCGAAAAATTGAAAGCTTTTTCACCAAGGGAAATTGAAAGCTCGACTCCTGTTCAAGTCAGAGACAATCCTAAAGCATTTTCTACTGTTAAAAGCAAAAAATGTTACGGAACATTTAGACAGAGTTTCAATTAAGCGAAAAATTGAAAGCTTTTTCACCAAGGGAAACTGAAAGCTTGACTCACCTGTTCAAGTCAGAGGCAATCCTAAAGCATTTTCTACTGTTAAAAGCAAAAAAATTTACGGAACGTTTAGACAGAGTTTCAATTAAGCAAAAAATTGAAAGCTTTTTCACCAAGGGAAACTGAAAGCTTGACTCACCTGTTCAAGTCAGAGGCAATCCTAAAGCATTTTCTACTGTTAAAAGCAAAAAATTTTACGGAACAATTAGACAGAGTTTCAATTAAGCGAAAAATTGAAAGCTTTTTCACCAAGGGAAATTGAAAGCTCGACTCCTGTTCAAGTCAGAGACAATCCTAAAGCATTTTCTACTGTTAAAAGCAAAAAAATTTACGGAACATTTAGACAGAGTTTCAATTAAGCAAAAAATTGAAAGCTCTTTCACCAAGGGAAACTGAAAGCTTGACTCACCTGTTCAAGTCAGAGGCAATCCTAAAGCATTTTCTACTGTTAAAAGCAAAAAATTTTACGGAACATTTAGACAGAGTTTCAATTAAGCGAAAAATTGAAAGCTTTTTCACCAAGGGAAACTGAAAGCTTGACTCACCTGTTCAAGTCAGAGGCAATCCTAAAGCATTTTCTACTGTTAAAAGCAAAAAATTTTACGGAACGTTTAGACAGAGTTTCAATTAAGCGAAAAATTGAAAGCTTTTTCACCAAGGGAAATTGAAAGCTCGACTCCTGTTCAAGTCAGAGACAATCCTAAAGCATTTTCTACTTTTAAAAGCAAAAAATTTTACGGAATATTTAGACAGAGTTTCAATTAAGCGGAAAATTGAAAGCTTTTTCACCAAGGGAAACTGGAAGCTTGACTCACCTGTTCAAGTCAGAGACAATCCTAAAGCATTTTCTGCTGTTAAAAGCAAAAAATTTTACGGAACATTTAGACAGAGTTTCAATTAAGCGAAAAATTGAAAGCTTTTTCACCAAGGGAAACTGAAAGCTTGACTCACCTGTTCAAGTCAGAGACAATCCTAAAGCATTTTCTACTGTTAAAAGCAAACAATTTTACGGAACATTTAGACAGAGTTTCAATTAAGCGAAAAATTGAAAGCTTTTTCACCAAGGGAAACTGAAAGCTTGACTCACCTGTTCAAGTCAGAGACAATCCTAAATCATTTTCTACTGTTAAAAACAAAAAATTTTACGGAACATTTAGACAGAGTTTCAATTAAGCGAAAAATTGAAAGCTTTTTCACCAAGGGAAACTGAAAGCTTGACTCACCTGTTCAAGTCAGAGACAATCATAAAGCATTTTCTACTGTTAAAAGCAAAAAATTTTATGGAACGGTTAGACAGAGTTTCAATTAAGTGAAAAGACTATGTGCATGCAGGTTTTTAAAAGGGCATATAAGCAATATCATAAGCAGCGCCACTCTATCATATATAGTAATATCATTGAAACTTTGAAACTAGCTAATTCGATTGTAAATTAAATTTTTTATGTGACCTTCTTAAGAGTCGAAAGTGATTGAAGGGCAAGCAGCCCCTCCCAAGCCCATTTATTTTCCAAAGACAGCCTATTGAAATTTGAGATAGCTATTTTGTTCCTCATAGTTGAATGGTCTAGTAACTATTTCTCTAGGGATATTTCACCCACAATAAGGTAATTTGCCCATTAAGCTATGAAACTAAACCTTACTTTAAAACTAAATCAAACGACATTATTTGCATGTTGATTGTCAATAAGTTTATGTTTTATTCTTCAGGTCAACTTTAGGATGTACAAAACTGAATTAAACAATAAAATGTGAGTCCAGATTATCAAAAGAGTGTATTTTGTTCAAAATAGTTGAAAATTTTCTCCAACATAGAAATAGCTAGCCAAACTATGGATTCTTAAAAAAAAATCGAGAAGATATAAAATACTATTTTTTATTTCCTCGAAAAATATTCCGTCAATAAAAAACGAACAAAAATTAATTTAAAAAACTATTTCACAAAATAAGTTTTTCAAAGAAAAGTAAAGAGCTTCTTGAACCAAAAATGATCAGAAATAAAGTAAAATAATATTCAAAGCGTAGACTACCACAATTTACCATTAATCCCCTTCAAAGCATAAAACTACCACAAATCACCATCAATAAATAAATGAAACCGAAAAAGAACAGAAATTGCTATAAATAACCGAGTCAAACTCAAAACGAACAGAAATTAACATGAATCGGGCTAACAACCCTCGTGCCTTCTCATGACCAGAACATAACTTGCATAATCTGAAGTTTAATACACATTTACTGATATTTATTCCTTAAAGTCTTAATAATCTTGTTTTGTTAAAGTTTAAAAAGAAAAGAAAGTTCAAAATGTTGTTTTTTTGACGATATTGATTGCATTTGTTTTTGACGAAACACATTTTGACAATAAAAACTTGTAAGTTTTTCTCGTCACATCGTAGACACACAGTTTACGTTTGGAGTTGCCTGAGTCCAGGCAACGTGAAACACAACATACAAGTGTAATCCCATGGCCCATGAAACAATGTCACATCTGCTACTGAGTAAATTCCAACACAAGGTTTATAGATGGTGCAACAATTTGCGGTACATGGGCATCAGAAGTTAAGTTAATTTCAGTTTTACGCATACCATACAATGGTGTGGTATAGTTTTTCTTCAGGATTTTCTTTCGTTCAAATATTTGCTGATATCTTGCTAATTTTTCTCATTGTGTGCAAATTTACCCTGGTTGAATTAACAAGGTTTATTGTCAACCTACATTAGAGTAAAGACTAGAACCAGGAGCAGTGCATTTTTGTATATGTAACCCTACAACTTCATTTCTTCTTTGTATTCTGATAAAAGAAGAGAGATAAAAACGCTACGGGATAATTGACTTCTCTATTTATCTTTCCCTTGGGGAAAGGAATCGGGAAAAAGATGCCGTATCTTTTACCGAGCTGCAGTATAATACGGGAGATAGATTAGTTTGCAATCAATAGGCTAAAGAAACAAGCTGCGGTAGACTAATGTTTAATATGAATTGTTCTCATTAGTCTCATACGCAGCGTGGTAGCTGAATAAGGCCTGAGGGCGATCCATGTGAGATATGTTTATGTAGCATTTTTCTGAATGATATTTTCTGTCACGATTTCCTATATTTTCGCATTCGAAAGATTATAGTAGAAATGTTGATAAGCAAAACGATAGGACTGAACCATAATTCATGGACATCAGTCATATGGCCTTTGGCTTCAAAGCTTGAGAATGTTTTACAAATTATAAGGTAATAAAATATGTAAAAAAAAAATAGAAAAATACTTAATCCACTCTTAATCTTAATCTTAATCCACTAAGTAGGAACAATAAGTTGTTAATTTTCACTATCTAGGAATATTGAAAATTTTTGAAGCAAAAATAAAAAACACGAGGCAGTCACAACATAGAAAATTGTCCTTAAATAGTTGCAGAATGCTTAAAGCCTTTCTCGCCCTTTGATTCCCGTTTAAGAAATTCTGATATTTCTGAAGAACCTGAAAAAAAATCAGTCTTTACTTTTCGATGCATGAAAAGAAAACGGTAGCTCTTTTTAATATTTCTTTTAATCAATTTATTTCGCTTTTACAGTCTCTGGCTTAGAACGAAAAATTGTCTTTTCATATCACTTTGTAACGTATATCGAACGATCCATAATGAAAAAACCGTCATTTACCATCTTACCAAGACTACGCCCGCCTCTCCGTCAAATAACCAATCGCCGTGATTACTTATGCATGATGGTATAGGCCTTAACCTGTAAGGCCTTAACCTGGTGTAGGCCTTAACCAGGGATTAACCTATAAATGGTTTATAAGGATGGTATAGGCCTACCTGTAAGCAGGCTTTTACTCAGCGAAATTATAAAACTTATAAAACCAAAATAATATGTTATTTTTAACCATTCTAAATATCTTGCGTTGTGTAAGAGGAAACTAGAGATTCTTATAAACTCCTCCTTTTCTCCTTTTTGATGTACCTTTTTCTTTACTTTGATTTACTTATTAATTTTTCGTTTTACTTTAACATTTTATACTTTTGAATTCTATTTGAAATCCAGATTTTAATAGAGCATAATTTAACTTAGTTTGTGCTTGTATTGACTTTTAGCTCTGCGGGGAATGCTACACTTTCAGTGACAATAGTCAGGCTTAATTTCTAATAAGTCAATATTAAAAAACCTAACATTTCCTTCTATTCATTTTCCCTATATTGGTTATTCTACTGCAAGTGATAGCACATAATTTGCAATTTGCTCTGAACATGTGACACCGGAAAAGAAAAAAAAAACAGCTTTGGAAAGAGAACAAGTTAAGCCTTGTAATTGGGCTTTGTAATCTTCTTGTAATCTTATGTACACGAAAAAACACATTTTAAATGTTTTCACTTTTTTATCTTAATAAATAAAAAAAAACTATAAAAGCTATAAGGAATAAATATCAGTATATGTGCATTAAACTGGCACTTCACGGTCTTTTTTTTTCTTTTTTTTTAGTAAAGTGCAAATTATATTCTGGTCTTGAGAAGTCACGGGGGTAATTTGTGCTCGTTTGGACTTTGACTCGGTTATTTGTTGTAATTTCTGTTCGTTTTTTGTTTCATTTATTTAATGATGGTGATTTGTGGTAATTTTGTACTTGGAAGATTATTTAAATTTATTTCTACTCATTTTTGGCTTAACGGAACTCTTTACTTTTCTTTGAAAAACTTGCTTTGTTGAAAAAGTTTTGAAAAATAATTTCTGTTCGTTTATTATTGACAGTCTTTATCATGGAAAAAAAAAATCAATTTTTATATATTTTCTTTTTTTTCATAGGCAGCGCAATTGCGCTGCCTAAGTATAGAATGACGTTGGCACAATGTATTAGTATTATTTTTTTTTAGACCAGGGCACTTGGTATTGAAGGAGTTATCGTAGAAACTTCGAAAAGGCCTCATTCGATTGGAAATTGCGAGGACTAGTGCCTTTTTAATGTTTGAAAGTGATTGGAGGGAACCAGCCCCCCCCCCAACACCACCATTTCTCCAAACTTATCCAGTCAAAATTTTTAGATAGCCATTTTTTCAGTGTAATTGAAAGCTCCGTAAATTCTGTCTTTGAGGATAAATCCCCCATGGCCCTCAGGATAAGGGTTGTAAGTTATGCCCTGGGGGCATATAAGGTTCTTACAGAAAGGGTGATCGTATAAATTTCGGAGAGGGCTCATTGGATTGGTAATCAGAGGTACTAGTGCCCTTTTTAAGAGTCAAAATCATCGGAAGGCAGATACCCCTCCCCCCTCCATACACACACACGTCGTATTTTCCTGAAATGCATCCAATAGACATTTTGAGACAGCCATTTTATTCAAAACATTCCAAACATCACATAAAAGCACTTTTAGGGTTGAAACAAACCTCCAGAGCCTGAGGACAAGGGTTGTAAGTTATGCTTCAGGGGCCTTTAACGTTCTTATGGAAGAGATGGTTGTATAAGCTTTAGAGGAGGCTCGTTTTGTTCAAAATTGGAAGTTCTAGTCCCCTTTTAAGAGTCAAAAGCGATGGAGGACAACTAACCCCTCCCTCCCCAACAATCCCTCTTCTCATCAGACGCATCTGATTGAAATTGTGAGATAACTTTTTTATTCATAATAGTCCAAAGAACATATAAAAATGCCTCGAGGGTTGACACAACCCCCCAGAGCCCTGAGGCAAGGGTTGTAAGTTATACCCCTGGGGCACAAAAAGGTATTTATGGAATGGGTGGGCCGTAAAAATTTCAGTTGGGGCTCATTTTATTTGAAATTGGAAGTTATAGCGCTCTTTTTAAGAGTCAAAAGTGATTTGAGAGTAACCAGCACCCCCCCCCCGCCCATCATTACCCCGAACACATCCAATCAAAATTTTTAAATAGGAATTTTGTTAAGCGTAGTTGAAGGGTCCAGAAATTAGGTCTTTGAGGATGAAGACCCCGCCCCGTCCCACAGCCCCCAGGGTAAGGTTGTAAGTTATGCCCTGGGGTTATATAAGGTTTTTTTAAGAAAGAATTATCGTATATACTTCGGAGGAGGCTCATTGTAATGGTTATTGGTTACATTAGAGGGTAGTCCCCCCCCCCACACGTCGTGTTTTCCCAAAATTCATCCAATAGAAATTTTGAGATAGCCATTTTATTCAAAATAGTCCAAACATAAGGCTTTTGGGGTTGACACAGCGTGGAACAAGGGCTTTTATGGCCAGAATGGTTGTATAAAATTTAGGGGTGGCTCTTTTGATTGAAAATTGGAAGTTCTAGTTCCGTTTTACGAGTCAAAAGTCATGGAGGGAAATTGACCCTCCCACCCCCCGCCAACTATCCTCCTTTTGACCAAACGTATGTGATTGAAATTGTGAGATAGTAATTTTGTTCAAAATAGTCTAAAGAACATATAACAATGTCTTAAGGGTTGACACCAGCCCTCAGAGCCCTGATGCAAGGGCTGTAAGTTGTGCCCTGGTGGGCATAAAAGGGTCTTATGGAATGGGTGGTCGTATAAACTTCAGAAGAGACTCATTTGATTTGAAATCGCAAGCAACAGTGCCCTTTTAAGAGTCAAAGGTCATTTGAGAGCAACGCCCCCCTTCTTCCCCTCCCCCTTGCCCTATCATTTTCCAATACAAACATCCAAACAAAGCTTTGAGACATCCATTTTTTCAGTATTGTTGAAAAGTTCAGCGATTATACATTTTGGGATATCCCCCCCCCCGAGGCCTCAGGGTAAGGGTTGTAAGTTAAGCAATTTTTTCACTGTTTACATCACAGTTTATAGAATTATCCAGTAAGTTTATCGCAGATCATTTCTGGTCTTCGTTCTCGGTACGAACAAAAAGCTCCTCCCACTTATTTCTGCATTAGCGGGAATGCGGTTTAGTCTGTTTCCGATTGTTTCCAACAAAGTGCATTATTCGTAATAGCGGGTTTCCATTTGTTTCCGATTAGATCACAGTCTGACTTGTCTACCCGTGAAAAGATCTGACTTCGCTTATGTTTATATCTGCAAAAACGTTCTCCGGAGCACTCACACCCCGGTCCGGGTTTTTATAATGGGTGAGATAGAGAATGATCATACTGGATAATTATATAAACTGTGGTTTACATGTAGCATACTTAATTGAGAAAAGGCATGCATGTTTGACTTCTACTTTCCCAAAATACAGAGGGGCATTAGGATGAGTCTTTCAGGGAACGTTGAGGGGAATGTTGAACTAAATTAAAATACATTACGTGAATATAGCATTGTCAAAAGGGCGTAACTCACGAATGACTGAGTATATTAATTTGGAACTTTGAGGAAATCATAACAGACTACTTCTGTAGCGAGTACTACTAAGGCTGACAATATTGAAATAAATATCTGAGGTAATTTTGAGGGGAAATTTGACCTAAATCAAAACATGCTATGTGCATGTTTTGATGTGAAACATGCTATGTTAGCTTATGAAACATGCTATGATACGATAAGCCTTTGGAAAGGCTTATCGTACCAAAGGAAACTTTAGGTGCATCATGAATAGGATGTTCAGTTGACCAAAAGTTATCTGAATGTCCTTCGTCTTTTTGGAAAGTGAAGTTCAAAATCCATACCTTTCTCAATAACATGTACTATATGTGAACAATGAACGAATTACCCTGGGGACTGTGGGGAGGTTGATATCCGCAAAGACATAATTGCTGGATCTTCCAACAATTCTGAACAAAATAGCTTTCTTAAAAATTGGGGATGTGTTTTGGGGAATGATAGGATTAAGTAGGGGAGGGAAAGGGCACTAGACCTTTCAATTTCCAATCGAATGGGCTCTTTTAGAAGTTTTTACGACAACTCCTTCTATACAAAGTGCCCTTGTCTAAAACCAAAAATAAAATAATATATTGTGCCCACATCGCTCTTTACTTAGGCAGCGCTATTGCGCTGCCTATGATATAACACTGAGAATTCCTCGGAGGCAAAGTAATTGAGTAAATTCAATTCAGATCATTTGGTTTACGCTTTGGCTGTCCAACACTCTCAGCTATTTAGGAGAACCAATCCGACAAGTGCCTCATAGATTCGGATTGACATTTCAGCTATAAGCAGAAACTCAGCTTGACCCCATGGCAGGCCTCGCTGTCTGTTTAGTCCTTTTATAACTATTATAAATTTGAAACTGAACAGGCTCTCAGGAGTTCCTGTTCTACCCGAACTACTTTATCTTTGTAAATTGTTTCCTAAATAAAAATGCTAAGAAAAAAAAAAAAAAAAAAAAAAAAAAAAAAAAAAAAAAAAAAAAAAAACCTGCCAAAACAACGATAGTTTTTGTATCTTCAACCTACTTTGGAAATAAAATCTTATATATTTAGTTGATACCTTTGAAAACAAAGGAAGTACGTTTGATAAGTGTCGGCTATAAATTTTTACATATATCCTCATCATACAGAGTGCGTTCAAGCATCCCTTATTTGACTTATCCGCTTATTGTTAGGCTCCCTGTGTGTAGTCCATAACAGATAACTACAAATACTTATCCGGCAACTCTTCAACTGAAACGCTATAAACAGCTAGGCCAAAAATAATATTAATCACGTGTACTCCGCTGTAAACGTGGCTTATTTACAAACTCCTGAAGTTTTGTCATATTTCACAAATACTGTCTTTTTTTATTCTCTGCATATAATTTCACATTATTTTTCTATTTTTTAAAAGATTGAATGTTTGTTTATACATGACATTACTTATCCTCGGCAATATCGAATTTTTAGGGTTAGCAGGTGTAGCCTATCCGATAACTAAAAGGAGGATAGTTGGCGGGGGGTGGGAGGGCTAATTTCCCTCCATCACTTTTGACTCGTAAAACGGAATTAGAACTTCCAATTTTCAATCAAAAGAGCCACCCCTAAATTTTATACAGCCATTCTGGCCATAAAAGCCCTTGTCCCACGCTGTGTCAACCCCAAAAGCCTTGTTATATTCTGTTTGGACTATTTCAAATAAAATGGCTATCTCAAAATTTCTATTGGATGAATTTTGGGAAAACACGACGTGTGGGGGGGGGGGGGGGGGGGGCTACCCTCTAATGTAACCAATAACCAATACAATGAGCCTCCTCCGAAGTATATACGACAGTTCTTTCTAAAAAAAACCCTTATATAACCCCAGGGCATAACTTACAACCTTACCCTAAGGGCTGTGGGACGGGGCGGGGTCTTCATCCTCAAAGACCTAATTTCTGGACCCTTCAACTACGCTTAACAAAATTCCTATTTAAAAATTTTGATTGGATGTGTTCGGGGTAATGATGGGCGGGGGGGGGGGCTGGTTACTCTCAAATCACTTTTGACTCTTAAAAAGAGCGCTATAACTTCCAATTTCAAATAAAATGAGCCCCATCTGAAATTTTTATGGCCCACCCATTCCATAAATACCTTTTTGTGCCCCAGGGGTATAACTTACAACCCTTGCCTCAGGGCTCTGGGGGGGTTGTGTCAACCCTTGAGGCATTTTTATATGTTCTTTGGACTATTATGAATAAAAAAGTTATCTCACAATTTCAATCAGATGCGTCTGATGAGAAGAGGGATTGTTGGGGAGGGAGGAGTTAGTTGTCCTCAGTAGAGATGCCTTATTGAGTCGTGACAGGAGTCCATATATGGGCATAGAACCACGTGGTTAATGGGGTCAATGACCTCTTTCTCCAGGTGTGTTTTTGGCACGCTCTCAACGAATGCCAAGGTCAATGTTGTTATTGTTTCCGAGGCAAAATGCCAAGGTCAATGTTGTTGTTGTTTCCGAGGCAAAATGCCAAGGTCAATGTTATTGTTGTTTTGAACAGAGTCATATGGGGAACACGTGGTTAATGGGGTCAATGTTGTTGTTGTAAGTGCACACTCGAGGCAGATTTTATGATCCGGAAATAGTATTTGTTATTGTTATTCGAGGCAAATGTTGTTGTCGTTCGAAGCAAAGTTAATGACATTTCCTTCCTGTTCGAGGCAGATGTTATGATCCGGAAATAGTATTTGTTATTGTTATTCGAGCCAGATGTTATGAGGTTCCGAGAAACAGTTAATGACATTTCCTTCCTGTTCGAGGCAGATGTTATGATCCGGAAATAGTATTTGTTATTGTTTCCGAGCCAAATGTTACGAGTTCCCGGGAAACAGCTAGATCCCCCTTCTCAGCCAATCAGAGGCCAGGTTACATCCCCCTTCTCAACCAATCAGAGGGCTGGTTACATATTAGCGGCGGTGGGAATATAAGGAACGGGTTTTTTGCTATAGTTTTATTAGTCCGTGAATAGAATTCACTAAGTTTTTAGTTAGCAGAGTAATAACATGAGTGAACAAGTTGAGTTAGAAATATCCTTTTATTGCAACTGTTCTATTTGTAAAGGACATTTTCATGATTTTGAGTATTCACATGAACCTACTGAATGTTTAGACAGCATAGAGGCAGAGACAGATGAGAAAAATCTGGAGGAAACGAGAAGAAAAATTATATGTGACATGGAGAGAAATTTAGACCGATTGCAAGTAAGCTCAGATAAAAGAAGGATTGATATGATAGAAAAGGAAGATCAAAAGAAGAGACTAGTAAAAGAGGGCTTTTTCTATAGCGTAAAAGACAGAAGTGAAAACCCAAAGAAAAATGTGTATAGTGTAAGATATAACTCGGATTATTATGATGATTATGCTCCAAGAGAAGAGAAAAAGTGGCCCTTCAAGAGACAACATAAGAGGTCATTCTACGAAAAGGATTTTAAACAACGGAAACCATGGTGGAAGTGCTCTCATATACCATTTTACGATAAATCCCATTTTTGATATGCTTGATAAGTTTTATACCATAATCATACAATAAATTTGTTTCTGCTATTTTAATTTTCTCATACTCGATATGCATAGAGTAAGAATACCAGCAGAGACTTCTGTACATGAATAGTTCAGATTGATTAGATCATCCCTTAGAGTGTTCTCAGTCCACAGCCAAGTTTTCTATCAAAGACAAAAAAATTTTGTAGAAGTTAGCTGTGTAATTTTTTTCTCAAGAAATCAACATTTAATTTTTTGTCCATGCTATTTAAATAAAATCATTATTCTAATCCTTTATTTATTCGTTAAATCAATATTTATAATACTCTTTAAATATATGATGTCAGGCTCAATTACTTGAACATCTTCATCATCAGCATTATTTTCTACTATCACTATATTCACCAGAGGAGGTGGTATGCGTTCAACCTCCGGTTCAAGTAATTGAACCTCATCTTCTTCATCATTGACCATTATAGAGATCAAAGGGGGCATGACCTCGAATAAATCGCCGCGTACTCTCATTGTAGGTAAACTAGGAGCCAACCACTCATCGTCTTCTATGCAAAGACGACCTGAAGGCCCCCGCCGTACCAGATCTTCTGACGTATATGAAAGTCCATCTTCAGTATAATGAACTTCAATTATATCATCATCGGTACCTTCGAAGGCTCTACTAGTACAAAGAAGGACCTCCTGACTTTCCGTGAGCTCCCACTCGCTCCATACATCCTAAAAAGATTGAGAACACTATGGTCAAAAGCTCTATGGAAAGGTATAGTCTTCATTAATATACTGAGGGGTGTTCTACAGAGCAATAAAATAGTGCTCAAAAGCTCTATGTCTTTCCATGGTAAAGCATAAATTTGCAGTTTACTGAGTATTAAAAAAAAGTAAAAATACGGTTATCCTCTAAAACTATAGAAGGTTTGCATCCTAAGACAAAATCCCTGTTTTTTAAGAAATTTAAAGAACTCCATTAAACCAAAAAAGAGCAATAAAATAAAACCAAATAATCTATGGATCGTAAAACTTCTTCAAATCAGCATTGAAAAAACAAATTGGACCCAAAACGAACGGAAAATACAATATATAGCTGAGTCAAACTCAAAACAAGCAGAAATTAACAAGAGTAATTCTCGAAACCTGTATGCCTTTCCAAGGTAAAGCATAAATTTGAAGTTTACTGAATATTAAAACAAAGTAAAAATATGGTTAGCCTCTAAAACTATAGAAGGTTTGCGTCCTATGACAAAATCCCAGTTTTCATAGAAATGTAAAGAACTCCATTAAACCAAACAGAGCAGTAAAACAATGCTCGAAAGCTCTATGCCTTTCCATGGTAAAACATAAATTTGCAGTTTACTGAATATTAAAGCAAAGTAAAAATACGGTTATTCTCTAAAACTATAGATGGTTTACGTCCTAAGACAAAATCCCTGTTTTTTAAGAAATTTATAGAACTCCATTAAACCAAACAGAGCAGTAAAACAATGCTCGAAAGCTCTATGCCTTTCCATGGTAAAACATAAATTTGCAGTTTACTGAATATTAAAGCAAAGTAAAAATACGGTTATTCTCTAAAACTATAGAAGGTTTACGTCCTAAGACAAAATCCCTGTTTTTTAAGAAATTTATAGAACTCCATTAAGCCAAAAAAAAGACTAATAGAATAAAACCAAATAATCTATAGATCGTAAAACTTCTTCAAATCAGCATTGAAAAAATAAATGACCCAGTCAAACTCAAAACAAGCAGAAAATACAAGAATAGTTTTCGAAACATCCTCTATGGTGGGGGAGCATGCACAGCTGTGTCCTCTTCGGTCGACTAGGTGCTGTAGTGAGTTGTTGGTAGTAGGAGTACATTATTTTTGAAGATTTAAATGAATCAGATTAGTTAAACAAAGCTTATAAATAAAAATTCTATTAACAGTTAATTTTGTACCGACTACATAAATATTTAAGACCAAGTGCACCACGATGCACCATTGTGGTCTGAGAAATTCAAAAACTCAGAAACTCAATACATAGTTTTCGATAATTTCAAGTCGTTTGCTATCTAAGAATTTTATTTCTACAACACTTAGACCTTCCTTAGGTTGAAGTGCTGTTTTGCGTCACAAAATGGTAGAAAATCCCGCTTTTACTTGAGTACATTATACGTTTTGCCTCTTACAATAGACACTAAAAAAGGTAAGTATAGACCGCTCATCCTCTATGGTGGGGGAGCATGCACAGCTGTGTCCTCTTCGGTCGACTAGGTGCTGTAGTGAGTTGTTGGTAGTAGGAGTACATTATTTTTGAAGATTTAAATGAATCAGATTAGTTAAACAAAGCTTATAAATAAAAATTATATTAACAGTTAATTTTGTACCGACTACATAAATATTTAAGACCAAGTGCACCACGATGCACCACTGTGGTCTGAGAAATTCAAAAACTCAGAAACTCAATACATAGTTTCCGATAATTTCAAGTCGTTTGCTATCTAAGAATTTTATTTCTACAACACTTAGACCTTCCTTAGGTTGAAGTGCTGTTTTGCGCCACAAAATGGTAGAAAATCCCGCTTTTACTTGAGTACATTATACGTTTTGCCTCTTACAATAGACACTAAAAAGGTAAGTATAGACCGCTCATCCTCTATGGTGGGGGAGCATGCACAGCTGTGACCTCTTCGGTCGACTAGGTGCTGTAGTGAGTTGTTGGTAGTGGAAGTACATTATTTTTGATGATTTAAATGAATCAGATTAGTTAAACAAAGCTTATAAATAAAAATTCTATTAACAGTTAATTTTGTACCGACTACATAAATATTTAAGACCAAGTGCACCACGATGCACCATTGTGGTCTGAGAAATTCAAAAACTCAGAAACTCAATACATAGTTTCCGATAATTTCAAGTCGTTTGCTATCTAAGAATTTTATTTCTATAACACTTAGACCTTCCTTAGGTTGAAGTGCTGTTTTGCGCCACAAAATGGTAGAAAATCCCGCTTTTACTTGAGTACATTATACGTTTTGCCTCTTACAATAGACACTAAAAAGGTAAGTATAGACCGCTCATCCTCTATGGTGGGGGAGTATGCACTGCTGTGTCCTCTTCGGTCGACTAGGTGCTGTAGTGAGTTCTTGGTAGTAGGAGTACATTATTTTTGATGATTTAAATGAATCAGATTAGTTAAACAAAGCTTATAAATAAAAATTCTATTAACAGTTAATTTTGTACCGACTACATAAATATTTAAGACCAAGTGCACCACGATGCACCACTGTGGTCTGAGAAATTCAAAAACTCAGAAACTCAATACATAGTTTTCGATAATTTCAAGTCGATTACTATCTAAGAATTTTATTTCTACAACACTTAGACCTTCCTTAGGTTGAAGTGCTGTTTTGCACCACAAAATGATAGAAAATCCCCCTTTACTTGAGTACATTATACGTTTTGCCTCTTACAATTTGCCCCATTAGCTTGATATGTTATCTCGTGAGAAAAAAAAACTATCAAATAAACACGCATCCGTGATCTTTCTTCTGGCAAAAATGTAAATTCCATATTTTTGTAGAAGGGAGCTTGGAACCTCTACAGTAGGCTTCTCTGATACGTTGAATATGATAGTGTGATTTTCATTAAGGTTCTATAGCTTTTAGGGGGTCTTTCCCCCTTTTTCGAAAATCAGTCAAATTTTCTCAGGCACCTAACTTTTGATGAGTAGAACTAAACCTGATGAAACTTATATATTTGAAATCAGCATTTAAAGCTGATTCTTTGATGTATCTATTGGTATCAAAATTCTGTTTTCTAGAGTTTCGGATACCATTGAGCTGGCTCGCTCCTTACTTACACTTCGTTACCACGAGATGTTTTATTAATTAAAAAAAACTTTCCACAAAATAAGTTTTTCAAAGAAAAGTAAAGAGCTACTACATTAAATCAAAGATGAGCAGAAATAAACTTAAATAATTGTTCAAACGTAAACTTATGACCAATGCCATACTAGTTAAAGTGACAAAAACTCTTTCCCACAAGAGGACACTTTTCAACTAAAAGTAAAGAGCTACTAAATCAAAGATATGATGAAATAATAACGAATAATTGTTCAAACGTAAACTTATGTTTAGCGATAAACATATTAGAGTGATAAAAAACTTTTTTCCACAAGAGGACACTTTTCGAGTAAAAGTAAAGAGCTACCAGACTAAACCAAAGATATGATGAAATAATAGCGAATAATTGTTCAAACTTAAATTTTCTGTATTACGGGAATAGTTTATTTTCGAACCATTATATCTACCAAAGGTTCAATACCTGAGTTAAACTAAGAGGTTCCAATTTCAGGAAAAAATTACATTTAGACAACATTTGACAATTTACCAAATTTAAAGTTTTGTTAGAACCCTGGGAATGCATTTTCATCATATTTTGCCTATTTTCATTGGAAAACACACTGAAAAGACATATTATTGAACTCACATCAAACATTGCAGAGCTTGCATTTGAAGAACCTTCCATTATTTTCTATCTTGTCCTCTATTTCAGCATATACTGACTTTTAAAGCTTTTCAAAGCTCTTAAATATACTTACCTAACGGTTATTTATTTACGAAATCATGCAAACTGTTGATTTAGAACAATAATTACCTTTCTATATATCAATTAACACTCACTAGAATTGCCACTTTTCACTCGCGGAGAATGGTTTCAAAACAATACTTCTTACATCGCATAGACTAATTACGTCAAACGAGACATCTTCAATGCAGATTAATTAATTGTTACGTTCGATTTTGTTTTGGACATAGGAGAGCATCAAAGGGAAGTGAGAATTTCTGTGAAACTATCAAAGATTGATCAACTCGGGGATTTCACACTTCTTGTGTAATCAGAAAGAAAAAAGAAGAAAAATTGATAAAGGATATTTTGAAATATGTCCCAAAATCAGAGCTATTACAACTTAAATGACGCGAGGGGGCGTGAAAACTATGGTTTTAACTTTGATATGCAAGACTAGACAGAAAAGTCTATAGGAGTGGGGCTGCCACCCGCCTCAACCATCGCTCTCAAAATCCACACCACCCCCTTCCCCCAAACTCTGCCGAAAATTGTCCTTTTCAGCCAACCGTCTAGGGCTAAACAGAAAGAAGGTCGTCCTCGTCTGGGGTGGGAGGTCGTCATGTAAAAAGATTTATAGGAAATGGGAACTTCCCGGGAGGGTGTAAAAAGAGAGACTTTGAATAAATTGGGATGGAGGAGGAGCGTGCGTGGCTGTGTTGGTCTTAGGCGGCTTGGTGATGCGGTGAGTTGTTAGTATTAGTAGCAGTCGTAGTAGTAGTATCTTTTATTAATTTCATTCGCATTTTATATAGCCACATTTTATTATGATAACATAAACTGTTCATATTAGATAAATAGTTACTTATAATAAACTCTAGTCTATAACTTATAACCGACTCCAGAACCCTGGTATATTTACTCTTGCGCACAAACGCAAAGCTTTTACAAGTTTATGCACCGTTTTCCTGCCCAGAAGCGTGACTTTTGAATTCAGATCTGAAACAGAAAGCAACGCAATATCAAACAGTTCATGGTAACGAGCTGTAAGTAAGGAGTGACGCTGCTCAATAGTAACAGAAACTATAAAAAACGGAATTTTGATATAAATAGATATATTAAAAGCATTGACTTATTATGTTGATTCCAAATATATAATATTCATTAAGTTTAGTGTTACCCATCAAAGACTACGAGCCTGAGAAAACTTGCCAGATTTTTTAAAAGGGGGGAAACACTCCATAAAAATCAAAGAGTCCTAATGAAAATCACACCACCAGATTCAGCGTATCAGAGAACCCTACTGTAGAGGTTTCAAGCTCCTAAATGTGGAATTTTGTACTTTTTTTGCCAGAAGGAAGATCATGGATGCGTGTTTATCTATTTATTTTATTTTTCCTCAGGGGTAATCATATCGAAACTGTGTTTCTAGAATATCGTGATAGGGCTCATTCTAACAGAAAATAAAACTTTTCGGCGCTCTTTTTAAATGGCCAAAAGACTGAACGGCAACTAGCCTCACTCCAACCTCACTTTTTTCCCCAAAACTATCCGATCAGGATTTTGAGATACTCATTTTGTTCAACTTGGTCGAAAGGTCCAATCACATGAAAAGCCATATTAAGAGCTATATTTGTGAGGTTAGGTTAGGTTAGGCTAGATTAGGTTAGGTTAGGTCTAGAAATAGCAGGTTAGGCTAGGTTAGATTAGGTTAAGTGGCCGATCCCCACCCCAGGGGCCACAGGCCGAAGGCGGCACAGTCGGAGTATCCATCCCCAGGATAGGTTAGGTTAGGTTAAGTGGTCTTAACCTAACCCAGGTTAGGTTAGGTTACCTAACCTAACTAGGGTTAACAGGTTAGGTTAGGTTAGGTTCGGTTAAGTGGCCGGCCACTTAACCGAACCTTACCTAACCTAACCTGCTAACCCTAGTTAGGTTAGGTAACCTAACCTAACCTGGGTTAGGTTAAGACCACTTAACCTAACCTAACCTATCCTGGGGATGGATACTCCGACTGTGCCGCCTTCGGCCTGTGGCCCCTGGGGTGGGGATCGGCCACTTAACCTAATCTAACCTAGCCTAACCTGCTATTTCTAGACCTAACCTAACCTAATCTAGCCTAACCTAACCTAACCTCACAAATATAGCTCTTAATATGGCTTTTCATGTGATTGGACCTTTCGACCAAGTTGAACAAAATGAGTATCTCAAAATCCTGATCGGATAGTTTTGGGGAAAAAAGTGAGGTTGGAGTGAGGCAAGTTGCCGTTCAGTCTTTTGGCCATTTAAAAAGAGCGCCAAAAAGTTTTATTTTCTGTTAGAATGAGCCCTATCACGATATTCTAGAACCACAGTTTCGATATGATTACCCCTGAGGAAAAATAAAATAAATAGATAAACACGCATCCATGATCTTCCTTCTGGCAAAAAAAGTACAAAATTCCACATTTAGGAGCTTGAAACCTCTACAGTAGAGTTCTCTGATACGCTGAATCTGGTGGTGTGATTTTCATTAGGACTCTTTGATTTTTATGGAGTGTTTCCCCCCTTTTAAAAAATCTGGCAAGTTTTCTCAGGCTCGTAGTCTTTGATGGGTAACACTAAACTTAATGAATATTATATATTTGGAATCAACATAACAAGTCAATGCTTTTAATATATCTATTTATATCAAAATTCCGTTTTTTATAGTTTCTGTTACTATTGAGCAGCGTCACTCCTTACTTACAGCTCGTTACCATGAACTGTTTGATATTGGGTTGCTTTCTGTTTCAGATCTGAATTCAAAAGTCACGCTTCTGGGCAGGAAAACGGTGCATAAACTTGTAAAAGCTTTGCGTTTGTGCGCAAGAGTAAATATACCAGGGTTCTGGAGTCGGTTATAAGTTATAGACTAGAGTTTATTATAAGTAACTATTTATCTAATATAAACAGTTTATGTTATCATAATAAAATGTGGTTATATAAAATGCGAATGAAATTAATAAAAGATACTACTACTACGACTGCTACTAATACTAACAACTCACCGCATCACCAAGCCGCCTAAGACCAACACAGCCACGCACGCTCCTCCTCCATCCCAATTTATTCAAAGTCTCTCTTTTTACACCCTCCCGGGAAGTTCCCATTTCCTATAAATCTTTTTTTATGACGACCTCCCACCCCAGACGAGGACGACCTTCTTTCCGTTTAGCCCTAGACGGTTGGCTGAAAAGGACAATTTTCGGCAGAGTTTGGGGGAAGGGGGTGGTGTGGATTTCGAGAGTGAGGGTTGAGGCGGGTGGCAGCCCCACTCCTATAGACTTTTCTGTCTAGTCTTGCATATCAAAGTTAAAACCATAGTTTTCACGCCCCCTCGCGTCATTTAAGTTGTAATAGCTCTGATTTTGGGACATATTTCAAAATATCCTTTATCAATTTTTCTTCTTTTTCTTTCTGATTACACAAGAAGTGTGAAATCCCCGAGTTGATCAATCTTTGATAGTTTCACAGAAATTCTCACTTCCCTTTGATGCTCTCCTATGTCCAAAACAAAATCGAACGTAACAATTAATTAATCTGCATTGAAGATGTCTCGTTTGACGTAATTAGTCTATGCGATGTAAGAAGTATTGTTTTGAAACCATTCTCCGCGAGTGAAAAGTGGCAATTCTAGTGAGTTTTAATTGATATATAGAAAGGTAATTATTGTTCTAAATCAACAGTTTGCATGATTTCGTAAATAAATAACCGTTAGGTAAGTATATTTAAGAGCTTTGAAAAGCTTTAAAAGTCAGTATATGCTGAAATAGAGGACAAGATAGAAAATAATGGAAGATTCTTCAAATGCAAGCTCTGCAATGTTTGATGTGAGTTCAATAATATGTCTTTTCAGTGTGTTTTCCAATGAAAATAGGCAAAATATGATGAAAATGCATTCCCAGGGTTCTAACAAAACTTTAAATTTGGTAAATTGTCAAATGTTGTCTAAATGTAATTTTTTCCTGAAATTGGAACCTCTTAGTTTAACTCAGGTATTGAACCTTTGGTAGATATAATGGTTCGAAAATAAACTATTCCCGTAATACAGAAAATTTAAGTTTGAACAATTATTCGCTATTATTTCATCATATCTTTGGTTTAGTCTGGTAGCTCTTTACTTTTACTCGAAAAGTGTCCTCTTGTGGAAAAAAGTTTTTTATCACTCTAATATGTTTATCGCTAAACATAAGTTTACGTTTGAACAATTATTCGTTATTATTTCATCATATCTTTGATTTAGTAGCTCTTTACTTTTAGTTGAAAAGTGTCCTCTTGTGGGAAAGAGTTTTTGTCACTTTAACTAGTATGGCATTGGTCATAAGTTTACGTTTGAACAATTATTTAAGTTTATTTCTGCTCATCTTTGATTTAATGTAGTAGCTCTTTACTTTTCTTTGAAAAACTTATTTTGTGGAAAGTTTTTTTTAATTAATAAAACATCTCGTGGTAACGAAGCGTAAGTAAGGAGCGAGCCAGCTCAATGGTATCCGAAACTCTAGAAAACAGAATTTTGATACCAATAGATACATCAAAGAATCAGCTTTAAATGCTGATTTCAAATATATAAGTTTCATCAGGTTTAGTTCTACTCATCAAAAGTTAGGTGCCTGAGAAATTTTGACTGATTTTCGAAAAAGGGGGAAAGACCCCCTAAAAGCTATAGAACCTTAATGAAAATCACACTATCATATTCAACGTATCAGAGAAGCCTACTGTAGAGGTTCCAAGCTCCCTTCTACAAAAATGTGGAATTTACATTTTTGCCAGAAGAAAGATCACGGATGCGTGTTTATTTGATAGTTTTTTTTTCTCACGAGATAACATATCAAGCTAATGGGCAAATTGTATGAGGCAAAACGTATAATGTACTCAAGTAAAGGGGGATTTTCTATCATTTTGTGGTGCAAAACAGCACTTCAACCTAAGGAAGGTCTAAGTGTTGTAGAAATAAAATTCTTAGATAGTAATCGACTTGAAATTATCGAAAACTATGTATTGAGTTTCTGAGTTTTTGAATTTCTCAGACCACAGTGGTGCATCGTGGTGCACTTGGTCTTAAATATTTATGTAGTCGGTACAAAATTAACTGTTAATAGAATTTTTATTTATAAGCTTTGTTTAACTAATCTGATTCATTTAAATCATCAAAAATAATGTACTCCTACTACCAAGAACTCACTACAGCACCTAGTCGACCGAAGAGGACACAGCAGTGCATGCTCCCCCACCATAGAGGATGAGCGGTCTATACTTACCTTTTTAGTGTCTATTGTAAGAGGCAAAACGTATAATGTACTCAAGTAAAAGCGGGATTTTCTACCATTTTGTGGCGCAAAACAGCACTTCAACCTAAGGAAGGTCTAAGTGTTATAGAAATAAAATTCTTAGATAGCAAACGACTTGAAATTATCGGAAACTATGTATTGAGTTTCTGAGTTTTTGAATTTCTCAGACCACAATGGTGCATCGTGGTGCACTTGGTCTTAAATATTTATGTAGTCGGTACAAAATTAACTGTTAATAGAATTTTTATTTATAAGCTTTGTTTAACTAATCTGATTCATTTAAATCATCAAAAATAATGTACTCCCACTACCAACAACTCACTACAGCACCTAGTCGACCGAAGAGGTCACAGCTGTGCATGCTCCCCCACCATAGAGGATGAGCGGTCTATACTTACCTTTTTAGTGTCTATTGTAAGAGGCAAAACGTATAATGTACTCAAGTAAAAGCGGGATTTTCTACCATTTTGTGGCGCAAAACAGCACTTCAACCTAAGGAAGGTCTAAGTGTTGTAGAAATAAAATTCTTAGATAGCAAACGACTTGAAATTATCGGAAACTATGTATTGAGTTTCTGAGTTTTTGAATTTCTCAGACCACAGTGGTGCATCGTGGTGCACTTGGTCTTAAATATTTATGTAGTCGGTACAAAATTAACTGTTAATATAATTTTTATTTATAAGCTTTGTTTAACTAATCTGATTCATTTAAATCTTCAAAAATAATGTACTCCTACTACCAACAACTCACTACAGCACCTAGTCGACCGAAGAGGACACAGCTCTGCATGCTCCCCCACCATAGAGGATGAGCGGTCTATACTTACCTTTTTTAGTGTCTATTGTAAGAGGCAAAACGTATAATGTAGTCAAGTAAAAGCGGGATTTTCTATCATTTTGTGACGCAAAACAGCACTTCAACCTAAGGAAGGTCTAAGTGTTGTAGAAATAAAATTCTTAGATAGCAAACGACTTGAAATTATCGAAAACTATGTATTGAGTTTCTGAGTTTTTGAATTTCTCAGACCACAATGGTGCATCGTGGTGCACTTGGTCTTAAATATTTATGTAGTCGGTACAAAATTAACTGTTAATATAATTTTTATTTATAAGCTTTGTTTAACTAATCTGATTCATTTAAATCTTCAAAAATAATGTACTCCTACTACCAACAACTCACTACAGCACCTAGTCGACCGAAGAGGACACAGCTGTGCATGCTCCCCCACCATAGAGGATGTTTCGAAAACTATTCTTGTATTTTCTGCTTGTTTTGAGTTTGACTGGGTCATTTATTTTTTCAATGCTGATTTGAAGAAGTTTTACGATCTATAGATTATTTGGTTTTATTCTATTAGTCTTTTTTTTTGGCTTAATGGAGTTCTATAAATTTCTTAAAAAACAGGGATTTTGTCTTAGGACGTAAACCTTCTATAGTTTTAGAGAATAACCGTATTTTTACTTTGCTTTAATATTCAGTAAACTGCAAATTTATGTTTTACCATGGAAAGGCATAGAGCTTTCGAGCATTGTTTTACTGCTCTGTTTGGTTTAATGGAGTTCTATAAATTTCTTAAAAAACAGGGATTTTGTCTTAGGACGTAAACCTTCTATAGTTTTAGAGAATAACCGTATTTTTACTTTGCTTTAATATTCAGTAAACTGCAAATTTATGTTTTACCATGGAAAGGCATAGAGCTTTCGAGCATTGTTTTACTGCTCTGTTTGGTTTAATGGAGTTCTTTACATTTCTATGAAAACTGGGATTTTGTCATAGGACGCAAACCTTCTATAGTTTTAGAGGCTAACCATATTTTTACTTTGTTTTAATATTCAGTAAACTTCAAATTTATGCTTTACCTTGGAAAGGCATAGAGGTTTCGAGAATTACTTTTGTTAATTTCTGCTTGTTTTGAGTTTGACTCAGCTATATATTGTATTTTCCGTTCGTTTTGGGTCCAATTTGTTTTTTCAATGCTGATTTGAAGAAGTTTTACGATCTATAGATTATTTGGTTTTATTTTATTGCTCTTTTTTGGTTTAATGGAGTTCTTTAAATTTCTTAAAAAACAGGGATTTTGTCTTAGGATGTAAACCTTCTATAGTTTTAGAGGATAACCGTATTTTTACTTTGTTTTAATATTCAGTAAACTTCAAATTTATGCTTTACCTTGGAAAGGCATAGAGGTTTCGAGAATTACTTTTGTTAATTTCTGCTTGTTTTGAGTTTGACTCAGCTA
Organism: Artemia sinica; assembly: GCA_027921565.1. Classification (NCBI taxonomy): domain Eukaryota; kingdom Metazoa; phylum Arthropoda; class Branchiopoda; order Anostraca; family Artemiidae; genus Artemia; species Artemia sinica. Next base: position 13,442,356 of record CM051265.1, on the reverse strand, counting down.
TATATTGTATTTTCTGTTCGTTTTGGGTCCAATTTGTTTTTTCAATGCTGATTTGAAGAAGTTTTACGATCCATAGATTATTTGGTTTTATTTTATTGCTCTTTTTTGGTTTAATGGAGTTCTTTAAATTTCTTAAAAAACAGGGATTTTGTCTTAGGATGCAAACCTTCTATAGTTTTAGAGGATAACCGTATTTTTACTTTTTTTTAATACTCAGTAAACTGCAAATTTATGCTTTACCATGGAAAGACATAGAGCTTTTGAGCACTATTTTATTGCTCTGTAGAACACCCCTCAGTATATTCATGAAGACTATACCTTTCCATAGAGCTTTTGACCATAGTGTTCTCAATCTTTTTAGGATGTATGGAGCGAGTGGGAGCTCACGGAAAGTCAGGAGGTCCTTCTTTGTACTAGTAGAGCCTTTGAAGGTACCGATGATGATATAATGGAAGTTCATTATACTGAAGATGGACTTTCATATACGTCAGAAGATCTGGTACGGCGGGGGCCTTCAGGTCGTCTTTGCATAGAAGACGATGAGCGGTTGGCTCCTAGTTTACCTACAATGAGAGTACGCGGCGATTTATTCGAGGTCATGCCCCCTTTGATCTCTATAATGGTCAATGATGAAGAAGATGAGGTTCAATTACTTGAACCGGAGGTTGAATGCATACCACCTCCTCTGGTGAATATAGTGATAGTAGAAAATAATGCTGATGATGAAGATGTTCAAGTAATTGAGCCTGACATCATATATTTAAAGAATATTATAAATATTGATTTAACGAATAAATAAAGGATTAGAATAATGATTTTATTTAAATAGCATGGACAAAAAATTAAATGTTGATTTCTTGAGAAAAAAATTACACAGCTAACTTCTACAAAATTTTTTTGTCTTTGATAGAAAACTTGGCTGTGGACTGAGAACACTCTAAGGGATGATCTAATCAATCTGAACTATTCATGTACAGAAGTCTCTGCTGGTATTCTTACTCTATGCATATCGAGTATGAGAAAATTAAAATAGCAGAAACAAATTTATTGTATGATTATGGTATAAAACTTATCAAGCATATCAAAAATGGGATTTATCGTAAAATGGTATATGAGAGCACTTCCACCATGGTTTCCGTTGTTTAAAATCCTTTTCGTAGAATGACCTCTTATGTTGTCTCTTGAAGGGCCACTTTTTCTCTTCTCTTGGAGCATAATCATCATAATAATCCGAGTTATATCTTGCACTATACACATTTTTCTTTGGGTTTTCACTTCTGTCTTTTACGCTATAGAAAAAGCCCTCTTTTACTAGTCTCTTCTTTTGATCTTCCTTTTCTATCATATCAATCCTTCTTTTATCTGAGCTTACTTGCAATCGGTCTAAATTTCTCTCCATGTCACATATAATTTTTCTTCTCGTTTCCTCCAGATTCTTCTCATCTGTCTCTGCCTCTATGCTGTCTAAACATTCAGTAGGTTCATGTGAATACTCAAAATCATGAAAATGTCCTTTACAAATAGAACAGTTGCAATAAAAGGATATTTCTAACTCAACTTGTTCACTCATGTTATTACTCTGCTAACTAAAAACTTAGTGAATTCTATTCACGGACTAATAAAACTATAGCAAAAAACCCGTTCCTTATATTCCCACCGCCGCTAATATGTAACCAGCCCTCTGATTGGTTGAGAAGGGGATCTAGCTGTTTCCCGGGAACTCGTAACATTTGGCTCGGAAACAATAACAAATACTATTTCCGGATCATAACATCTGCCTCGAACAGGAAGGAAATGTCATTAACTGTTTCTCGGAACCTCATAACATCTGGCTCGAATAACAATAACAAATACTATTTCCGGATCATAACATCTGCCTCGAACAGGAAGGAAATGTCATTAACTGTTTCTCGGAACCTCATAACATCTGGCTCGAATAACAATAACAAATACTATTTCCGGATCATAACATCTGCCTCGAGTGTGCACTTACAACAACAACATTGACCCCATTAACCACGTGTTCCCCATATGACTCTGTTCAAAACAACAATAACATTGACCTTGGCATTTTGCCTCGGAAACAACAACAACATTGACCTTGGCATTTTGCCTCGGAAACAATAACAACATTGACCTTGGCATTCGTTGAGAGCGTGCCAAAAACACACCTGGAGAAAGAGGTCATTGACCCCATTAACCACGTGGTTCTATGCCCATATATGGACTCCTGTCACGACTCAATAAGGCATCTCTACTGTCCTCCATCGCTTTTGACTCTTAAAAGGGAACTAGAACTTCCAATTGAACAAAACGAGCCTCCTCTAAAGCTTATACAACCATCTCTTCCATAAGAACGTTAAAGCACCCTGATGCATAACTTACAACCCTTGTCCTCAGGCTCTGGGGGTTTGTTTCAACCCTAAAAGTGCTTTTATGTGATGTTTGGAATGTTTTGAATAAAATGGCTATCTCAAAATGTCTATTGGATGCATTTCAGGAAAATACGACGTGTGTGTGTATGGAGGGGGGGGGGGTATCTGCCTTCCGATGATTTTGACTCTTAAAAAGGGCACTAGTACCTCTGATTACCAATCAAATGAGCCCTCTCCGAAATTTATACGATCACCCTTTCTGTAAGAACCTTATATGCCCCCAGGGAATAACTTACAACCCTTATCCTGAGGGCCATGGGGGAGTTATCCTCAAAGACAGAATTTACGGACCTTTCAATTACACTGAAAAAATGGCTATCTAAAAATTTTGACTGGATAAGTTTGGAGAAATGGTGGTGTTGGGGGGGGGGGGCTGGTTCCCTCCAATCACTTTCAAACGTTAAAAAGGCACTAGTCCTCGCAATTTCCAATCGAATGAGCCCTTTTCGAAGTTTCTACGATAACTCCTTCAATACCAAGTGCCCTGGTCTAAAAAAAAAATAATACTAATACATTGTGCCAACGTCATTCTATACTTAGGCAGTGCAATTGCGCTGCCTATGAAAAAAGGAAAGTATATAAAATTTGATTTTTTTTCCATGATAAAGACTGTCAATAATAAACGAACAGAAATTATTTTCAAAACTTTTTCAACAAAGCAAGTTTTTCAAAGAAAAGTAAAGAGTTCTGTTAAGCCAAAAATGAGTAGAACTAAATTTAAATAATCTTCCAAGTACAAAATTACCACAAATCACCATCATTAAATAAATGAAACCAAAAACGAACAGAAATTACAACAAATAACCGAGTCAAAGTCCAAACGAGCAAAAATTACCCCCGTGACTTCTCAAGACCAGAATATAATTTGCACTTTACTAAAAAAAAAAAGAAAAAAAAGACCGTGAAGTGCCAGTTTAATGCACATATACTGATATTTATTCCTTATAGTTTTTATAGTTTTTTTCATTTATTAAGATAAAAAAGTGAAAACATTTAAAATGTGTTTTTTCGTGTACATAAGATTACAAGAAGATTACAAAGCCCAATTACAAGGCTTAACTTGTTCTCTTTCCAAAGCTGTTTTTTTTCTTTTCCGGTGTCACATGTTCAGAGCAAATTGCAAGTTATGTGCTATCACTTGCAGTAGAATAACCAATATAGGGAAAATGAATAGAAGGAAATGTTAAGTTTTTTAATATTGACTTATTAGAAATAAAGCCTGACTATTGTCACTGAAAGTGTAGCATTCCCAGCAGAGCTAAAAGTCAATACAAGCACAAACTAAGTTAAATTATGCTCTATTAAAATCTGGATTTCAAATAGAATTCAAAAGTATAAAATGTTAAAGTAAAACGAAAAATTAATAAGTAAATCAAAGTAAAGAAAAAGGTACATCAAAAAGGAGAAAAGGAGGAGTTTATAAGAATCTCTAGTTTCCTCTTACACAACGCAAGATATTTAGAATGGTTAAAAATAACATATTATTTTGGTTTTATAAGTTTTATAATTTCGCTGAGTAAAATCCTGCTTACAGGTAGGCCTATACCATCCTTATAAACGATTTATAGGTTAATCCCTGGTTAAGGCCTACACCATGTTAAGGCCTATACCATCATGCATAAGTAATCACGGCGATTGGTTATTTGACGGAGAGGCGGGCGTAGTCTTGGTAAGATGGTAAATGACGGTTTTTTCATTATGGATCGTTCGATATGCGTTACAAAGTGATATGAAAAGACAATTTTTCGCCCTAAGCCAGAGACTGTAAAAGCGAAATAAATTGATTAAAAGAAATATTAAAAAGAGCTACCGTTTTCTTTTCATGCATCGAAAAGTAAAGACTGATTTTTTTTCAGGCTCTTCAGAAATATCAGAATTACTTAAACGGGAATCAAAGGGCGAGAAAGGCTTTAAGCATTCTGCAACTATTTAAGGACAATTTTCTATGTTGTGACTGCCTCGTGTTTTTTATTTTTGCTTCAAAAATTTTCAATATTCCTAGATAGTGAAAATTAACAACTTATTGTTCCTACTTAGTGGATTAAGACATAGAAGTATTTTTTCTATTTTTTTTTTTTACATATTTTATTACCTTATAATTTGTAAAACATTCTCAAGCTTTGAAGCCAAAGGCCATGTGACTGATGTCCATGAATCATGGTTCAGTCCTATCGTTTTGCTTATCAACATTTCTACTATAATCTTTCGAATGCGAAAATATAGGAAATCGTGACAGAATTTCTCATTCAGAAAAATGCTACATAAACATATCTCACATGGATCGCCCTCAGGCCTTATTCAGCTATTAAATAAAAAAAAACAAGTTTTTTAAACTGAAAGTAAGGAGCGACATTAAAACTTAAAACGAACATAAATTATTCTGTATATGAAAGAGACTGTCCCCTCCTCAACGCCTCGCTCTTTACGCTAAAGTTTTTTATTGTTTTAAAAAATAAAGTTGTGAGACAGAGTCAAACTTTAGCGTAAAGAGCGAGGCGTTGAGGAGGGGACAGTCTCTTTCATATACAGAATAATTTTTGTTCGTTTTAAGTTTTAATGTCGCTCCTTACTTTCAGTTTAAAAAACTTGTTTTTTTATTTAATTTTTGAACGTTTTGAATAAATGCAGGTTTTGATCTTGGCTCACCGTACATAAATAATTAAAACAAAATTTTCATATTAATTTACTTTTATTTAGTTAAATGGCTTTCTCGAAACTTGTTTAATTTTATTTACGAACGTTTTTATTAGTAATAAATATACGTAACTTACGAATTAACTTACGTAACGAACTTCTATATTCATATATTTTTAATACGTTTATTAGGGGATTCGCCCCCTAGTCAATACCTTGCTCTTTAAGCGAAAGTTCAAATTTTGTTCCAATTCTTTAGAAATGACCGCTTAATCACAAAGGCCGTTAATTAGAATAAATAGCTCTTATGAAAGTACTAAAAAATCTTTGGCTTAAAGAGCGAGGCATTGACTACGGGGTGAACCCAATTATATATGTAATATTTTCTGTTCGTTTAAAGTTTCGATGTTGCTGCTGTTGCAGTTGAAATACTTGTTTTTTTATATTAAATTTATTATCTTTTTTTAAATAATGCTAGGAAGTCCGGCGTCCCCTTCATAGCAATGTCCCTTCCCCCATGAAAATTTCCTTCATGGAAAGATCCTCCAACGTAACCCCTGACCAACCCACCCCCCCCCCCCCACTACCAGGAAAAATCTCCCCTGAAAACGTCTGTGTACTTCCAAATAACCAATACTATATGTTAACATTGGGTAAAGTTCATAACTTTCAGCCCTCCCCCCGGGAACTTCGGGGGATTAAGTCATCCTAAAAGACATACTTATAATATTTTCGAACATGCTGAACAAAATGGCTATCTCAAAATTTTGATCAGGTGACTTTGGGAAAAAAATGAGCGTGGGAGGGGGCCTAGTTGCCCTCCATTTTTTTGGTCACTTAAAAAGGGCACTAGAACTTTCAATTTCCATTTCAATGAGCCCTTCCACGATATCCTAGGACAACTGGTTCGATACGATCACCCCTGGGGAAAAAAAAACAAATAAACACGCACCCGTGATCTTTCTTCTGGCAAAAAATGCAAAATTCCACATTTTTGTAGATGGGAGCTTGAAACCTCTACAGTAGGGTTCTCTGATACGCGGAATATGATGGTGGGATTTTCATTAAGGTTCTATAATTTTTAGGGGGTCTTTCCCCTTTTTTCGAAAATCAGCCAAATTTTCTCAGGCGCCTAACTTTTGATGGGTAGGATTAAACTTGATGAAACTTATATATTTAAAATCAGCATTAAAATTTGATTCTTTTGATGTATCTATTTGTATCAAAATACCGTTTTCTAGAGTTTCGGTTACCATTGAGCCGGGTCGCTCCTTACTTACAGTTCGTTACCACGAACTGTTTGATCACGCTGCGTATGAGACTAATGAGAACAATTCATATTAAACATTAGTCTACCGCAGCTTGTTTCTTTAGCCTATTGATTGCAAACTAATCTATCTCCCGTATTATACTGCAGCTCGGTAAAAGATACGGCATCTTTTTCCCGATTCCTTTCCCCAAGGGAAAGATAAATAGAGAAGTCAATTATCCCGTAGCGTTTTTATCTCTCTTCTTTTATCAGAATACAAAGAAGAAATGAAGTTGTAGGGTTACATATACAAAAATGCACTGCTCCTGGTTCTAGTCTTTACTCTAATGTAGTTTGACAATAAACCTTGTTAATTCAACCAGGGTAAATTTGCACACAATGAGAAAAATTAGCAAGATATCAGCAAATATTTGAACGAAAGAAAATCCTGAAGAAAAACTATACCACACCATTGTATGGTATGCGTAAAACTGAAATTAACTTAACTTCTGATGCCCATGTACCGCTAATTGTTGCACCATCTATAACCCTTCTGTTGGAATTTACTCAGTAGCAGATGTGACATTGTTTCATGGGCCATGGGATTACACTTGTATGTTGTGTTTCACGTTGCCTGGACTCAGGCAACTCCAAACGTAAACTGTGTGTCTACGATGTGACGAGAAAAACTTACAAGTTTTTATTGTCAAAATGTGTTTCGTCAAAAACAAATGCAATCAATATCGTCAAAAAAACAACATTTTGAACTTTCTTTTCTTTTTAAACTTTAACAAAACAAGATTATTAAGACTTTAAGGAATAAATATCAGTAAATGTGTATTAAACTTCAAATTATGCAAGTTATGTTCTGGTCATGAGAAGGCACGAGGGTTGTTAACCCGATTCATGTTAATTTCTGTTCGTTTTGAGTTTGACTCGGTTATTTATAGCAATTTCTGTTCTTTTTCGGTTTCATTTATTTATTGATGGTGATTTGTGGTAGTTTTATGCTTTGAAGGGGATTAATGGTAAATTGTGGTAGTCTACGCTTTGAATATTATTTTACTTTATTTCTGCTCATTTTTGGTTTAAGAAGCTCTTTACTTTTCGTTAAAAAACTTATTTTGTGAAAAAGTTTTTTAAATTAATTTTTGTTCGTTTTTTATTGACGGAATATTTTTCGAGGAAATAAAAAATAGTATTTTATATCTTCTCAATTTTTTTTTAAGAATCCATAGTTTGGCTAGATATTTCTATGTTGGAGAAAATTTTCAACTATTTTTAACAAAATACACTCTTTTGATAATCTGGACTCACATTTTATTGTTTAATTCAGTTTTGTACGTCCTCAAGTTGACCTGAAGAATAAAACATAAACTTATTGACAATCAACATGCAAATAATGTCGTTTGATTTAGTTTTAAAGTAAGGTTTAGTTTCACAGCTTAATGGGCAAATTACCTTATTGTGGGTGTAATATCCCTAGAGAAATAGTTACTAGACCATTCAACTATGAGGAACAAAATAGCTATCTCAAAATTTCGATAGGCTGTCTTTGGAAAATAAATGGGCTTGGGAGGGGCTGCTTGCCCTCCAATCACTTTCGACTCTTAAGAAGGTCACATAAAAATTTTAATTTACAATCGAATTTGCTAGTTTCAAAGTTTCAATGATATTACTATATATGATAGAGTGGCGCTGCTTATGATATTGCTTATATGCCCTTTTAAAAACCTGCATGCACATAGTCTTTTCACTTAATTGAAACTCTGTCTAACCGTTCCGTAAAATTTTTTGCTTTTAACAGTAGAAAATGCTTTATGATTGTCTCTGACTTGAACAGGTGAGTCAAGCTTTCAGTTTCCCTTGGTGAAAAAGCTTTCAATTTTTCGCTTAATTGAAACTCTGTCTAAATGTTCCGAAAAATTTTTTGCTTTTAACAGTAGAAAATGCTTTAGGATTGTCTCTGACTTGAACAGGTGAGTCAAGCTTTCAGTTTCCCTTGGTGAAAAAGCTTTCAATTTTTCGCTTAACTGAAACTCTGTCTAAATGTTCCGTAAATTTTTTTGCTTTTAACAGTAGAAAATGCTTTAGGATTGTCTCTGACTTGAACAGGTGAGTCAAGCTTTCAGTTTTCCTTGGTGAAAAAGCTTTCAATTTTTCGCTTAATTGAAACTCTGTCTAAATGTTCCGTAAATTTTTTTGCTTTTAACAGTAGAAAATGCTTTAGGATTGTCTCTGACTTGAACAGGTGAGTCAAGCTTTCAGTTTTCCTTGGTGAAAAAGCTTTCAATTTTTCGCTTCAGAAAAATAAAATGACACTTTTGATTTAAATTTTAAAACATATTCTTGTGCATACCCATACTCCTATTGATGAGGACTGATGGTTCTCATTCAATATTTTTTCATGAAAAACAAACAATTTTTTTTAAATAAATTTTTTTGGACATCGAAATTATTCAACTTTTTTTTACATCTCTAAATCATATAAGAAAAATAGAATGACACTTTTGATTTAAATTTTAAAACAAATTTTTTTTGCATATCCATACTCCATTGATGAGGACTGATGGTTCTCATTCAATATTTTTTCATGAAAAACAAACTTTTTTTTTTGAACTAAATTTTTTTTTGGACTGAAATTATTAAACTTTTTTTTATATTTTTTATTTTTTAATATGGTATTTTTCAACTTTTTTTTACATCTCTAAATCATATCAGAAAAATAGAATGACACTTTTGATTTAAATTTTAAAACATATTCTTGTGCATACCCATACTCCTATTGATGAGGACTGATAGTTCTCATTCAATATTTTTTCGTGAAAAACAAACTATTTTTTTTAACTAATTTTTTTTGGACTTTGAAATTATTCAATTTTTTTTACATCTCTAAATCATATCAGGAAAAAAGAATGACATTTTTTATTTAAATTTAGAAACATATTCTTGTGCATACCCATACTCCTATTTATGAGGACTGATGGCTTTCATTCAATTTTTTTCATGAAAAACAAACTAATTTTTTTTTAAACTAAATTTTTTTTGGACTTCGAAATTATTCAACTTTTTTTTTATTATTTTTTTATTTTTTAACATGGTATTTATTTCAACTTTTTTTTACATCTCTTAGAATGACATGAAACATGCTTAAAACATAAAAAATTCACATTTAATTGGAATAAGCAAACAACCGCCCAGACACACAGGGAAAAAGATTGAGAGAGACAAAAACACATACAAATACGTAGATTCAGACGCACAAACCGAGAAAGACAAGCATTGGAATAAGCAAACAACCGCCAAGAAACACAGACAGAAAGAGTGAGAGAGACAAAAACACATAAAAATACGTAGATTCCGACAAACAAACCTAGAAAGTCATGCATTTGGAATAAGCAAACACCCGCCCAGACACACAGGCAAAAAAGAGTGAGAGAGACAAAAATACATAAAAATACGTAAATTCAGACACACAAACCAAGAAAGACATGCATTGGAATAAGCAAACACCCGCCCGGACACACAGGCAAAAAGAGTGAGAGAGACAAAAACACATACAAATACGTAGATTCAGACACACAAACCGAGAAAGACATGCATTGGAATAAGCAAACACCCGCCCAGACAAACAGGCAAAAAGAGTGAGAGCGACAAAAACGCATACAAATACGTAGATTCAGACACACAAACCGAGAAAGACATTTAATTGGAATAAGCAAACACCCGCCCAGACACACAGGTACAAAGAGTAAGAGAGACAAAAACACATGCAAATACGTAGATTCAGACACACAAACCGAGAAAGACATGCATTGGAATAAGCAAACACCCGCCCGGACACACAGGCAAAAAGAGTGAGAGAGACAAAAACGCATACAAATACGTAGATTCAGACACACAAACCGAGAAAGACATTTAATTGGAATAAGCAAACACCCGCCCAGACATGCAGGCAAAAAGAGTGAGAGAGACAAAAACACATAAAAATACGTAGATTCCGACAAACAAACCTAGAAAGTCATGCATTTGGAATATGCACACACCCACCCAGACACAAAGCCAAAAAAGATTGAGAGAGACAAAAAAACACATACAAATACGTAAATTCAGACACACAAACCGAGAAAGACATGCATTTGGAATAAGCAAACACCCGGCCAGACACGCAGGCAAAAAGATTTAGAGAGACAAAAACACATACAAATACGTAGATTCAGACACACAAACCGAGAAAGAATTGCATTGGAATAAGCAAACACCCGCCCAGACACACAGCCAAAAAAGAGTGATAGAGACAAAAACACATACAAATACGTAGATTCAGACACACAAACCGAGAAAGACATGCATTGGTATAAGCAAACACCCGCCCAGACACACAGGCAAAAAGAGTGAGAGAGACAAAAACACATACAAATACGTAGATTCAGACACACAAACCGAGAAAGACATTTAATTGGAAAAAGCAAACATCCGCCCAGACACACAGGCACAAAGAATGAGAGAGACAAAAACACATACAAATACGTAGATCCAGACACACAAACCGAGAAAGACATGCATTGGAATAAGCAAACACCTGCCCAAACACACAGCCAAAAAGAGTGAGGGAGAGAAAAACACATACAAATACGTAGATTCAGACACACATACCGAGAAAGACATGTATTGGAATAAGCGAACACCCGCCCAGACACACAGGCAAAAAGAATGAGAGAGATAAAAACACATACTAATACGTAGATTCAGTCACACAAACCGAGAAAGACATGCATTGGAATAAGCAAAAACCCGCCCAGACACACAGGCAAAAAAGAGTGAAAGAGACAAAAACACATACAAATACATAGATTCAGACATACAAACCGAGAAAGACATGCATTGGAATAAGCAACCACCCGCCCAGACACACCCGCCCAGACACACAGGCAAAAAGAGTGAGAGAGACAAAAACACATACAAATACGTAGATTCAGACACACATACCGAGAAAGACATGCATTGTAATAAGCAAACACCTGCTCAGAAACACAGGCAAAAAAGACTTAGAGAGACAAAAATACATACAAATACGTAGATTCAGACATACAAACCGAGAAAGACATGCATTGGAATAAGAAAACACCCGCCCAGACACACAACCAAAAAGAGTGAGGGAGACAAAAACACATACAAATACGTAGATTCAGACACACAAACCGAGAAAGACATGCATTGGAATAAGCAAACACCCGCCCAGACACACAGGCAAAAAGAGTGAGAGAGACAAAAACACATACAAATACGTAGATTCAGCCACACAAACCGAGAAACACATGCATCGGAATAAGCGAACAACCGCCCAGACACACAGGCAAAAACAGCGAGAGAGACAAAACACATACAAATATGTAGATTCAGACACACAAACCGAGAAAGACATGCATTGAAATAAGCAAACACCCGCCCAGACACACAGCCAAAAAGAGTGAGGGAGAGAAAAACACATACAAATACGTAGATTCAGTCATACTAACCGAGAAAGACATGCATTGGAATAAGCAAACACCCGCCCAGACACACAGGCACAAAAGAGTGAGAGAGACAAAAACACATACAAATACGTAGATTCAGACACACAAACCGAGAAAGACATGCATTGGAATAAGCAAATACCCACTCAGACACACCCGCCAAGACGCACAGGCAAAAAAGAGTGAGAGAGACAAAAACACATACAAATACGTAGATTCAGACACACAAACCGAGAAATACATGCATTGGAATAAGCAAACACCCGCCCAGACACACAGGCAAAAAGAGTGAGAGAGACAAAAACACATACAAATACGTAGATTCAGAAGCACATACCGAGAAAGACATGCATTGTAATAAGCAAACACCTGCTCAGACACACAGGCAAAAAAGACTGAGAGAGACAAAAACACATACAAATACGTGAATTCAGACATACAAACCGAGAAAGACATGCATTGGAATAAGCAAACACCCGCCCAGACACACAACCAAAAAGAGTGAGGGAGACAAAAACACATACAAATACGTAGATTCAGACACACAAACCGAGAAAGACATGCATTGGAATAAGCAAACACCCGCCAAGACACACAGGCAAAAAGAGTGAGAAAGACAAAAACACATACAAATAAGTAGATTCAGCCACACAAACCGAGAAACACATGCATCGGAATAAGCGAACAACTGCCCAGACACACAGGCAAAAAGAGTGAGAGAGACAAAACACATACAAATATGTAGATTCTGACACACAAACCGAGAAAAATATGCATTGAAATAAGCAAACACCCGCCCAGACACACAGGCAAAAAGAGTGAGAAAGACAAAAACACATACAAATAAGTAGATTCAGCCACACAAACCGAGAAACACATGCATCGGAATAAGCGAACAACCGCCCAGACACACAGGCGAAAAGAGCGAGAGAGACAAAACACATACAAATATGTAGATTCTGACACATAAACCGAGAAACACATGCATTGGAATAAGCAAACACCCGCCCAGACACACCCGCCCAGACACACAGGCTAAAAGAGTCAGAGAGACAAAAACACATACAAATACGTAGATTCAGACACACACACACCGAGAAAGACATGTATTGGAATAAGCAAACACCGGCCCAGACATGCAGGCAAAAAGAGTGAGAGAGACAAAAACACATACAAATACGTAGATTCAGACATACAAACCGAGAAATACATGCATTGGAATAAGCAAACGCCCGCCCAGGCACACAGGCAAAAAGAGTGTGAGAGACAAAAACACATACAAATACGTAGATTCAGACACACACACACCGAGAAAGACATGCATTGGAATAAGCAAACACCCATCCAGACACACAAGCAAAAAGAGTGAGAGAGACAAAAACACATAAAAATATGGTTACGTGTGCGCACGTAACCTAGTCTAAATTAACCTTAAAAATGAAGTAAAGCTATGTCGACTTTGCATGTCTCTCTCTCACTATGTATGCGCCGTCACGGGGTACACTCTTTTTGCCTGTGTCTTTTTCGGTTTTTGGGTCTGAATCTACGCATTTGTATGTGTTTTTGTCTCTCTCACTTTTTTTGCCTGTGTGTCTGGGTGGGTGTTTGCTTATTTCAGTGCATGTCTTTCTCGGTATGTGTGTCTGAATCTACGTATTTGTATGTGTTTTTGTCTCTCTCACTCTTTTTGCCTGTGTGTCTGGGCGGGTGTTTGCTTATTCCAATGCATGTCTTTCTCGGTTTGTATGTCTGAATCTACGTCTTTGTATGTGTTTTTGTCTCTCTCACTCTTTTTGCCTGTGTGTCTGGGCGGGTGTTTGCTTATTCCAATGCATGTCTTTCTCAGTATGTGTGTGTCTGAATCTACGTATTTGTATGTGTTTTTGTCTCTCTCACTCTTTTTGCCTGTGTGTCTGGGCGGGTGTTTGCTTATTCCAATGCATGTCTTTCTCGGTTTGTATGTCTGAATCTACGTCTTTGTATGTGTTTTTGTCTCTCTCACTCTTTTTGCCTGTGTGTCTGGGCGGGTGTTTGCTTATTCCAATGCATGTCTTTCTCAGTATGTGTGTGTCTGAATCTACGTATTTGTATGTGTTTTTGTCTCTCTGCCTCTTTTTTGCCTGTGTGTCTGGGCGGGTGTTTGCTTATTCAAATGCATGTCTTTCTCGGTTTCTGTGCCTGAATCTACGTATTTGTATGTGTTTTTGTCTCTCTCACTCTTTTTTGCCTGTGTTCCTGGGCGGGTGTTTGCTTATTCCAATGCATGTCTTTCTCGGTTTGTGTGACTGAATCTACGTATTAGTATATGTTTTTTTATCTCTCTCATTCTTTTTGCCTGTGTTTCTGGTTGGGTGTTTGCTTATTCCAATGCATGTCTTTCTCGGTATGTGTGTCTGAATCTACGTATTTGTATGTGTTTTTGTCTCCTTCACTCTTTTTGGCTGTGTGTCTGGGCGGGTCTTTGCTTATTCCAATGCATGTCTTTCTCGGTTTGTGTGTCTGAATCTACGTATTAGTATATGTTTTTTTTATCTCTCTCATTCTTTTTGCCTGTGTGTCTGGTTGGGTGTTTGCTTATTCCAATGCATGTCTTTCTCGGTATGTGTGTCTGAATCTACGTATTTGTATGTGTTTCTGTCTCCCTCACTCTTTTTGGCTGTGTGTCTGGGCGGGTGTTTGCTTATTCCAATGCATGTCTTTCTCGGTTTGTGTGTCTTAATTTACATATTTGTATGTGTTTTGTCTCTCTCGCTCTTTTTTCTGTTTGTCTGGGCGGTTGTTCGCTTATTCCGATGCATGTGCTTCTCGGTTTGTCTGCCTGAATCTACGTATTTAAATGTGTTTTTGTCTTTCTCCCTCTTTTTGGTTGTGTGTCTGGGTGGGTGTTTGCTTATTCCAATGCATGTCTTTCTGGGTTTGTGTGTCTGAATCTACTAATTTGTATGTGTTTTCTCTCTCACTTTTTTTGCCTGTGTGTCTGGGCGGGTGTTTGCTTATTCCAATGCATGTCTTTCTCGGTATGTGTGTCTGAATCTACGTATTTGTCTCTCTCACTCTTTTTTGCCTGTGTGTCTGGGCGGGTGTTTGCTTATTCGAATGCATGTCTTTCTCGGTTTGTGTGTCTGAATCTACGTATTTGTATGTGTTTTTGTCTCTCTCAATTTTTTTATCTGCTTTTCTGGTCGGGTGTTTGCTTATTCCAAATGCACGTCTTTCTTGGTTTGTGTGTCTGAATCTACTTATTTGTATGTGTTTTTTGGTCTCTCACACCCTTTTTGCCTGTGTGTCTGGGTGGGTGTATGCATATTCAAAATGCTTGTCTTTCTCGGTTTGTGTGTCTGAATCTACGTATTTGTATGTGTTTTTGTCTCTCTCACTCTTTTTGTTTGTGTGTTTGGCTGGGTGTTTGCTTATTCCAATGCATGTCTTTCTCGGTTTGTGCGTCTGAATCTACGTATTTGTATGTGTTTTTGTCTCTCTCACTCTTTTTGCCTGTGTGTCTGGGCGGGTGTTTGCTTATTCCAATGCATGTCTTTCTCGGTTTGTATGTCTGAATCTACGTCTTTGTATGTGTTTTTGTCTCTCTCACTCTTTTTGCTTGTGTTTCTGGGCGGGTGTTTGCTTATTCCAATGCATGTCTTTCTCGGTTTGTGTGTCTGAATCTACGTCTTTGTATGTGTTTTTGTCTCTCGCATTCTTTGTGCCTGTGTGTCTGGGCGGGTGTTTGCTTATTCCAATTAAATGTCTTTCTCGGTTTGTGTGTCTACATACAAATACGCAGATTCAGACACACAAACCGAGAAAGACATGCATTGGAATAAGCAAACAACCACCCAAACACACAGGCAAAAAGAGTGAGAGAGACAAAAACACATACAAATACGTAGATTCAGACACAAAAACCGAAAAAGACACAGGCAAAAAGAGTGTACTCCGTGACGACGCAAACATAGTGAGAGAGACATGCAAAGTCGACATAGCTTTACTTCATTTTTAAGGTTAATTTAGACTAGGTTACGTGCGCACACGTAACCATATTTTTATGTGTTTTTATCTCTCTCACTCTTTTTGCTTGTGTGTCTGGGTGGGTGTTTGCTTATTCCAATGCATGTCTTTCTCGGTTGGTGCGTCTGAATCTACGTATTTGTATGTGTTTTTGTCTCTCTCACTCTTTTTTGGCTGTGTGTCTGGGCGGGTGTTTGCTTATTCCAATGCATGTCTTTCTCGGTTTGTGTGTCTGAATCTACGTATTTGTATGTTTTTTTGTCTCTCTCAATCTTTTTGCCTGCGTGTCTGGCCGGGTGTTTGCTTGTTCCAAATGCATGTCTTTCTCGGTTTGCGTGTCTGAATCTACGTATTTGTGTGTGTTTTTTTTGTCTCTCTCACTCTTTTTTGGCTTTGTGTCTGGGTGGGTGTATGCATATTCCAAATGCATGACTTTCTCGGTTTGTGTGTCGGACTCTAAGTTTTTTATGTGTTTTTGTCTCTCTCACTCTTTTTGCCTGCATGTCTGGGCCGGTGTTTGCTTATTCCAATACATGTCTTTCTCGGTATGTGTGTCTGAATCTACGTATTTGTATGTGTTTTTGTCTCTCTCACTCTTTGTGCCTGTGTGTCTGGGCAGGTGTTTACTTATTCCAATTAAATGTCTTTATCGGTTTGTATGTCTGAATCTACGTATTTGTATGTGTTTTTGTCTCTCTCACTCTTTTTGCCTGTGTGTCTGGGCGGGTGTTTGCATATTCCAAATGCATGTCTTTCTCGATTTGTGTGTCTGATTCTACGTATTTGTATGTGTTTTTGTCTCTCTCACTCTTTTTGCCTGTTTGTCTGGGCGGGTGTTTACTTATTCCAATTAAATGTCTTTATCGGTTTGTGTGTCTGAATCTACGTATTTTTATGTATTTTTGTCTCTCTCACTCTGTTTTGCCTATGTGTCTGGGCGGGTGTTTGCTTATTCCAAATGCAAGTCTTTCTCGGTTTGTGTGTTGGAATCTACGTATTTGTATGTGTTTTTGTCTCTCTCACTCTTTCTGTCTGTGTTTCTTGGCGGGTGTTTGCTCATTCCAAATGCATGTCTTTCTCGGTTTGTATGTCTGAATCTACGTATTTGTATGTGTTTTTGTCTCTCTCACTCTTTTTGCCTGTGTGTCTGGGCGGTTGTTTGCTTATTCCAATTAAATGTGAATTTTTTATGTTTTAAGTATGTTTCATGTCATTCTAAGAGATGTAAAAAAAAGTTGAAAAAAATACCATGTTAAAAAATAAAAAAAAATTCAAAAAAAAGTTGAATAATTTCGAAGTCCAAAAAAAATTTAGTTAAAAAAAATTAGTTTGTTTTTCGTGAAAAAAATTGAATGAGAACCATCAGTCCCCACAAATAGGAGTATGGGTATGCACAAGAATATGTTTCTAAATTTAAATAAAAAGTGTCATTCTTTTTTTCTGATATGATTTAGAGATGTAAAAAAAGTTGAATAATTTCAAAGTCCAAAAAAAAATTAGTTAAAAAAATAGTTTGTTATTCATGAAAAAATATTGAATGAGAACCATCAGTCCTCATCAATAGGAGTATGGGTATGCACAAGAATATGTTTTAAAATTTAAATCAAAAGTGTCATTCTATTTTTCTGATATGATTTAGATATGTAAAAAAGGTTGAAAAAACACCATATTAAAAAATAACAAACATAAAAAAAGTTTAATAATTTCAGTCCAAAAAAAAATTTTGTTCAAAAAAAAAGTTTGTTTTTCATGAAAAAATATTGAATGAGAACCATCAGTCCTCATCAATGGAGTATGGGTATGAATAAAAATATTTTTTAAAATTTAAATCAAAAGTGTCATTCTATTTTTCTTATATGATTTAGAGATGTAAAAAAAGTTGAATAATTTCGATGTCCAAAAAATATAGTTAAAAAAATTGTTTGTTTTTCATGAAAAAATATTGAATGAGAACCATCAGTCCTCATCAATAGGAGTATGGGTATGCACAAGAATATGTTTTAAAATTTAAATCAAGTGTCAGTCTATTTTTCTGATATGATTTAGAGATGTGAAAAAAAGTTGAAAAAAATACCATGTTAAAAAAAATTTGAATAATTGTGAAGTCCAAAAAAAATTTAGTTAAAAAAAATAGTTTGTTTTTCATGAAAAAATATTGAATGAGAACCATCAGTCCTCATCAATAGGAGTATGGGTATGCACAAGAATATGTTTTAAAATTTAAATTAAAAGTATCATTCTATTTTTCTGATATGATTTAGAGATGTGAAAAAAAGTTGAAAAAAAATACCATGTTAAAAAAAAGTTTAAAAAACATTTGGAATAATTGCGAAGTCCAAAAAAATACCATATTAAAATACTTTATTAAAAAATAAAAAAAAATAAAAAAAAGTTGAATAATTTCGAAGTCCAAAAAAAATCTAGTTAAAAAAATAGTTTGTTTTTCTTGAAAAAATATTGAATGAGAACTATCAGTCCTCATCAATAGAAGTATGGGTACGCACAAGAATATATTTTAAAATTTAAATCAAAAGTGTCATTCTATTTTTCTGATATGATTTAGAGATGTAAAAAAAAGTTGAAAAAATACATCATGTTAAAAAAATAAATAAAAAAAGTTAAAAAAACTTAAAAAAAATATTAAAATGGGGGGGGGGGGCAAAAAAGTTGGAGGGGAGGGGGCTCCCTGGAGTATGGGGATAGGGGACCTTTGGGGGTTGAGGTCCCTGGTGGTTAGGGTCATTGGTGCTTATGATGCTTGAAGGTTCGTACTCATATACTCCTCACTACTTGATTTGTAAGGATTTCTATGGATTGTTCTGAATTTCTTTATTCAAATTCTTTTCTTGCCATCTACATCTCTCTTAATATCAACTTTTTAGTATACTGTAACGTTAGACCCTATTTTAAATTGACAACACTGTTCAAACGCCACTTGTGTATTATACAGAAAACATCGAAGATGTAAAGCTAGGTCAAGTCACAAGGTCATTCTATCATCGTTAACCATTTTCATAGATTGATATTGTTCCAAATTTATAAGAAATTACCTGAGTTAACAAGCCCTTCTTCTTTTCTTGCTATCTACATCTCTCTTAGTATCAACTTTTCAGTATACTATAACGTTAGACCATATTTTATATTGACAATAATGTTCAAACGCCACTTGTGTATAATACAGAAAACATCGAAGAAGTAAAGGTAGGTCAACTCACAAGACCATTTTATCATCGTTAACCATTTCCATAGATTGATGGTATTCCAAATTTATAATAAATAAGCTATGAGTTAACAAACCCCCTCGGGGTTACCTTAACTTCTAATCAGTTTGACCCTTTTTTACCAACTTAATACGATCCAATTCGCAAATGTTATCTAGCTCTGTTTTTTCCCTATTATTCAATTAATATCGTTCATACAGTTCAATTCGCAAGGTACCAGTTAATTCTAGACATGATGCAAGGTACCTTCAACCTAGAGGTTATTAGTGTCTGACAATTTTTGAGTCGGTTTGGCTGTATCTTTAGTAAAAAAACATTAATTATGCTAAGAACATGATTTTCTTACCCTATGACTGAAACCAGTATTTTTTACAGAAGGCGCAATAAATCTTTTGAATACCTAATGTGATGATCAAAATTTTTGGCTTAGAAACCTGTGTCTAAACCAGTCTGGTTGCATTACACAATCTCGCTCCTAGTTCCAAAACGTGTTTGATCGCTTTGCTTGGAAAGGTACCAAGGAACATAATCTAGGCAAATAGCATGGGGAGAAACTTAAAGTCATAGAATCCATACGACATTGTGAGGGGCTACTCACTCTCTTTGAAAAGGTGTAGAGCTGTAGGCAAATAGCATGGGAAGGAACATAAACTCATAGAATCCATACGACATTGCGAGGGACTCACTCTCTTTGAAAAGGTGTAGAGCATCCATAGAATAGCACTGTGATTCCTATAGCAGTCGCAGAAATGTTTTCCTATAGCATCCATAGAATCCATACGACATTACGAGGGGATACTCATTCTCTTTGAAAAGGTGTAGAGCATCCATATAATAGCACTGAATTCATATAGCAGTCGTAGAAATGTTTTCCTATAGCATCCATGGAATCCATACGAGGCATTGTACTTACAGTCCCTACCGGTGGTGCTGGTCTCCGTTTCTTGGCCCTTCAGCCAGGAAGTGCAATGGGGTTTTAGGGGCCAACCATCCTGTGCTTTCGCACACCCTTCCTATTTACCTTTCTCAGATTTCTTCAGGTACCCATTTAAAGCTGGGTCGACTCTGGCTGACCTTACAGAGTCACGCCACTGACCCCCGTCCCAAACCAAATAATTGAGTACACTAGAATTCAAACCCTCATCCTCTCGGACAAAGGGTCCTAAATCCAGCCCACCAGTCTACTTGGCTTCTTGGGTAAAGCTCAGTTAAAATTTGTGAAAAAACGAATTGTGAAAAAAGCTGACATTCTAAGTAGAAACATTGAAAATAAAAGAAATTGAAGGAGTTCTAGAAATTACTATCTTTGTATTTTAAGTAAGCATCTAATTTCACTGATGCTTTGCAATAATCTTGACTATTATGGTGATTTTTGTTGTTGTTGCTACTAGTATATGATAACTTACAAAGATTGTAAACTAATATCGCAGATCAAGTTCTCCGTGAAATTTTAAATCAATCAATTGTGAACACGGAATTCATACCCAACAAAATCACAAAGCTATACCTAGTAACAAGTAGCATATTAGTATAAGGGAGAGAGGTCAGAAATATATCCTGACGAGAAACTGTCTTTGAACCTCTCATTCTTTTATACCCTTAGGATAGTTTCAAAGGAAAAATGTTAGGAAGTACCAAAACTCGGGTATCAAGATATGTTTTTTGCCAAGAAGCATTAAGCACCTCTTTAGACTCGTCTCCTAAATCTTCGTCACTTTGTCTTTCCTTCCCTATGCTTATTATCATTCTTTTATTTTAGAAGATCGCATTATTGACTGCTACGACTGCGACAGTCTTCACGATGACAGGTGTCGTGATCCTTTCAATTTTACTGTTGCGCCGAAGGATCAACCACCATTAAAATCTTGTAAGGGATGTTGTGTCAAAATGGTTCAAAACCAGGGAAGATGTAAGAAATTTATTTTGCCACTCTGAAGGGTAATTATTATTATAAAAATGGAAATAATTTAGTTCGCGATCTCACTTTATCCAACAAGTCGTTAATTGTCACTTTAGAAGTATCTGCCAATGTTTAGCTGACGGCAAGTACAACCTCAAAACCTTTTTAATTTATGTAAAGCATTTACTTCCCGTCAATTGCCAGTGTCTCGTCAATTTCCTTCCCATTATTCTAAACGAGCCTGTCATTTGATTCGATCTAAATAACTTTTTTCTTTAATCCTGGAGAAAATAATTCATACTGACCTCTTATCCCCAAATCCCTCTTGCTCATTTGAACATGAAATTAATTGGTCAAATAAATTATTTACCTCTAATGAAAGCGTCTTCAGGTTGTCAGGAATAAACCAGTAAAGAGATGGCAAACATTAATTTGCTTTTTAGTTTATATAATTCCCTCTGAAGACGGTTTTGGTTCACTCCAAAGATTGCTTGGACCTGGTTAACTTTTTCTTATACACTGGTTTTGTGTATAGACCCGAAGGTATTAGAATTTAGCTCAGTAAAATTATTCTTTAGTTTTCTTATTTCAGTTACAGTCACGACCTCAGGAAAAATTTGTACATTATTAGCATAATTTACGTCACATTCTACCCTCGTATCGCTGGTTAACGCTACGTTGACAAAGTGAATACAGAGGTTATATAACTTCCTATAGGCTTGGTGCTGCGATGAGTTGTTAGTAGTAGTAGTAGTAGTAGTAATCAAAGCGCAATACTGTTTTACTTCAAGTCTGTTATTAGATTATTTTTACGATGAAATGATTCGCTTTAAATTGGAATTGTTGGGCGATATTTTGACTAAACGATATATCGATGTCGTCACTTTCTATATTTGTTATATCTCCGATCATTTTTTTGCTATAATTAACAGGACCGTATCCAGGATTTTTGTTCGGGGGGGGGGGGGGGGGGTGGATTTTACCCGATTTTTTCCCGTGGACTTTGTCGAACATCCTCAAGCAACATTACGTTAGCTCGAGACCGTTAGTCCGCCCCTTGCGAACGAGGAAGCGTCCACTAGGCATACTTTCGTGTCTTTAAGGGGCTTTTTTTTTTTTTTTTTTTTTTTTTTTTTTTTTTTTTTTTTTTTTTTTTTTTTTTTTTTAGTAACGCAAAAACACGACAAGTTTTTACATAGAGTTAAATACAACAAGTTAATTTTTTAGTTTTTTTTGGAGACAGCAAAAACAGTTAACGCAAAAAGAAGCCAAATAGTAGAAGTAGTTTATATATTTTTTATTTATTTTTTTTTAGCTAAAAGTAAGGGCAAATTAATATAAAACAAAATCCAGACGACAATTTTTCTTCCCTGAAAAAATTTCGATGGCCTTGTCAGGGCAGATGTCAACGTCCCTATGGACTGCAAAGAGGCCTAAGCCACTCAATCGTTCTTCTCCTTTTGAATTTCTCAGCCAGGTTTTGAGCCTCCTGAGCATTGAGAAACTTCTTTCCGGAGTAGCAGTGCTAACAGGTAACGTCGCAAGAACAGCCAGAAGAAGAAAATTAATTGAAAAAGGTGGCGCCGCATGCCTGAAGCGAAGACACGGCACAAGTAGGCCTCTCTGATACCGGAACATTCTCCCACTTGATGCGCCATAGCTCAATTTCTTGCTTCAGACAGTCTGGCTCGGGAAGAATATCGCCATACAATTCAACCAATGACTCCAGGTTTAATGCCTTCAGATCGACAAAAACAATTTTGGTAGGAGAAAGGACGCTGAGATTTGACAGCAGTTTCTGGTGAAGCATAAATCGTTGTTTCAACTCTGAAGTGAAGTGGTCCAGGAAAGGAATACAGAGCGAGGTTCTATAATGGTTGAGAAGGTCTGTATCGTCTGCATGCATACTCCGGCCACCTCTCGTCCTTGGATGAGTCATCTCCAGTCCTAAGTCGCTGGCAAAACGCTGAGCTTCGTCGAAAATAGACGTGAAAGCAGTAGCAGCATTTCCTCGCATTTCCTTTGTTTTTGAAAGGACAGTTTCCACGTGCCTACATGCAGCTGCCAAATCACAGTTAAATGAATGAAGAGTCTTGCACAGTGGAAGTGTAAGGCAGAAAAGCTCTTTGACCACATGGAGACACACAAAAAATTGCGACTGGTTCATCGTGTCCAGCTACT
Source organism: Artemia sinica (assembly GCA_027921565.1). Taxonomy (NCBI): domain Eukaryota; kingdom Metazoa; phylum Arthropoda; class Branchiopoda; order Anostraca; family Artemiidae; genus Artemia; species Artemia sinica. The sequence continues at coordinate 13,419,215 of CM051265.1, read as the reverse complement.
GCGCCGCTTTTGCAGAAGTTTCTGCATTTCCGTTCTCTTCAAGGGCTTTCAGGGATCGCAGGATTAGTCGGTACAGCTCAAGAAAACGCACGACTGAATCGTGGCGCTCCACCCATCTTGTTTCGCAGAGTCCGGTTAAAGTATGTTTCCTCGAATCCGGTAGTATTTTGTTGATCTTTTCTTTTAAATTCTGTGTCCTGAGTGGGGAAGTATGGTAAAAACTGCAGACTTGTGACAATACACCGAAGAAATGCTTAAATGCCAGAATAGAGCATACAGAAGAGATGACCAAGTTGAGACTGTGCACACTACAATGGACGTAAAGCGCCTTTGGATACTTTTCACGTATAACAGCCTGGACACCCCTAAGATGCCCACTCATCGCTGCTGCACCATCATATCCCTGACCAACCATCTTGTTCAGATTAAGACCAAGACTTTTGAGAAATCGCAGGATTGATGAAGCCAGACCTTGCCCAGTCAAATCAGAAACGGGGGTAAAACCAAGGAAGTCCTCATGCAGGTTCCCTTTGAAAGTGTAGCGGACGCACACAGACAGCTGCTCGGTATTCGAAACGTCCGCCGTTTCATCGGCAAGCACCGAATAGCATGGACTTGCGTTTACTCTTTCCACAATAGACTGCTGAAGAAGTTCCTCGGATGCGGCGATAATGCCATTCTGGATGATGGCAGAAAGATACGTGGCATTTCCGGACGCAGAAAGAAGATGGTTCTTCAGAACATCGTCACCGTGTCTCGCCCTCAGCCGCAGTAGTGCTCGGAAGTTACCATCATTGTGAGAAGGTTCTGGATCCGAGACCGAAATGGGGCCGGAATCGTTGGTACCACGAAGGGCAAGCTGTTACCGCCCACAAAATATCACCGTCTCAACAATTGGTCGCAACTTCTGGCGATTTTCTTGAACCTGCGCTTTCCTCGCCGCGTCTAGTTGGTGAACGATATTGTCCTGCCTTTTCTCCGAGACAGAAATGAAGTTTTCAGCAGATACGATGCAGTTTCTATGAAACTCTGCTTTTTGGTGAGCTGTGAAGCACTCTATCGCATCCTTCCAGTTCGTGACTGGATTGGTGACTAGATTCCCCAAGCACTGGTGGCAGCCTTTGCCAGCTGTCTCTGACGAGAACAGAACACAAAATCTGCAAAGAGCAGCGTCCTCAGACGGAAAGTAGGACAACCAACTGAAACGAGCGAGCCAAGTTCACTGAAACTTCAATTTCCGTTTTTCGGATACTGGAAAAATGTAGGAGATATCTGGAGTCCAAGGGCTCTTCAGCAAACGAAGTTTAGAGTTTGCATCGAGACTGGATGATTTGTTGACAAAACGACCGATGTCATTTGCAAACAACGACAGAGACTGGGTTGGTGCAGGTGCGTGTTGCGTCGTGGTTGGTTCCAGTGTGCGTGATTCAGAAGCTTCAACGAGGGCTCCAGTGCCCTTCAGATCCACAGGTGCAGATGAATGCTCCGCAGACGTCCCGCTAACACTACTGTCAGAAACATCCCTGGTCCGCTTGGGCGCAAAAACGACGTAATGTCACACTTCCTCTTCATGTTCAAAATCGCTCTTCTCTTATCCAAGTCCGAAATTGAACTGAACTGAACTGACAGTCTTGCACTCTCTTATTACATTTAACTCGAGTCCCCATTAATCCTAATTTACTATGCAAGGTCTGACCTTGCATAATAACTTGAACATGGGGTTACCCAATTGCGTAAGCTGATCACAACCGTTTACCCACAAAATTGAAATAGGATTTTTGTATGCCACAAAATGCAATTGGATAATAGCGCATATTAACCCTAATTTACTATGCAAGGTCAGGTGAACATGGGGTTACTTACGGTTACCGAATTGCGTAAGCTGATCAGAACCGTTTACCCTCAAAATGCAATAGGATTTAGTGTGGGAGCATATGTTTTTTTCTGGTAAGGTTTTGTCTTTACAGGTATTTTTTAGACTAATTTTCGACTCGGTCAAAAATTTCGGGGGGGGGGGTTCAAACCGGGTATTCCCCCCCCCTGGATACGGCCTTGATAATTAATTAACTCTTCACTTTGCCACAATTCAGTAACAAAAATTATAATTAAAGAGCATTTTCCACATTTTTTTTCCAAACATTAAATAATATAAAAACAAGCTTCGATGACAAAAATGCTTACCAGAAGAATCTAGATTTTAAAATACACAGGCTCAGCCTCCGGATAAAGAAAAGTAAACTACTGGCTATTTTCAACTAAAAGTAAGAATCAACATTAAAACTTAAACAAACAGAAATTATTTCGTATATGAGGAGGGTACCCCCTCCCCAATGCCTCACTCTTCATGCTAACGTTATTTAGAATGTTTATTTTAACTTAAACGAACCTTGTGTTTCACTTGTGGTTCGTAAATGATTGGGATACAAAGTCACACTTTAGCGTAAAGAGCAAAGTATTTAAGAGGGGGCATCCCCCACACCCCACCACTGAAAATTCCCCACAGGAAATTTGCCTCCCGAAAAATGTCTGTTTACTTCCCAATAACAAATGCTATGCGTAAGCAATAGGCAATAGGATTTTCTTTTTTGAATTACATGAGAAAAAGTTTTTTAACTGAAAGTAAGGAACGACACTAAAACTTAAAACGAATAGAAATTGTTCTCTATATGAAAGGTGCTGTTCCCTCCTCAACGCCTCGCTCTTTACACTAAAGTTTGACTCTTTGTCACAACTCCACTTTTTAAAATAATAAAAACTTTAGCGTAAAGAGTGAGGCGTTGAGGAGAGGACAGCCCCTTTCATGTACGGAATAATTTCTGTTCGTTTAAAATTTTAATGTCGCTTCTTACTTTCAGTTAAAAAGAATTTGTTTTATTTTTATTTAATTTCTGGACGTTTTTCAACTAATGCAGGTTCGAATTTGGCTCACTGTGCATAAAACATTCATTAAGGTTTTGATAATTTTTCATCATTGAAAGTAAGAAAGGTGAAAACATTTCAAACGTATTTTGTTTTCAGTAAAGCGCAAAATGTGCTCTGGTCTTAAGAAGGCATAGGGGTATCAGCCCTAGTCATGTTAATTTTTGCTCGTTTTGGGTTTGACTTGGCTATCTGTTGTAATTTCTGTTCGTTTTGAATTTCATTTATTTATTGATAGTGATTTGTGGTAGTTTTACGCTTGGAAGATTATTTGACTTTATTTTTGCTCATTCTTGGCTTAATGCAGCTCTTTACTTTTCTTTGAAAACATATATATATATATATATATATATATATATATATATATATATATATATATATATATATATATATATATATATATATATATATATATATGTATATATATATATAATATATATATATACATATACATATATACATTGTATTGTATATAACTTACTTACGTGACTTAAGTCCCATTCATCCTCGAAGGTTGTTTTTGGGGCCTCTTTATTCACTATGTTATTGATGTGGCGTCTGTATGAGCATCTGTCTACAGACAGACGTAGAAGTTATGGTAGGTTGAGTGTAGAGAAGTTGTCTTTCCATCTCTTCGGGGGCCTACCTTTGGAGCGAGAACCCTGCACGCGACCATGGAAGACTATTTTCAGAAGACGTGAATTTTCCATACGCTGGATGTGGCCTAGCCACCTAAGTTCTTGCAGTTTTATTTTGTTAAGTATGGTAGTAGAAAGGCCTTATTGACTCGTGGCAGTACAAAATTCGGTTATCAAAAGAATGTATCTCCTATCAGTACACCATATTTGGGCATGGAATCCCCAGGGAGAATGATTGCATAATCGAAGTGGGTCAATGACCTCTTTTTTGGAGAATTGTTTCCTGGGCAAAGTTTATTAATATCTTTGGAGTTCGACCAGGAGAATTATTTCCGGGGCGAAGTTTATTAATGTATTTGGTTTTCATCCAGGAGAATTGTTTCTGGGCGAAGTTTTTAATGTCTGACAGATGGTGTCATGGTTGATTGATTTGTCACGAAAGGGGAATTAATTTGTTGTTTCTAAGGGGAATTATTGATTCACGAAAGGGGAATTAATTTATTGTTTCCAAGGAGAATTGTCTCCGGGATTGTTTCTGGGCGAAGTTTTTAATGTCTGACAGGTGATGTCAAGGCTGATCAAATTGTTTCCGGGTGAAGTTTATTAATGTCTGACAGGTGATGTCAAGGTTGATTGATTTGTCAAGAAAGGGGAATTGTTTTCGGGCGAATGTTTTGATCTTAGAGATGAAGAGATTAACGCGGGAAAGGGTTTCTTAGTAATTTGAAATGTGACAGCGCAGGGATGCCAAAAACAAAAGGAACACGCAGAAATTACGTTTAGGGGTTATTTGGGCGAAACCGTTTTAGACATTTTAAGGAATTATTTTGGCGAAGCAGTTAGAGACATTTTAAAAGATGATTTTAGAAGATGTTTTAGAAGAGGATTTGAGTGTGGTCGTTATAATACACAAGTTCCATTTGAACAGTGTCGTGAGGTCCCTGCCTCAACCCCAAAGGGCTCCGATCCCCCTACCCCAACCCCAAAGGGTTCCGATCCCCCTACTCCAACCCCAAAGGTCCCCCAGGCTCCCAAAGGACCACCCGGCTCTCAAGGGCCCCCCAGACCTCTAAAGGGCCCCTCGGGCCCCCAAAGGTCCCCCGGCGCCCCAAAGGACCACCCGGCCCCCATTTTTTAATATTTTTTAATTTGCACATTTTGGGACACAAAAGGGTCCTCACCCCCCAACTTTTGACCCCCCCCTCACAACTTTAGCGTTTTGTCATGGTTTACCTTGTCACAGTTACATTCTCTTGATTTTCAAAGTTCATTGTGGATTTCTTTCATTGAAATGCAAGAGTTGGATTATTTCAGTAGTGTTTTGTCATGGTTTACCTTGCCGCAGTTACATTCTCTTGACTTTCAACGTTCATTGCTGATTTCTTTCATTGAAATGCAAGAGTTGGAATATTTCAGTAGTGTTTTATCATGGTTTACCTTGTCACACTTTCATTCTCTTCATTTTTCAAATTCATTTTGAATTTCTTTCATTGAAATGCAAGAGTTGGATTATTTCAGTAGTGTTTTGTCGTGGTTTACCTTGTCACAGTTACATTTTCTTGATTTTTCAAAGTTCATTTGAATTTCTTTCATTGAAATGCAAGAGTTGGATTATTTCAGTAGTGTTTTGTCGTGGTTTACCATGTCGCAGTTACGTTCTCTTAAATTTTCAAATTCATTGTGGATTTCTTTCATTGAAATGCAAGAGTTGGATGATTTCAGTAGTGTTTTTGTCGTGGTTTACCATTTCACAAATTCATTTTCTTGACTTTTCAAAGTTCATTTTGGATTTCTTTCGTTGAAATGCAAGAGATGGAATATTTCAGTAGTGTTGTGTCATGATTTACCCTGTTGGCAGTTACATTTTCTTAATTTTTCAATGTTCACTTTGGATTTCTATCGTTGAAATGCATGAGTTGGAATATTTCAGTAGTGTTTTGTTGTGGTTTACCTTGTCATAGTTACATTTTCTTAATTTGTTCAAAGTTCATTTGAACTTCTTTCATTGAAATGCAAGAGTTGGATTATTTCAGTAGTGTTTTGTCGTGGTTTACCTTGTCACAGTTACATTCTCTTGATTTTCAAAGTTCATTGTGAATTTCTTTCATTGAAATGCAAGAGTTGGAATATTTCAGTAGTGTTTTGTTGTAGTTTATCTTGTCACAGTTACATTTTCTAGATTTTTTCAAAGTTCATTTTGAAGTTCATTCGTTGAAATGCAAGAGTTGGAATATTTCAGTAGTGTTTTGTTGTAGTTTACCTTGTCGCAGTTACATTCTCTTGATTCTTCAAAGTTCATTTTGAATTTATTTCATTGAAATGCATGAGTTGGAACATTTCAGTAGTGTTTTGTTGTGGTTTACCTTGTCACAGTTACATTCTCGTGATTTTTCAAAGTTCATTTTGAATTTCTTTCATTGAAATGCAAGAGTTGGAATATTTTAGTAGTGTTTTGTTGTGTTTTATCGTTTCACAGTTACATTCTCTTGATTTTCCAAAGTTCATTTTGATGGTTTACCTTGTCACAGTTACATTCTCGTGATTTTTCAAAGTTCATTTTGAATTTTTTTCATTGAAATGCAAGAGTTGGAATATTTCAGTAGTGTTTTGTCGTGGTTTACCTTGTCGCAGTTACATTCTCTTGATTTTCAAAGTTCATTGTGAATTTCTTTCATTGAAATGCAAGAGTTGGATTATTTCAGTAGTGTTTTGTTGTGGTTTGCCTTGTCGCAATTACATTCTCTTGATTTTCAAAGTTCATTGTGGATTTCTTTCATTGAAATGCAAGAGTTGGAATATTTCAGTAGTGTTTTGTTGTAGTTTACCTTGTCACAGTAACATTTTCTAGATTTTTCAAAGTTCATTTTGAATTTCATTCGTTGAAATGCAAGAGTTGGAATATTTCAGTAGTGTTTTGTTGTAGTTTACCTTGTCGCAGTTATATTCTCTTGATTTTTCAAAGTTCATTTTGAATTTCGTTCATTGAAATGCAAGAGTTGGAACATTTCAGTAGTGTTTTGTCGTGGTTTACCTTATCACAGTTACATTCTCTTGATTTTTCAAAGTTCATTTTGAATTTCTTTCATTGAAATGCATGAGTTGGAACATTTCAGTAGTGTTTTGTCGTGGTTTACCTTGTCAGAGTTACATTCTCGTGATTTTTCAAAGTTCATTTTGAATTTCTTTCGATGAAATGAAAGAGTTGGAATATTTCAGTAGTGTTTTGTTGTGGTTTATCGTGTCACAGTTACATTCTCTTGATTTTCCAAAGTTCATTTTGAATTTCTTTCGTTGAAAAACAAGAGTTGGATTATTTCAGTAGTGTTTTATCGTGGTTTACCTTGTCACAGCTACATTCTCTTGATTTTTTCAAAGTTCATTTGAATTTCTTTCATTGAAATGCAAGAGTTGGATTATTTCAGTTGTGTTTTGTCGTGGTTTACCTTGTCACAGTTACATTCTCTTGATTTTTCAAAGTTCAGTGTCGATTTCGTTCGTTGAAATGCAAGGGTTGGAATATTTCAGTAGTGTTTTGACATGATTTACCCTGTCACAGTTACATTCTCTTAATTTTTCAAAGTTCATTTTGAATTTCTATCGTTGAAAAACAAGAGCTGGAATATTTCAGTAGTGTTTTGTTGTGGTTTACTTTGTAACAGTTACATTTTCTTGATTTTTCAAAGTTCATTTTGAATTTCTTTCATTGAAATGCAAGAATTGGAAAATTTCAGTAGTGTTTTGATATGGTTTACCTTGTCACAGTTACATTCTCTTGATTTTTCAAAGTTCATTTTGAATATCTTTCATTGAAATGCAAGAGTTGGAATATTTCGCTAGTGTTTTGTAATGGATTACCATGTCACAGTTACATTCTCTTGATTTTTCAAAGTTTATTTTGAATTTCTTTCGTTGAAATGCAAGAGTTGGTATATTTCAGTAGTGTTTTGTTGTGGTTTACCTTGTCACAGTTACATTCTCTTAATTTTTCAAAGTTCATTTTGACTTTCTATCATTGAAATGCAAGAGTTGGAATACTTCAGTAGTGTTTTGTCATGGCTTACCTTGTCACATTTACATTTTCTTGATTTTTCAAAGTTCATTTTGAATATCCTTCATTGAAATGCAAGAGTTGGAATATTTCAGTAGTTTTTTGTTGTGGTTTACCTTGTCACAGTTACATTCTCTTAATTTTTCAAAGTTCATTTTGGATTTCTTTCATTGAAATGCAAGAGTTGGAATATTTCAGTAGTGTTTTGTCATGGTTTACCTTGTCACAGTTACATTTTCTTGATTTTCCAAAGTTCATTTTGAATTTCCTTCATTGAAATGCACGATTTGGAATATTTCAGTAGTGTTTTGTTGTGGTTTACCTTGTCACAGTTACATTCTCTTAATTTTTCAAAGTTCATTTTGGATTTCTTTCGTTGAAATGCAAGAGTTGGAATATTTCAGTAGTGTTTTGTCATGATTTACCCTGTCGCAGTTACATTTTCTAAATTTTTCAATGTTCATTTTGAACATTGAAAAATTGAAAAACTTTGAAAAACTACATACGCGCGCGTACGAAGGCTAACCTAACCTAACTTAACCTAACCTTACCTAACTTGATCTAACCTAACCTAACCTAACAAAAATGAAAGTGTGACAGGGTAAACCACGACAAAACACTACTGAATTATTCAAACTCTTGCATTTCAATGAAAGAAATCCAAAATGAACTTTGAAAAATCAAGAGAAAGTAGCAGTGACAAAGTAAACCACGATAAAACACTACTGAAATAATCCAACTCTTGCATTTCATGAAAGAAATCCAAAATGAACTTTGAAAAATCAAGAGAATGTAACTGTGACAAGGTAAACCACGACAAAACACTACTGAAATATTCCAACTCTTGCATTTCAACGAAAGAAATCCAAAATGAACTTTGGAAAATCAAGAGAATGTGACTGTGACAAGGTAAACCACGACAAAACACTACTGAAATATTCCAAATCTTGCATTTCAACGAATGAAATTCAAAATGAACTTTGGAAAATCAAGAGAATGTATCTTGTGACAAGGTAAACCATGACATAACACTACTGAAATATTCCAAATCTTGCATTTCAATGAAAGAAATCCAAAATGAACTTTGAAAAATTAAGAGAATGTAACTGTGACAAGGTAAACCACAACAAAACACTACTGAATTATTCCAACTCTTGCATTTCAATGAAGGAAATTCAAAATGAACTTTGAAAAATCAAGAAAATGTAACTTTGACAAGGTAAGCCATGACAAAACACTACTGAAATATTCCAACTCTTGCATTTCAACGAAAGAAATTCAAAATGAACTTTGAAAAATCAAGAAAATGTAACTGTGATAAGGTGAACCACAACAGAACACTACTAAAATAATCCAACTCTTGCATTTCAACGAAAGAAATTCAAAATGAACTTTGAAAAATTAAGAGAATGTAACTGTGACTAGGTAAACCACGACAAAACACTATTGAAATATTCCAACTCTTGCATTTCATCGAAAGAAATCCAAAATGAACTTTGAAAAATTAAGAGAATGTAAGTGTGACATGGTAAACCACAACAAAACACTACTGAAATATTCCAACTCTTGCATTTCACCGAAATAAAACCAAAATAAACTTTGAAAAATTAAGAGAATGTAAGTCTGACGAGGTAAACCATGACAAAACACTATTGAAATATTCCAACTCTTTCATTTCATCGAAAGAAATTCAAAATGAACTTTGAAAAATCAAGAGAATGTAACTTTGACACGGTAAACCATGACAAAACACTAGTGAAATATTCCAACTCTTGCATTTCAATGAAAGAAATTCAAAATGAACTTTGAAAAATCAAGAAAATGTAACTGTGACAATGTAAACCACAACAAAACACTACTGAAATATTCCAGCTCTTGCATTTCAACGATAGAAATTCAAAATGAACTTTGAAAAATTAAGAGAATGTAACTGTGACAGGGTAAATCATGTCAAAACACTACTGAAATATTCCAACCCTTGCATTTCAATGAAAGAAATCGACACTGAACTTTGAAAAATCAAGAGAATGTAGCTGTGACAAGGTAAACCACGATAAAACACTACTGAAATAATCCAACTCTTCTTTTTCAACGAAAGAAATTCAAAATGAACTTTGGAAAATCAAGAGAATGTAACTGTGACACGATAAACCACAACAAAACACTACTGAAATATTCCAACTCTTGCATTTCAACGAAAGAAATTCAAAATGAATTTTGAAAAATCACGAGAATGTAACTGTGACAAGGTAAACCACGACAAAACAGTACTGAAATGTTCCAACTCATGCATTTCAATGAAATAAATTCAAATTAACTTTGAAAAATCAAGAGAATGTAACCGTGACAAGGTAAACCACGACAAAACACTACTGAAATGTTCCAACTCTTGCATTTCAATGAAAGAAATTCAAAATGAACTTTGAAAAATCAAGAGAATATAACTGTGACAAGGTAAACCACATTAAAACACTACTAAAATATTCAAACTCTTGCATTTCACCTAAATAAAACCAAAATGAACTTTGAAAAATTAAGAGAATGTAAGTCTGACAAGGTAAACCATGACAAAACACTATTGAAATATTCCAACTCTTTCATTTCATCGAAAGAAATTCAAAATGAACTTTGAAAATTCAAGAGAATGTAACTGTGACAAGGTAAACCACGACAAAACATTACTGAAATATTCCAACTCTTGCATTTCAATGATAGAAATTCAAAATGAACTTTGAAAAATTAAGAGAATGTAACTGTGACAAGGTAAACCACAACAAAACACTACTGAAATATACCAACTCTTGCATTTCAACGAACATTGAAATGCAAGAGTTGGATTATTTCAGTAGTGTTTTATCGTGGTTTACCTTGTCACAGTTACATTCTCGTGATTTTTCAAAGTTCATTTTGAATTTCTTTCATTGAAATGCATTAGTTGGAACATTTCAGTAGTGTTTTGTCGTGGTTTACCTTGTCACAGTTACATTCTCGTGATTTTTCAAAGTTCATTTTGAATTTCTTTCGATGAAATGAAAGAGTTGGAATATTTCAGTAGTGTTTTGTTGTGGTTTATCGTGTCACAGTTACATTCTCTTGATTTTCCAAAGTTCATTTTGAATTTCTTTCGTTGAAAAACAAGAGTTGGATTATTTCAGTAGTGTTTTATCGTGGTTTACCTTGTCACAGCTACATTCTCTTGATTTTTTCAAAGTTCATTTGAATTTCTTTCATTGAAATGCAAGAGTTGGATTATTTCAGTTGTGTTTTGTCGTGGTTTACCTTGTCACAGTTACATTCTCGTGATTTTTCAAAGTTCATTTTGAATTTCTTTCGATGAAATGAAAGAGTTGGAATATTTCAGTAGTGTTTTGTTGTGGTTTATCGTGTCACAGTTACATTCTCTTGATTTTCCAAAGTTCATTTTGAATTTCTTTCGTTGAAAAACAAGAGTTGGATTATTTCAGTAGTGTTTTATCGTGGTTTACCTTGTCACAGCTACATTCTCTTGATTTTTTCAAAGTTCATTTGAATTTCTTTCATTGAAATGCAAGAGTTGGATTATTTCAGTTGTGTTTTGTCGTGGTTTACCTTGTCACAGTTACATTCTCTTGATTTTTCAAAGTTCAGTGTCGATTTCTTTCGTTTAAATGCAAGGGTTGGAATATTTCAGTAGCGTTTTGACATGATTTACCCTGTCACAGTTACATTCTCTTAATTTTTCAAAGTTCATTTTGAATTTCTATCGTTGAAATGTAAGAGCTGGAATATTTCAGTAGTGTTTTGTTGTGGTTTACCTTGTAAAAATTACATTTTCTTGATTTTTCAAAGTTCATTTGCCAATAAAAAACAGAAAAGAACAGAAACGTCTAACAATAAGAAAAAAGTAGTTGCAACTAACCAAGTGAAGAATTGAAGGGAAATCAGAATTGCTCGCCAAATAAACGAAAAGTAATTAAAATCTAACCTGCATTAGGCGTACTTGCAGGTAACAAGAGTCCTGCAGGTAACAAGAGTCCATTGTTACCTGGATGGGGTTGGAGTAGCTTAAATGCATTTGGTTTTTTTTTGTGCGGAGGGGAAGGGGGTAAATTATTTTTGGTTTTCTTAAAAAAAATGTTGTTTCTAGTTTTCTTATCTCTCCTTGCACTGTTCTTGTTGTCCCATTCTTCGGTTTCGTATTGCTTTTGTTTTTATTCTTTTGTTGTACTAATATAAATGAATAAATACATCGAGTTCAGCTAAAATTGAATACGCAAATCAATCGATAAACGAACAAAAATATTTTACTATTGTAGTATAAATGAAACCAAAAACAAATAGAAATTAAATAAACAATCAATACAAACAAACATACAGCCTGTACTAGTATAAATGAATAAATAAATCTTAAAACGAATAGAGCTTTAATTAAGCATGTAAATCAAGCTTGAAACGAACAAAAATCTCTACTAACAAGAGTTTGAGTTTTGCCTCCTTCCCTAACTGTAAAATAAAAAAAAAACTACTGCGTCATTGCCGCTTTACTGAAAATGAATTATATTACAAACATTTTCTTAAATACTTATTACAACATTGAAAATAAAAATGAAATTACAGTAAAATTAAATTTTGAAATGATGGGATTTTCAGCAGTTGATATCATATATCAAATATTTAGTTTAATCTTATTTCTTCCTAAAACCCTTCACGACAAATTTAGTTTCACTACACACAAGAATTTAGCTAATGCCTCCTTCCCTAATTGTATAAATCTAAAGCCTACTGCGTCATTGGCGCTTCATTGAAAGCGAATAATATTACGAATATTCCCTTTTCCAGTTATTACAGCATTGAAATGAAAATAAAAATTACACTATTTGAATTTTACTTATTCAATTTTATTTATTATAAAAAAGAATTTTACTTTTCAATTTTATTTATTTAAATAGAATCAAACCTTTAGCATCCTTATAGTATATTAAATGCAAAATGCATATTGAGTGCGGTCATATCTTGAGGCAATTAAATGTTTCTCCTTGTACTATAAAACATTACATTCAGATGCCTACTGGTACAGAAATTTTTACCCATTTCGCCACTGCAGGTGTGGGGTTCAGACAGATAACAAGCTGAACATGTTAGATGAAATCAGATTCCAACCCAGGTGTTTAGCCTGTTGGTAAAGTGGGTTTTGACTATAACTGATTTTGACTTTGGGTTCTATGTCCAGTGAAGAGGTTACCATTCAGTAGAGTAACATTATGGTAAGTGCTTCTATATCACCAAATCGCAAAGCTATCCGCTTCAAAATTATCAAGTTACCAAAATATCCATCAAGGCATAAATGGTTACAAGAAATAGTTTACGATAGATAGATAAATAAATTTTTATTTTCACGAAAATATTCATGGTACTGCCAAATTTCTTTGGTATAGTCCTATTAAGAAGCGAATATAAAAAAAAAACACTAATCAATCCTCCTAATTTTCGTTATAAATATTTACAAAACTAGGTATAAAACTTTCTGCTAACCGCTGATGGGCACAGTGTACCTGCTGAAGTTTCTCAACAGACCCTGCGCGGGAGTCGTTATGTTGCAGATTGAGGGGGAAAAGGGTTTTGTGGATTGGGTGGATCAGAGATATTCTTCCAAAATCCATAAAGAGTTTCTCTTTCCTTATTTTCAGAGCTTGCATTTTAAACTTTGTCAGCAGCTCTTCATACGACATATCTGCCTGCTTCGATACTATCATCAGAGCTCTTTTCTGAGCTCATACGAGCCTGGCGCTTTGCTCAGCTGTCAGTCCAAAATGCCATACAGGAGCTGCATACTCCAGAATTGGGCGAATAAAAATGTAAATATTGGGAGGAGGAGACGAAATTCACAGTGCATATATTTGAAACTTTCTAACTTTTTGATCCATGTAAACTGCTGCATATATAATATATATATATACATACATACATACATATATATATATATATATATATATATATATATATATATATATATATATATATATATATATATATATATATATATATATATATATATATATATATATATATATATATATATATATATATATATATATATATATATATATATATATATAATTTAAAAAGAGTGAAATTAATGTAAAATTAAGGAGTTGGAAGCATGAATCCTTTAACCTGTGCTAAATTTTCTTAGAATTCAGGTGAAGACAAGTCTGCTTCATATCTACGAATTAAAATTCATTTACCATTCTTGTAGTTCTTAAATTTTTGAACATGACTCTACAAAGTATGCAAGGGAGCTGCCTCTAGCCCTGCCATCCACTCTTTAGAAGTTCCAAATATTTTGATCTTTCTTATATTTGTAATTTAATTTCCCTTTTTGCAGTTTTTAAAATTGTTGACCCTACCCACGAGAGACTTTAATTTCCCCCCCCCCGTTTTTTCATGCTTACATACCTGCTTAATTTACAACTTGAAGCATACACGCTTGGCCTATTATGTCTTTTGTTTTTATAACAATGTAGGCTTAGCAATTCAAGCTATACAAAATTTTCTTTTTCAGCGAATGAACGTTTTAGAAGAACATGTACAGACGACATACAGATTAATCTCTTCATGGTTGACCACGTATGCATGCTGGAAGGTAGCGGAAAGGGTCACATGTGTTTTTGTGAAGAAGACCGATGCAATACCGCTAATTTATGCAAAAACGATGGCTTTTGGACGGCCATGGCTTTCTTGCTCGTTTTAGCTGCTTTGCATGCTTAAATCATGGAAGAAACAGCATTTATTAATCAGTATGGCAGGATCTCAATATCTATATGCAAAGTATGTGATAAGAAATTGGCTTTCATGCGGTGAATGGCTTTAGACAAACGCACGTTTTAAGCTCGAAGAGTTTTTGCTTATTTGACAATTCGATTTTCGCCCTCCTGGCTTAGCAATATAGTGTTTAACATTTTTTTTAAATCTGTGAAATAGCAATAATTTCAAAGCAAGTTAGGTGCGAGGCAAGAAGAAACCAGTTTTTTGTGACCGAGGTGGAATTTGCTTGCACAAGCATCCAAGGAGTTTAATTTTTCCTAAAGTTTTATAATTTTTCTTTTTTAGAAAAAATAGCGGAGGCACATACCCTTTCCCTGTAAAACAGAGATGATATTTATAACTGCCAGTAATAGATAGGAAAACTTAGATGGATGTAGAAAAAAATATTTGAAGCATAAAAATGTGAAGCAAGTTACAGCAGGGCTGTCACTTAATATTTTACAAAGTCCCAAGATTCACTTGCTAAAACTGGTAGGAAAAGAAAATCCAAACATAGTAAATGATAAGATGTGCACATATTCAACATACATTCTGGAATATTGTTGAATATACGAGATAATATTTTCCCCAGACCCGAGCTCAGGACTGAAATTTGAACATCCTTGAAAAATTTGAAAGAATGGCAGCCTTGCGTCTTTGTCACAGAACAAGTAACCAGCCGTTTCATGAAACCCGAATATCCCGGAGTTGCCGGAGTTTCCGTGTTTTCCCGGCTCAAAACTGGGATCTCCAAAATGTATAAGCTTAATGTTCGTAAAAAGTATAGCCTAGTGGAAGCCATACAGGTAAGCTTCTCCTAAACTTGACTTAATATGCAACTGTTTCTGTTTCTGTCAGTTAGTTATAGGATTAGATCCCTTTCATCTCCAAAGTTCCCACCAAGTATGAAAAAGTAATGTGTTTAATTCAAGGCCGTATCCAGGGAGGGTTAGGTGGTTTTAACCTCCCTCCCCCCAGTTGTTTGTCCCAGTCGTAAAAACTTAACAAAAATGCATATTACCATTTTTTTGTGTGTTTTCTCAAGCTTTTTGTAACCCCTCCAAGACGAATAAAAATCCTGGACACGGCATTAGTTTGATTGGATCTTGTTTCATTTCTTCTTAGAGGTTGATGAACTAAACAACTACTTTTTGTAATTAAAGCGATTCTGCAACTTGAAATTCATAATTGTAAATTGTAATAGTAGCTATTTCTTCAATATGATCACCCATTAAAAACAAAACAGATAAATCGCCTTACGTGTTCTTCCTTCAAAAAAGGCAGAATTCAAAATCTTTACGAATGAGAGCTTGAAAGCCTTACGAAAGGGCTCTCTAATTTTCTGAATTCGATTGTGTGCTTTTCATAAGATCACTTGCCCTCTTGGAGGTATTTTTCTCCTTTTTCAAAAATCAGGCAAATTTTCTCAGGTTTTTAACTTTTGATGATAACTTAAAACTTGTTGAATTTTATATATCTGGAACCACTATAAACAGTTGATTCTTTTGGTGTATATATTGTTATCAAAAGTCCTTTTTATAGAGTTTGCTTACTATTAGCATGGGTTTGATTCTAATTACAATTGTTTACCACATAATGTTTGTTAATGTATGCTTACCATTGTACCATTGGAGACTTATGAAAAATAAGTTAAGTACAAGGAAATATAATATATGTGTTAATCCGGGTTGCAGCGGTAGCTTGAAACCTAGGAAGAGACGATCACTTCCAATACTTAGAAATATAATAGCTCATAACTCCTAAAACTAGAGTCAGATATAAACAAGCAATACACTGTTAGAACTGCCTTGTCCGAATACCCTACGTAGGAGACTAACAGTTCCTTGGCTTGAATAACAAGGGAAATATATTGGCTTTAAAATCAAGAAAAGTGGCAGCTACTACGATATTCTGCATCGACGGCATCTTTTTTCTTTTTTTTTTCTTTTCTGCAGATAGCTTGGTACTCGAACATCGTAGAGAGTTGTTCAATCGCTCATTTTGAAGAAAATTGCAAAATGCAGAGCCATTTATGATTAAATCTTTTTTTTATAGAGTAAATTTTTCTACTTAAAAACTGCATTCCGTTTTTTCCACTCAGATAGCTTGGCAGTAGAAAAAACGTGTTTTTGTGATTAAAATACATTTAAAACAAAATCAATGTTTTTACAAAGAACTGCATTTTCATATACTAGATAACGAATGTCGTCATAGTTTTATTATAATGATGCATCAAAAGAGTTGAGTCAAGGCTGTACCCAAAAAGGGGGCTACCTTGTTTGACCCCCCCTTGAAATCTGACTCGAAGAAACGTAGAAAAATGCAAAAAACAAAACGAATTTTGATCCGTTTTCTGGGTTGCAGCGGTAGCTAGCAACCTAGTAAGAGAGGATCACGTCCAATGTTAAGATATATAATAACCCATAACTCCTAAAAATAGAGTCAGATCAAAACAAAAAGTACATTAATAGAGCCATCTTACCTGAAACCCCTATATAATTACATAAAAGAACGATAGAGTTTATTACAAATGTTTGTGGAAATCAAACAGTTCGTGGTAACGAACTGTATAGTAAGAGCGACTGATCTCAATAGTAACCGCAAATCTTAAAAAACGGAATTTTTATATCAATAGATACCTCAAAAGAATTGGATTTTATGCTGATTTTAAATATGTAAGTTTCATCAAGTTTATTCCTACCCATCAAAAGTAAGGAGCCTGAGAAACTGTGCCTTATTTTCGAAAAAAGGGGAAAACACCCCTTAAAAGTCATAGAATCGTGATTAAATCACACCATCAGATTCAACTTATCAGAGAACCTTACTGTGGAGGTTTCACGTTCCTATCTACAAAAATGTGGAATTTGGTATTTTTTGCCAGAAAAGTTCTAGTGGCTTTTTTAATCAAAAAACCAAAAACTTAAAAATAGAATCAATTTTTACAAAAAACTACGTTTTTGATGTCTTTTCATACTGCAGTCTTTTCAAAGATATTTGATTTTTGAAGCAATCAATGTAATAAGAGCGACTCGTCTCAATAGTAACCAAAACTCTAAAAAACGGAATTTTGATTCCAATAGATACATCAATAAAATTGTATTCTTATGATGATTTTAAATATGCAAGTCTCAACAATTTTAATCATAGCCATCAAAAGTTACGAGCCTACTAAAATTCGCCTTATTTTCGAAAAAAGGGGCAAACAGAAAAATGTGGTTTGATCTCAGGTCAGGGTCCCTAAAGTTATTATGTAAACTGCAAAAATATTTAAGGTATCCGAGCAATAATTTGAATCTTTAAATTTAAACTAGAAATTATATTCAAATTTTAAAATTAGTTTTATTTTTTGTTAGGTTCTAACAACCCGACTCGAGATTTAATTGTGTATTTCCACATAAAATTTTTTTTTATTTTAAATTTCAGTTCAGAATCGCTAAAGATATCATGTAAACTTCAAAAATATTCATGATATCTGAGCAATAATTTTAATCTTTTAATTTAAACTAGAAATATACCTGAAAACCTTTAAATTAGTTTTATTTTTGGTTGTGTTTTTGGTACTTGATACGTGAGTTGAATATTGTTTATTTGCAGAAGATAATTATTAATTTTATGGTTTCACAAATATGAAAAAAGAAACTTAAGGAGAAGAAAAGAAATGAAAATCGAGCTAAACAGGTTTCTGGCAAAAATCATGTTAAAGATTGATTAATGATGTCATAATCGTAGGTTGTAGCAAAATCGTCTCTTAACTATCCCAATTAAGAAAAATCCATAGGATTTTTCGTGTTTGCCATATATCATAGAACGAACCCCAGTTACAACTGAGGTCATTACATAAAAGCTCGATTCAGTTAATTAACACTGGTACAGGTTGCAGCGGTAGCTAGGAGCATAGTAAGAGACGATCACGCCCAATTGTAAAAAATAAGATTGTCCATAACCTCTAATCTAAAACCAGAATCAGATCAAAAAACAAAGTACACTATTAGAACCATGTTGTCCAGTACCCCTATATAGGAAACATACCACCCCTTGGCTTGAAATACAAGGAAAATATATTGGCTGAATAATTGGAAAATAAAAAAAATGACTGAAACCACGATATTCCGCATCGACAGCAGGTTTGTCTTTCAGTTTTTTCCCCTTCTGCTAGCTGGGCACTGGAAAATCATTGAAAGCTGCATAATGGCTCGTTTTAAAGGCAATTGATGTATTTTTATTATGATAACGATGTAATTTTAATATCACTATATACATCAAAAGAATTAGATTTTTGTGCTGATTTTAAATATATAAGTTTCATCAAGTTTACTCATATCCATCAAAAGTTACGAGCCTGAGAAAATTTGCGCTATTTAAAAAAAGGGAAAAACACCCCCTAAAAGCCACAGAATCTTAATGAAAATCACACCTTCAGATTCAGCATATCAATGAACTTTACTGTAGAGATTTCAAGCTCCTATCTGCAAAAACATGGGACTTCGTATTTCTTGCCAGAAGAAAGATCACGGATGCGTGTTTATTTGTTTGTCTTTTTTCCAGGGGTGATTAGAATTTTTGCAAGAGGGCTTATTAGAACAGAAATTAAAAGTTCTAGTACCTTTTCTAATCAAAAACAAAAAAAAAATAAAAATAGAATCACTTTTTGCAAAGAAACTGCATCTTAGATGTCTTTTCATATTTTCAAAGATATTTGATTTTTTAAGCAATCATAACCCTATATGAATTAATAAGTGACATGACGTAAGATCTAACACCGATTGTGTACTAATAACCATATATGACGTAATGAGTGACGTTACATAAAAATTGAAAAAATAAGTTTTTATTTTATTTTAGTTTTAGTTCAGAATCGATGAAGTTATAAACTGCAAAAACATTTATGGTATCTGAGCAATAATTGTAATCTTGTAATTTAAACTAGAAAAATAACGGAAATTTTAAAATTAGTTTTATTTCTTTTTAGTTTTTTGATACTTGATACGAGACTTAAAGATTCTTAAAAATATCCGAATAAAGTGAAATATGTCTCCTGGCGAATTTCCTTTCGAAAAACTGAAGAAGGAATACTCTACTTGAGAAGCAAGGATGTGTTGTACCTCGTACTTTTAAAACAGGAACAACTATTTGTGGAGTGGTTGTTAAAGATGCTGTAATTCTTGGAGCTGATACTATGTCTATTGCTGGCTCCATTGTTGCTGACAAAGTGTGTGAAAAAACGCAGTACATTGCCCTACACATTAGGGCTGTTTGTGTTGGTACTGCTGCTAACTTGAAGACGGTTACACGAATGATTGAGAGTAATATGAACCTTCTCAAAATGCAGACGAACAGACAGGTTCCAGTAGTAGCTTGTATTAGGATGTTGAAACAATATCTCTTCCAGTATTAAGGGCACGTTGGAGCCTACTTGATTGTTGGCGGAATCGATTCCACTGGTCCACAGTTATATAGTGTCTCTGCGCATGGAAAATTCGATAAAACACACTTCTTGGCCATGGGCTCTGGATCTATATCAGCCATGTCGATCTTGGAATCAAGATGGAAGCCTGATTTGACGACAGAAGAAGGCATGGAGCTGGTCCGCGATGCGATTGCATCGGGTATGTTCAATGATTTAGGCTTGGGCTCAAGTGTTGATCTGTGGGTTATTGCCAAGGAAGGAGAAAAGTACCATCAGCCCTACGACGAGGCACACAAAACGGGGACTCAGGAGAATAAATACTTATACAAAACTGGCACTAAGGCTGTTTTGAAATCAAAGGTTATCCTTATGAGATAGTGGAAGAAGAAGTGAAACACATAGAAACGGTTTAATTCTAAACTTGATTTGCATTGTTTCTTCAATAAATAAATACGAGACTTAAACACGAGGTGTTTGATAATATTTAATTCCATAAGAAAATAATCCGGGTTGCAGCGGTAGCTAGCAACCTAGTAAGAGACGATCACGTCCAATGTTAAGAAATATAAAAACCCATAACTCCTAAAAAAAAGAGTCAGATCAGAACAAAAAGTACACCATTAGAACCGCCTTGTCCGAAATACCTGTATAGGAAACTTTCTGTCCCTTGGCTTGAAAAGCAAGGGAAATATATTGGCTTGAAAATGAAGAAAAGTGGCAGCTAATACAGCATTCTGCCTAAACCGCATCTTTTTTCCTTTCTTTCTTTTCCACAGATAGCTTGGCACTGGAAAATCGTAGAGAGTTGTTCAATGGCTCATTTTAAAGTAAATAAATGGGGTTAAAAACATCTCGTAACTTAAAGAAATTATTTTTAAAACAGAATACATTTTTCCATTAAATTTTAGTAAAGATCTACCTCTAGCTTATTAAATTTTAAAGTAAATGATTTTAATTTAACATAAAAAAATTCTCCCCGGCGGGGAATGGAACCCCATTCTCCCGCGTGACAAGTGTTTATATTCACCAACGGACTATTGAAGACTCAAAAAATTTGAGTTACATATAAAACATGATAATAATCCGGGTTGCAGCGGTAGCTAGCAACCTAGTAAGAGACGATCACGTCCAATGTTAAGAAATATAAAAACCCATAGTTCCTAACAAAGGAGTCAGATCAAAACAAAAAGTACACCATTAGAACCGCCTTGTCCGAAACCCCTGTATAGGAAACTTTCTGTCCCTTGGCTTGAACAGCAAGGGAAATATATTGGCTTGAAAATCAAGAAAAGTGGCAGCTACTACAACATTCTGCCTAAACGGGATATTTTTTTCTTTCTTCTTTTCCACAGATAGCTTGGCACTGGAAAATCGTAGAGAGTTGTTCAATGGCTCATTTTAAAGGAAATCTCTAGATCAAGCATCTTTTGCACTTAATTTTTTTTTCAATTAATTTTTTTTTTACGAAAAACTTAATTTTTTATATACAATATTGATCAATGACGTCATAGTCGTTAGATGTAGTTAGTATTACATAATTATAATAAAGAATCCGGGTTGCAGCGGTAGCTAGCAACCTAGTAAGAGACGATCACGTCCAATGTTAAGAAATATAAAAACCCATAGTTCCTAACAAAGGAGTCAGATCAAAACAAAAAGTACACCATTAGAACCGCCTTGTCCGAAACCCCTGTATAGGAAACTTTCTGTCCCTTGGCTTGAACAGCAAGGGAAATATATTGGCTTGAAAATCAAGAAAATTGACTTTAACCACGTTATTCTCCACAAACGGGATATTTTTTTCTTTTTTTCTTTCTTTTTCCACAGATAGCTTGGCACTGGAACATCGTAGAGGGTTGTTCAATAGCTCATTTTAAAGGAAATTAATTGGGTTAAAAATTTATAGTAACTAAAATAAATTATTTCTAAAATAGAATAAATTTTTCCACCAAAAACTGCATTTTTGATGTCTTTTCACACTGCAGTCTTTCAAACATAATCGTATACCAGCGGTAAGATTTGAACCCTCGCCTCCGAAGAGACTGGTGGCTAACACCAGTGCCTTGGACCACTCGGCCAGGCTGCCTCTCATAATTTGGGTTGCAGCAGTAGCTAGCAACCTAGTAAGAGACAATCAGTCCAATGCTAAGAAATATAAAAACCCAAAACTCAAAAAAATAGAGTAAGATCAAAACAAAAGTACATCATTAGAACTACCTTGTCTGAAACCCTACTAGATAAATAATGAATGTCGTCATAGTTTTATATTAGAGCTATGACGTGAATAGAAAAACACGACATTATGTTGTGGTTTCTGAAGACGTCATGAAATAATATCATTGCGCCATGATCCGGGTTGCAGCGGTAGCTAGCAACCTAGTAAGAGACGATCACGTCCAATGTTAAGAAATATAAAAACCCATAGTTCCTAACAAAGGAGTCAGATCAAAACAATAAGTACGCCATTAGAACCGCCTTGTCCGAAACCCCTGTATAGGAAACTTTCAGTCCCTTGGCTTGAACAGCAAGGGAAATATATTGGCTTGAAAATCAAGAAAAGTGGCAGCTACTACAACATTCTGCCTAAACGGGATATTTTTTTTTTCTATAATAAAGAACGACCTCTTGCCTATACTAAATTTTATGCGCCATTATATTATAGTATAGGTTAGTAATTCAACAGATAGCTTGGCACTGGAACATCGTAGAGAGTTGTTCAATGACTCATTTCAAAGGAAATTAATAGGGTTAAAAACCTTTTGTAATTAAAACAAATTATTTTTATTACATTAAGAAATTTTAATTATGTTCCTTAAGAAATAATCATAAGTAAAAATTTTCCATACGGAAATTGAACTCAAGCCAACTGGCTGAGAGCTATCCCAACCTCTAGACCATATAGGATATATTAAAACATACGATTAATGAAGTTTATGTCAAATTACATTAAAGAACAAACTCTAAAACTTTGTTACTGCGGCATTATCCGGGTCGAAGCGGTAGCTAGCAACCTAGTAAGAGACAATCACGTCCAATGTTAAGAAATATAAAAACCCATAACTCCTAAAAAAAGGAGTCAGATCAAAACGAAAAGTACACCATTAGAACTGCCTTGTTTGAAACCCCTATATAGGAAACTTTCTGTCCCTTGACTTCAACAGCAAGGGAAATATATTGGCTTGAAAATCAAGAAAGTGATAGCTACTACAACATTCTGCCTAGACGGGATATTTTTTTCTTTTTTTTGTTTTTTTTTTTCTTTTCCACAGATAGCTTGGCACTTGAATATCGTAGAGAGTTGTTCAATGGCTCATTTTAAAGGAAATTAATTGGGTTATAAATCTATTGTAACTAAAATAAATTATTTCTAAAAGAGAATAGATTTTTCAACTAAAAACTGCATTTTTTATGTCTTTTCATGCTGCAGTCTTTTCAAAGATATTTGATTTATGTACTTATAGTAAGGAACGAACTCTTACCCTTAGTAACTATGTATTGTCAAATTAGCTAATCAATTCCTTCCGATTTATGTTTTAAAAATAATTACTACACCGGGATTCGAACCCGAGCCGATGGGATGAAAGCCAACTATCCAAAACCACTAGACCATATGGGATATGTTTAAAAATCAAATTAATTGTTTTGTGAACTCTCTTATATCAAACAGTTCGTGGTAACGAACTGTATAGTAAAAGCGACTCGTCTCAATAGTAACTGAAACTCTAAAAGCGGAATTGTGATACCAACATAAAATGAATTGGATTCTTATGCTGATTTTCAATATGTAAGTTTCATCAAGTTTAATGTTACCCATTGAAAGTTACGAGCCTGTGTTAATCAGCCTTATTTCTTATAGTAAAGTCCGGGTTGCAGCGGTAGCTAGCATCCTAGTAAGAGACGATCAAACAGTTCGTGGTAACGAACTGTATAGTAAGAGTGACTCGTCTCAATAGTAACCGAAACTCTGAAAAATGAAATTTTAATATCAATAGATACATCAAAAGAATTGTATTTTTATGCTGATTTTAAATATATAAGTTTCGTACATTTGAATAGGGCATATATACATGCCCTATTTACGAAAAAAGGGTAAAACACCTATCAAAAGTCATAGAATCTTAATGAAAATCACACCATCAGTTTCAGCGTATCAGAGAAACTTATTGTAGAAGTTTCAAGCTTCTATCTGCAAAAATCGGGAATTTAGTAATTTTTACCAGAAGAAAGATTACGGCTGCGTGTTCATTTGCCTTTTATGTTACCAGGGGTGATTGTATCGATCCAGTGGTCCTATAATGTTGCGAGAGGGCTCATTTAAACGGAAATCAAAATTTATACTGCCTTTTTAATCAAAAAACAAAGATATTTAAAAATAGAATCACTTTTTACAAAAAACTGCATTTTTGTTGTCTTTTCATACTGCAGTCTTTTCAAAGATATTTAATTGTTGAAAAAATTAAAAGGTCTGGGGTAACAAACTGTATAGTAAGAACGATTCGTTTCAATAGTAATCAGAGGCAACACTGTAGCGTTGCCTATAGTGAAGGCCATACGGCTCCAATGCTTTATTATTTATTATTTTTTTTTCCCAGAGGCACTTCATATGGAAGGGGTCATCGTAGAAACTTCAAAGGGGGCTCATTCAATTGGAAATCGAGAGTTCTAGTGCCCTTTTTAATATCCGAAAATGATTGGAGGGCAATTAGCCCCCCTCCCACGCCCATCATTCCCCAAAACACATCCAATCAAAATTTTAAGATAGCCATTTTAATCAGCGTAGTTGATTTCCAGATAGAAAATATATTTCTGAGGAGGACACTCCCCCACAACCCTCAGGACAAGGGTTTTAAGTTATGCCCTGGGGGCATATAAGTTTTTTATAGAAGGCGTTGTCGTAGAAACTTCAAAATAGGCTCATTCGATTGGAAATTAAAGGGCAAGTGCCCTTTTTAATAGTCGAAAGTGATTGGAGTGTAACTAGCCCCCTACCCCCACGCCGATCATTTATAATAAAGAACGACCTCTTGCCTCTACTAAATTTTATAGGCCACTTAACTATAGTGTAGGCTAGCACAGTTATATTTAAGGCCAATATATTAAAATTTTCCATTAAAAGACGACCATTAGAATAAAAACCCATTACATACATTTGATTTAGTTATTACAGTAAAGAACGACATGACAATGCTAACTGAAATTATCTATTTTACATTAAAAGACGATCATTAGAATAATAATCTGGGTTGCAGCGGTAGCTAGCAACCTAGTAAAACACGATCACGTCCAATGTTAAGAAATATAAAAACCCATAACTCCTAAAAAAAGTCAGATCAAAACAAAAAGTACACCATTCGAACCGCCTTGTCCGAAAACCCTGTATAGTAAACTTTCTCATATTTGGCTTGAACAGCAAGGGAAATATATTGGCTTGAAAATCAAGGATTATATTAAAGGACAATCATTAGAAGAGCAAACCATTGCATATATTATACTTAGTTATCTGCCTGATCCGGGTTGCAGCGGTGTTATCCGGGTTGCAGCGGTAGCTAGCAACCTAGTAAGAGACGATCACGTCCAATGTTAAGAAATATAAAAATTAAAAAAAAAAGTCAGATCAAAACAAAAAGTACACCATTAGAACCGCCTTGTCCGAAACCCCTGTATAGTAAACTTTCTGTTATTCGGCTTGAACAGCAATCCGGGTTGCAGCGGTAGCTAGCAACCTAGTCCGGGTTGCAGCGGTAGCTAGCAACCTAGTAAAACACGATCACGTCCAATGTTAAGAAATATAAAAACCTCTAACTCCTAAAAAAAGAGTCAGATCAAAACAAAAAGTACACCATTAGAACCGCTTTGTCCGAAAACCCTATAAAGGAAACTTACCGCCCTTTGGCTGGAATAAAAAAGAAAATATATTGGCTTGAAAATCAAGAAAATTGACTTTAACCACGTTATTCTCCAAAAACGGGATATTTTTTTTTCTTTCTTCTTTTCCACGGATAGCTTGGCACTGGAACATCGTAGAGAGTTGTTCAATGGCTCATTTTAAAGGAAATCTCTAGATCTAGCGCCTTTTGCAATTAATTGTTTTTTAATCCGGGTTGCAGCGGTATCTAGCAACCTAGTAAGAGACGATCACGTCCAATGTTAAGAAATATAAAAACCTATAGTTCCTAAAAAAAGGAGTCAGATCAAAACAAAAAGTACACCATTAGAACCGCCTTGTCCGAAACCCCTGTATAGGAAACTTTCTGTCCCTTGGCTTGAACAGCAATGGAAATTTATTGGCTTGAAAATCAAGAAAAGTGGCAGCTACTACAACATTCTGCCTAAACGGGATATTTTTTTTCTTTCTTGTTATCCAGAGATAGCTTTGCACTGGAACATCGTAGAAAGTTGTTCAATGGCTCATTTTAAAGGAAATTAATTGGGTTAAAAACCTTTTGTAACTAAAAGAAATTATTTTAAAACAGGATAAAATTTTTCACTAAAAACTGTATTTTTGATGTCTTTCCATACTGCTGTCTTTTCAAAGACATTTGATTTTTGAAGCAATCAAACAGTTCGTGGTAAGGTTGTATTTTAAACTTTATATTCCATAGATAGCTTAGCACTGGAACATCGTAGAGAGTTGTTCAATGGATCATTTTAAAGTAAATTAATAACATTCAAGGACGTATCCAAAGGGTTTAGTGGGTTTGAACCCCCTCCCCCCATATGTTTTTCAGATTCATAATAACGAATATAAAATGAATAAAACAAAATTGAATAAAAAAAAATATACAAAAATGAATATGAACAACTTTTTTATGCGTTTTTGAAGTTTTTATAATAAAGAACGAATATTTTACCGATTATCTACTAATAACCATATATGACGTAATAAGTGACATGACGTAATATTTAAAACCTATTGTGTACTAATAACCATATATGACTTAATGAGCGACGTGACGTAAAAATTGAAAAAATTAATTTTTATTTTATTTTCGTTTTTAGTTCAGAATCGCTAAAGTTATAAACTGCAAAAATATTTATGGTGTCTGAACAATAGTTTTAATCTTTTAATTTAGACTAGAAAAGTACCTGAAAATTTAAAAATTAGTTTAATTTTTTGTTAGGTTCTTGATACTTGATACGTGACTTAAACATTCAACTAATGGTTACATAATGGTTTCAATCAAGCAAGCTACACGCAAGTTAAAAAAACAGTACTACGAAAAAAACAGAGATAGCATCTTGAAAAAAAAAGCAAAGGTATTCAACCGACCAGGCGTATCGAGAAGTAATAATTGATAGTGACAAACAGCGTTATTATAATGATGTAGTTTATAGACATGCGAAAATTGAGACAGCCAAACAAAAGAGTAAGGAACGGTATGATAATGATGAAGATTACAGAGAAGCAACAATTGAGCAGGCTAGACAAAAGATCAAGGAGCGTTATCACAATGATGATGATTACCGAAAAATATATAAGAAAAAAGTTGCTACCAGACTAATGGGTAGATACTGGGGTGACAAAAGCTATAATGAAAAAATTAAATTCTCTACGAGGTTTTACCGAAGAAAAAAATGATGAAGATTACAGAGAAGCAACAATTGAGCAGGCTAGACAAAAGATCAAGGAGCGTTATCACAATGATGATGATTACCGAAAAATATATAAGAAAAAAGTTGCTACCAGACTAATGGGTAGATACTGGGGTGACAAAAGCTATAATGAAAAAATTAAATTCTCTACGAGGTTGTACCGAAGAACGCATAAGGACAAAGGGAAAAATTACATTCAGAAATACAAGAAGATGGCAAAAATGCAGGCTGATCTTTGTAAATTGAGAAACATTTTACGCATGTTTTACCAGGATCACGAAAAGTATTCAAAATTACAGATTAAAATTCTCTTTGAAAGAGCGGATGCTGTTGAAAAGTCGGCTAGAAATGCTTTGGCAAAGCTTCATAATAATATCCAAAAGAAATGTTGTCAGTTTAATGTAAAGCTTCCAAGGTATGGACTGGCAACTGCGTAACAGTTTATAGATGCAATGGAAAATGTTCGACAACACAGTGAATATACAGAGGCGCACTTCTTAGAAAATTTGTATATTAATTTTGGAAGGAGCAATTGCAGTTTATGTAGCAGCAATAAAAATATATATACAAGCATACCTATCAGCAGCAAAGGAAAAGCAATGTTTTTCAATTATGGCGAAATATAATAAAGAACGACCTCTTGCCTATACTAAATTTTATACGCCACTTAATTATAGCATAGGTTATCATTAGAAGAACAAACTGTTGCATACAATGGACTTACTTAGCTGCCTGATTCTTTGAGAGTCGTCTCTTACTACTCCAAAGAAGAAAAAGCCGTAGGATTTTTCCTGTTTGTAATCAGGTTTACATAATCTGGGTGGTCAATCCGGGTTGCATTACATAGTTCATAGTATTACAATAAAGAACGACCTCTTGCCTATAATAAATTTTATACGCAATCCGGGTTGCAGCGGTAGCCAGTAACCTTTTAATCTGGGTTGCAGTGGTAGCTAGCAACCTAGTAAGAGACGATCACGTCCAATGTTAAGAAATAAAAAAACCCATAGCTCCTAAAAAGGGAGTCAGATCAAAACAAAAAGTACACCTTTAGAACTGCCTTGTCCGAAACCCCTGTATAGTAAAATTTCTGTCCCTTGGCTTGAACAGCAAGGGAAATATATTGGCTTGAATGTATATTCAAGAACAAAACAAATAACTTACATAACATAACATTCCTGCTAGGAAAGCACAAAAAATATGCTTTGCTAGGGCAGGACATTAACTAATATTAATTAAAAACAAACAGAAACAACAAGTTAACTGAATGTATCAAGAAGAAAAAAAAGAGGAGAAAAATAAACCATTAAATAAATCAATCTATGGTTTCAACTTTAGGGGTAAAAAAAAGAAAAAGAGAGAGAAAGCAATATGGAACAAGAAAACAAAGGAAAAATAAGAATGGAGAGAAAAAAAAACAAACCTGGAGGACGACAGCACTAAACACTTTCTATAATGACCCTTCGCTGCTTGCTCAAAGGATATAAGATTCTTTGAATTCCGGATGTCTAAGGGGAGTGAATTCCAAATAGTCGGTGGAAAAAATCTAATCAAAAAAGAAGCTCTTTTCGTAGAAGGTGCTTCTTGAATTATGTCACGAATTTCGTGTATCGTAAGTGTGCAAATCTTAATTTAATGTAAACAGATTTTGAAATGAAGATGGAATGAAGCTATTGAAATACTTGAAACAAAAATTCACAATCTGGAAATCTTGAGTCTTGGATACATCCAATATCTTAGTAAATTTGAAATGAATTTTATAATTAAGAACAACCTCTTGCCTATACTAAATTTTATAGGCCACTTAACTATCGTATAGGTTATCTGGGTTGCAGCGGTAGCTAACAACCTAGTAAGAGACGATCACGTCCAATGTTAAGAAATGTAAAAACCCAGAACTTCTAAAAACAAGTAGATATCAAAACAAAAAGTATATCATTAGGACCGCCTTGTTCAAAGCCCCTATATGGGAAACTGTCTGTCCCTTGGCTTGAACAGCAAGGGAAATATATTTGCTTGAAAATAAAGAAAAGTGGCAGCTACTACAGCCTTCTTTCTGAGCATCTTTTTTTTCTCTTTTTTTTCTTCCACAGATAACTTGACACTGGAACATCGTAGAGAGATGCTCAATGGCTCATTTTAAAGTAAATACTTTGTAAGACGATCATTGGAATAACAAACCATTGCATACATTGGACTTAGTTAGCTGCCTCATTTTTTGAGACTCGTCTCTTACTACTTCAAAGAAGAAAAAGCCATAGGCTTTTTCCTGTTTGTAATCAGGGTTTACATAATATGGGTTGTCAAACAGTTCGTTTAAATATTACAGTGAAGAACGAACCTTAGCCCAAATTAACAGAATCCGGGTTGCATACACAAAGGATCGATCATCGTTAGATTAAAGAACAATATAGTTCATCATAAATGGTATTAGCCAATTGAAGTAAAGAACGAATAGTAAAGCCTATAACAACTTAATATGAATAGGATACTAAATTTTTTTAATAAAACCTTACTTTCCTAAAAAAAAACCCTGCATCATCCGTTTATAATTAACAGAAAAAGTTGCCTCGGATGAGGTTTGAACTGGTTACAATAAGGAACGAACTGTAACCCATAGTAACTGAAGTATTGAATCAAACAGTTCGTGGTCATAATAAAGAGCTGTCTAATGGTTCATTTTAAAGGAAATTGCTGTATATAGAAACCTTTTGTAATTAACAAAAATAATTACTATTATAAAATAAATTGTTACGATATGGTAAAGAACTAACTTTAGGCCATAGTAATTAATTTAATTTTGAAAAGAAAGATTTACGTTAAAGAACGATCTGTAGCCCATAGTAACTGAAGCGTTATAAGGAATCTTACTATGCTGCAAGCAACCTTAAAGTAAAGAACGAATAGTAAAGCCTGTAATGACGGAATATTACGAGATTGATGAATGACACCATAATCGTAGGTATTTAATCATCATAAAAGACAGCTGCGTAATGGTTCATTTTGAAGGAATTTGCTGTATATAGAAACCTTTTTTTATTAGCGTACTTAAAAGATCGAAATTGTTCATTCTCTAAAGAACCCTTACCTTATTCGGACACACCAGGATTGTTTCGTCCCTCTTTCCTAATGAAAATTCTGTGTGTAAGCAATAGGTGAATTGCATTGTGAAGTGAAGTGAATTGAAAAAAATTATGCTAATATTATCTCTACCACATACTTCCCTTGTACCGGGCGGATTTGGCCATTTTTAATAGTCGAAAGTGATTGGAAGGCAACTAAAACCCGTTCCACACCCCCCATTTCCCCAAACACATACAATCAAAATTTTTAGATAGCCGTTTTGTTCTACACAGTTGAAAGTTCTGGAAATAATACCTTTGAGCAGGACACTCCCTCCACAGTCTTCAGGGCATGGGTTTTAAGTTATACCCTGGGGGCATATAAGGTTTTTATTGAAATCTTTGTCGTGGAAATTTCAAAAAGGGCTCATTCGATTGGAAATTCAAAGGGCTAGTGCCCTTTTTAATAAGTCGAAAGTGATTTGAGGGCAACTAACCCCCCTCTCAGCCCGCCTTTTCCCCAAACACATCCAATCAAAATTTTCAATACCCATTTTATTCAGAATAGTTGAAAGCTCTGGAAATTAGGTCTTTTAGGATGATAACCCCCTCAGAGCCCTTATTGCAAGGATTGTAAGTTATGCCCAGGGGGCATATAAGGTTTATTTAGAAAGTTATTCAAGAAATTCCAAAAAGGGCTCATTTGATTGGAAATTGAAAGGGCTATTGCCCTTTCTAATATTCGAAAATGAGTGGAGAGTAATTAAACCCCCTCTCACGCCCACCATTTCCCCAAAAACATTCAATCAAAGTTTAGAGATAGCCGTTTGTTCAACATTATGTATTTGAGGATTATACAATTATGTATTTGAGGATGACAAACCCACCAGAGCCCCCAGGACAAAGGTTGTAAATTATGCCCTGGGGGCATATAAGGATTTTATAGATAGCGTTGTCGTAAAAATTTCAATAGGGGCTCATTCAATTGGAAATTGAGAGGGCTAGTGCCCTTTTGAATAGGGTGAGACACCCAGTAGTCGGCCACCTGCCTATTCTTGGACAGAATCTTTTATACTATTTTAATGACCAATTTACAATGACCCGTTTATATGTCCGAGTTTAGGCAGAATTGTCACTTGTTAGTAAATTCAAAAATAGGAGGTGCTATACAAGTGAAACTATTTAAATTAGTAACCTACTTGTTCAGAAATTCTTCAGAAATTTTTTGATACAAAAATTAAGTTTCTAGGTGGTATAATAAAGTAATTAGAGTAGTTTAAATGTCAAAAAGTTTTCAAAGTGATTAAAGTGTCCGACTACTGGGTGTCTTACCCTAGTCGAAAGTGATTGGAGGGTAACTAACCCCCCTCTCACGCCCACCATTCCCCCACATACATCCAATCAAAATTTTCAGATTGCCATTTTGTTCAACGTAGTAGAAAGTTCTGGAAATTGGGTCTTTGAGGATGACAACCCCCCACCCAGCCCTCAGGGCAAGGGTTGTAAGTTATGCCCTGGGGGCATGTAAGGTTTTTATTGAAAGCGTTGTCGTAGAAACTTAAAAAGGGCTCATTTGATTGGAACTTGAAAGGGCTAGTGCCTTTTTCCCATTATGTTTAAAATTAAACCTTCGGGGCTACTTCTGCTCTTAAAATTTAACCAAATCAAAGTAGCGTAAGTGTATCCAAGCCATCAAAAAAAATAACACAGATTTTTTTGTGAATGGTATCAAGTTTTCCATTTCAGGTCAACTAGAGGAGGTATGAAACTAAATTAAACACTAATATTTGTCCCCAGATTTTTAAAAGGGTGTATGCTTTTAAAAATTGCCGAGAATTTTTCTCCAGCATACAATTACCAGGCCAAACTATGAAGTCTTAAAAAACAGAAAAGATTTAAAATATTATTTTCTTTTTCCCTGAAAAGACTATCCCAATATAAAACGAACAGAAAAGGTCTAGGGGGGGGGGTAGTTTCCCACCCCCTGCCCCCCTTCCCTACGCCCATGGTAGCTTTTAATCTAGTAAGAGACGATCAGATCCAGTACTGAGAAACACAATAACCAATAAATCCTAAAAATAACGTCAGATCGAAAAACAAAGTACACTATTGGAACTGCCTTGTCCGAAACACTTTTATAAGAAACTTACAGTATCTTGGCTTGAATCAAACAGTTCGTGGTAACGAACTGTGTAGTAAGCGATTCGTCTCAATAGTAACCGAAACTCTAAAACAGAAACTCCAAAACTCCATAACCGAAACTCCAAAAGAATCGGATTCTTATGCTTATTTTAAATATATAAGTTTCACCAAGTTTAATTTTACCCATCAAAAGTTACGAGCCTGAGAAAATTTGCCTTATTTTGAAAAAAAGGGGAAAACACCCCTTAAAAGAAAGAATCTTAGCGAAAATCACACCCTCAGATTCAGCGCATCGGAGAACCATACTGTAAAGGTTTCAAGCCCTGATCTGCAAAAATGTGGAATCTGCTAAAATTCAGCGCATCAGAGAATCTGATTGTAGAGTTTTCAAGCTCCTATCTGCAAAAACGAGGAATTTTGTATTTTTTGCCAGAAGAAAGATCACAGATGTGTGTTTATTTTTTGTTTGTTTGTTTTAAAGATCTTTTAACAGCCATTGCACAACAATCTTGCGAGGTGAAGGCACTGGAGGTTAAAGTTACCTTTTCCAATCTCATTTTGTTCCTTACATCCCCTTTCGAAATATCCCTTAGTAAAGAACAAGTGAAAAACGATTTTTGAGAAACTGTTCAGCCTCATTACTGCCCGAAGAGCAGTGGCTCCCAACCAATTTTTTGCCATGCCCCACCTAGGTATTTCTAAAATCCTGATGCCCCTCTCGTGAGATTTAAATTTTGTTACTCCAAATTACATATTTTATACTAATGAAAAAGATTATCGAAGTACAACACCTCCTATGCACTGTATGATGTTGTTGCAATACTATCATGCATCATTTTTGCTCTTTAAAAGCACATGAACGGGACGTAATTCCCGTGAATGTTTTTTTTTTCAAAATTAAGTCTCTGAAGTGCAGTCCGCCGAAGGGTACACGTCCTGCTCATGACCCACCAAAATATTTCCATGCCCTACCGTTGGGGCAACTGGGGCATTCAACGTGATTCCCCGATGTTGGGAATCACGGACGTACAGCAACAAATGCAATGGTGCTTCGTGAAATGGTTTTATACCAATAAAAAGGGGAATAGGAAGTAAATAGAACTTAAAAATCTTCAGAAGAATCACAATATAAGAAATTTTTGGTAGAAACTGCAAGAAGTTGGTTTAAAAAAAAAATACGCTAATATAATAAACCAACAAAAATTCTTAAAATCTTGTAGAAAAGAAAATACTATTCGCAATTCTTTAAGATACAGATTACACTTCAACACTCGGAAACAGGCGCAATTCGCTCATAATTTGTTTTAATTCAGTGGATTGCCTTGTTTCATATTTGTTTTCAGTCCTGGTTGAACTTCC
This sequence comes from Artemia sinica, assembly GCA_027921565.1. Lineage (NCBI taxonomy): Eukaryota > Metazoa > Arthropoda > Branchiopoda > Anostraca > Artemiidae > Artemia > Artemia sinica. The sequence goes on along the minus strand of CM051265.1, from coordinate 13,385,264 downwards.
TTGAATTGATGATGCTAGGGTTGTTTGTTTATTTTTTTTTTAACGATCAAATATTTCATTTAAAAAATTTTCCATTTTATTTTTTTTTAATGGTCAAATATTTTATTGTAAGTCTTGTGTTATATTTATCTGTGCTTTGCTGATGGCGGTTCTTAAACATAGAGCTGAAACATTCATTTAGATAAATAATTCATGGTCTTAAAATAATTCCTCACTGTTCTACCTTTTGCTATTTGTAAAACACTGGGCCTTTATGATACACCCTTTTCAACTAAGATCCTGAGAAAAGCTTCTAAATCCCCCTCGCAGTTTTGAACTATGCAAACCTATGCAAAATATTTCTACAAATCATTATCATGATTGTTTTATTAGCATGTCGCTTCAAATTCATGTCGGTTATTTCACATCCATGTAAGGCAACAACCTTGCTACCTTACTGTATGCCAATGTGGCCCGACCATCACTAAACTGTCTTTTTTATTTGTCAATGTTTTTTAATATATTGTACTTTAGAAATGAATTTTGTCAATATGTGTTTTAACGATCACAATATAGGAGGTAAGCTAATCCAGCCTAGTATTAACTAGCTTAACCAAGACTTATCTTATCTGGCCCAACTTATCTGAACAGAGAAAAGCTTTGGTGGCAATATAAGAACTGAAGGAGATAAAGTGTATAACAGCTGGACAATAGGAGAAACTTCATCTGTGTCTTGAGACTTCATCTGTATCAATTAATCTGTAGAAGAAACTTCATCTATATCAACTCTGGCAAGGGCCAACGAAGCTAATTTGACATGGTAGTGAGCCTATAAAGCTGATTTTTGGATTACAGCTGATTTACATTGTATGTATACTTTTGCGACTTAGAAATTATTATATTATATCTTTTATTATTGAAATTACAGAAAAATGAAAACCAATTAGCTTAAAACGATTTTTTCTTCAAGTAAAGACTAAAGGAGGCCCTAAACGGTCAATCCTTTTGATCAAAAGTTACCGTCAATCGATTGACTCAAGCGTGGTTGGCCGTCTAGGAACCTATTTGTCGCTTGATTCAAGCGTTCACGGTGATTGATAGAAAGTTTGAATGACTCAATCATTTTTATCAAAAACAGTGTGTTAGATTAGATTTGATCTAGATTGAAGGGTTGATTGAAGGTTGATTGTAGCACAGTTTAATCGATTGACGTAAACTTTTGATCAAAATACTTGACCGTCTAGGGCCTCCTTAAAGCTTAAACGAGTATAAGTAACAAAGCATAATAGGGGATCGCATCTATTTTCATACACCGATAAACCTGTAGTATAGTAGAAAGACTTACTTTCCACTATACTTCATAAAAATGTTAACAGAAAATGCTCTTGTTGATTCGTAAGACTTAAATCCTATACTTATTTTTGCTTTTTAAGTAAAGGTTCAGTTGTATCAAGAGTTCTGAGTTGAGAATTCGCGGCCCAGTTCAAATATTCTTTCATAATTTCGTTTGCAGTTATTTTTTTTTTCTACTTATTAATGAATACCCTCAATTTTTATATATCTCTCATTAAATTTTTGTTTTTTAGGCTCTTTTAGTTATATTCAAAGTATAAGATTGTTTTCTTTTTCCTTTCTTTGCAATATTTTTTAGTTAAATCTCGCTAATTATTTTCGAATAGCAACAATTTAGATTGAACGATGAAATAATTTCACAAAGAAGGAATATTTCTCGTTTTTAAGTCTAATGATTATGACTTGTGAATATTTACTCTGACTTGAGTAATTAAGTTATTTAGGCTATTGCAAAAGACTGTCAAAAAAGTTTTTGGTATGATATTGAACGCTTTGTTGTGTCAATGTACAATGGCACCTCTATCTGTTCCTCTGAAAATACCAATTCCCTCAAATCTAGAATTTCTTGGGGGATCTCCTAAATAATATTGACTATATATAAAAAAAATCTATTTTCCTATTAGAATGTGCTTATGAGTAGCCCACCTGGGACAAGAAAGAAGCAGTATGCCCTTAAATGGGGTGCAAAGCAGTTTTCAGAAAGAATTTTAAGCAGAGAGGAACTTCATGGGGAGGGGCTAAAGAGTGAAGACCAGATTGGGATGAAGAGCGAGCGTACACAATATTGTGTTGGGCTCAAGTGACTCGATGCTGCAAATGAGTTGTCAGCAGTAGTTGTAGCAGTAGTCAGTAGCTGTCGTGTTTCATGTCCTCTCGGAATTAAATCATAAAAAGCAAGATCCGCCAGTTAGGGTTGGATTATCTGTTTATATTTGTTGTGGGTGGCTTAATAAAAACAATATCGTTTCAAAAATGTCATGTTTCTTTAACTTCATTTTATGAAAGTGTGAAATTTGTAACTCAATTTAATTTTTTTATTAATTTTTCCTCTTAACAAAAGTATTTAGAAAATCCAAAATTCTCAAATGTGGCGTTGCATGAGATGAGACATCATATTAGATATGTTTCTATCAGATATTAAACTTTCAGCCCTATTTCCTTCGTTTCGGATTTTTTAATATTCCCTTAACAAGTCTCTTCGTGCAAGTTTTGAAAAAACTTCTGCAGTGGTGATGTTCCTATCTTCAAGCTCATTATGAGTAATTCCCAAGTATCTTTTCAAAAATATCGTCTCAAAAATGTCATGTTTCTTTAACTTCATTTTATGAAAGTGTGAAATTTGTAGCTCAATTTAATTTTTTTATTAATTTTTCCTCTTAACAAAAGTATTTAGAAAATCCAAAATTCTCAAATGTGGCGTTGCATGAGATGAGACATCATATTAGATATGTTTCTATCAGATATTAAACTTTCAGCCCTATTTCCTTTGTTTCGGATTTTCTAATATTCCCTTAACAAGTCTCTTCGTGCAAGTTTTGAAAAAACTTCTGCAGTGGTGATGTTCCTATCTTCAAGCTCATTATGAGTAATTCCCAAGTATCTTTTCAAAAATATCGTCTCAAAAATGTCATGTTTCTTTAACTTCATTTTATGAAAGTGTGAAATTTGTAGCTCAATTTAATTTTTTTATTAATTTTTCCTCTTAACAAAAGTATTTAGAAAATCCCCAATTCTAAAATGTGGCGTTGCATGAGATAAGACATCATATTAGATATGTTTCTATCAGATATTAAACTTTCAGCCCTATTTCCTTTGTTTCGGATTTTTTAATATTCCCTTAACAAGTCTCTTCGTGCAAGTTTTGAAAAAACTTCTGCAGTGGTCATGTTCCTATCTTCAAGCTCATTATGAGTAATTCCCAAGTATCTTTTCAAAAATATCGTCTCAAAAATGTCATGTTTCTTTAGCTTCATTTTATGAAAGTGTGAAATTTGTAGCTCAATTTAATTTTTTTATTAATTTTTCCTCTTAACAAAAGCATTTAGAAAATCCAAAATTCTCAAATGTGGCGTTGCATGAGATGAGACATCATATTAGATATGTTTCTATCAGATATTAAACTTTCAGCCCTATTTCCTTTGTTTCGGATTTTTTAACATTCCCTTAACAAGTCTCTTCGTGCAAGTTTTGAAAAAACTTCTGCAGTGGTGATGTTCCTATCTTCAAGCTCATTATGAGTAATTCCCAAGTATCTTTTCAAAAATATCGTCTCAAAAATGTCATGTTTCTTTAACTTCATTTTATGAAAGTGTGAAATTTGTAGCTCAATTTAAATTTTTTATTAATTTGTCCTCTTAACAAAAGTATTTAGAAAATCCCCAATTCTAAAATGTGGCGTTGCATGAGATGAGACATCATATTAGATATGTTTCTATCAGATATTAAACTTTCAGCCCTATTTCCTTTGATTCGGATTTTTTAATATTCCCTTAACAAGTCTCTTCGTGCAAGTTTTGAAAAAACTTCTGCAGTGGTGATGTTCCTATCTTCAAGCTCATTATGAGTAATTCCTAAGTATCATTTCAAAAATATCGTCTCAAAAATGTCATGTTTCTTTAACTTCATTTTATGAAAGTGTGAAATTTGTAGCTCATTTTAAATTTTTTATTAATTTGTCCTCTTAACAAAAGTATTTAAAAAATCCCCAATTCTAAAATGTGGCGTTGCATGAGATTAGACATCATATTAGATATGTTTCTATCAGATATTAAACTTTCAGCCCTATTTCCTTTGTTTCGGATTTTTTAATATTCCCTTAACAAGTCTCTTCGTGCAAGTTTTGAAAAAACTTCTGCAGTGGTGATGTTCCTATCTTCAAGCTCATTATGAGTAATTCCCAAGTATCTTTTCAAAAATATCGTCTCAAAAATGTCATGTTTCTTTAACTTCATTTTATGAAAGTGTGAAATTTGTAGCTCAATTTAATTTTTTTATTAATTTTTCCTCTTAACAAAAGTATTTAGAAAATCCAAAATTCTCAAATGTGGCGTTGCATGAGATGAGACATCATATTAGATATGTTTCTATCAGATATTAAACTTTCAGCCCTATTTCCTTTGTTTCGGATTTTTTAACATTCCCTTAACAAGTCTCTTCGTGCAAGTTTTGAAAAAACTTCTGCAGTGGTGATTTTCCTATCTTCAAGCTCATTATGAGTAATTTCCAAGTATCTTTTCAAAAATATCGTCTCAAAAATGTCATGTTTCTTTAACTTTATTTTATGAAAGTGTGAAATTTGTAGCTCAATTTAAATTTTTCATTAATTTGTCCTCTTAACAAAAGTATTTAAAAAATCCCCAATTCTAAAATGTGGCGTTGCATGAGATGAGACATCATATTAGATATGTTTCTATCAGATATTAAACTTTCAGCCCTATTTCCTTTGTTTCGGATTTTTTAATATTCCCTTAACAAGTCTCTTCGTGCAAGTTTTGAAAAAACTTCTGCAGTGGTGATGTTCCTATCTTCAAGCTCATTATGAATAATTCCCAAGTATCTTTTCAAAAATATCGTTTCAAAAATGTCATGTTTCTTTAACTTCATTTTATGAAAGTGTGAAATTTGTAGCTCAATTTAATTTTTTTTTAAATTGTCCTCTTAAAAAAAAAGTATTTTGAAAAGTCCTAAATTCTCAAATGAGGCGTTGCATGAGATATTCACATGAGACATCATATGAGATATGTTTCTATCAGATATTAAACGTTCAGCCCAATTTCCTTTGCTTCATATTTTTTTAATATTCCCTTAACAAGTCTCTTCCCTTAACAAGTCTCTTCGTGCAAGTTTTGAATAAACTTCTGCAGTGGTGATGGTGATGCTCATTATGAATAATTCCCAAGTATCTCCGCATTAACTCTTTCGATTCTATTTTCAGATATAACTATATCTTTCAGGGGCGGATCTAGAGCAAAATCTTGGGGGGGGGGGGGTGTGACAAGGGCGCCAATGAGCAAAACCTTGGGGGAGCCAATGTGACAAAGGTGCCAATAATTGACCAAATTGAAAAATTTATTCTAAAAAAAAGAGTGAAAAAAAGAAAAAAAAACAGGGAAAGAGGGCGTCAGAAAAAATTTCAGGCCCCCCGCCACCCTGGATTCACCAGTGAGATCTTTGTCTTAACTTTATCAACACATTGTTTTTGTCTCTCAAAAAACAAGAATTCTGTCCAAGGAATTAGTGACTAAAAAACTACTTGAAAACCACTATATTATCGAACTTATTTCCGCTTCTGCATTCCCCATTAAAAATAAGGAGCTTCGATGTTAACAAGTAGCACTGTGTTATTGAAATATTTGAGAGCTTCAAGTATCTGAGCTCATCAATAGACATACATTTCACCTGCAGATATGGGATCCAAATTTGGAAAGAGCATAAAAAAGGTATTCGAGTGGTATATTCACTTTATTCGTAGGTCATTTTTTGAATTACTTTTTTGTAAATTACTCTCTCCCAACAAAAATTCTGGGTACGGCCTTGGTTTTTATTATATTCCTTAATCCAAACCTCATCCTATAAAATTGGTGGTCACAGAAACTACATTTCTACGTAGAAACAAAAAGGACCAAAAAGAGAAAACAACATTTTTAAAGTTTTACAAACTCTCAGACGACTTTCCTGATGGCGATGCTTATTTATTTTAAAATTTGAAATTTTATATACATTTTCAAAAGAGCTTTTTGTCAAATAAACATTTTTATCTCAATGCTTGAAAGCATATATATAATATTAGGGAATTGAGTAATGTTTTTTAATGGCTCTAGGATGTGTCAAGCCTTTGTTCTACGAGCACAAATGAAACTCTTTCGTAAATAGTATGTTTATGTTATATTTGAAGACCTAAGTACAAAGGCAGTCTTTGTTGTTGATTTTTTTTACCAACCGGTGTTTTCTAATCCCATATAATTTGACATATCTTGGAAAGCAGCCAGTCGTGCCAATTCCCGTTAGAGAGCCATGAACATAGCTATTGTTGGCTTTTATTTATCCCATACTTGATGTAACATTTTAGGAGAAGAGACCAAAGGGTAGCGATCTGCAAGTAAAAAGTGACCCGTTCCAGTAGTAACTGAATCCCTTACAAAATGAAGTTTCACGGAAATATATACATTAAAATAACTTTCCTTGATTCGTTATCAATTGTTTCCAGTGTGTTTCCAGTTGTATCAAGTCGTATCTAATAGCTCTATCAGAGATTCTAAGTTCCTATAGCGAAGAACATGAAATCTTGCAAGTTTTCCAAAAAAATTGGTGACAGACGCGTGTTCATTTGTTTGTCGTTTCTTTCCCAGGTTGATTTTGGCGAACTAGTGGTTCTACATTAATAGGAGCTGTCTCCTTTAGAAATAAACTTGTGAGTGCTAGTGGCCTTTTTATCAGCTAAGTGATCAGATCTGAGAAACCTAGACCACTTGACGGACTATTTTTGCCTTAACTTGCTGCATAATATTTGAGCTGATCTGGGTACTTCAGTGCGAAGGTCGGAAAAGCGAGTACGATTCTGGATATTATCATTTTTATATCCCCCTTTGTCAGTGGCACTTGCCCCATAAATGCGTTTCCTCCACAAACAAAAGCCTGTTTCCCCCACAATGAGAACGGATCTGATGAGCTACAGGCATTTGCAGATGCCACCACAGTGGCCACCTCTGACTCAGGTATTAAAAATTCTGAGGTAAACTAGATGTCGCCTTAGAAGAAATTTATGTCTAGAGGGGTGCAAACCTACTTGCAATAAAGGTCAGCAAACAGTATGTTATGTTCTTTTCAAGGACTGGAACTCCTCATTTAAAAATAACTGGAATTGCCACTTCCAGAAGAAAGATCTGAAGACCAGAAACACATTTTGCGAGGTATCTAAGCATACACCTGGACGGGAACCTCTCCTTTCTGCGCCACATCCAGGCCTTGGAACTGGAACCCTCTCGCAACCTCGGCATTATAAAGAAACTGAGGCACGTACTCCATAAAAAATCCCGTCTCCTTCATAATAGACTTCTGAAACCTCACCTGCGGTATTGTGCCATAATTTGACAGAAAACTTTTAAATCACGCATGAAAAGACTTGACTCAATCCACAAGCTAGAACTGAAAATTATCTGATGGACCACTATCTGTCACTTGGTTTGCATTACCGTCTGTTGTGCTCAGTTTATGTATCTCCTTTCCGAGGTATGTTGCGGTTAATATCTGAATAGCCTGTTCGAAAAAGGCAGTCTGCTTTTGACATTTTACATGAGACAAGCTACAATAGTGTGTTCTGATTTTTTCACGGATGCGTCGTGTGTTAAAATGTAAAATGTGCTGCCATATTAGCAGAGATGCAGGAGTTCCTTGGGTCTTTCCAAAATAATTCAAAGAAATAAATAACGGAAAGTTAAGGATAGTTTAAATTTAGATTATGTTTTAATTTTTTTACTTTTACCAATAATTGGTTTTTTTTCTTTAATTAGATGAGTTGATTTTACATCCACAGACGAAAGGGAGGAAATTTAATTTTTAAGGTTATTTTATTTTATTTTTAAGCGGGAGCGTGGCTGTGTCAAAGATTCACGTGGGAGCTTCATTGTATTTTAGTGAACAATATTTTATGCTTATGGATCTCAACGTGAATTAGTCACAGAACAGTGTATTTTAAGTTTATTCGTTTCCTTGTTTATTAACCCGATTGAACCTTCAACAAGGTGTTGAGTACTGAAAAACCGAGTTTTAAGCCGGGAAAACCAGACAAACACATCGTATACATGTTTGTGAGGACCAGAGAAAAATATTTTGCCCCCCTCCCCCTGATTCATAATTATGAGATCCCTTTATCCCCCTACCACCCCAAAATAATTTCTTGAAAGTTTCAACCTACTCTCAGGTCATGAGACAAAACAGTATAGAATTGAATGTAATAATAAGAAACCACCCGACTCTGAGAGTGGCCCTCGCCATTAGTAACCGAAACCCTAAGAAAAGAGTTTCGACAGAAAATTTGTAAAAAAATAATCTCCTTTGTATGGCCAGGAGTATTAGTGAAAATGCTCTATGTTTAATCTAGAGGAGGAGGGGCTTGTACAAGAATTATTTGAGGGCTTGTACAATGAAAATAAGAGGAATGTAAAGAAAGTGGGGAAATCATTAAAAATGAACTAAGAAGGTATGAAGGGGAGGCCATGGACAAAATAGCCAAAGATCTGGAAGATGCAGCTAGATGGCATAACAGTAAAATTTTGTCCTGGCATGTTAATAAATTGAGAGGGAAAAGTCAATCTGAGCTTGTCCCAGTTAAAGAGAGGAACGAGACACAATTAATGATAAGGAAAGAGTTAAAAAGAAATAGGTGGAACATTTTGAGAATTTGCTAAACCGTGATAGATTTACAGGAAAAGATACAGAGAAAAAGCAAATTTTGAATAGTTCACATAAATGACCAACGAATAAACTGAATATACCAATCGTAAGAATCGTTTTTGACGCAAATTCAATTTTAACCAATAATAGCCGAACTTGACCTAAACTTACCCAAATATATAACCAAACTTATATATTTTTCATATGCTAACTGATTCTCCAATTTGTCATCTTCGATTCCATTTATGGGTAAACGGGTTTTAACAAGAGTCACTCAAACGGAGGTATATAAGCCGTATCTAAAATCAAAGGCAGTGCAGTAGCGCTGCCTAAGTAAAGAACGATGTTGGCACAATGTACTACTTATTTTATTTTTTTTTTTTGTCATAGACCAGGGCACTTCGTATCGAAGGAGTTGTCTAAAAACTTCAAAAAGGGATCATTCGATTAGAAATTGGAATGGGTTTTGCCCTTTTTAAATCGAAAGTGATTGGAAGGCAACTAACACCCCTTCCACGCCCACCATTTCCCCAAGCACATCCAATCAAAATATCAAGATAGCCATTTTATTCAACGTAGTTGAGAACTAAAGAAATTCGGTCTTTAAGGATGACAACCCCTCACAGCCCCGGGGGTAAGGGCTGTAAATTATGCCCTGAAAGCACATAAGGTTTTTAAAGAAGGCGGTGCTGAAGAAACTTAAAAAGGGCTCATTCGATTGGAAACTGAGAGAGCTAGTGCTCTATTTAATAGTCGAAAGTGATTGAAGGGCAACAAACCCCCTCTCACGCCCACAATTTCCGAAAACACATCCAATCAAAATTTTGCAGCTTGGCATTTATTTCCATTTAGTTTGTTTCCTTTTCGAAACGGACCAGATATTTTGGAAACGGACTACAAACTTTGGAAATGAAGATTCACTAAAAATAGATAAAGGATCATTTTCATAAACACCAAGTACCACTCCTTTCTAAAAAATTAAGGACAAAAAAGAAGAATTTAACTTTTTAAAAATAAACACAATCAGTAAGTACTCTGTCTCATCTGAGCCAACACTGAGCTTAGAGTAGCATAAACGCGAATCAGCCTAAAGGAAAAATATTGAGAATAAATTTTGAAATTCGAGCAGAAACATTTTTCTTTCTTTTTTGACATTACTTTTCAGTTTCCGTCCGTTTCAGTTGTAGTCCGTTTCCATAGTTTGTAATCTTGCGCCAGCGTGAGTAGAAATGACCCTAAAGGTCCCAGCGGGAGTCCATGAGTCCCTAGGGAGAATGATTGCGTAATCAAAGTGGGTCAATGACCTCTTTTTCCAAGGTTGGAAACACGTGGTTAATTTATTGTTTCCAAGGAGAATTGTTTCCGGAAGTTTATTAATATCTTTGGAGTTCGACCAGAATTGTTTCCGGGGCAAAGTTTAGATCACACGTGACAGATGATGTCATGATTGATTGATTTGACACGAAAGGGGAATTAATTTGTTGTTTCTAAGGGGAATTATTGATTCAAGAAAGGGGAATTAATTTGTTGTTTCTAAGGGGAATCATTGATTCACGAAAGGGGAATTAATTTGTTGTTTCTAAGGGGAATTATTGATTCACGAAAGGGGAATTAATTTGTTGTTTCTAAGGGGAAGGTGGGGAAGAGATATATTGATTGCGTAATCGAAGGGAGAGAATTCCCGAGAAATTGATTACATAATCGGTATAACCCTATCAAGAGCTCGTGACGGGAATCCATTTATGTGCATAGAATGACGTAATCAACTAGGACAAATGGATTTCTGAGAAATTGATTACATAATCGGTAGAACCCTATCAGAAGGTCATGACGGGAGTCCATATATGGGCATAGAATGACATAATCGACTAGGACAGTTGGATTTCTGAGAAATTGATTACATAATCGGTAGAGCCCTATCAGAAGCTCACGACGGGGGTCCATATATGGGCATAGAATGACGTAATCGACTAAGACAATTGGATTTCTGAGAAATTGATTACATAATCGGTAGAACCCTATCAGGAGGTCCTGACGGGAACAAGTTCCTTTCTTAATGTCCATCCTAAGCCCATTTTTCAACTTGAAGTACTTATCTTTTTCACCCACAACTAAACTTTACAGCTTTTTGGATACCTCAACACCAAGAAATACTTTTCAAAGACCATTTCAGAGCAAGTTACTTTCTTAATGTCCCTCCTAAACCCATTTTCCAACTTGAAGTACTTATCTTTTTCACCTACAACTATACAGCTTTTTGGATACCTCAACACCAAGAAATACTTTTCAAAGACCATTTCAGAGCAAGTTACTTTCTTAATGTCCCTCCTAAACCCATTTTCCAACTTAAAGTACTTATCTCTTTCATCCACAACTATACTTTACAGATTTTTGGTTACCTCAACACCAAGAAATACTTTTCAAAGACCATTTCAGAGCAAGTTACTTTCTTAATGACCCTTCTAAACCTATTTTCCAACATGAAGCACTTATCCTTTTCACCCACAACTATACTTTACAGCTTTTTGGATACCTCAACACCAAGAAATACTTTTCAAAGACCATTTCAGAGCAAGTTACTTTCTTAATGTCCCTTCTAAACCTATTTTACAAGTTGAAGTGCTTATCTTTTTCACCCACAACTATACTTTACAGCTTTTTGGATACCTCAACACCAAGAAATACTTTTCAAAGACCATTTCAGAGCAAGTTACTTTCTTAATGTCCCTCCTAAACCCATTTTCCGACTTGAAGTACTTATCTTTTTCACCCACAACTATACTTTACAGCTTTTGGGATACCTCAACACCAAGAAATACTTTTTAAAGACCATTTCAGAGCAACTTACTTTCTTAATGTCCCTCCTAAACCCATTTTCCAACTTGAAGTACTTATCTTTTTCACCCGCAACTATACTTTACAGCTTTTTGGTTACCTCAACACCAAGAAATACTTTTCAAAGACCATTTCAGAGCAAGTTAGTTTCTTAATGTCCCTCCTAAACCCATTTTCCAACTTGAAGTACTTATCTTTTTCACACACAACTATACTTTACAGCTTTTTGGTTACCTCAACACCAAGAAATACTTTTCAAAGACCATTTCAGAGCAAGTTACTTTCTTAATGTCCCTCCTAAACCCATTTTCCAACATGAAGTACTTATCTTTTTCATTCACAACTATACTTTACAGTTAGAGTTCTAGTTTAGTTTAGTTTTAGTTAAGAGTTTAGAACTTTAGCTTAGAGTCTTAGCTTAGAGTTTTTGTTAGAGTTCTAGTTTATTTTAGTTTAGTTAAGAGTTTAGAGTTTTTAGCTTAGAGTCTTAGCTTAGAGTTTTTGCTGAAGTTCTAGTTTAGTTTAGTTTTAGTTAAAAGTTTAGAGTTTTTAGCTTAGAGTCTTAGCTTAGAGTTTTTGTTAGAGTTCTAGTTTAGTTTAGTCTTAACTTAGAGTTTTTTGATAGAGTTCTAGTTTAGTTTAATTTAAGTTAAGAGTTTGATGTTTTACCTTTGAGTTTCAGTTAGAGTTCTAGTTTAGTTTAGTTTTAGTTAAGAGTTTGGTGTTTTACCTTAGAGTCTTAGCTTAGAGTTTTAGTTAGAGTTCTAGTTTAGTTTAGTTTTAGTTAAGAGTTTAGAATTTTAGCTTAGAGTCTTAACTTAGAGTTTTTGTTAGAGTTCTAGTTTAGTTTAGTCTTAGTTAAGAGTTTGGAGTTTTTAGCTTAGAGTCTTAGCTTAGAGTTTTTCTTGAAGTTCTAGTTTAATTTAGTTTTAGTTAATAGTTTAGAGTTTTAGCTTAGAGTCTTAGCTTAGAGTTTTTGTTAGAGTTGAAGTTTAGTTTAGTAATAGTTAAGAGTTTAGAGTTTTAGCTTAGAGTCTTAGCTTAGAGTTTTGTTAGAGTTCTAGTTTAGTTTAGATATAGTTAAGCGTTTGGAGTTTTACCTTCGAGACTTAGCTTAGAGTTTTTGTTTTAGAGTTGAAGTTTAGTTTAGTAATAGTGAAGAATTTAGAGTTTTAGCTTAGAGTCTTAGCTTAGAGTTTTGTTAGAGTTGAAGTTTAGTTTAGAAATAGTTAAGAGTTTAGAGTTTTAGCTTAGAGTCTTAGCTTAGAGTTTTGTTAGAGTTCTAGTTTAGTTTAGATATAGTTAAGCGTTTGGAGTTTTACCTTCGAGACTTAGCTTAGAGTTTTTGTTAGAGTTGAAGTTTAGTTTAGTAATAGTTAAGAATTTAGAGTTTTAGCTTAGAGTCTTAGCTTAGAGTTTTGTTAGAGTTCTAGTTTAGTTTAGATATAGTTAAGCGTTTGGAGTTTTACCTTCGAGACTTAGCTTAGAGTTTTAGTTTAGTTTAGTTTTAGTTAAGAATTTAGAGTTTTTTAGCTTAGAGTCTTAGCTTAGAGTTTTTGTTAGAGTTCTAGTTTAGTTTAGTTTTAGTTAAGAGTTTGATATTTTACCTTAGAGTCATAGATTAGAGTTTTAGTTAGAGTTCTAGTTTAGTTTAGTTTTAGTTAAGAGTTTAGAATTTTAGCTTAGAGTCTTAGCTTAGAGTTTTTGTTAGAGTTCTAGTTTATTTTAGTTTTAGTTAAGAGTTTAGAGTTTTTAGCTTAGAGTCTTAGCTTAGAGTTTTTGTTGAAGTTCTAGTTTAGTTTAGTTTTAGTTAATAGTTTATAGTTTTAGCTTAGAGTCTTAGCTTAGAGTTTTTGTTAGACTTGAAGTTTAGTTTAGTAATAGTTAAGAGTTTAGAGTTTTAGCTTAGAGTCATAGCTTAGAGTTTTAGTTAGAGTTCTAGCTTAGTTTTAGTTAAGAGTTTAGAGTTTTACCTTAGAGTCATAGCTTAGAGTTTTAGTTAGAGTTCTAGTTCAGTTTAGTTTTAGTTAAGAGTTTAGAGTTTTAGCTTAGAGTCTTAGCTTACAGTTTGTGTTAGAGTTCTAGTTTAGTTTAGTTATAGTTAAGAGTCTCGAGTTTTCAGCTTAGAGTCTTAGCTTAGAGCTTCTGTTAGAGTTCTAGTTTAGTTTACTTCTAGTTAAGAGTTTAGAGTTTTAGCTTAGAGTCTTAGCTTATAGTTTGTGTTAGAGTTCTAGTTTAGTTTAGTAATAGTTAAGAGTTTAGAGTTTTAGCTTAGAGTCTTAGCTTAGAGTTTTTGTTAGAGTTCTAGTTTAGTTTAGTTATAGTTTAGAGTTTGGTGTTTTACCTTAGAGACTTAGCTTAGAGTTTTAGTTTAGTTTAATTTTAGTTAAGAGTTTAGAGTTTTAGCTTAGAGTCATAGCTTAGAGTTTTTGTCACAGTTCTAGTTTAGTTTAGTTAAGAGTTTAGAGTTTTTAGATTAGAGTCTTAGTTTAGAGTTTTTTGTTGAAGTTCTAGTTTAGTTTAGAGTTTTAGCTTAGACTTAGAGTTTTAATTAGAGTTCTAGTTTAGCTTAGTTTTAGTTAAGAGTTTAGAGTTTTAGCTTAGAGTCTTAGCTTAGAGTTTTTGTTAGAGTTCTAGTTTGGTTTAGTTTTAGTTAAGAGTTTAGAGTTTTAGCTTAGAGTCTTAGCTTACAGTTTGTGTTAGAGTTCTAGTTTAGTTTAGTTATAGTTAAGAGTCTCGAGTTTTCAGCTTAGAGTCTTAGCTTAGAGCTTCTGTTAGAGTTCTAGTTTAGTTTACTTCTAGTTAAGAGTTTAGAGTTTTAGCTTAGAGTCTTAGCTTATAGTTTGTGTTAGAGTTCTAGTTTAGTTTAGTAATAGTTAAGAGTTTAGAGTTTTAGCTTAGAGTCTTAGCTTAGAGTTTTTGTTAGAGTTCTAGTTTAGTTTAGTTATAGTTTAGAGTTTGGTGTTTTACCTTAGAGACTTAGCTTAGAGTTTTAGTTTAGTTTAGTTTTAGTTAAGAGTTTAGAGTTTTAGCTTAGAGTCATAGCTTAGAGTTTTTGTTACAGTTCTACTTTAGTTTAGTTAAGAGTTTAGAGTTTTTAGATTAGAGTCTTAGTTTAGAGTTTTTTGTTGAAGTTCTAGTTTAGTTTAGAGTTTTAGCTTAGACTTAGAGTTTTAATTAGAGTTCTAGTTTAGTTTAGTTTTAGTTAAGAGTTTAGAGTTTTAGCTTAGAGTCTTAGCTTAGAGTTTTTGTTAGAGTTCTAGTTTGGTTTAGTTTTAGTTAAGAGTTTAGAGTTTTAGCTTAGAGTCTTAGCTTAGAGTTTTTGTTAGAGTTCTAGTTTAGTTTAGTTATAGTTAAGAGTTTGGAGTTTTACCTTAGAGACTTAGCTTAGAGTTTTAGTTTAGTTTAGTTTTACTTAAGAGTTTAGAGTTTTAGCTTAGAGTCTCAGCTTAGAGTTCTAGTTTAGTTTAGTTTTAGTTAAGAGTTTAGTGTTTTTAGCTTAAAGTCTTAGTTTAGAGTTTATGTTGAAGTTCTAGTTTAGTTTAGTTTTAGTTTAGAGTTTTAGCTTAGACATAGAGTTTTAATTAGAGTTCTAGTTTAGTTTAGTTTTAGTTAAGAGTTTAGAGTTTCTAGCTTAGAGTCTTTGCCTAGTTTTATTTAGAGTTCTAGTTTAATTTAGTTTTAGCTAAGAGTTTAGAGTTTTACCATAGAGTCTTAGCTTAGAGTTTTAGTTAGAGTTAAAGTTTAGTTTAGTTACAGTTAAGAATTTAGATTTTTAGCTTAGAGTCATAGCTTAGAGTTTTACTTAAAGTTATAGTTTGGTTAAGTTTTAGTGAAGAGTTTCGAGTTTTAGCTGAGTCTTAGCTTAGAGTTTTTGTTAGAGTTCTACTTTAGTTTAGTTTTAGTTAAGAGTTTAGAGTTTTACCTTAGAGTCTTAGCTTAGATTTTTTTGTTAGAGTTCTAGTTTAGTTTAATTTTAGTTAAGAATTTGATGTTTTACCATTGAGTTTCAGTTAGAGTTCTAGTTTAGTTTACTTTTAGTTAAGAGTTTAGTGTTTTACCTTAGACTCTTAGCTTAGAGTTTTAGTTAGAGTTCTAGTTTAGTTTAGTTTTAGTTAAGAGTTTAGAATGAGTTTAGAGTTTTACCATAGAGTCTTAGCTTAGAGTTTTAGTTAGAGTTAAAGTTTAGTTTAGTTACAGTTAAGAATTTAGATTTTTAGCTTAGAGTCTTAGCTTAGAGTTTTAGTTAGAGTTCTAGTTTAGTTTAGTTTTAGTTAAGAGTTTAGAATTTTAGCTTAGAGTCTTAACTTAGAGTTTTTGTTAGAGTTCTAGTTTATTTTAGTTTTAGTTAAGAGTTTGGAGTTTTTAGCTTAGAGTCTTAGCTTAGAGTTTTTCTTGAAGTTCTAGTTTAATTTAGTTTTAGTTAATAGTTTAGAGTTTTAGCTTAGAGTCTTAGCTTAGAGTTTTTGTTAGAGTTGAAGTTTTAAATATAGATATAAAGATATTTAGATGCGTATATAGATACCTAGATACATATTCAAAATAGTAGTAACAATAGTACGGTGAGTACGTAAACAAAAAGATTTTATTCATTTTAACGCGTTTTTAACTTTGATTCAAAGCAGAAGCGAACGGAATATTCGCTCACATGAATATTTTCCAACACGAATTTTCGCCCACCAAATTTTTCATTGGGTGGGCAAAAAAAATACATTTCTAAAAATGAGTACCAAAGTAAATTCTATTTGCATTAAACATTCAATTGTAAATATTCGAAAAGGAAGCTTTTACATAGTTTAAACGACAAAATTTGACATATGAAGCTAAGAGAGGAAAGGAAATAATAAATGAAAAATAAAACCAAAAATTTTGAGAAAACGAGGATTTTCTAAGCCAGTGGCAAAGCCAGTTCACAAAATCCTCGTTTTCTCACTCTTTTTTGGTTTTATTTTTCATTTATCATTTCCTTTCCTCTCTTAGCTTCATATGTCATGTATAGCCAGTGTGGTCTTAGAAAGTATTAGAAAGTCAATCTATTTTCCTGAAAAGATTAGAATAAATCGAACGCATAGACACACCTTTAAAAATAGAAAGAATGCAAGAAGCAGACTAGAGGTATCCTAACACCCTACTGTAAAATAGACTGAAAGGAAAATAGACTGAATAGACTAAAAGGAAGCTTTTAAATAGTTAAACTAAAAAATTTTCCGGCTGAAAAAATGTTTCTTTTTCAATTCCAATATGAGATTGAAGCGAATAGGATACTCGCTCGAAGGAAGACAGTTTTTCACTGGGTGGACGAGAATTCGACTGTCAAAGCAAAACTTAACCCTCCGTCAGAACCTGGCTTAACGTTAGCAGCAGCGACTACACTCTTCTTTCATCAAACCATTGTATTTTCTCAACATAGGTTTAGAGTTTTAGTTTAGTTTAGTTTTAGTTAAGAGTTTAGAGTTTTAGCTTAGAGTCATAGCTTAGAGTTTTTGTTACAGTTCTAGTTTAGTTTAGTTAAGAGTTTAGTTTACTTAGCTTAGAGTTTAAGTTTAGTTTAGTTTTAGTTAAGAGTTTAGAGTTTTAGCTTAGAGTCATAGCTTAGAGTTTTTGTTACAGTTCTAGTTTAGTTTAGTTAAGAGTTTAGAGTTTTTAGATTAGAGTCTTAGTTTAGAGTTTTTTGTTGAAGTTCTAGTTTAGTTTAGAGTTTTAGCTTAGACTTAGAGTTTTAATTAGAGTTCTAGTTTAGTTTAGTTTTAGTTAAGAGTTTAGAGTTTTAGCTTAGAGTCTTAGCTTAGAGTTTTTGTTAGAGTTCTAGTTTGGTTTAGTTTTAGTTAAGAGTTTAGAGTTTTAGCTTAGAGTCTTAGCTTAGAGTTTTTGTTAGAGTTCTAGTTTAGTTTAGTTATAGTTAAGAGTTTGGAGTTTTACCTTAGAGACTTAGCTTAGAGTTTTAGTTTAGTTTAGTTTTACTTAAGAGTTTAGAGTTTTAGCTTAGAGTCTCAGCTTAGAGTTCTAGTTTAGTTTAGTTTTAGTTAAGAGTTTAGTGTTTTTAGCTTAAAGTCTTAGTTTAGAGTTTATGTTGAAGTTCTAGTTTAGTTTAGTTTTAGTTTAGAGTTTTAGCTTAGACATAGAGTTTTAATTAGAGTTCTAGTTTAGTTTAGTTTTAGTTAAGAGTTTAGAGTTTTTAGCTTAGAGTCTTTGCCTAGTTTTATTTAGAGTTCTAGTTTAATTTAGTTTTAGCTAAGAGTTTAGAGTTTTACCATAGAGTCTTAGCTTAGAGTTTTAGTTAGAGTTAAAGTTTAGTTTAGTTACAGTTAAGAATTTAGATTTTTAGCTTAGAGTCATAGCTTAGAGTTTTACTTAAAGTTATAGTTTGGTTAAGTTTTAGTGAAGAGTTTCGAGTTTTAGCTGAGTCTTAGCTTAGAGTTTTTGTTAGAGTTCTACTTTAGTTTAGTTTTAGTTAAGAGTTTAGAGTTTTAGCTTAGAGTCTTAGCTTAGATTTTTTTGTTAGAGTTCTAGTTTAGTTTAATTTTAGTTAAGAATTTGATGTTTTACCATTGAGTTTCAGTTAGAGTTCTAGTTTAGTTTACTTTTAGTTAAGAGTTTAGTGTTTTACCTTAGAGTCTTAGCTTAGAGTTTTAGTTAGAGTTCTAGTTTAGTTTAGTTTTAGTTAAGAGTTTAGAATGAGTTTAGAGTTTTACCATAGAGTCTTAGCTTAGAGTTTTAGTTAGAGTTAAAGTTTAGTTTAGTTACAGTTAAGAATTTAGATTTTTAGCTTAGAGTCTTAGCTTAGAGTTTTAGTTAGAGTTCTAGTTTAGTTTAGTTTTAGTTAAGAGTTTAGAATTTTAGCTTAGAGTCTTAACTTAGAGTTTTTGTTAGAGTTCTAGTTTATTTTAGTTTTAGTTAAGAGTTTGGAGTTTTTAGCTTAGAGTCTTAGCTTAGAGTTTTTCTTGAAGTTCTAGTTTAATTTAGTTTTAGTTAATAGTTTAGAGTTTTAGCTTAGAGTCTTAGCTTAGGGTTTTTGTTAGAGTTGAAGTTTAGTTTAGTAATAGTTAAGAGTTTAGAGTTTTAGCTTAGAGTCTTAGCTTAGAGTTTTGTTAGAGTTCTAGTTTAGTTTAGATATAGTTAAGCGTTTGGAGTTTTACCTTCGAGACTTAGCTTAGAGTTTTTGTTTTAGAGTTGAAGTTTAGTTTAGTAATAGTTAAGAATTTAGAGTTTTAGCTTAGAGTCTTAGCTTAGAGTTTTTGTTAGAGTTGAAGTTTAGTTTAGTAATAGTTAAGAGTTTAGAGTTTTAGCTTAGAGTCTTAGCTTAGAGTTTTGTTAGAGTTCTAGTTTAGTTTAGATATAGTTAAGCGTTTGGAGTTTTACCTTCGAGACTTAGCTTAGAGTTTTTGTTAGAGTTGAAGTTTAGTTTAGTAATAGTTAAGAATTTAGAGTTTTAGCTTAGAGTCTTAGCTTAGAGTTTTGTTAGAGTTCTAGTTTAGTTTAGATATAGTTAAGCGTTTGGAGTTTTACCTTCGAGACTTAGCTTAGAGTTTTAGTTTAGTTTAGTTTTAGTTAAGAGTTTAGAGTTTTTCAGCTTAGAGTCTTAGCTTAGAGTTTTTGTTAGAGTTCTAGTTTAGTCTAGTTTTAGTTAAGAGTTTGATATTTTACCTTAGAGTCATAGATTAAAGTTTTAGTTAGAGTTCTAGTTTAGTTTAGTTTTAGTTAAGAGTTTAGAATTTTAGCTTAGAGTCTTAGCATAGAGTTTTTGTTAGAGTTCTAGTTTAGTTTAGTTTTAGTTAAGAGTTTAGAGTTTTTAGCTTAGAGTCTTAGCTTAGAGTTTTTGTTGAAGCTATAGTTTAGTTTAGTTTTAGTTAAGAGTTTATAGTCTTAGCTTAGAGTCCTAGCTTAGAGTTTGTGTTAGAGTTTTAGTTTAGTTTAGTTTTAGTTAAGAGTTTAGAGTTTTAGCTTAGATTCTTAGCTTAGAGTTATAGTTGGAGTTGAAGTTTAGTTTAGTTTAGTTATAGTTAAGAATTTAGAGTTTTTAGCTTAGAGTCATAGTTTAGAGTTTTTGTTAGAGTTCTAGTTTAGTTTAGTTAAGAGTTTAAAGTTTTATCATAGAATCATAGCTTAGAGTTTTTGTTGAAGTTGAAGTTTAGTTTAGTCATAGTTAAGAATTTAGAGTTTTTAGCTTAGAGTCTTAGCTTACAGTTTTACTTAGAGTTCTAGTTTAGTTTATTTTTAGTTAAGAGTTTAGAGTTTTATCTTAGAGTCTTAGATTAGAGTTTTTGTTGAAGTTCTAGTTTAGTTTAGTTAAGAGTTTAGAGTTCTACCTTAGAGTCATAGCTTAGAGTTCTACGTAGAGTTAAAGTTTAGTTTAGTTATAGTTAAGGGTTTAGAGTTTTAGCTTGGAGTCTTAGCTTAGAGCTTTAGTTAGAGTTCTAGCTTAGTTTTAGTTAAGAGTTTAGAGTTCTACCTTAGAGTCTTAGCTTAGAGTTTTATTTAGAGTCCTAGTTTAGTTTAGTTTTAGTTATGAGTTTTGAGTTTTACCTTAAAGTCTTAGATTAGAGTTTTAGTTAGGGTTGAAGTTTCGTTTAGTTTAGTTATAGTTAAGAGTTTATAGTTTTAGCTTAGAGTCTTAGCTTAGAGTTTTAGTTAGAGTTATTGTTTAGTTTAGTTTTAGTTAAGAGTTATAGCTTAGAGGTTTAGCCTAGAATCTTAGCTTAGAGATTTAGTTAGAGTTCTAAACTAGCATAACCACAAAATTACACAATATTGCATAGAAATACCAAAACCATAGGTTAGATTAGGTTAGGTTAGGTTAGAGGTTAGGTTTCTCCACGTTTAAGTTAGGATAGATTAGGTTAGCTTAATTAGTTAATAAGTTAGGTTAGTATGGTTAGGTTAGGTTACCTTAAAGTCTTAGATTAGAGTTTTAGTTAGGGTTGAGGATTTTCCGGCGAGTATGGTTAGGTTAGGTTAGGTTAGACTAGATTAAGTTAGGTTACATTAGGTTAGGTTAAGTCAGCATAGGTAAGTTAGGTTAGGTTAGCTAAGTTAGGTTAGGTTAGATTAGCTAGTAAACATCCCTCCATGTTTAAGTTAGGTTAGGTTAGGCTAGATTAAGTTATGTTAGGTTAGGTTAAGTTAGGTTAGGTTAGCCTACGTACGCGCGCGTACGTAGGCTAACCTAACCTAACTTAACCTAACCTAACATAACTTAATCTAGCCTAACCTAACCTAACTTAAACATGGAGAGATGTTTACTAGCTAATCTAACCTAACCTAACTTAGCTAACCTAACCTAACTTACCTATGCTGACTTAACCTAACCTAATCTAACCTAACTTAATCTAGTCTAACCTAACCTAACCATACTCGCCGGAAAATCCTCAACCCTAACTAAAACTCTAATCTAAGACTTTAAGGTAACCTAACCTAACCATACTAACCTAACTTATTAACTAATTCAGCTAACCTAATCTAACCTAACTTAAACGTGGAGAAACCTAACCTCTAACCTAACCTAATCTAACCTATGGTTTTGGTATTTCTATGCCATATTGTGTAATTTTGTGGTTATGCTAGTTTAGACTAAACTTCAACTCTAACTAAATCTCTAAGCTAAGATTCTAGGCTAAACCTCTAAGCTATAACTCTTAACTAAAACTAAACTAAACAATAACTCTAACTAAAACTCTAAGCTTCAAGACTACGTAGAACTCTAAGCTATGACTCTAAGGTAGAACTCTAAACTCTTAACTAAACTAAACTAGAACTTCAACAAAAACTCTAAGCTAAGACTCTAAGATAAAACTCTAAACTCTTAACTAAAACTAAACTAAACTAGAACTCTAAGTAAAACTCTAAGCTAAAAACTCTAAATTCTTAACTATGACTAAACTAAACTTCAACTTCAACAAAAACTCTAAGCTATGATTCTATGATAAAACTCTTAACTAAACTAAACTAGAACTCTAACAAAAACTCTAAACTATGACTCTAAGCTAAAAACTCTAAATTCTTAACTATAACTAAACTAAACTTCAACTCTAACTATAACTCTAAGCCAAGACTCTAAGCTAAAACTCTAAACTCTTAACTAAAACTAAACTAAACTAAAACTCTAACAAAAACTCTAAGCTAGGACTCTAAGCTAAGACTATAAACTCTTAACTAAAACTAAACTAAACTATAGCTTCAACAAAAAACTCTAAGCTAAGACTCTAAGCTAAAAACTCTAAACTCTTAACTAAAACTAAACTAAACTAGAACTCTAACAAAAACTCTAAGCTAAGACTCTAAGCTAAAATTCTAAACTCTTAACTAAAACTAAACTAAACTAGAACTCTAACTAAAAATCTGAGCTATGACTCTAAGGTAAAACATCAAACTCTTAACTAAAAATAAACTAAACTAGAACTCTAACAAAAACTCTAAGCTAAGACTCTAAGCTAAAAAACTCTAAACTCTTAACTAAAACTAAACTAAACTAAAACTCTAAGCTAAGTCTCGAAGGTAAACTAAACTGTAACTCTAACTAAAACTCTAAGCTAAGACTCTATGGTAAAACTCTAAACTCTTAGCTAAAACAAAATTAAACTAGAACTCTAAATAAAACTAGGCAAAGACTCTAAGCTAAAAACTCTAAACTCTTAACTAGAACTAAACTAAACTAGAACTCTAATTAAAACTCTATGTCTAAGCTAAAACTCTAAACTAAAACTAAACTAAACTAGAACTTCAACATAAACTCTAAACTAAGACTTTAAGCTAAAAACACTAAACACTTAACTAAAACTAAACTAAACTAGAACTCTAAGCTGAGACTCTAAGCTAAAACTCTAAACTCTTAAGTAAAACTAAACTAAACTAAAACTCTAAGTCTCTAAGGTAAAACTCCAAACTCTTAACTATAACTAAACTAAACTAGAACTCTAACAAAAACTCTAAGCTAAGACTCTAAGCTAAAACTCTAAACTCTTAACTAAAACTAAACCAAACTAGAACTCTAACAAAAACTCTAAGCTAAAACTCTAAACTCTTAACTAAAACTAAACTAAACTAGAACTCTAACAAAAACTCTAAGCTATGACTCTAAGCTAAAACTCTAAACTCTTAACTAAAACTAAACTAAACTAAAACTCTAAGATAAGTCTCTAAGGTAAAACACCAAGCTCTTAACTATAACTAAACTAAACTAGAACTCTAACAAAAACTCTAAGCTAAGACTCGAAGCTAAAACTCTAAACTCTTAACTATTACTAAACTAAACTAGAACTCTAACACAAACTATAAGCTAAGACTCTAAGCTAAAACACTAAACTCTTAACTAGAAGTAAACTAAACTAGAACTCTAACAAAAAGTCTAAGCTAAGACTCTAAGCTGAAAACTCGAGACTCTTAACTATAACTAAACTAAACTAGAACTCTAACAAAAATTCTAAGCTAAGACTCTAAGCTAAAATTCTAAACTCTTAACTAAAACTAAACTGAACTAGAACTCTAACTAAAACTCTAAGCTATGACTCTAAGGTAAAACTCTAAACTCTTAACTATAACTTAACTAAACTACAACTTTAACTAAAACTCGAAGGTATGACTCTAAGCTAAAACTCTAAACTCTTAACTATTACTAAACTAAACTTCAAGTCTAACAAAAACTCTAAGCTAAGACTCTAAGCTAAAACTCTAAACTATTAACTAAAACTAAACTAGAACTTCAACAAAAACTCTAAGCTAAGACTCTAAGCTAAAAACTCTAAATTCTTAACTAAAACTAAAATAAACTAGAACTCTAACAAAAATTCTAAGCTAAGACTCTAAGCTAAAATTCTAAACTCTTAACTAAAACTGAACTAAACTAGAACTCTAACTAAAACTCTAAGCTAAGACTCTAAGGTAAAACACCAGACTCTTAACTAAAACTAAACTAAACTAGAACTCTAACTGAAACTCAAAGGTAAAACATCAAACTCTTAACTAAAATTAAACTAAACTAGAACTCTATAAAAAAAACTCTAAGTTAAGACTAAACTAAACTAGAACTCTAACAAAAACTCTAAGCTAAGACTCTAAGCTAAAAACTCTAAACTTTTAACTAAAATTAAAATAAACTAGAACTTCAACAAAAAACAATAAACTAAGACTCTAAGCTAAAAACTCTAAACTCCTAACTAAAACTAAAATAAACTAGAACTCTAACAAAAACTCTAAGCTAAGACTCTAAGCTAAAATTCTAAACTCTTAACTAAAACTAAACTAAACTAGAACTCTAAGCTAAGTCTCTAAGCTAAAACTCGAAACTCTTAACTAAAATTTAACTAAACTACAACTTTAAGTAAAACTCTAAGCTATGACTCTAAGCTAAAACTCTAAACTCTTAACTATTACTAAACTAAACTTCAAGTCTAACAAAAACTCTAAGCTAAGACTCTAAGCTAAAACTCTAAACTATTAACTAAAACTAAACTAAACTAGAACTTCAACAAAAACTCTAGGCTAAGACTCTAAGCTAAAAACTCTAAACTCTTAACTAAAACTAAAATAAACTAGAACTCTAACAAAAACTCTAAGCTAACTAACACTTAACTAAAACTAAACTAAACTAGAACTCTAACTGAAACTCAAAGGTAAAACATCAAACTCTTAACTAAAATTAAACTAAACTAGAACTCTATCAAAAAACTCTAAGTTAAGACTAAACAAAACTAGAACTCTAACAAAAACTCTAAGCTAAGACTCTAAGCTAAAAACTCTAAACTTTTAACTAAAACTAAACTAAACTAGAACTTCAACAAAAACTCTAAGCTAAGACTCTAAGCTAAAAACTCTAAACTCTTAACTAAAACTAAAATAAACTAGAACTCTAACAAAAACTCTAAACTAAGACTCTAAGCTAAAATTCTAAACTCTTAACTAAAACTAAACTAAACTAGAACTCTAACTGTAAAGTATAGTTGTGAATGAAAAAGAAAAGTACTTCATGTTGGAAAATGGGTTTAGGAGGGACATTAAGAAAGTAACTTGCTCTGAAATGGTCTTTGAAAAGTATTTCTTGGTGTTGAGGTGACCAAAAAGCTGTAAAGTATAGTTGTGTGTGAAAAAGATAAGTACTTCAAGTTGGAAAATGGGTTTAGGAGGGACATTAAGAAACTAACTTGCTCTGAAATGGTCTTTGAAAAGTATTTCTTGGTGTTGAGGTAACCAAAAACCTGTAAAGTATAGTTGTGGGTGAAAAAGATAAGTACTTCAAGTTGGAAAATGGGTTTAGGAGGGACATTAAGAAAGTAACTTGCTCTGAAATGGTCTTTGAAAAGTATTTCTTGGCGTTGTGGTATCCGAAAAGCTGTAAAGTATAGTTGTGGGTGAAAAAGATAAGTACTTCAAGTTGGAAAATGGGTTTAGGAGGGACATTAAGAAAGTAACTTGCTCTAAAATGGTCTTTGAAAAGTATTTCTTGGTGTTGAGGTATCCAAAAAGCTGTAAAGTATAGTTGTGGGTGAAAAAGATAAGTACTTCAACTTGTAAAATAGGTTTAGAAGGGACATTAAGAAAGTAACTTGCTCTGAAATGGTCTTTGAAAAGTATTTCTTAGTGTTGAGGTATCCAAAAAGCTGTAAAGTATAGTTGTGGGTGAAAAGGATAAGTACTTCATGTTGGAAAATAGGCTTAGAAGGGTCATTAAGAAAGTAACTTGCTCTGAAATGGTCTTTGAAAAGTATTTCTTGGTGTTGAGGTAACCAAAAAGCTGTAAAGTATAGTTGTGGGTGAAACAGATAAGTACTTCAAGTTGGAAAATGGGTTTAGAAAGGACATTAAGAAAGTAACTTGCTCTGAAATGGTCTTTGGAAAGTATTTCTTGGTGTTGAGGTATCCAAAAAGTTGTAAAGTATAGTTGTGGATGAAAAAGATAAGTACTTCAAGTTGAAAAAAGGGTTTAGGAGGGACATTAAGAAAGTAACTTGCTCTGAAATGGTCTTTGAAAAGTATTTCTTGGTGTTGAGGTATCCAAAAAGCTGTAAAGTATAGTTGTAGGTGAAAAAGATAAGTACTTCAAGTTGGAAAATGGGTTTAGGAGGGACATTAAGAAAGTAACTTGCTCTGAAATGGTCTTTGAAAAGTATTTCTTGGTGTTGAGGTATCCAAAAAGTTGTAAAGTATAGTTGTGGGTGAAAAAAATAAGCACTTCAAGTTGAAAAATGGGTTTAGGATGGACATTAAGAAAGGAACTTGTTCCCGTCAGGACCTCCTGATAGGGTTCTACCGATTATGTAATCAATTTCTCAGAAATCCAATTGTCTTAGTCGATTACGTCATTCTATGCCCATATATGGACCCCCGTCATGAGCTTCTGATAGGGTTCTACCGATTATGTAATCAATTTCTCAGAAATCCAATTGTCCTAGTCGATTATGTCATTCTATGCCCAATATATGGACCTCTGTCATGACCTTCTGATAGGGTTTTACCGATTATGTAATCAATTTCTCAGAAATCCAACTGTCCTAGTCGATTACGTCATTCTATGCCCATATATGGACTCCCGTCTTGACCTTCTGATAGGGTTCTACCGATTATGTAATCAATTTCTCAGAAATCCATTTGTCCTAGTTGATTACGTCATTCTATGCACATAAATGGATTCCCGTCACGAGCTCCTGATAGGGTTCTACCGATTATGTAATCAATTTCTCGGGAATTCTCTCCCTTCGATTACGCAATCAATATATCTCTTCCCCAGCTTCCCCTTAGAAACAACAAATTAATTCCCCTTTCGTGAATCAATAATTCCCCTTAGAAACAAAAAATTAATTCCCCTTTCGTGAATCAGTAATTCCCCTTAGAAACAACAAATTAATTCCCCTTTCTTGAATCAATAATTCCCCTTAGAAACAACAAATTAATTCCCCTTTCGTGTCAAATCAATCAATCATGACATCATCTGTCACGTGTGATCTACACTTTGCCCCGGAAACAATTCTGGTCGAACTCCAAAGATATTAACAAACTTCCGGAAACAATTCTCCTTGAAAACAATAAATTAACCACGTGTTTCCAACCTTGGAAAGAGGTCATTGACCCACTTTGATTACGCAATCATTCTCCCTAGGGACTCTATGCCCATATATGGACTCCCGCTGGGACCTTTAGGGTCATTTCTACTAGCGTGGTGGTTAATATAGCCTATTGGCAATTCCGGGCTCGGTCGTTATCTGTCGCAAGGAATTGATAATACCCTATTTTTTTTTTATTGAAAGCAGGGATGCCAAAAGGATAATTATTTTTTTCATTTAAAGTGGAGACAGAAGAAAATGATATCAAATTCCCTGGGAAACCATTGAAATATTTTGATAGACCCAGGGCCCCCCATTATGACTTGTTCATTGTCTTGGATATTTTACGATTTCTCATAGGCTACTGGCCTAATTTGGCTTTTGTGTGTGCTCCCTTTTAATTAGATTCTTTGGATCTTATTGAATGCCACAGCGAATCTATGACTCAGTTTTCCAATAATTTGAGGTATATCTGAATAATTTCGACATTTTTCTTGTTGTCTTTGTACCCCTTTACTCATACCCTCAATTTTTTTTTCAAGGAACACTAAGCTGTTTTGCGTTATTTTGCGTGTTAGTTTGAACCATATAGTGACCTAGTTAATCATTAAGTAACTTATTTTGCTAATAAAAGCTGAGACGGTATCCTATCAAGGTGGTATCCAGAGGGGGGGGGGTAGGGCGGTTTTACATTTAAATGATAATATCTCGAAATTTTTTATTGAAATCAGGGATCCCAAAAAGTTAATTTTTTTTTAATTTAAAGCAGAGACGGCATTTTATCAAGGTGTTATCCAGAGGGGGGGGGGGTAGTGAGCTATCATATTTAAATGATAATACCTCGATTTTTTTTTGAAAGCAGGGGTGCCAATAAGTTATTTATTTTTTTTAATTTAAAACAGAGACGGTGTCCTATCAAGATATTATCCATAGGGGGGGGCATAGGGAGTTATTATATTTAAGTGATAGTACCTTAATTTTTTTTATTGGAAGCAGGGATGCCAAAAAGTTGAAAAGTTGGCAAAAATTAACAAGATTTTCGTGAGTCATACTTGATACAGCACTTGCATGGTTTTGTCGTCCAACGGGAAAGGACATATGCGTCCAACCCATTTTTTTTCTTATTGATGAAACGGGTTTAATTTGAAAACATTCATTCATAAGTACCAGGCAGATTCACACTAAAACGAATTGGTGTGACGAAAGCGATATCGACATCCCCACCTAACGTTGCGCTCGAGTGACAATGGCGCCCTTGGTCCAGTGCCCAAGTTACATTAAAAGGCCAGGTCATAATAAAAGCTTTCAATTTGGGAGGTTCAAGGAGGAGTCTTTGACAGTCTTATGGCCTCAGGGTACTAGATGTTGCAACGTTCTTACGTATCTACAGTGGTTTAAAAAATTCTATCACCCCATAAATGATTACCAAAAATATGCACAAATATAACAAATGTAACAATTAGAATATTATAACTCTTTTTTCAAAGCTATGAAGAAAGGCAAAAAGGCTAAATACCCCTAACTAGGCTTGAAAGCTATTTTTAAAAAAAAAACTCTTTGGAGATTTCCATGGAAATGACCATAGCAGAAGCTTTGAGCCTGGGTGAGAATCTAAGGAGTCTTTGAGTATTTTGAACACAGGTAACTTATTGTTGCGACTTTCTTAAATTTGGTAATTTTTGTGAGCATTTGGAAATCAAAGCTTAAACTCAATAACTGATACTAAGTGTCCTAACATTTTGCCTGGATTAAAAGTGACGAACTAGGATGAAAATCTTAACATCTTCCTGGAGCTACTTTAGTCTGCATATTATTTCATTTAATTACATTTAAAACGGATGAGCTTTTCATTTTTTACCAGAAAATAGCTGGCATTTAATTTTTCTTCATACCGAATAAACCATCAAGTGTTTTTTGTTTCAGTGTAATTGAAGTGTTCTCATGTGAAGTGTTCATCATGTATTTTTCAATTTGATAAATTTGCTCCTTTTAGATGCAGTTTATAATTTGACTGATATTAGGTATTTATCAATTTATAATTTGGAATGTTTCCCCAAAAGAAAAAAAAACGAAAAATATCCAATAGAGCAGCCAAAAGCAATAAAAAAGCAGCAGTTCAGCCTTAGCCTACATGACATATATTCTAAAAAGAAGCCAAAAAACTTTAAAATGCATTTTTTTTTTAAATTGTAATTAAAAACCAGTTTTTAATACAAGAAGTCTTTTTAGAATCCAAAAGAGCAAAAAAAAAAACAATCAATATCAAAGTCGCCCATTTCAACTGTTTTAAAGGTGACAAAACAGATAAAGGCAAAGGGCATTATGAAAAAATTAAGCTTCTAAGTTCAAAGTTATATTCACAGTTTTTACCCAGATAACTGACGAATTTTGTGATACGGTATTTGAAGTTGTATATGCAGTAATGCTCGATGAAAAAAACTACTAATTTTGATAATTATTTATGTAAAGAATACTTAACTAATAGTTGCTTCAACTACTCGTGTTATGCAAGGGTTCTGAAACGTCACAACCATTTCTTTTCTACCACATTTCTACTTCTGTTGATGAATAAGTAAGGTGTTCAGTTTCCAGCCAGCGACTTGCGAATTTTTGAACTCATGAATAGGCCCGAATCTGTTGTAAATTTATGCTGTGATTTGAGAAAGACTGATGAAAACATTAATGTTTGCGGTCAACATTGACCACGCCGGCGGCGCGCCGCCGACATCTTACCGGCGGCGCGGCGTGCTGTTTTTGGCCCCGCCGCCGCCGGTCTTCCCTCATCGGCTCGGCGCCGGGGTCTAGTTGCAGCGATGATTCTGTGGCTCCAGCTAATCTTCTTAGCTGTATGGACGACGGAAAGCATACCGAATGAATGGCGTGCTGGCATCATATTGCCGCTCTGGAAACGTAAGGGCAGCCGTCAAATCTGCTCTAACTATCGTGAGATCACGCTTCTTTCCGTTCCTAGTAAACTCTTCACCATGTCACTCCTGGACAGATGTTCCGCCGGATTCATCCCCGGCAGATCGACGACGGAGCAAATTTTCACTATGCGCCAGTTGATCGAGAAGATGCAAGAGTTCCATCGAAAAGCGTACATCGCATTCGTGGACTTTAAGGCTGCCTTCGATCCTGTTGGTCGCCGTTCACTTTGGCTGATACTAAGAACTACGGGTCTACCCAAGAAACATTGCTCACTTTTTGAAAAGCTGTATGAGGATACAGAAAGCTTCGCGCAAGTCAATGGAAGACGCAGTCCCACATTCTCGGTGAAGACTGGCGTCCGGCAAGGTTGCGCCACTGGTCCCGAGCTTTTCAACTGCGTCATAGACCACGTTAAGACCAGCATGACGAATCGCCTTCAGTTCCGTCTTCAGTTCGGAGACCGGCTACTCTCTGATGCTGACTTCGCCGACGACATAGCGCTTGTTGCGAACGACGTCGAAAAGGTCACCAAAGCTCCCCAGGAGCTCTCAGAAGAAGCCTCGAAAGTTGGACTGAAGATCAACTGGCAGAAAATCAAAGTTAAGCTCCTTGAGCCCCTACGTCACGTTCTACTGTTAAGGAAGTCAACATCGGAAACAACCGAGTAGATGTGGTTGAAGAATTCACTAACCTGGGATCTATTCTGTCGAAGGATGGCTTGATCACAAAAGAGCTTACATCTCGAATAGCCAAAGCGTCGGCACTTGTTGGGAGGCTTAGCAGCATCTGGCGAAAGCCAAACATAAGCCGCTTCACCAAAATGCGCATTTACAATGCGTCAGTCAGCACCGTGCTACTATATGGAGCGGAGACGTGGCCAGCAGAAAAATCTATCCTCAGTGCAGTCGATGTCGCACAGACGAAACATCTCCGAAGAATCGAGGGACTTCACTGGACTGACTTCGTTAGCAACCAGACCTCCTGTCACATACGGCAAAAACTCCTTTCTCGACGCAGCTCGCCCAGTGTACTGTTCGGTGGTACGGCCACCTCCTTCACATGTCACGCGACGCCCCAGCACGGGTCGCATTTGACTTTGGCTCCACCCTACACGGATGGAAGCGACCCAGAGGACCCCCCCCCCCCCCACTAGGTGGAAAGACAAAGCCGATGAATTCCTCAAACAAGCCCACATCCCGGTGGAAGAAGCTGCGAGCCTGGCAAGCGATAGGTCAACCTGGAGGCACCTGGTCTCATCGTTCTCTACGCCGAACCCTAGACAGGAGCCTTAAATCTAAGTCTAAGTCTTGTGTTTATACTTGTTTAAATGTTCTCCTCAGCACTTGCATCTCGCCCGGCTTTGTATAATGGTTGAGATAGGGAATGATCATAATATATTTATATACAGTGTTACCAACGAATCTATTTTGGAGGCTTATATATCGGCAAAATATTTTTGTGCAAATTTTTATATTATATGGGTATGTCTGCTGCAAGAGTGAAATGAGTGCAACCAGCTTCGAAGCCATTTTGTCATTAAAGTATTACAAAAAGTTACGTCTTATGCGTTTGGACAACGCAAAAATTGAAAATTTGTTTGGTTGTGCAAATTAGAGGGTGGGATCTAAGAGGCCCGAACCCCTTGCAATCAATTGCATAAAAAGGCAGAAGGAAGAGTTACGGCACAAAATCTTGAAAAACCTCGGCGAAAATCCATAAGCATTTACTTTTATTATAACAGAATAAAATCAAATTCTTGAGTCAGTGCCGTATCCAGGATTTTTGTTTTTGGGGGATGTTTTACACAATTTTTTCGGGGGGGTTGGGGGGGAGGTACACAAAAAAAACACATTAAAAACTTGTTTATATCCATTTTTGTTATGTTTTTTACGAGTCAGAGAAACATTTCGGGTGGGGTAGTGGGGTTCAAACCCCTACCTCCCCTGGATAAGGCCTTGTCTTAAGGATGAGTCCAAACATAATTTAAAAAAATCCTAACGTCCATAATTCCTATAACTTCTGTACTACTTCTAAAAACAACCCAGTGCAGCACCAAGGCACGTGAGGCCAACATAGCTGCAGATGCCCTTACCCACACAAATTATGGCGTATAAGCGTCTAAAATACCAGCATTTGTGGTTTGTGGGCTCTTCCAGTGCTAAGCGCAACCTAGGATGAGGAGTCCGCTATCTAGAGATTCACGTAAAAATATTACAAAAATGAAAATTTGACCCTTCAGAGGCCCCGTCCCCTTTGACCTTGTAATGGAGTATACTACCACCACTGCTACTTGCGACACACCACACTGCCAATTCACCTGAGGCCAAAACAGTTATGCACAATTCTCTTTTATTTGTTTCGCACTGAGGAAGGATGAGTAGATGTATCAGCCGAAAGACTTCGATTTTACTTCCTTTTTTTCCATTATCCGTAAACTGCTTTTCGCTGTCTTGCCTTTTCTTGGATTGTCATGCTTAGCAAGTTTAGACTCACAAATTATTTACTTCTCCGTAACTTCATTCAGAGATTGACTTTCAGCCCTCTTCCATGAAGTTTAAACTTCCTTTAAATACTTCCTTTTGACCTCTACTCACCATGTTTGAGGTCGTTCTACTTTTTTGGGCTCCAACAGGACTGCCAAAAAAGCACCATTTCGGTCAGCCAAGAATATCGATCTAAATATATCTAATAGATCTAAATTTACTACTGATACTAACAACTCAACGTTGCCCCCTGAGCCCCTGAGGCCAACACAGCCACACACGCTCTTCCTCCATCCCAGTCTATCCAAAGCCTCCCTTTTTACACCCTCCCAGAAAGTTCCCATTTCATTTAAATCTTTCTTTATGACGTCCTCCCGTCCCAACCACAGACGACCGACTTTCCGTTTAGCCCTAGACGGATGGCTGAAAAGAACAATCTGTCATTCTTCATCCGCAGAAGTGTCCAAGCCATCTCAACCTTTTTCTCATCATAGCCCTAGAAAGGGGGACTAAACCACACTTTTCGTACAGCATACTGTTTGAACTACGGTCGGTCAGCCGGGTTCGCAGAACAATCCGTAGGCAATTTCTCTGGAAAACATCTAGCACATCTTCATATTCTTCATCCGTTTTTCGAAGCGCCCATGCTTAAGAACCATATTTGACGAATACATATTCGATCTAAATATCGGTCTAGATATCAATCTAATCAAAGGAAGTTCACTATATTATTCCCAGCAACAGGATATAAAAGATCACTTGCTCAATATAAGAAATGCAAACATCAGTGGAGTAGGTAGCGTGTGTTCCAACTATGGCCATATTCCAGGTTGCAACCATAGGAACATTACTTTAAGTATAGAAGTTACTTGAAGTGACATCCACCGGGAACGGTTGTGAAGTAACTACCGGCTCATTAGGTTTGTAAGAGTATAATCTTCATGAGTACCAGTTGAATTCATTACTCTTTCAGTATAATTTAGTCTAATTACTTTGTTTCAAAATTATTTTAATAGCGATGATGATAATGATGCACAGTTACTTCACTAAAGATGCTTGTTAACCATCTTTAGTAAAGAAACGAAAAAATTAAATTTAAAGTTACTTCCAACAAAACGTCAGCTGGAACGAAAAAATTTACTTTTTCGTAATTTTTAGTTAATTTTTGTTGAACCTGGAATGTAGCCTATTTATGGATCGAGGAGGTTGGCGTCCCCTAAAAATTTTATTTTAGGGGAGGATGGTAAGTTACCACGAAGACATCTTGAAAAAGTTCGGAGAAATCTATAAAAATTAGATTTTATAAAATTAGAATCCTATCGAGCTGTAAATGATGAACCCCAGCGTTATCTAGACAAAGTCTAATATCCATAAGGATAATAACGTCTAAAATTCTAATGTTTAAGCTTTGTGTGACCTTCAACTGTTAAGCGCCCTCCGGGATCAGATCACCGCTGTAAGATTTAAGTTTTGAACTAGATATATCACCTAGATAGAACTGGAGATATAAGTTCATTATATATATTACGAAAATGAAGATCCAACCCTTCAGAGGTCCATTTCATCTTGTAGAATTAAATCTTAATTCAATTTTCATAGAACTTAGTTAGTTTAAGTTAATTTTTATTAAACTGAATTAATATTCAATTAATAAAATTAAATTACAATTAACATTTAATTACTTGATTTAAATTCAAAATTTAATTCAATTGTAAAAAATAATAAATAAAATAAAATCTAAATAAACCTTGTAAAAGTAAGGTATGTAGAACTACTACTAATACTAGCGACTCATCGCGTCAAAAATTCTCTTGAGGTTTAAACGGCTTCGCACACTTCTCTCTTATTCATTTTGCATGGAGGAAGGCTGAGCACAGGTCTCGGTTGAAATATTTGCAATTTTTCGTTTTTTTCTATCTGTGAATTGGATGGTTTTTTTCATTATCCGGTCTTTTTCTTTTGTTCTGCCACTGATTTTTCAGAACCTATTTACTTTTCTTGAACCCTACTTTATTCAGAGACTCACTCTTTACCCTATCGCATATTGTTCTAATTTCCCTTTGGCTCCTATCTCATTTGAGAACGTTCCGCCTTTTTTAGCGCCAGCAGGATTGCCAAAAAGCCAAAATTTGTGGGTCAACCTAGAATATCAAACGGGATAAACAGATTAAATCAAATAAAATGAAACCCTAATTTACTACTTCATTTAATTTTTTTAATCATTTCTAATGCACTTTTACTGCCAAATCACTCATTCCAGTAATTCCAGTACATGCGCTAGCATAAAAACGCAACACATAGTACAAAATCGCAAGTATACGTAAATAAATCTTAGATGAGTGAAGAAAAAATGTTCTAGAGTTCCAAATCGTTTACTAAATACTTCAACTACATTTCAACCAAATACTGTTATTTTTAATATTTTATTGTCAAACTGGCCATAGAATAAGATTCCATAAAATGCGCAAAACAAGACTCACAAAAAATAGAAAAAAAATTAAAGCATAATGGTCTTTCCACAAATTCTCAATTTAGCAGCTGCCCTCGAGAAGAAAACAACAGCTTAGCACATAAAAATAATCATTCCAGTGAAACTAAAAAAAAAAAATATTGTTTTCCTTAGAATCACATTTTTTTGTATTTTTTAGAAATTCGATATTTAAAAAAATATAATCTTCGTCTTTTTATATCAAATTCTAAAAAATCACACAATTGCTTCTTCTTGAAAGCTACCACCAATTTCAATTAAATATTGGAACTTATGGAAAGGTCTATCCCCGTATATCAAACTTGAGAGTAATCTAAATTTTGACGGAGAGCGTTAAATTTTGTAAAGCGTGCACAACCCTGGGACGTAGTCATGTGGAATCTGACAGTTATGTAAGATTGAACTTGAAATCCTCTGAGGTCTTCCTGCGAAATTCTCCTATCTAAATGAGGTGCGTATATAAATATAGATATAAAGATATTTAGATGCGTATATAGATACCTAGATACATATTCAAAATAGTAGTAACAATAGTACGGTGAGTACGTAAACAAAAAGATTTTATTCATTTTAACGCGTTTTTAACTTTGATTCAAAGCAGAAGCGAACGGAATATTCGCTCACATGAATATTTTCCAACACGAATTTTCGCCCACCAAATTTTTCATTGGGTGGGCAAAAAAAATACATTTCTAAAAATGAGTACCAAAGTAAATTCTATTTGCATTAAACATTCAATTGTAAATATTCGAAAAGGAAGCTTTTACATAGTTTAAACGACAAAATTTGACATATGAAGCTAAGAGAGGAAAGGAAATAATAAATGAAAAATAAAACCAAAAAGTTTGAGAAAACGAGGATTTTCTAAGCCAGTGGCAAAGCCAGTTCACAAAATCCTCGTTTTCTCACCCTTTTTTGGTTTTATTTTTCATTTATCATTTCCTTTCCTCTCTTAGCTTCATATGTCATGTATAGCCAGTGTGGTCTTAGAAAGTATTAGAAAGTCAATCTATTTTTCTGAAAAGATTAGAATAAATCGAACGCATAGACACACCTTTAAAAATAGAAAGAATGCAAGAAGCAGACTAGAGGTATCCTAACACCCTACTGTAAAATAGACTGAAAGGAAAATAGACTGAATAGACTAAAAGGAAGCTTTTAAATAGTTAAACTAAAAAATTTTCCGGCTGAAAAAATGTTTCTTTTTCAATTCCAATATGAGATTGAAGCGAATAGGATACTCGCTCGAAGGAAGACAGTTTTTCACTGGGTGGACGAGAATT
The DNA here is from genome assembly GCA_027921565.1 of Artemia sinica. Lineage (NCBI taxonomy): Eukaryota > Metazoa > Arthropoda > Branchiopoda > Anostraca > Artemiidae > Artemia > Artemia sinica. The sequence goes on along the minus strand of CM051265.1, from coordinate 13,349,494 downwards.
CGACTGTCAAAGCAAAACTTAACCCTCCGTCAGAACCTGGCTTAACGTTAGCAGCAGCGACTACACTCTTCTTTCATCAAACCATTGTATTTTCTCAACATAGGTTTCATACTCACGAACAATATCGTGGCAGTCACTTGGCTCCTTGAGTCCTGCAAAATATAATCGGTATAGTATTTGATCTTAGCACCCAAACTATATCACTTGCAAGTGGGCATGGATGATTCAAAACACAGTTGCGATTACAAATTGAGACCATCAGAAATCGTGCTTTTATGATGAAGAGAATTTGAATATGATAAGATTTATTACTGAAAAATGGCTGTTACAAGCCCAAATGGGGTGAATTCGCGCTTTTCAGTAATCAAAAAAGCAACATTTCAAACAACAAGCACATAAAAAAATGGCTGGTCGGGGAAAACATAATAAGAAAATTAAAAAAAAATGTCATAAACAATTTTAACTCGTAAAAATGTTAACATGAGGACTATTTAGTTTTGCGGTAATTTAGGAATAATCAAATCAGCAAATTTAAACATCCATTAATTTATGCACTATTGATTTTTTTTTGTAATTTGATTTTCTTCTTATTAATCATACAGTTTAAATTAAGAGAGGGTAATTGAATTGGAAGCGGACTTTATTTATTTCTGCGCAATTAGGTCAAAAGTGAATAATTTTTAATTTGATTTTTTTTTTTCTCCTTGAGCCTAGTGGTAGATCATCCTCAAAAGAAAATCTTAAACTCCCGTCTTCCTGTACTAAATTTTCACTTTCAGGTAGATTTTACTTTTCAAAGATTCTTTGGCCATTGCGATAAAGTTTTAGAGAAGTTTTTTATGAATGATGATACCAAAAGGATTTTGCGACATGAAATTTAACATTACGAAAATACAAGGATATACATGCATTGCTGAATAGTTGGCTATAAGAAATGGCTGTAGGCTACCTACTGTTTTATGAACAGTCTTATCAGTCTAAGGTTTTGGATTATCAATTCTCTATGATGAAGGACAATAGAGCCCTCTCCCTAAAATACAAATTTTGGGCTACAAAAAATCCACTGCAGCACCCAGCCTTCCGAGACCAAGATGGCAGCACAGGCTCCACCTCTATTTATTTATTTTATTATCTTATTATATTATATTATTATATTTATTATTATATATTATTTTATATTATTATTCTAATATTATATTATTATTTTATATATTTATTTTTATTACTATCTTATTTATTTTATTATAGTTATTTTATTTCATTGACAAAAAAAACTTAACATAAACACATTCCCTCCAAATGCCACAGCATGATATGGAGAAGGGATAACCAAAAAAAAAAAAAAAAAAAAAAACAATTTAACATAAACCTCAGAAGGGGTTTAAAAACAAAACACAACTACAGCATCATATTCTCTGCTGCCAATTGCTTAACACTCCACACTCAATTCCTTCCTTAACACACCTCAATGAAAATAAAACACTACATTTAATGATTTAATACCAATCTAATCTGTAAATATGCATCCTATTACATTAATCATTCAAAGCTTCACTCTTTACCCCTTTCTATCAAGTTCCAATTTTCTTTAGATCGTACCTTGTGATATTTTTCCACCCCAGAGCGTAGAAGTTCTCAAAAGTCACCAGTTTTCTGTAATAAAAAAATTAAACTTTTATTCTTTGTATGTCACGCCAAGCTTTCTTCGCAGGATTCAGCCCCCTTACCCAAAGAAAAATTTAGGGACCGTTCTGGCATCTCACATCTGACTTCTTCCCCTCCTCTCCCCCAGAACATAAAAGTTGTGAGAAGTCACCATTTCTGCCCTTTTTTGTAGAGATAACGGGATTTTTTTTAGAGACTTTTTTTAGAGATCTTTGCATTTTTTTTTAGAGATAACGGTATAAAGGGGGAAATTTCAAACTGCTAATCCTAATAAGTCCTATATTTCGACCTTCTAATTTGTCGATGATATAAATGCAATAACTAAAAGTGAGACTTCAGAAAGTGTGTGTTTCAGATAAAGTTTCCATCGGCATACTATTTTATCAAACACCCTGAAAGTATTAAACTTCGTCTATCGAGCGTCCCTTTTTTGTAGAGATAACGGGATTTTTTTAGAGACTTTTTTTAGAGATCTTTGCATTTTTTTTTAGAGATAACGGTATAAAGGGGGAAATTTCAAACTGCTAATCCTAATAAGTCCTATATTTCGACCTTCTAATTTGTCGATGATATAAATGCAATAACTAAAAGTGAGACTTCAGAAAGTGTGTGTTTCAGATAAAGTTTCCATCGGTATACTATTTTATCAAACACCCTGAAAGTATTAAACTTCGTCTATCGAGCGTCTAAAAAATTATCACGAATTATTTACGTCTAGCATCGTATTCGCGATTAATTTACGTCTGCGCTAGGATGTACCTCTAAATCTCGTCTAACAAAGTGAAAATATTGTTTTCATATCAAATAAATAAGGAACTTCTTTTTAGTAAGAGTAAGCTGAGATTCAAACCCTTTTTTAGGAGAAGTAGAATTTCTCAGCAAATTGCGAGCATCTTCCTCCAAATTTTGAGGAAGGGCTTAGCTTTTTGTCAGTACACTCGTACTTTACGCAAACACAGGAACTTTTACACAATATAAGTAATGGCCATGAATTTCGTGGCACACGATATATTTGTAGCAAATCTCGGATCTCAAAATGCTGATTCTAACCCATCATTAATCCTAGCAAAAAACAAAGGTCTCGGTAAAAAAACAATTCAATAATATAGATTGTAGAAAACTGCAAACAAATATTCGTTAATGTACTGCTTTCATCCATCACCTCACACCTAAAGAACCATAAAATATAAAGTGAAAAGAATTACAAATGTCAAGTTACCCCAATAGTCAATGACAAAAAGGTCAAAATCTTCCATGAAAAATATATGTTCGAAGAAATATCCTTGAAACACATGAAAAGAAAACCTAAAAATTAACTTTTGACATTAGACACCCTCCCCTCACTCTCCCATAAGAAATATCCCAAGGGATGCACTCCTTTAAAAACTGTTATCCTTGGATCTACAAATGATCATCCTAAGCCAACGTACATTGCCAAAATATGTCAAAAATACCTGTTTCTAAAGTCAGTAAGTATCCCAAACCCTAGGTCTGATAATGCTGATTCTGATTTAAAAAATAATGCCAAGATCAATTATTTTATTTAATAACCACCGCCCATAGAAACTGAAAGTTTGAAAATATGTTTTGAAAAATCTGTATAGTGGGATAAACATGTGGGATATAGGAGTTTGAAAACATGTTTTGAAAAATCTGTATAGTGGGATAAAATTTCGCGCTTAAAGGTGATTAAGAAATAAAACTGTTCATGTTTAACTTAATAGAAAAGTTTAGTTCAAAAACAAATCTTTGAGATTTTGACAAAGAGCTTGAAACCTCACAAAAATGATTGTGGGTAGAAATGAAAAATACACCTTTGGAATCACCAATGTCGGAAACCCTATATTTGCCGATACTGGAAATTTAAAATCCCCCAACTTAGACAACAAAGAAAATAGCTTTTCAGCATGGGTAGCATTTTTTCCTAGGAGTAATCGTACGGAACTAGTGGGCATATAATACAGAGAGGCCTCATTTGAATACACAATTTCTACCCAAAAAAATGCCTAACTCAGAGTAGCTTTTCAACTTAATTGTTTATTTCAACATAACTTAAAAGTTATAAGCCCCCCTTGACAAAGAAAAAGCAATTTTTTCTGATGGAAGTAAAGAGCGAAGTTGAAACTTACTTGCATAAGCAGAACTAATACGGTTCCTTTTTCTTTCCTTTTTTTCCCATGGGTAATAGTACCGAATCAGGGGTCGTAGAATATTGGGAGAGGGCTTAGGCTATTTCAAAGGAAGTCGCAACATATAACACTCTTTTTAGTGAAAAAGATATAGCACCGCAGCAAAGTAGCCACAAAGCTTCAATTATTGCCCAAAAAGAGTCAAAATACCATGGAATACAAGTTCTAAGGTAGCAAATAGGTTTTTCATATTCTAACAACCTAGCCCAGAGGTTTTGAGCCTCATACCCTTCTTGACTAACAAAAAACAATTTTTTCTTTAATGAAGTTAAGAGGGAAGTTGAAACTTGGAACAAACAAAAATTATTGCTTCGCAATTTATGGAGCATGCATCTGCAAAACTAGCATAAATAAACCAATTCCTGATTATTGCCTATATATACAGAATTGTGAAAAACAAGCGGTAAAAACGAGTTTAATTGTGTTTTTTAGAGAATTCAAACTCCAGGACTTAAATAATTTAAGTTAAATTAATTTTAAATTAATAGTTTTATTATTAATTTGGAGCCAAGCTAACTTTATATTAATTTTTTTAACTATTTAAATTAATTTAAACTAGCTCAATTTAATTTTAACTTAAATTGCAGACTAAAAATTATCGATATCATGGCGGGTAAGGCTTTTTTATTTCCCGCAGGCTAGTTAGGGACTTGCCTGCTTCTAAAAGAGGATGCTGTTTTTTGCGTTGGTTTTGTGTTTTCAGTCAAATGCTAGGTTTCAAATTCATGGCAAGTCCATTTATTTGACCTATTTTGCATATATGTTGCACAAACTGCGAGGCAATAATCTTTGCTCATGTTAAGTTTCAACTTGGCGTTTTAGTTTCATTAGAAAAATTAAAATTTATATTAAAATTTACTATTAAACAAGGATCAATAACAGCACCTGTTTCTCATATGAACATAGTCAATTTGCAACGTCTACACTCTGCATTAACTAACATTTGCAGCGAGCATTTCATATCTGGACATCACGGATCATGGATGGAAAATACGATAAACTTAAAAAAAGTTGCTAACTTGGCATCCCGCGCTTGATAGGCCCTTTTAAATCGAAACATTAACCGTGGGAGGGGTATTTTCTACCAGCAACCCAGTGTTGTAAAACTGAGCTGCAGAATGATACAGAGATTTTTGAGGAACTCATGGCTAAAGGCTTTGCTCCTAGGTGATTGAATTGGTGAGAACTTTTTTCCCAGCTTTGTTTCAGGGGCTGCAAGCTTCAAGTCGTTAAGAAAATGTCCTATCGCCACTCCCAACTTTAAAAGACATAAAAGAAAGCCTTGGTTATGTGTTTTGCACACCATACATACGTTAAATTATGGTTATTGATAATATTATTGGTCAATAATCCTGATTAATTAAAAAGAAATTCCAAAAAAGAAGTTTATCAAAGAAAAGTAAAGAGCCATATTCATTTTAATACCAGCAGAAATGAATTCCTATAATAATCACAGTTCGTGGTAACAAACTGTAAGTAAGGAGCGACACAGCACAATAGCAACCGAAAACTACCTAGGTAGAAATAAACGTAGCACAACAATATTTAACAGCCTCGATACATAATAAAATTAATTTACCCAACTGCCTACGTAGAAATAAACGTAGCACAGCAATGTTTAACAAAATCGATATATAATAAAATTAATTTACCCAACTGCCTGTGTAGAAATAAACGTAGATGTAGAAATAAACGTAGCACATCAATATTTAACAGCCTCGATACATAATAAAATTAATTTACCCAACTGCCTACGTAGAAATAAACGTAGCACAGCAATGTTTAAAAACATCGATACATAATAAAATTAATTTACCCAACTGCCTGTGTAGAAATAAACGTAGATCTAGAAATAAACGTAACACAGCAATATTTAACAGCCTCGATACATAACAAAATTTATTTACCCAACTGCCTATGCAGAAATAAACGTAGCACTGCAATATTTAACATCCTCGATACATGTTCACCCGTCTCTGACACTGAACCGCCCAATGGTTTCATCTTGCGCGAAGTGGCAAATGGCACGTCCGTCTGGTTGTAATGAACAGTTCCTCTATAAGAAAAAGCAGAAGAATATCATCGACAATTTGAAAGACTAATTGCATCAAAAATCCTTACATAAAAATAACATTGAACCCAGTCAAAGCAATTAAAATAACTTTCTAAAACTCGTCACTGTAAAAGCCCTTTTTTTTCCCTTATAATTCTTCTTATCTTATTTATTATAACCGATAATTCAATAATTACTGAATACGTACAAGAGAAAAAAATAGGGAGATAGAGAGAATGAGAGAGAGAGAGAGAGAGAGAGAGAGAGAGAGAGAGAGAGAGAGAGAGAGAGAGAGAGAGAGAGAGAGAGAGAGAGAGAGAGAGAGAGAGAGAGAGAGAGAGAGAGAGAGAGAGAGAGAGAGAGAGAGAGAGAGAGAGAGAGAGAGAGAGAGAGAGAGGCAGAGGGAGAGAGAGAGAGAGAGGGAGAGAGGCAGAGGGAGAGAGAGAGACAGAGAGAGAAAGAGATAGAGAGAGAGGGGGGAGAGAGAGAAAGAGAGAGGGGGGAGAGAGAGAGAAAGAGAGAGAGGGAGGGGAGAGAGAAAGAGAGAGAGAGAGGGGGAGAGAGAGAGAGAGAAAGGCTCATTTGCACAATCAATCGTTGTTCAAGGGCTAATTTATGTTGGGCTAATTTAAAAAGGCTAAGTGTGTTATGTACTACACAACAAACTAACATACACTATTGTACAGTGTTGTAAAACAGGGCACAGATGGTAATGATTTGTTCGAGCACGCACAGGTCAAAGTTTTAGCTTCTGTCTCGAAAGGCTGTTTGTCAAGGCAAACTGTCTATCCTGTGATTGTTTAATTGTTTGACTGTTTAATTGTTTACTGTCTCGTGATTGTTCAGTTGTTTAATTGAATATTGTTTAATTGAATGCAAGTTAAAGTTTGTGAATAAGTTCTGGTACTACACTGCCTAAATATGATAATAAAAGAAGTCGTACAGGAGTCACTTTTTCTACTCGCTGTGAATGATCTCGTTTTTTTCTTTGTCCCAAGTTTTCTCGTATTGTCAAAAGTTCTGGAAGCAGGTAAAGTTATGTTACATTTCAAAACAAATAGGCTAGTTCTAAGATGTATTGATTGGTGTGGTCACATTCTGTCTACCTAAGTGATAAAAAAAAAGAATATCACACATCCCAAGGCTAGCCTAGATTAAATTCAAGCATTAGGAAGGAGGCAAGATACCACCAGAAGGCTAACTGGGAATATTATAGTTTATACATAGTGAAAAAAATCCTTAGACAAACATTATATATACATAGGAAAATCAGGGGTTGATCAGGGTTGTGTCCTATCTTTGTTTACATGGATTAATTTGATGGATCTAATCCCAGGGAACATGACAAAGACTAAGAGAAAACATGCAATCAAATGGGAAGGTAAAACTTTCCTAGACTTAAATTATGCTGACGATTTGAGTGTCTTAGATAAAATGTTACCCAAAAGAATTTATTTTGGATGGAGGGTGAAGAGATGATGTTAGGTAAGGAGAAAATCGATCAAGTCATCGAGCAGCTTTACTTTTATTTCGCAAGAGGGAAGAAACTGGTTTGAAGTACTATTTATAAAAAATAACTTATGCGGAAAGCAAGTTCCATTTTGACTTCCCATAAATTTGATTGGCCCGCGGTTGCACAGACCGAATTTTTCTTGGCATCGCTACCTCGAATTTTGGACATAGATGCATCCCATTCGTACATACAAAATAGTGGCTCATTGTTGGATATTGACCACTAAGTTATTCCGGTGTCTGCAATGGCGATATTCACATCGATTAGGATGAGCGTGATTATGACCACCTGCCTCCTTCAGCCATTGTCGCTATAGATATGACTCGGACTGATCTGACCCCATGTCCTAAATACCAAAACTGGATAACCAAAAGAGACTGGAATAAAGCGGATTGGCCTCTTCATTTATCAGCGCTTACTTTACTTCACTCTACGATCAAAGTTCCATTTAATTTTCTGCGTAGTCAACTAATGTTACATCATTTCAAGCTCGAGTTTAGTTTAATTTATATTACAGCCAGATTGTGTTATGTCAGAAAATTGCTGAAAAGTGGCTGCCCAATTTCCCGTTTGAAACTTAAGACTAGAAGCTCAATATGGAAATCTGACCCAGGTTTAAAAACTATAAAAAAACCGAGCAAGGTTGCGGCTTAGGATTTGGGTAGTGTGCGACGACCCTCTAAGGGGCCACCTGCTCGACATTAAAAAGAAAACGAATCTGGAATTTCAGCGTTATCTCCGTAAAATAAAGTATAATGATGCTGAATTTCCAAAGACTTCTAGCCAGTAGAAACAAGTGGTTAATGTCACGAAACTTGATTCACCTTCTATTGCTGATTGGATCCCTAATGCCTCTTTGACTAATTATTATAACAAGATTCTCAATTTTATTAATTATGGGGTTCACTCTCAGTTGGCTAGTCTTTGTTCTTATGTATTACGTTCAAGGATTTCGCAAATCGCAAGGTCATATGCCTCCTCCATCTATTGACCGTGCTAGTTGTTGTGTTAAGAATTAAAGTCAAAATCGCTGGATATTGATGGCATAAGTGTTTTTCACCTCCTTACTGAACTTAAGATTTGATTCGTCATTTATTGATACTATTTCAAATGTGTTTGTGTACATCTTTAATGCCGGATTCTTTTTGTGTGGTTGTGTCACTTCGATTGTTAAATGTGGAAAGCTCCGACTAATTGTGCATCATATACGCCTATTACGGTGACTTGCTCGTTGAGCAAAGTTTTCGAATATGTCCTGCTTCCTGAAATCCTTCCAAAAGTTGATTATGTGTCGAACCAATTTGGGTTTAAGCCATATAGAGGATGCCAACATGCACATCCAGTCCTTACTTCTTTATTACTTCAAGAACATAAAGATGGATCTGAAGTGCATTTATGCGCGTTAGCTTCTGACTCGGTTTGTCATAGCCAATTGTGGTATTCTGTTTCCCTACTCGATGTGAATTCATCTGTTATATTTGTTCTTCGTTCCTGGTATGCTATTTCATATGTTAGACTCCGGCCAGGAAATATCTTTTATGATAATATTCCCATTCGTTCTGGACTTAGACAGGGAAGGGGGGTCACCTTATCTTTTAAATGCTTGTTTTTATTCTGTGTCAACAAATATTTTTTCCCGTTGTGCCTTACGGTCCTAACTAATTTGTCTTATATTGCATATGCAAATGATTTGTTACTTATTAGCCATTCCAAGTCTAACCTAGTCAAGTCGAACCAATTTGTTAATAATCTGTTTGAAAAAGATTGACCTTATGCTTAATGCTGAAAAGTGTAAATATTTAGTTTTTAATACCGAACTCCGAAGTAGTGATCAAAGTTGTGGTTCTTTTTAAGCTAAGCTAGTTCCTGTGTTGCGTTGGCTTGGAATTAGTATTTGCTCCGCTGTATTTGCTATCCACTCTAGTGCAATTTTAGACAATACGAATAAACTTAAAGCAGTTTATGCTAAAATTATCCCATATAGTGGCCAACATTCTCGTTAGGCCTTGACTAGACTTTATTCAACTTATTGTCACCATTCCATTCTCTTTCCGTCGGGTTTGTGCCCATTATTAATACTAGTTATATGAAAAGCTTTAGAGAATTGTATTTCCATTCTTATGAATTCATTTTACATCTGAAACATTGGTATATAATTATGGTATAGATCATTGGTATAGATATCATCATCGGTATAGATAATTCTTTGTATAGATAATTCTTTGTATAGGTACAACATCATTGGTATAGATATCATCATTAGTATAGATAATTCTTGATATAGATAATTCATTGTAAAGGTACAACATCATTGGTATAGATATCATCATTCGTATAGATACTTCTTGGTATAGATAAGTCATTGTATAAATACAACATCATTGGTATAGATATCATCATTAGTATAGATAATTCTTGATATATATAATTCATTGTATAGATACAACATCATTGGTATAGATTATTCAAACATTTAGTGCTGCTGATGTATAGACATGTTATAATAAGTTGGATGCCAAGCTAAGAGAAGAGGCTTGCCTTTGTTTAGGTCAAATAAATAAAAGTTCAAACAGGGATAAAATCCTTTTAATAGACAGTGATTTTCACAAGATAAAATTTCACAAAACATATTAGATATTTCGGTCACATATGCAGTGACCGTCATCAGTAGTAAAACATGGTCTCCGGAATTATCTACTTTGTTTAAGTCCTTATCATTGTCTTGCGCAATTATTTTGATCTGCATTATTGTTTTTTTTTTAACTTAAAGTTGTTTTGTATGCGTTTCTTTTGTATGTTTTTTCTGTTTATTTTCTTTGGTTTGAAAATTAATGTTAGGAAGACTAAGTCACTAAGGCTAGGAATAAGTGAAGATGAAAAGGTGACGTTGGGTAATGAAAAGACTGATCAGGTGGGCAGCTTCACTTACCTTGGTAGTATTATTAGTAAAGATGATGGGAGCAGTGAAGATGTTAAAAATAGAATAGCCCAGGCTCAGGGTGTTTTTTCACAGTTAAAAAAAAGTCTGGAAGTATAGGAAGATAAGTCTGCAAACCAAGATTAGAATATTAGAAGCTACAGTAATGACAGTGGTCAAATATGGATCTGAAGCATGGACGCTCCGAAAAGCGGATGAAGATTTGCTAGATGTTTTCCAGAGAAATTTCTTAAGGATTGTTCTGGGTACCCGGCTGACTGACCGTATTTCAAACAATAGGCTATACGAAAAATGTGGTTCAATACCGCTCTCTAGGGCTATAATGAAAGAAAGGTTGAGGTGGCTAGGGCATGTTGTGCGGATGAAGGATGACAGATTGCCGAAGATTGTTCTTTTCGGCCAACCATCTAGGGCTAAACGGAAAGCAGGACGTCCCCGTCTGTGGTGGGCGGACGTCATAAAAAAAGATTTAAAGGAAATGGGAACTTCGTGGGCGGGTGTAAAAAGGGAAGCTTTGAATAGATTGGGGTAGAGGAGGAGCGTGCGTAGCTGTGTTGGCCTCAGGCGGCTTGGTGCTGCGGTGAGTTGTTAGTAGTAGTAGTAGTAGTAGCATTATACCTTTTGAACGATTTTTATGAACGTTAACGCCTGAATTTCCGTCAGTTTAGAGAAGACGAAGAAGTAAAAAAAGCAAGGTCAAAACTAATGTCTAAAACTGCTTTTAGGATCTAAAATATTGTCCGATCGAAAGATACAAGGTTTTATTCGGGTAATATAACTAAAAAAAAGAGGATTTACAATGGTCGGCGATATGTCAGCCCTTCTTTTTCTACATCTACGAACCGGCAAAACTAAAGCCACCGAAACATTACAATACTCTTTTGGTATTTTGATTTCCAGGCTCATGGATATTTCTGAGCTGTCACTCCTGTCAATGGTACCCGTTTTTGTATGTACTAAACATAAAAACGTGCTACATGCACTACAAACATATTACAAACGAGCAAATGTATGTACTATCCCCTCTTTTGTATCTATCCTAATAGCAATATTAATATCCTAGCAATGATTTGAAGTTTGTGCTTTATTTTGTGTTGTATTACATTTATTCTGTTCCATTTCGTCAGAAAAAATGACAAAAGTTATTTCTAAACAGAGCTATATTTCTGAGCAACATTTTTGTTATCTAATATAATTTTTTTTTTAAGAACTGTCTTTCATTATGCGCTAGGGGAAGAGATCGAACCACATCTTTCGTACGGTTTTTCTTGTACAACGGGTGCCTATGACTCTCCTTAAACAACTCTTCTGGAAAACGTCCAACAAATCTTCCTCAGCCTTTCTAAATGCCCGAACCATGCTTTTATATGATCTCTGGACTATTTTTAACAAAATATTTCTCTCAAAATTTTGATCGGATACATTTGGGGAAAAGAGGGCGTGGGAGGGATAGCTGCCCTCCGATCAATTTTGACCCTTTAAAATGGAACTAGAGCTTTCAATTTTCAATCGAATGAGCCTCCTCCAAATTTTATGCGGCCATCCCCTCCATAAGAGCCTTATATGCCCCTGGGGAATAACTTACAACCCTTGCCCCAGGCTCTGGGGGCTTTTGTCAATCCCGGAGGCACTGTTATTTGATCTTTGGACTATTTTGCACATAATGGCTATCTCAAGATTTTGATTGGATGCATTTGGGGAAAAGAGGGTGTGAGGGGGGGGGGCTAGTTGCCCTCCGATCGCTTTTGACTCTTAAAAAGGATACCAGAACTTCCGATTTCCAATCGAATGAACCCCCTCCGGAGTTTATACGACCACCCCTTCCAAATGAAGTACCTCTGAAAAACAAAATTAAAAATAAAACACTGAAGCCTTAAGGCGTTTACTATAGGCAATGTTATAGCGTTGAGTCTGATACATTATTGCCTTGTTGTCCAAAGTCTAAAAGTTTAAAGTGTAGTCCAAAGTTATTTTTACAATTAACTTTATCACCTTCTTCTCTGAAACCTCAGCGCAAAATCTATTTTTATTTTGAATCTAATGCTATTGTCGCTAGCAATCAAAAGATGACTTTATGTCTCTATGTAATCCAATATTATCTAACAGGTGATAAAACTTATGTAATACACTATTTCTATTCACCTTATTGTGCACATAACTCTCTCAACTTCCGATCGGCTAGAAAGAAAGGCTTTGAGTTGTGCAAGAGACTTTTCTTTGGTGACAAAATCTTCCATATTGATGGTCAGCAAGGGTTTGTCTATTTCTTCAGGTAGTTGACTTATAGTTTCTCTTAGACCAAATAGCCATGGATCTAGTAGGGCACCAACCCTAAAACAGACAACATCTTAGTCAGGTACAGGTATTATGAGAAAACCATGTAAAATTTAATACAAGCTTCGAAACCGTGAACCACCTTGTCAAAGCCCCTTGGTTCTCAAAATGGGCAGTATTTAAGCAAGACCCCCCCCCCCTCCCACACACACACACACACATCCAACTCAATTTGATCGACACTAAATTTAACATAGATTGGGTTTTTTATTGTTCGATTTTGTTGAAGGGTGGGTGTGTATATGAATTAAATAACGACGGTGCTGGATTTACTCGTTTCTGTTTATGCTTACTTGTTTCTCTCATTCTCTCTTTCTCTCACTGTCTTACTCTCTTCTCTTGCTCTCTTATTATCTCACTCACTCATTCTCACTCTCTCACTCTCCAATTTCTCTCTCCCCCTCTCTCTCTTCGCTCTCTTCCCTCCTCCTCCTCTCTCTCTCTCTCTCTTTCATCCGATTGAGGAGTGAGAGAGATAGAAGCAGTATGAAAAAAGAGAAAAATCAACACAATATGGCAGCAAAAAAATTATCTGACAATATAGAGCTGAAATAAATTTTTGATTAAATTATTCTACCCCTTATTTGGGTCCTACAGTCACATATTGAAAAAGGGGGGACTTCTCACAGGTTACGTACACTAGTCGAGTTACGTATACACTCAAGATTTTATTTCAACTGTTTCACATTCATCTGTGATGTAAAATAATGTATGTAGTTCTTAAATCATGTTTTTTGTGTAAAAATTGACGTTCATAATCTAAAAATTTTAAGGAAATCCCCCTTTTTCTTCCTCCGGGAAATCCTCATCTAATCTGGTACTGTCATTATAAGAGCATCATGTCCTGTTTTTTTCTAGAAATGTCAGGGTTTTTCAATTTATTTATTTTAACATGTTCACATTATTCTCTTCGATTTACATGTTTTTCACGTTTGATCCTCCTGTTTAAAGAATATACTAATCATCCCCCCCCTTTCTTGGGGCATATTAAGGGCAATTAATATAATATATTAAAGACAAAACTAGAAAAAGAAAGAAACTAGCCGTACATTTCAAGATTTCATCTTTTAGAGCAGCAAAAAATGTATAAATGTTTTCGGCTTTTAAATTTGTCCTAAAATTCGACAATCCAATATTCATAGCTTTCGGTTAAGACTGAGTTGTCGAGTTTGCAATCCAAACGTCAAACTGACTGTGAATCTGACTGTCGAATCTGACTGTCAAACTGTAAACGAAAATCAAAATCCACAATCAGATTACAAAAAAGAAATCGAACGTAATGATCAGATTTTTAATTTCAGAATCTGGATTGTTAATAAAAAATGCTTTATTTTTTTATCTGAACAGGTCATTTTTTATCATGAAGCAACTTATAAACTCCTATAGTAAATTTAACTCTTAATAGCAAAGTAAATATATGTGGAATTATCCCAGTTCAAAACTTTAACCGAGGAGGGGATAAAAAGCAGAATATCCTAGAAATCAATAGAAACCAAAGAATACCTAGAAATGGATTCATCCTAAAAAACAGGAATTGCGCTTTAACATTAAAAATCTGAAACCCCCGGACAAAGAAAAAGTCTGGTTTAAACAATATTTTACTATATTCGTTATATATATGTATTCTAGTGTGTATTCTAATATTTGTACATTAGGCATATGCATCCTATATATTTGTGTTCTATTCTCTTTATATTCTATATATGTATTCTAATATTTGTAAAGTGGAATACGGATTAAAAAAAAACTTACTTCAATCTAGGTTCTATATATGTATCTATATATGATTCTATATACGCATATAGAATAAATACATGCTAGGTTCTATCTATGTATTCTATATATGCAATATTTGTAAAGTAAGACATCAATGAAATAAAACTTACTTAAATCTAGGTTCTATAGAAGCATCTATATATGGTTCTATATACGCATATAGAATACATACATGCTAGGTTCTATCTATGTATCCTATATATGCAATGTTTGTAAAGTAAAACACCAATGAAACAAAACTTACTTAAATCTAGGTTCTATATATGAATCTATATACGCATATAGAATACATACACGCTAAGTCCTATCTATGTATTCTATGTATGCAATATTTGTAAGGTAAGACATCAATGAAATAAAACTTACTTAAATCTAGGTTCTATAGAAGCATCTATACATGGTTCTATATACGCATATAGAATACATACATGCTAGGTTCTATCTATGTATCCTATATATGCAATGTTTGTAAAGTAAAACACCAATGAAACAAAACTTACTTAAATCTAGGTTCTATATATGAATCTATATACGCATATAGAATACATACACGCTAAGTCCTATCTATGTATTCTATGTATGCAATATTTGTAAGGTAAGACATCAATGAAATAAAACTTACTTAAATCTAGGTTCTATAGAAGCATCTATACATGGTTCTATATACGGTTATAGAATACATACATGCTAGGTTCTATCTATGTATCCTATATATGCAATGTTTGTAAAGTAAAACACCAATGAAATAAAACTTACTTAAATCTAGGTTCTATATGTGCATCTATATACGCATATAGAATGCATACATGCTAGGTTCTATCTATGTATTCTATATATGCAATATTTGTAAAGTAAGACATCAATGAAATAAAACTGACTTAAATCTAGCTTCTATAGAAGCATCTATATATGGTTCTATATACGCATATAGAATACATACATACTAGGTTCTACCTATGTATCCTATATATGCAATGTTTGTAAAGTAAAACACCAATGAAATAAAATTTACTTAAATCTAGGTTCTATATATGCATCTATATACGCATATAGAATACATACATGCTAGGTTCTATCTATGTATTCTATATATGCAATATTTGTAAAGTAAGACATCAATGAAATAAAACTGACTTAAATCTAGCTTCTATAGAAGCATCTATATATGGTTCTATATACGGTTATAGAATACATACATGCTAGGTTCTATCTATGTATCCTATATATGCAATGTTTGTAAAGTAAAACACCAATGAAATAAAATTTACTTAAATCTAGGTTCTATATATGCATCTATATACGCATATAGAATACATACATGCTAAGTCCTATCTATGTATTCTATGTATGCAATATTTGTAAAGTAAAACATTAATGAAATAAAACTTACTAAAATCTAGGTTCTATATATGCATCTATATATGGTTCTATATACGGATATAGAATACATACATGCTATGTTCTATA
This sequence comes from Artemia sinica, assembly GCA_027921565.1. Classification (NCBI taxonomy): domain Eukaryota; kingdom Metazoa; phylum Arthropoda; class Branchiopoda; order Anostraca; family Artemiidae; genus Artemia; species Artemia sinica. The sequence goes on along the minus strand of CM051265.1, from coordinate 13,333,559 downwards.
TATGCAATATTTGTAAAGTAAACCACCAATGAAATAAAACTTGCTGAAATCTAGGTTCTATATATGCATCTATATATGGTTATATATACGCATATAGAATACATACATGCTAGGTTCTATCTATGTATTCTATATATGCAATATTTGTAAAGTAAAACACCAATGAAATAAAACTTACTTAAATCTAGGTTCTATCTATGTATTCTATATATGCAATATTTGTAAAGTAAAACACCAATGAAATAAAACTTACTTAAATCTAGGTTCTATATATGCATCTATATATGTTTCCATTTACGCATATAGAATACATACATGCTAGGTTCTATCTATACATTCTATATATGCAATGTTTGTAAAGTAAAACACCAATGAAATAAAACTTACTAAAATCTAGGTTCTATATATGGTTCTATGTGCGCATACAAAATACATACATGCTAGGTTCTATCTATGTATTCTATATATGCAATATTTGTAAAGTAAAACACCAATGAAATAAAACTTACTTAAATCTAGGTTCTATATATACATCTATATATGTTTTGTATTTACGCATATAGAATACATACATGCTAGGTTCTATCTATACATTCTATATATGCAATGTTTGTAAAGTAAACACCAATTAAATAAAACTTACAGAGATCTATGCTCTATAAATGCATCTATATTACTATATATGGCTCTACATATCCATATGGAATACATATATGCTAAGCTCTATCTATACATTCTATATATGCATTTTTTAAAAGTAAAACACCTAAGACTTACTTAAATCTAGGTTCTTTAATCAAACCGACCAAGGTAGTAGCGCCGCCAAAAGAATGCCCCATTAGTACCGGCTTACTTAAGTCAATGACTCCTTTGAAATGGGTTAAATCGAATTTGCCACCCTTGTCCAGGACATTGACTACAGGAGTCCCGGCATTTAGCTGTTCAACTAAATCAAGTCCTCTCGAAAGTTCTTTGGTCCTTATATCAAGCTGGAAAAAAAAAGAAAAGCAAGATTTAACAAAATAAAGAATGATAATAGTCATGAATAATCATCTTCATTTCAACAAAAAGAAAAGCTTTCGAAGCGGTGGGCCGTAATATTCTAAGCAGTAACCTGCTAAATCAGTTTGTTGTTGAACTACTGTAGTTAAGATTGATCCTTTATTTTGAACAAAGTTCCTTTCGATCCAGTCTTTAACATGTAAGAACATTTACTTGCAACCTTCGTCTTCTTTTCGGGGTTCTCCAGGGTACTCCACTCATCCTCCCCCTCCCCCCCCCCCCCTCTTGCTAGAAAGAGTTCTTAAAGATGGAAAGATGAAAACTTGACCACTTTTTAGCTTTGGAAAAAGAATATTCTTATTAGAATCCTAATTCACAATTTTGAGGATTCTGGAAATATCTAATGGTCCATTCACCATGAGATTTTAATAAGGCCGAGATTTAGCTAGCGCTAATTTGAGCCAGTCAGATAAGGAAAGAAGAATCCAAGCTAATTTTCGAACCTCTGTGCATGTCACTTTCACAACAAAAAAATAATAGAGCATATATTCCATCAAATACACGATGTAATGCACAGGCACGTACGCATGTTTTCTTCTTTCTTGTTTTTTTTTGGGGGGGGGGCAGATATTAAAAATTCATTTTATTTGGTAATTTGAATAAAAAGTACCCAAAAACTCAAGAGAGTGTAAGTTTTTGGGAGGAGGGGAGGTCCTAGGCCCAAAGCCCCCTTCCTTTGTACGTCCCTACTAATACCAACCTGAGATAGAATGAGGAGAATATATGAAAAAGGTGAGTTAGGACTTTGTCCCTTGTTTGACTTGTTTGAGGATGTTTGCCGTTTTTTGTATGATGTAGGCAGAAAGAAAGGGAAATAGAAGCATTAGGAAAGCTAGCTAAGGAAGTATTACAATGGTCTGATGATCGGAGAATATATTGGCAGATAGCGTTGGCAGAAATTGGAGTAGAAGTTGGACCATAGGATTTTTTTTATTTTTTAACTGCTAAAGAGGGTTGTGTGACAATAACTGAATTAAATGATTAAAAATTAAATGATGAACCTTGTCAAATTGTTACGTGTATTTTTGTGCAAAATGACGTAAAGACAAGGTTTTTCATTTGGGTGAGTTTATGATATTTGCAAGTAAGTTGGGAGGGAGGTGATTTAAGGTGAACAAAAGGATTTGAGTGAAAAGGGTGTTTTGTTGAATTTTCACCGTGAGTGGGATGTCCTCAGTGGCGGATCCAGGGGGGTGCCCCCCCCCCCCCTAGCGTAGTCTAAAGTAGTGTAATTTACTTATTTAACTCAAGTTTGCGTTAATTAAACTTGCTCATAACGCAAGTTTACCAGATCAACCTATTTTGCGCCCCCCCCCCCTAAAAAATCCTGGATCCGCCCCTGGATGTCCCATGGTGGATTCGAAACCTGCAAAACGACTGGACAGATGTTTGATAATGGCAATTGATTGTACAATGCCACAAAATCAAATCTGTTAAGATGTAATTTGTTTAATAACGTGGGAATTTCCCGAAGGCAGCCCTTAAAGCCGAAAAATAAGTCAAAAATCGTCAAATCAAAAAAAATAGTTGATCACCAATTTTTACGTTATCATAGCTCAGCCTAATTTTCCAATAGATAGGGAATGTACGCTGTCCTGGGAGGGGAAGGGCTGGTGATAACTACAAAAATTTGGATTTTCCCGCCTATGAGATACTGCATAATCAGAATCTATAAGGAAAAGCATAAAGTTTTCGTACAAGCTGTTTTTAATTTTCCTCTCACAATGTATCCTTTATTATTTTACAGGGGATGTCATTCGAAATCTTAGAAGGGTGTCAGTTGCTACCATTTACCATCTAAAGGGGACTGCAAATCCACACAAACATTATTGTTTTCCCTTAATACCCATAATGGAATGGATCATTTGTCTAATTCCAAAGTGAGTAATTCACAATATTTACCATTGACACTTCAAAGATGAACTCTCCCCAATGCTTTCTCAAGGGAGCAAGTACACCTCAACTAATCCTGTTAAAAACCATTTCCCCGAACAGTAGTCAGCAGGAGAAAGTATATTAGCGTTCGTATTTATAGGTTTGAATTAAATTGATTTGATACACTTCGGGTGGGCTAACCTTTAGATTAACTACAGGGTGCTCATAAGTGTCTTTATCAAAACAAACCTCAACGCAGAGAAATACAAGTTTATTAAATTGCCAAGCTTTACCAGCCACTATTCATAATTCCTATGTATTACTAAATGATGCTGATTTTCACCATTTAAACAAGTTAGTCCTTAATGGTCACCGGGTTCTGGTACCCCCCCCCCCCGCCGTTCACGTATACACGGGGGGATTGAAGCGTGGGTCCCCTCCCCAAAATACCAAATTTTCTTGAATTCATGGGCACTTCTTATTCAAATTATTAAAAAATAATATTTTGTATTATTGCCTCCCCCGTAACTTTTTTATTATTACCCCCCCCCCCCCCAAAAAAAAATCCTTGGTGAGTGTCTACACCCATTACTTAGTTAGGGTTATGCGAATGACCAATCCTTTAGCACATAGGCTAGACAAAAGTACTGAATAGGGTTTTCTGATGCTTGTTGAAAGACATTGTAAATACCGTTTTCGTGAAAAATTTTATCTTATACCTATGGTAGCATTTAGTGGTTCTTTGGTAAGTCCTCTTGGAGCTTATCTGTACTCATTTGGCACGTAATCGTCTGGATACTAGTTTTGGATAACCTGAGTTTTCACATCAAATTTTTCTTTCCAATCGACTGATGTCGATCAGCTCTTGGATCGTCACATTTTCAACCATATTAAAAAAAAGAAAGAAGATCTCCGATTAGTGAAGAATGAAAGTGTGTTTTTTCAGAATAGATAAATAAATTTTTGTGTACGTGCCAATGATTACGTACGAGAAATTCTTGCGCGTATGCAATAGGTAATGTTTATTTTCTGCACCTTAAACCAATGAACACGGACTCTTAAATTGTAAATAATATACTAGATACTCTAGTTGCAAGAAGAAGAGGAATTTACTAATCAATAACAACTTTGCATTCTTCCCTAGCAGTAGCTGTTGAAGTTAAATTAAAAAAAAAATATTCAAAATAAATAAAAACTTTTATGTCAGCTCATAATAATGTTCAAAAACGTAATCTCCAGATCGTGGGCGTATGTAGCGTGGGATTTCAGTCCCCCACCCCTAAAAAATATAAATTGTCCGAAATTCTAAGCATTTGTTATTCTAAATAATCAATTCTTTTTTTCATTGGATCCCCTCAGAAAATAAATGTCCAGTTTACGTGGTTGTTCCAAAACTCTCCTGTTAGTTGAGAAAGGAAGCGGAAGGACAGAATAGAAGAAAATGTTCAACCACAGTAAGTTCAGGGCGAATTTAAGCTCATTAGTGTTCAGGTATTATAAGCTGATTTGTGTAGGGTGAAACTTTTTTTTTCATATCTTGATGTTATAAAGCTCTGATTTTTTAAAGACACTTTAATGAATCTTATATAAATAGGCACACTTTTCAGAAAAGCACACTTCAGATTCAGAGCATAAGACAAACAACACTAATAATAGACATAAAAACCTGACTTGTTGATCAATTCATATTACCGTTGTTTTGTTTGATTTGCTCACTTTTTATTAGTCATTCAAAACGGAAGATGAATCATTCAGTGCGCACTATCAGGTACCACAGCATAAATATATATACGAACAGTAGCGAAAAATTTCTTAAAATTGACACATATCATAACGCGCTGAACGGGAAGTTCACAGTACGTCACAGCAATAGTTTCAGTTGCTATTTGGCATTTGATCAGATCTAGTGTTGGACGATATTAGATATCGATATCGATATATTGGACCAAATATCTAAAATCGAAGCCAAAATATCGATATCGAAAACGATATTATTTCGGCTTTTTCCCGAATCTACCAGTGAACGTCCAGCAGAAAAGATCCAGCGTAGAAAATTGTTTCGCAAACGGCCTAGAGGAAGAAAAAATATTCACTTCACTAACTCATACGTATATGCTAAAAACAGCATATAAAGTTGTATTCATAAGTTGGCATAGCCTGTTCTCAAACTACGTTTAGTGAGTATGGACTCTCAAATGTTGCTGAAAACCTCCAAAAGGCTTGGCTAGATAAAATATCTTCTAAGCTTATAGGCCTTGCTCCGATCACATCTGTGACGATTGCCACACACCTCAATCTGCTTTTCTAGAAATTGTATATTACCCCTGACGATCATCTCCAAGTTGAGAGTAAAATAGCAAGAGGCATGGATTGGGCCTTACAGGAATCTGTATCAACAGATGCAGATGCCTCAAGATGCAGATGAATCAAGCCATTTCTGGCAGATCACATGAAGGAGTTTCAGCAGTCAATGCAAAACGAGCTTCGTCAGCAGCTGCATCTGCCATGGCTTTCCAGATTTTCAGTAGGGAGTCTTTAGTTCCAATAGAACGGATCTATTCAAGTCGTGGAAGTCTTATGATATGGGTCTCATAAATACCTATACGAACTTGTCATAAAATTAATATCTGTGCCCGCCACTAATGTCCTTTCTGAAAGCGGATTCCAAGCCTGATCAGTTAATCAAATAGTTCGTGCTAACAAACTGTAAGTAAGGAGTAACTCAGCCCAGTAACAACCGATGCTTTAAAACACGGAATTTTGATAACAATAGATACATCAAATGAATTGGCTTTTTATACCGACTACAGATATATAAAATTCATCAAGTTTCATTTACCCATCAAAAGCTACGAGCCTTAGAAAATTTGTATAGAATTTTTTTTTAGACAAGTCAAAGCATCTTAATAAAAATCACACCATCAGATTCGGCATATCAGAAAATCATACTGTAAGGGTTTCTAGCTTGCGTCTGCAAAAACGTGAAATTTTGTAATTTTTGCCAGAAGAAAGATCACGGATTCGTGTTTAGTAGTTCTGTTGTTTTGTTTTTTTTTTATTTTTTTTGCAAGGGTAATCGTATCGAAGCAATGGTCATATAAGATCGAGAAAGGGCTTGCTCGAACGGAAATAACAGTTCTAGATCCCCATTTTGTGACCAAAACGATCGGAGGACAACTTGATTCTCCCTCCCTCCCATGCTCCTTTTTCCCAGAGTAATCCGATCAAAAATTTGAGACAGTCATTTTGATCAGCATAGTTGAAAGGTCAAGTAATCATGCCTCTGGGGAGGACACGACCCAAGTCCCTGGGGAAAAGGTTGTAAGTTTTGAAATTCGTTCTGTGTTTACATATAGTATTTATTGTTGGGAAGTATTATTGGGAAGTTTTCGGGGAGGGTGATTTTTCTGTGGGGAAAATTTTCTGCGGGGGGGGGGATTTTCCAACGAGAGAATTTACCGCGGGGAGGGAAGTTTCTAGGGATGAACTTTCAAAGGGAAACTATACTTGGGGGAATTTATCATACAAAATTGGCGGAATTTTTATACAAAATTCATTTTATTTTACCTACTTTCTTTTGCCAATTCAACATTTGAAGATATTTTGATAGATAGATATTGCCATTGTCAGATAGATATTGCCGTGGTGGGGGGGGTCATTTTCCTCAGGATGGGGGGGTAGAATTTCCAGGAAAATTTTCCGCGGAGGGAGGATTTACGGCATGATTTGAAAAACGACTAGAAATTAAAAGGAAAACAAGTCTTTTTTTCCAAACGAAAATAGGCTAAACATAATTTACCTTGCGGGATTGTCCGCAGAAAGTTTTTTATGGGGAAATTTTAGCGAGGATAGAATTGTGTGGGGGGAAGGAGGATCTGACACGGGAGAAACTTTCCAAGGAGCAATTTTCTTGGGGGGGGTTTTCGGCATTATTTGAGGAACGATCAGAAATTAAATTTTTAAAAAACTAATTTTTCAACTAAAAGTAATGAGCAGCATTAAAACAAACAGAAATTATCCCGTATATGAGGGGGAATTATCCCCTCCTCAATACCTCACTCTTTACACTAATTTTAATTTGTTGTGCTAATTATTTCAAAACAACTCCTGAAACACAAGAGCCGTTTAATTAGAGTCAGAAGATTTTTTAAATACAAAAATAAACTTTGGCATGAAGAGCGAGGTATTGAGGAGGGGTTTTCTCCTTATATACGGAAAAATGTATGCTCTTGTATGTTTTAATGTTGCTCCTTGCTTTCAGCTGAAAAAAAAAGATTTTTTTTTTTTATTTAATCACTGAAAGGCTGAACCAATTCTCAGGGGAAAATACATGTCGCTGATTTGAATACCCAAAAATAGCCAGTAGCTTATTTTTATTTTTATCCTGAGCCAGAGTAATTCCAAATCAGAGTCTTTGTAATGTTCATTCGTGTAATGACAGTGTTTTTATTTTATTCAAAATTTGGAAAAAAAGGTGCAAAATACTCTTCAATTGCAAATTTTGTTATTGAATTTTGCCAAACCCTAAAGTTAATCTGAACAAAAAACTTATCAGAAATATCGAAATCGATATATCAATGATCAAATATCGAAAGTAAAAATATCGGTATATCGATATGTCATTTAATCAAAATATCACCCAACACTAGTCGGATCACTCTTGTCGTAATGCGCTACATTGCGCATCCATCGTAATGCGCATGACATTTGTCATTGTGCGTGCGCGAAGAGGCGGAGTCATGAAGAGAGTTCTACACTGATGTGTTTCAAAAATCTTTAATAAAGAGTAGGATACTGGACATTTCACTACTGTTCGTATATATATTTATGCTGTGATCTGGTACCGGCGGCTAGATTTTAGCATGCCTTTTGACATTCTTAAAGATTTACCTATTTAGATGCGGGTTTAGCTTTTGGTTTTTTACTGTTTTACTTTGATATTGTATCGCTTCTGTTTTCCCCCGTTAAATTACAGCCCTGCATGTGAATCGGAAATATTTGTGTGACGTTAGTGTAACCACGAAAAACTCCCCCTAGCTTGGTTCAGTTATATTTGCCAGAGGCAAGATAAAACCCTCACAAAACGTGTTGAAGTGCAAGCCTCTGTCTCACTGAAGGGCTGGGCATACGTAGCTGATTTTGGGAACTGATTTCCAAATCAGCGCCGATTTTAAAAGAAATCGGCGTCAATTTGAGCTTGGAAATTTTCTAGTTTCGGCGCCGATTTACAAAATTAGCGCCGATTTTCATCATGACCATCACAAAAAAATAGGGATACAAATAAATAATCAGCCAGAGGTATCTGTGGAGAAATACCCCACTACTGAGCTGAGAACTAAACTGAGAACTAAGCTGAGATCAATCAAGCAACTATTAATACACTCCAGTTGACTATTTGTGTCCATGAGTTTTTGTTTTGAAAATTTTGCGCAATAAATTTTTCTTTCAACAAATTTTTTTTATCGCTATCGATTGTCCACTGATGCTGAAATCGGTTCCCGAAATCAGCTACGTGTGCCTACCCCTTGAGAGAAGAAACGAAAAGAGCAGGTTAAGATCTGATTCAAAAAAGTCAAGATGGACCAAGAGCTGATTTAAGATTTTTTGACGCCCTGGCTTACCAAGCAGTTTGGCACTCATCCAACAGGCAGGGTTTGCGCCCTGAGACGAGTACTAGTAGCCAGGGTTGCCACAAATTTGTAGTAAAGAATTATATTCCAAAACGAGATAGAATAGCATTCGTCTGTTTTTCTGGTATTTGTAACACATGTATGTCTTATCTAAAGACAAATTTGATATATGTGTATTTACTTAATTCAAACAAGTCAACTTAAATGAAGTCTATAAAAAGTTTTAATTTGAAAAAGAAAAGTGTTCGGGTGGCAACCCTGCGAATACCCTACAAGTACTGTCTTAAAAAAAGTTATTTACCCTCTTTTCGAAACAAACCTGAGCCACTCGCACCGGGTAATCCTCCTCGGCGCCTTGTGTGAGGGCTTCATGTCTTATCCACTCTAAACCTTCGCCATCTGAACTGGGCTTGAAAGATGCACATGCTGACTGCTCCCTATAAAAGCAAAACCTAAAACACTGTAAACAGGCACTTGAACATAAAGTTATCCCAGAGGAGGGGGCACAAACTCAAATACAAAAAAGAGCAAACCACGAGTGAAATACAAGATATTAAAGAAAAAACCGTCAAAAACCTAACATTTGAGCCCCCCCCCCACAGCCGGAATATTTATCCGACTCGTAAAAATGTAAAAAAAAAGCATATAAACAAATTTTGTATGTGATTTTAAGTTTTTTTTAACCTCAACAGAAGAACAGAGCCCACAGATTTCTAGTTTTTAAATGATTAAATTTAAAAAATAAAATTTTTCTCAAGTGAAAGTAATGAGCGACACTAAAATTTAGAACGAACAAAAATTTATTTCGTATATAAGGGGGACTGTCCCATCCCAGAGGATATCCCAGTTTGTCCCAGAAGATAAACTCAAATAAAAAAAAGAGCAAACGATAAGTGAAATATAAGATATTAAAGAAGACCGTCCAAATCCTAACATTTCGGGGCAGGAGATCATAAGCCGGTAGCATCTCTGAACAGGGGCGTAGCTCCAGCATTTTTATTGGGTGCGTGTGCAAAAGGGGTTCTATACGGATAGTCAAGGGGCATGTGCTATATAATAATTTTTTCTTAAACAACAATACTGTTGTGTTTCTTAATTCACAACCTGTTGAACCAATCAAAAGACACTAGGTCTTTTTAAGACATTAATTTAAAAAACTTTTTTCCACACAATAAGTTTTTCAAAAAAAAGAAAAGAACTCCATTAAACCAAAAAAGAACAAATATGGAAGCAAATAATCTACCAAGCATACAACTACCACAAATCAGTATCAATAAATAAATGAAACATAAAACAAACAGAAATTAAAATAAATAACAGAGTCTAAGTCCAAATGAGCGGAAGTTAATATGAGCAGGGTTCAAAACCCCTATGCTTTCTAAAAGCCAGAATATAATTTGTACTTTACCGAACATATTCAAATGAATTTACTGAAAAAATGTGCATTGTCAGTTTAATATACATAAGCTGAAATTTATTCCTTAAATCTTAATTAATTTTTGATTTCTTAAAGTTATTAAAGTGAAAACATTTAAAACAATGTTTTTACAAAATTTTGATTAAAAGTGTTTGGAAAAATGATGGGCGTGAGCGGGTCATTTGCCCTCTGATCACTGTCGACTGATTAAAACGGTACTTGTCCTTTTAATTTCCAATCGAATAAGCCCTTTTTGAAGCTTCTACGACAACACTTTCTATAAAAACCTTATATGCCCCCAGCGCATAACTTACAACCCTTGTCCTGAGGGCTATGAAGGGTGTTATCCTCAAAGACACAATTTCCAGACCTTTCAACTACGTTGAACAAAATGGCCATATCAAAATGTTGATTGGAAGTGTTTGGGGAAATGATGGGCTTGGGGGGGGGGAGGCTTTTCCCTTCGATTACTTCCGACTTTTAAAAAGGCATAGCCCTCTCAATTTCCAATCAATTGAGTCTCTTTTGAAGTTTTTGCGGCAACGCTTTCTGTAAAAAACCTTGCATGCTCCTCAGGGCATAATTTACAACCTTAGCCCAGAGGGTTGTGTGGGGGGGGTGTCATACTCAAAGACAAAATTTCCGGACCCTTAAACTACGTTCACAAAATGGTTATATCAAAATGTTGATCGGAAGTGTTTGGGGAAATGATGGACGTTGGAGGGAGGGGATGCTCATTCGCCCTCCAATCGCTTTTGACTATTAATAAGGGCCCTAGACCTCTCAATTCCCAATTGAATGAACCCTTTTTGAAGTTTCTACGACAACGCTTTCTATAAGAACCTTATATGCCCCCAAGGCATAACTTACAGCCTTTGCCCTGGGGGATGGGGGGGGGGGGGGTCGTCATCCTCAGACATAATTTTCAGACCTTTCAACTACGTTGAACAAAATTGCTATCTCAAAATTTTGATTGGATGTATTTGGGGAAAGGGTGGGCGTGAGAGGGGAGTTAGTTGCACTCCAATCACTTTCGATTATTAAAATGGGCACTAGCCGCTTTAATTTCCAATCGAATGAGACCTTTTTGAAGTTTCTACGACAGCGCTTTCTATAAAAACCTTATATGCCCCGAGGACATAACTTAAAACCCTTGCCCTGAGGGATGGGGGCGGGGGTGTCATCCTCAGACACACAATTTTTGAACCTTTCAACTACGTTGAAAAAAATTGCCATCTCAAAATTTTGATTGTATGTGTTTGGGGAAAGGGTGGGCGTGGAAGTGCCCTCCAATCACTTTCGACTGTTAAAAAGGGCACTAGCCATTTCAATTTCCAGTCGAAGGAGTTCTCTTTGAGTTTGCTGCGACGACATTTTCTATATAAACCTTAAATGCCCCGGGGTATAACTTACAATCCTTGCCCTGAGCGAAGAGGGGGGCGGTGTCATCCTCAAAGACATAATTTCCGGACCTTTAAACTACGTTGAACAAAAAGGCTATCCCAAAATTTTGATTGTATGTGTTTAGGGAAATGGTGGGCGTGGAAGGGGGGTTAGTTGCCCTCCAATCACTTTAGACTATTAAAAAAGGCACAAGCCCTTCCAATTTCCAATCGAATGGGCCATTTTCGAAGTTTCTACGACAACTCCTTCGATACGAAGTGCCCTGGTCTAAACAAACCAAAAAAAAAAAACATTTTGCCAACATCGTTCTTTACTTAGGCAGCGCAATTGATTGGTTCAACATTTCCCTCAAAATGATTTGAAACTTGCAACTTATTACCATCAGTCGTTTACAAAGTATAATCACCTACGGAACAAGTACTGACAAAACTCTCCAAAAGTGACCCCGCGTACCTCAGCGCCTCTAGACGCAAAATGTTGTACTACTTAATCGCTCCGAGCTAAAGTACTTTGCTCCGGCCAATAATTATGCTAGAGCGTGATTCAGGCGACGAGTGACCGGGATGAATTGCATAACTATGGTTTTTAGTTGCCAGGTTCGCATAGGTATACAAAGGGTAACTTTTTTTGTGTGGAGAGGATAGGTTTTGTCAGTACTTGTTCCGTAGGTGATTATACTTTGGTCGTTTATGAGATATTGTAAATACGATATGTTGACAACCTGCTTGCATATAGTGTCTTTTGATTTAGTTATTATTCCCTTCAGCATTCACTGAAATTTTCAGCTTAATACCCTTAGCCGTTCCTGGGATATTGCATGTAAGCCCTTTTGACAACCTGCATGAACTTAGCGTCTTTTTATACAGTTTTACACTCCCTCAAAATATCCTGAAAGTTTCAACTTAATGTTCCCAGCTGCTCTTGAGAAATTGCAGATACGCTCTTTTGATACGCACGCGCCTAGTGTTTTTTTTTTCACTTAATTCAACATTCCCTTATCATTCCTTCAAAGTACCACCTTAATACGCATAGGATTCAACCCAGAGAGGTGTAGGAGACACTCTGGATCCAACATACCCCCCTTTCCAAAAATAATATCTACTTGTAAACAACAGGACAATTTGCATAATTTACTGCCTTTGCCACAAGAGCTCTGGAGGGCATGTAATCCCCCGAGGCATAGTTATTGGCCCTTCTACTATTTCGGAGAAAATAGCTATCTCAAAGTTTGGATCGGATGCCTTTGAGTGTTGAAGGGGGGGGGGGCTAAAAAGTGTGCGTCAGGAAAATTGCTGCCATCCAATCACTTTTGACTGTTAAAAAGGGCACTAGAGTTTTCAATTTGCAATCAAAAGAACCCTCTCCGAAATTTATACGACAAGTTCCACACGAAGTGGCCATGGAAAAAAATAATAATAAATAAATAATACATGGAATAAATTTCGTTATTTATTTTGGCAGCGGTAGGGTGCCTATGATGAGGTCACTATTACAGCAATAAAAAATAGTGAATAAGTATATTATCTAGGGTTTTATCTGGCCCCTTTTTTTGGGGGGGGGGGGGTCACGGTAGCAACCATTATATATAGATACTGTTCAATGGAGAATATAAAAGTACTACTCTTTTGGGTTTTCTTGACACAAGTAGTCTTCATGCAGGATGAATAAGATAATAAATACAATGTAAGCAAAAAACATAGTAAAAAGACTTGAGGAGCTCTAAGGAGATTCGCCAATTGAGAAAACCAAAGAACGTTTACCTGTGCTCAATATTCATTACAAAGAATCCATGAGAAGCCAGATCCATAGATATGGAGGAATACATAGTTCGATTGGCTCCAAGACCGTGGCTGAACATGATGAATGGGTGAGGTTTTTTTATCGGTTTCGCTGAAGGAACTGTAGGGATATGGACTGTATCTAGAAAAAAAGAAGCAAAGGCCTCAGCAAAAATACCTCATTTTTTAAACATTTTTGACAGCAAGAGAAAGATGGACGAATTCTCTGCAAGATATAGAAAAATTGGGAAAGCAATCTTAGAAGTTTTAAGGGATGTGTACGCAGGGGCCGCTATTCACGAGGACATAAGGGGCAAGGACTTATTTTTAACAAAGACACATATATTTGCTTTGCGAAATCTAGGAGGGGGTCATTTTTTCGATTTTTTTTTCAAAGAAACTACCAAAAAGGGTATTTTCCCAGATCTAGAGGGGCAGTAAATTTAGAGAGGGGGTACTGGTCGTCCCTCTGGGTCCCCAATTGGCGTTCTTGGGGGCACAAAAAAGCCAGATTTGACCTAAAAGAAAATTTGTCCTGATTACCAAACTGACAAATAACTTGTTCGTTTTCGAAATATAATCATTTCTTATATTATGATTATCTATTTTTACTTCACCAGGGGGTGCCAATTGAGAGGGGATAGGGGGTAGCCAGTTGACCAACTAGGTTTTTAAAAATAACTTGTTCGTATCTTTACTGAAAAAACTAAAAAAATCCTAGCCCCTTTCCTCCATTTTCGTGAATTCGCGCCTCTGACAGCTACACTTCAACGTGAGTCTAGTTAACGATATACCCATATACCGGGTAAAATACTACAGCAAGTCAAGCTTTTTCAAGACACTCAAGTGCGATTTCATACCAAAGTTTGAATTTGAGAAAACTGTGCAGAACACTTGGGATGTTCAGTCGAGTGGGGGAGGGATTCAATTCAATCGTCGAAGACTCTTCATGTGTAAGTGGTCAGTGCCTCTGTATACCCTGCAAAAATTACTGAAGAGTTCTAGTAATGATCACTTATAATGAAACAAGCAGCAAGCCTGTCATATAACAGTCTTAAAAAAAAGAAGCATTACCCTTCTGTGAGGATCAGAGAAAAACAAATATTCGGATCAAGTTTCAGCAAGAAGTAGGTCAACAGGGTCACATGGACTTTACGGAGAAACATACAACCAAACAAACAGCAGTGGAATCAATTGGGGGAACGGAGAGACATAGGGGGCATATGCCCCTTAGATTGTATCACCCTCCTCTATAATCGAAAACACCTTTTTTGGAGGTTAATTTCACTGAAAATGCCTTTTTGGTATTTTCATTGAAATAAATAAATAAAACGAAAAATTTGCCCCCCCCCTTCTAAGATTCTGAAAGGTAACTTTTGTCCCCTGACCTCTCCAAAGATTCGGAAAAGTAACTTATCTCCGTCCCCTAAATTTTTGTAGATTTACCCACTGCAAAATAGAAAAAAAATATTTCCTAATTTCAGCTACGTGTTCCATTTCAAAAATTAGCGTGACTCCGGGTTTTTTGGCGAAATCTGATAGCAAAATTTCCAGAATCTGGGATCTATCTTCCTTTTTTTTATCTCTATGCATAGCCTACAATCTACGAAATTCAAAAAGTTCAGTAGAATGAAATTCCGTGAAATTCAAAATTATCTACAGATAATTCTGCAGAAAAATGCTTGCCTGATATTTGTTGATAACAGTTTTTTTTTAACTGTGCATCTGTCTTCCAAGTTTCCCGAATTCTGTCAATAACAGTTATAATTCATTCCTTAAATGAGTATATCGGCATTAGTTATCAGTTCAAACATTTTGGTATTGGACACTAATCATCAGAATAAATACATCCGACTTAAGAAGCTTTTTGATATGTTTCAAGATTAACTATTTATTTCATCTGTTATATAATATGTTTCTTTTTAGTCTAATCCTAGACTTCTATAGGCTAACATTGCTCGGTGAAGTTTTGTAACTTACACAATTTGTGATCTTTTGAGCAAAGTCAGTTTGTTTCTCTCTAGATTAAGTTCAGTAGAACATAATAAGTTAATTCAGTTCACTTGACCTATTTCCCAACACCATTTCAGTTCCCTATTGAAGTTTTTGGCATTTTTTTCTACAGCCCCGCGGTGTTAATGTTTTTATACTTCAACAAAGTTTTTTTTTAACGCAATTTGTGCTCTTTTAAGAAAGGTCAGTTTGTTTTCTCTTTAAATTAAATTAAGTAAAATAAACAAGGTGATTTCAGCTCACTTGACCTATTTCCTTCCTAAAGCTTTATATACGAGCCAAGGTGACGAAGATTGTTCTTTTCGGCCAACCGTCTAGGGCTAAACGGAAATCAGGTCGTCCTCGTCTGGGGTGGGAGGACGTCATAAAGAAAGATTTGAAGGCAATGGGAACTTCATGGGCGGGTGTAAAAAGGGAGGCTTTGGATAGATTGGAATGGAGGAGGAGTGTGCGTAGCTGTGTTGGCCTCAGGCGGCTTGGTGCTGCGGTGAGTTGTTAGTAGTAGTAGTAGTAAGGTGACGTCACTCCAAATATGATTCTTATTTATCGTTCTTTTATAAATAAGCGATAGTGATGAATATATTTTAAAGAGTATTCAATGAGGAATCGCATTACATTTCTCTTTTGTTAATAAAGTGTTGAGTGCAAATCAAATTTTTAAAAACACAATTTTTTCAGCCGATAGTAAGAGCAAATTCGGGGGGGGGCTGTCTTAAAATTCTTGTTAAATACTTCTTATTAAGATTCAACGGCCCTTGTGTTTGAGCAGTGTTTCTTAAAGAATTATGACGAAAAGTCAAATTTTAGCGTAAAGAGAGACGGCCAACGAAGTGTAACTTACACAATTTGTGATCTTTTGAGCAAAGTCAGTTTGTTTTTCTCTAGATTAAGTTCAGTAGAACATAATAAGTTAATTCAGTTCACTTGACCTATTTCCCAACACCATTTAAGTTCCCTATTGAAGTTTTTGGCATTTTTTTCTATAGCCCCGCGGTGTTAATGTTTTAAGTGTTAATGTTTTTATACTTCAACAAAGTTTTTTTTTTTTTTAACGCAATTTGTGCTCTTTTAAAAAAGGTCAGTTTGTTTTCTCTTTAAATTAAATTAAGTAAAATACACAAGGTGATTTCAGCTCACTTGACCTATTTCCTTCCTAAAGCTTTATATACGAGCCAATGTGACGAAAATTGTTCTTTTCGGCCAACCGTCTAGGGCTAAACGGAAATCAGGTCGTCCTCGTCTGGGGTGGGAGGACATCATAAAGAAAGATTTAAAGGCAATGGGAACTTCATGGGCGGGTGTAAAAAGGGAGGCTTTGGATAGATTGGAATGGAGGAGGAGCGTGCGTAGCTGTGTTGGCCTCAAGCGGCTTGGTGCTGCGGTGAGTTGTTAGTGGTAGTAGTAGTAAGGTGACGTCACTCCAAATATGATTCTTATTTATCGTTCTTTTATAAATAAGCGATAGTGATGAATATATTTTAAAGAGTATTCAATGAGGAATCGCATTACATTTCTCTTTTGTTAATAAAGTGTTGAGTGCAAATCAAATTTTTAAAAACACAATTTTTTCAGCCGATAGTAAGAGCAAATTCGGGGGGGGGGCTGTCTTAAAATTCTTGTTAAATACTTCTTATTAAGATTCAACGGCCCTTGTGTTTGAGCAGTGTTTCTTAAAGAATTATGACGAAAAGTCAAATTTTAGCGCAAAGAGAGAGGGCCAACGAAGGGGCAGCACCTCTCTCCCACATATAGGGATTAATGTATTTTAGTTTTAAGTTTTATTGCTGTTCCTTGATTTAAGTCGAAAAAAAAACTTGTTTTTAAGTGTATGTTTCATTTAAGTGTTCGTTGATGCTGGCTAATGCAAGTTCATTATATTTGTGCTTTTTATGATGATCGCCGATGTGAGTTTATTATATTTGTGCTCTTTTTGTGTTCACGGCCGTATTTTTGGCTTTAAAACACTTATCTATCTATTCTTGTGCAAATTTTCTATGTGTTCTTTTTCTGCAGCCTTACGGTTTTATGTTTTTGTTTAATGTTTACGGTTTTATGGTTTTAATGGTCCAATGTTTCAACGAAGCTTTTCTTCTTATACAATTTGTGGTCTTTTGAGCAAGGTCAATTTATTTTCCCTTTAAACTGAATTCAGTCAAACACACCAAGCGAATTTAGTTTATTTGACTTATTTCCCTACTTCAGATTATTTCCCTTATTTCCCAAATTCTTTGTGCGAGTTCTGGTACTCTGCTTAACGTTTAGTGTTTCAAGGTTTCAGCATGTTTTTCTTTTCTCTAAGATAACTTCGTAAACCACATTGGCCTGCCATAAAAAAAAGAGAAGAAAAGCGAGAACAGGGTTTTACAAGACAAACGAAAATGGTTTTAGGCGTTTAACCCCCCCCCCCGGAAAATAATCCCCGCCGAAAATACCCCTGGACCCCCCCCCCCCCCTTGGAAAATAAGGCATTCCAAATTTGAGAATTTTATTTGAGTTTTTTTTTTTTATTTCCGCAGGGGGAAGGAATTTTGGTACTTGTATATTATGCGCCACTCACTCAAGTTTACGCTGTGTAAAATTCGAGAACACGCCAGTTTTTTCGCTAGTTTCTTCGTTACTTTAGAAATAAATTCGGGCTATAGATTTGCATATTATAGGGGGGGGGGTAAAGTATAGCGGGTCTGCATGCGAAATGTGTTTGGTACAATTATTCTGCATATTAGATAGATAGATAGAGAAGTGTATTTTAAAGCCAAATATATGGCCATGAACATAGTAAAATAACATAAATGAAAGGCACAAATAGCATAAACTTTGATGATCGATCATCATAAAACACTTAAATGAAACACTACATTAACCTAATAATAGTATTTAATACTTGGAAAAACGGTCATTGAAAAAAAAAGAACTCTTAAAGCTTGGAAAAAACACTTAAATGAGACATTAAATTTACTTTATACTGGGATATTTATTTTATTTTTTTTATTTTATTTTTTTAGTTAACACGATTTCCAGGTACCTCGCTATTCTTCTGTAATTTTTTAGTGGCCATACCTACAAAGAATTGTTTTCTGACTTACTTCACCCCCCCCCCCTTATGTGCAAATATATAGCCCGAATTATATATTTCCCATTTATTCTGTAACTTGTCTTTGTTCTCGCGCTAAGCTGAAAAACACTAACGAAGAAACCGGTTTATTCTCGAGTTTTACACAGCGTAAACTTCAGTGAGTTGCCCATAATACACAAGTACCAAAACTCTTTTCCCCTACGGAAATTAAAAAATCAAAACTCAAAAAAAATTTTCAAATTTGGAAAGCCTTCTTTTCGATGGGGGGGGGGATATTTTCCAGGGGGGCTATTTACCGGGGGAGTAAAGTATTTGGACAGTTTGAAGTCAGAAAATACGTCTTTCTAGGTATATAGCCACTAAACAATTACAGAAGAATAGCGAGGTATCTAGAAATTCTGTTAACTATGTTCATGGCCGTATATTTAGCTTTAAAATAAACTTCTCTATCTATCTATCTAATATGCAGAATAATTGTACCAAACACATTTTGCATGCAGACACGCTATACTTTACCCCCCCCTCCTAACATGCAAATCTATAGCCCAAATTTATTTCTAAAGTAACGAAGAAACTAACGAAAAAACTGGTGAGTTCTCGAATTTTACACAGCGTAAACTTGAATGAGTGGCGCATAATACACAAGTACCAAAATTCCTCCCCCCTACGGAAATAAAAAAAAGTAAAATTCAAATAAAAATCTCAATTTGGAAAGCCTTATTTTCCACGGGGGATATTTTCCGGGGGGGGGGTATTTTCCGGGGGAGTCACAGAATTTAGAAGATAGTCACAGAAGCTAGACAAGTCACTTTAGTCGCTTAACTACCTTCTAAAGAAGAAAAATGTTACTCGTTAGATTTTGGGTAAGTGACTGACCTTTTTCGATTTGGGTTTATTATTTTTAATTCGTTTATTTTGTATTTTATCTGCTTTCCCTGTTATTTTTTTTATTTGGATTTTTTGTTTTGTTTTGATAACGCCAGGGTAATATATTCATTGGAATGATAGATTTAGTCATAACTTTGGATAGATTTATATTTGCGCAGGGATGGCTTCTACTCCGCCTTCCCCCCCCCTTCTGCTTATTATTTTCTTATATACTTCTTATATATTATTATTATATACTTCTCTTATTTTTGTCTAAAGATGTTTGTGTTACTTGGCGCTGATTTACAGTTATTTATGAATTGAGCTGACACCTCAAGCTCTGCTCTTGCTAGGGTTGTGATCTTGTTGTAACTATTTGTATTAATAAAGATTTACCTTACCTATTCAAAATCTTAATTTAACCTTCACAAGCTTCCTATTCTATGAATTATGCTTGCATATTCGTATAACAGGGTAGCAAAGTCTTCGCCGAATTTGTCATAATTATACTTCCAGAAACAATAATTTTTCAGTATCAAAACAAACAGTAGGGAACTATTTCCGATCAAACATTCCGTATCAGTATACGGAAGTTTCAGGGATATATTTGAAGAGGAATAACCCCCTAAGTGAGGTATGCCCTGTGTATTTATATATGAGGGACTGAAGGATACAAAAGGCATACATATATAAAGCAATTTTTTAGAAGGGGGGAGGGAGGTTCGATAGAAAATATAGAAACAGGATAACATCTCATTGATTTCACGAGACAACTGAGCTCTGATACTGATAGATGCAACAATACAATGTTGCTAGCTCTTAAGGAGCCCCTAGATACTCATAGAAAGTGAAGGGTTGAATTACAGATTTTACGTCATAGTACCACTAGCCTTAACTCCTCAGGAAGCCTTTGAAATTACCATTGCCAACGGACGATGCGATGATCCCCTGTCTTTTTTATATTGGTTTTGGTTTTTTTACAGGAGGGGGGGGGGGTTAAAGTTTATTAAAGTTTGAGTCTCTTAAACATTGTATTTTTTTTCTCTCTTGTGTTGAGTCTCTGAAAGGTATAAATTTATTATGTTGAAAATGTTTTTTAAATGTATTTGTTTCATTTTTGTTTCTCCTCTGTTTTATAGAGCCTATTTCCTGGCCATGGAGCCTTAACGAGGAGTCTATGTTGAATTTTCTTTATTTTTTTTTTTTTTTTGTGGATTTATTGGTTGAACAAATTGACTGATTGAGAACTAACGTTACCAAGAGCTAAAAATATTACAATACCCTATATTATTGAGTCTGTGTGAGAGCATCAGGTCTCTGTTTCGAGGAGTGGGTGTGGGCACCACCCTTAAGAAAAGAAATAGCGAATATATTGGATTGTTAGTTCACTAAACTAGGAATTGCGATATTTTTGAGGTAGGCAGTGCTATAATGCAACCATCTAGCTACCCCCGCAGAAATTCAAAGTTACACCAAGTAAAGATCCAAGTGTAAGATCAGATAAGAAGTATGATTCAAATAAGCAGTATGGATGTCTAAAATATCTTAGGCAGTTAGGGGTAGAGGGAAATAGAGAGTTCTTGTTCCTTTTAAAATTAAAATTTTAAAAGCTGGGATTATTCGTCTATTCAGACATATAGAATGATGTACTCGCTTACAAAAATATGTCAAAGGTGTAAATTAACGATCTTAAAACAAACTTTTACCCTTATGGAAAACTAATACAGGAAATTAATTACAGAAAAGTAATCTATCTTTTTCCTAATATAGGAAATTAACTACAGGAAAGAAAAATCTTTTTTCTCTTTTTCCTCTCTTTCCAGATATAGGAGAGGAATTACTTGAAAATAATCGCTCGTTTTCCTCTCTTAACATAAGAAAGCAATGTTTCTCTTTTCTTTTCTTTCCTAATATAGGAAAGTAATCAGTATTTTTCCTCTCTTTCCTGATATAGGAAAGGTTTCATAGGATAATAATCTCTCCTTTTCCTCTCTTTCTTAATATAGGAAAGTTATATTCTTTTTTCCCAATATGGGAAAGTAATCTTTCTTTGTCCGCTCTTTCCTGATCAAACAGTTCGTGGTAACGAACTGTAAGTAAGGAGCGACCCGGCTCAATGGTAACCGAAACTCTAGAAAACGGGTTTTTGATACCAATAGATACATCAAAAGAATCAGATTTCAATGCTGATTTCAAATATATAACTTTCATCAAGTTTAGTGCTGCCCATCAACAGTTACGCGCCTGAGAAAATTTGGCTGATTTTCAAAAATAGGGGGAAAGACCCCCTAAAAGTTATAGAACCTTAATGAAAATCGCACCATCATATTCAGCGTATCAGAGAACCCTACTATAGAGGTTTCAAGCTCCTATCTACAAAAATGTGGAATTTTGCATTTTTTGCCAGAAGAAAGATCACGGATGCGTGTTTATTTGTTTTTTTGTTTTTTTGTTTTTTTTTTCCCCAGGGGTGATGGTATCGACCCAGTGGTCCTAGAATATCGTGGGAGGGCTCATTGGAACGGAAATTAAAAGTTCTAGTGCCCTTTTTGAGTGACCAAAAAAATGGAGGGCAACTAGGCCCCCTCCCACGCTCATTTTTTCCCAAAGTCATCCGATCAAAATTTTGAGATAGCCATTTTGTTCAGCATGGTCGAAAATATGATAAATATGTCTTTTAGGATGACTTGATCCCCCGAAGTCCCCGGGGGGAGGGCTAAAAGTTATGAACTTTACCCAATGTTAACATATAGTATTGGTTATTGGGAAGTATACAGACGTTTTCAGGAGGGTTTTTTTTTCTGGTAGTGAGGGGGGGGGGTCAGGGGTTATTTTGGAAGATCTGTCCATGAAGGAAGTTTTCATGGGGGAGGGGAAATTGCCATGAAGGGGGCGCCGGACTTGCCAGCATTATTTATTGGTTATTGGGAAGTATACAGACATTTTCAGGAAGGATTTTTTTTCTGGAGGATGGGGCTGGAGGAGGGGGTTACTCGGGAGAATCTTTCCGTGGAGGTAGTTTCTTTGGCGTAGGGGACATTTCGGGGCGCCGGATTTCCAAGCATTATTTAAAAAACGATCAGAAATTAAATTTAAAAAAAAACAAGTTTTTTTCCACTGAAAATAAGAAGCAACATTATAACTTAAAACGAACAGAAATTATAACGTACATGAGGGGGTTCTCCCCCAAGTCAATACCTCGCTCTTTACGCTACAGTTTTTTTTTAGTGCTTTCAAAAGAGCTATCTATTCTAACTAAACGGCCTTTGTGATTCAGGGGTTTGTGAATTAAATTTGTTTTTAACTTTTAACGTAAAGAGCGAGGTATTGACTAAGGGGAGAACCCCCTCATATACGTAATAACATATACGTAATAAAAAAAAAACAATAAAAAAACAAGCGATACGGCTCAATAGTGATCGAAACTTTTAAAAACGGAATTTTGATGTCAATAAATGTATCAAAAGAATGGGTTTATAATGCTGATTCTAAATATATAAATTTTATTAAGTTTAGTATTACTCATCAAAGGCTACGAGCCTGAGAAAATTGACCCGATTTTTTAAAGAGGGGGGAAACATCCCCTACAAGTGAAAGAATTTTAATGAAAATCACACCGTGAGATTCAGCGTATCAGAAATCCTATTACATAGGTTTCAAGCTCATATCTGCAAAAATCTGCAACTTTGTATTTTTTGCTAAAAGAAAAATATACGAATATAGAAGTTAGTTACGTAAGTTAATTTGTAAATTACGTCATAACCAAATTTAAAGAGATCCATTTAGCAAAAGAAAAGTTACATTTTTATGCAAATTTTGTTTACTTATTCAATGACGGTGAGCCAAAATAAAAGTTGCATTAACTAAAAAACGATCAGAAATTAAATAAAAAAAACAAGTTTTTTAAACTGAAAGTAAGGAGCAACATTAAAACTTAAAACGAACAGAAATTATTCCGCATATGAAAGGGGCTGTCCCCTCCTCAACGCCTTGCTCTTTACGCTAAAGTTTTTTATTGTTTAAAAAAAATAGAGTTTTGAGAAAGTCAAACTTTAGCGTAAAGAGTAAGGCGTTGAGGAGAGGACAGCCCCTTTCATATACGGAATAATTTCTGTTCGTTTTAAGTTTTAATGTCGCTCCTTACTTTCAGTTTAAAAAACTTGTTTTTTTTATTTAATATAAGAAAGGAATCATTCTTATCTGATCATTACTTGGATCTTTACAAAAATCCAAGTAAAGCATCCTTCTGCCATCAAAATTTGAAATATATATATATACATATATACATATATATATACATATATATATATATATATATATATATATATATATATATATATATATATATATATATATATATATATACAGATGATGCACTTTTTAGTTAAGGACTATTTGGTTACTTAATACCAAAAAAAAAATCAAAAAATGACACTTTTCAAATTTACGCCACACCCCTGCTTTCCTATCAAAATTGAGAATCCGGCCCTGATGAAACTAATGAGCAAAGATACAAAGAGTAGTCGAAAATGCAAGGGAGCAAACTTATAGTACTTACTCCACATAACGGCAATGATTTTTGCTTTGAGCCATACCGGTAGCGGTAGTGCCTTAGTCACTGTGGCAAGCCCGTTGTAACATTCTGGGTGTGGCAACCATAACGGCCATTCCTTGTAAGCAGCCTTAAAAATAAAGTTTAAAGCTCAAATATACGAGTATAATAAAGATTATCCAATTAAAGTGAATCAATCATTAAGTTTTCTTGGCTGTTCTTGGAAACTATCAATTTTAGTAACTACATTGGATGCCTATTCAAATTGGAGTCCATAAGAGTAGAGACCGGAGCATAAAAAAGTAAGGGAGGCAAGTATCTTTTCGACTTTTTTAAAGGAAGATACGAAAATACATTTTTCGATTTAAATGTGGGACTTTTGCGTGTGTTATTTTTTATTGCTTTTTAATAAACATACCAAAAAGGTATTTCTGAAAACCTGGGGGACAATCTCCCGTACTGGCACCCCTGATGATGATGCCTGGAGGTAAGTACTTTAAGCAAACTGAACATTTCAACCAAACAAATCAGTCACTCTGAAGCAGTCACTCTAAAGTGTAAGCAATGAAATAGTTCGTAGTGTTTTAATTGTAACCGAAACCATGAATAGTGGAATGATTATCGTGCTATACACATCAGAAGTATCCATTTTCATGGTGATTTTGAATACACCAAAATTCAAATTTAGATACCAAAACACGTTAGCATAATAAAATTTGTATAATTTCAGGAAAAGGGAAAACACCCCTAAACCAGGGAGGGAAAAACTTGATGGTAATTACACCATCAAGAATTAGGATCCCCAAAAGCCCTACGCCAGCGGTTTCAAGTTCATAGATGCAAAAGCCTGAAGTTCTGCATCTTTTTACAAATGAAATTGGTCAAATAAGTGTGTTTATTTGTTTGTTGGTTTTTGTTTCTTTTTTTGTCTCTGGGGGGTGATTGTATCCAGTGGCAGATCCAGGGGGGCGAGCCCCCCCTAAAGTAAAGTAGTGTAATGTACTTAATTAACGCAAGTTTGCGTTAATCAAACTTGCTCCTATCGCAAGTTTATTGGATCAACCTATTTTGCGCCCCCCCCCCCTAAAAAACTCCTGGATCCGCCCCTGATTGTATCGAACCAATGGTCGTAGAATTTTGGAAAACGGCTCTTTCATACAGAAATTCGAAGATCTAGTCCCTTATTTAAGTAAAAAAAGAGGTTGTGGCGAAGAGTAAATCGTAAACAACCTCTCCTCCTCCCTAGCTCCTCTTTACTCTCGTCCTCCCTACCATTTTACAAACAAGTTTTCTTTGACCCTACCTTTTAAAAAGATTATACCAATATTTTGACTAAAATGCTAAGTCACATTAGAATTTATTTTTAAAAGACGCTATGAATTCGTCAAAGCCTTAAGCAAAATAAAATAGGCAAGCTGTGAGGTTCAAAAATTTTCTTTCAGCTTATCATTTGTGTTGTGAAGCTATTTGTGAAAGTTTTGATTAACACAAGGTTTATCCAAGTCCATCAATGGTAAACGCCCTTTGTAGGGAGATAGGGTAAAGGCAAGAGCTTCAAAAAGCTTTTTGGTGCATAGTTTAGAATCTGGATCTAGAATCTAGCCTAGAATCTAGAAGTTCCTGAGAATTTCATTCACCTTACTATACTGCTTTGTAAGAGAATGAAAAGTAAAACATCAAGAATTTTATCGTATTTCAAAAAGTGAAAAAAGGGGTAAGCATCTGAATGTTATCTTTATGTTACAATAAAAAAAGCTTTCTTTAAAAAAGAGGAGATTTCACCCTCAGCACCCATATTACAGGCTTTGTAAATATAATATAAGTATTTAATATATAATATTTGTAAATAATAAATATAATATAATATAATATAAATATATATAATATACAAAAAATATAAGAATGAAGCGAGATAGAAATTAATTTTACCTTTCCCTACCAAAATTCCTCCCATGGTTATCTGAAACTTCCCTCTCTACAACACCTCGTTGTATATTTATTTGACTCCCCCCCCCCCCCAGGAAAGTGCGAAGACACTGAAGTGTGCAAAAAAAAATAAAATGAAAAACATTCCCATTTAAATCTTTTTTAATTCAAAGCTCCTGGTGGCACTTGTCCCCCTCCCTCCCATGAAGAATTTCCTGACGACCTTCATATCCCCCCATCGTTCATTCGTGCCGGTAAGCATGTGAATGTGATCGTTTATATTACATAGAACAAATGTGTCTGCAATAAGAGTGACCTATGACCCCTAAGCCCCATATTACAGGCTTAGTCCAAAACATTCCCAGGAATAAAGAGAGATTAGAGACTAATTTCCACACCCCCTCCTCCCTCAAAACCTCCTTCTATATTTATCTGAAGGTACACAGATAGTTATGAAATTTGGCACTATCTCCCACCCACACAAAGATTCACCACCCTTCCTCCCTAAAAGTGGATTCTTAAGTATACATTTATGTACATAATTCTATCGAACTTCAACGAATCAGTTCTATTAAAGGAAGCTTATAATAAATGTCCTCATTAACCGTTATTATACGTGCATGTTTAGGAAGGAATAATCCACCGCCCGGCATTACTGCCTCAGAAACTGGGAAACTTATAAAAGTTTCCCAGTTTCACTTTATACCATATATACCTTATATACCTTTTCAATAAAAATCGATTGCTTTTACTGCCTCTTTAGAGCAAAACTGCTGTTTTATGCCAAAAATGGTAGAAAACGCCAATTTACTGAGGCACAATCTTTTGTGCTACTTAAAAGGGCACTAGACTTTTAATTTCCGTTAGAATAAACCTTATCTGGATTTTGAAGGGCCATCGGTTTCATACGATCATCCCTGGGAAAACAAACAAACACGCATCAGTGATCATTTATTTCTGAAAAAAAAATCACTTTTTTGTACGCAAGACGCTTCAATTCTTTGTAATTGTCTCCTCTGATATGCTGAATTTGCTCGTGTAATATTCATCAAGATCTCTCAATTTTTCGACGGTCGCTTTCCCCTTTTTCAAATATAAGGCAATTTTTTTCAGGCTCGTAACCTTCGTTGGTAGCTTTAAATTAAATGCATTTTCTATACTTAGAATCACCAATAAAAAAAAATTAGTTTGATGTGTATGATGTTATCAAAACTCTGTATTTTAAAGTTTCGACTGTCATTAGCACGAGTCGCTCCTTACTTATAGTTCTTTACCATGAACTGTTTGACAAAACAAATGGAACGTTTCATATATATGATATTTTGTTGGGCTTTCTCTCTCTCTTTCTCTCTTTCTCTCTCTCTCTCTCTCTCTCTCTCTCTCTCTCTCTCTCTCTCTCTCTCTCTCTCTCTCTCTCCTCTCTCTCTCTCTCTCTCTCTCTCTCTCTCTCTCTCTCTCTCTCTCTCTCCTCTCTCTCTCTCTCTCTCTCTCTCTCTCTCTCTCTCTCTCTCTCTCTCTCTCTCTCTCTCTCTCTCTCTCTCTCTCTCTCTCACGCTTTAATTCTAAAATCACACGCGCTTTAGAGTCATCAGTCATTTATCAAACAGTTCGTGGTAACGAACTGTAAGTAAGGAGCGACCCGGCTCAATGGTAACCGAAACTCTAGAAAACGGTATTTTGATACAAATAGATACATCAAAAGAATCAGATTTTAATGCTGATTTCAAATATATAAGTTTCATTAAGTTTAATTGTACCCATCAAAAGTTAGGCGCCTGAGAAAATTTGGCTAATTTTTGACAAAAGGAGGAAAGACCCCCTACAAGTTATAGAACCTTAATGAAAATCACACCATCATATTCAGCGTATCAGAGAACCCCACTGTAGAGGTTTCAAGCTCCCATCTACAAAAATCTGGAATTTTGCATTTTTGGCCAGAAGAAAGATCACGGGTGCGTGTTTATTTGTTTGTTTGTTTGTTTTTTTTTTCCCCAGGGGTGATCGTATCGACCCAGTTGTCCTAGAATATCGTGGGAGGGCTCATTGGAATGGAAATTAAAAGTTCTAGTGCCCTTTTTAAGTAACCAAAAAAATGGAGGGCAACTAGGCCCCCTCCCACGCTAATTTTTTTCCCAAAGTCACCTGATCAAAATTTTGAGATAGCCATTTTGTTCAGCATGTTCGAAAATATAATAAGTATGTCTTTTAGGATGACTTAATCCCCCGAAATTCCCGGGGGGAGGGCTGAAAGTTATGAACTTTACCCAATGTTAACATATAGTATTGGTTATTTGGAAGTATACAGACGTTTTCAGGGGAGATTTTTCCTGGTAGTGGGGGGGGGGGGGGTGGTTCGGGGGTTATGTGGGAGGATCTTTCCATGAAGGAAGTTTTCATGGGGGAAGGGACATTACTATGAAGGGGACGCCGGACTTCCCAGCATTATTTAAAGCAAGATCAGAAATTTAATATAAAAAAACAACTATTTCAACTGCAATAGCAGCAACATCGAAACTTCAAACGAACAGAAAATATTACATATATGATTGGGTTCACCCCGTAGTCAATACCTCGCTCTTTAAGCCAAAGATTTTTTAGTACTTTCATAAGAGCTATTTATTCTAATTAACGGCCTTTGTGATTAACCGGTCATTTTTAAAGAATTGGAACAAAATTCGAACTTTCGCTTAAAGAGCAAGGTATTGACTAGGGGGCGAACCCCCTAATAAACAAATTAAAAATATATGAATATAGAAGTTCGTTACGTAAGTTAATTCGTAAGTTACGTATATTTATTACTAATAAAAACGTTCGTAAATATAATTAAACAAGTTTCGAGAAAGCCATTTAACTAAATAAAAGTAAATTAATATGAAAATTTTGTTTTAATTATTCATGTACGGTGAGCCAAGATCAAAACCTGCATTTATTCAAAAACGTTCAAAAATTAAATAAAAAAACAAGTTTTTTAAACTGAAAGTAAGGAGCCGCAATAAAACTTAAAACGAACAGAAATTATTCCGTATATGAAAGGGGCTGTCCCCTCCTCAACGCCTCGCTCTTTACGCTAAAGTTTGACTCTGTCTCACAACTTTATTTTTTAAAACAATAAAAAACTTTAGCGTAAAGAGCGAGGCGTTGAGGAGGGAACAGCCCCTTTCATATGCGGAATAATTTCTGTTCGTTTTAAGTTTTATTGTCGCTCCTTACTTTCAGTTTAAAAAACTTGTTTTTTTTATTTAATCCTTATTAAAGAACTGCAAAACAAACGCCAGGAATACTAATATCCCCCTGCATTAACATCAACAGGATTTTTCTCAGAGACCAGATACAGCGACGATATTTTTTTTTAATGAGAGAAGGATATAAACAAAAAATTATTGCTACTTCCCCTAAAAAGCAAAGCTTGTCCGTGGGGGAGGTAGAGAAAACAAAATTCTAAAACAAAAAACATTTGGCCACCGACCACTAATACCACAATACTAAACAATAAATACAAAATAATTTCATATATTATACTTTTCCTCCGGGAAATTCATATCAACAAAACATCATAGTAAATAAATCAATTAAGTTTCAATTAAGTTGTTCAATTAATTTTATCCAATTAAGTTTCTAGTTTTATTTTTTTTTCTCAGACTTAATCAAGGCTTAAAATTAAGTACAGAAAAGATTATATTTAAGGACTTGATAAACATAATATTAACCGACTTACATAGTGACCCAACCCCTCTGCGGGGTAGTAAAACCTTGTAAATATGCCTTCATTCTCTGATCCAGGCGTCATCACATCGAGAGTTCCAACTACATATTTACCTTAAAATATACAAAAAATTAATTTTATATATATATATATATATTAAAACAAAATTTGCATATTAATTTTAATTTTATTTGGTTAAATGGCTTTCTCGAAAGCTGTTTAATTTTATTTACGAACGTTTTTATTAGTAATAAATATACTTACTTACGAATTAACTTAAGTAACGAACTTCCATATTTATATATTTTTAATACGTCTATTAGGGAGCTCGTTCCCTAGTCAATACCCAGTTCTTAACGCTAAAGTTCGAATTTTGTTCCAATTCTTTAAAAATGACCTATTAATCACAAAGGCCGTTAATTGGAATAAATAGCTCTTATGAAAGTAGGCCTACTAAAAAATCTTTGGCTTAAAGAGCGAGATATTGACTAGGGGGCGAACCAAATCATATAAATAATAATTTCTGTTCGTTTTAAGTTTTGATGCTGCTCCTTAAATATATAATATAAATGTTTTTACTTTTATAACTTTAATAAATCAAATAATATTAACATTTTGATTACTAAATATCAGTATATGTATATTAAACTGACAATGCACATTCATTTGTATTTTTGCAGTAAACTGCAAATTTTGTTCTGGCCTTGGGAAGGCAAAGGGGTTTTGCGCCCAACTTATGTTAATTCCTGCTCTTTTTTAGTTTGACTCGGTTATTTATTGTAAATTCTGTTCGTTTTGGGTTTCATTTATTTATCGATGCTGATTTGTGGTAGTTTCACGCTTGGTAGATTATTTGATTTTATTTTTGCTCTTTTTTTGTTTAATAGAGTTCTTTACTTTCCTTTGAAAAACTTATTTTGTGGAAAAAGCTTTTTTTTAATAATTTCTGTTCGTTTTATATTGACATAGTCTTTTCAAGGAAAAAGAAAATAATACTTTAAATCTTTTCGTTTATTAAGACTTTATAGTTTGGCCTGCTATTTGTATGCTGGAGAAAAATTTTCAGCTATTTTTAATAACATACACCCTTTTGAAAATCTGGACACAAATAGTAATGTTTAATTTAGTTTCATACATCCTCTAGTTGACATGAAATAGAAAACTTGATACCATTCGCAAAAAAATCTGTTTACTTTCTTTGATAGCTTGGATCCACTTACGCTATTTTGATTTGGTTAAATTTTAAGAACAGAAGTAGCCCCGAAAGTTTGAACATAATACCCTCAGTCCTATTTTCAATCGAATGAGCCCTTTTCGAAGTTCCCACGTCAACTCCTTCGATACGAAGTGCCCTGGGTCTAAACAACAACAACAACAAAAAATAATACATTATACCCACATCGATCTTTGCTATAAAAATGTCAAGCCTTCCAATCACTTTCGACTATTAAAAAGGGCACTAGGCCTTTCGATTTCCATTCGAATGAGCCCTTTTGGAAACGACAGGGCATAACTTACAACCCTAGTCCTGAGTGATGGGGGGGGGGGGGTGTCATTCTCAAAGACCTAATTTCCAGAACTTTCTACTACGCTGACGGAAATGGGTATTTGAAAATTTTGATTGGATGTATTTGGAGGATTGGTGGGCGTGAGAGGGGGGTTAGTTACCCTCCAATCACTTTTGACTATTACAAAGGGCACTAGCCCTCTCAATTTCGAATTGAATGAGCCCCTTTTGAAGTTTTACGATAACTCTATCTATAAAAACCTTATATGCCCCCAGGGCAGAACTTACAACCTTTGATTAATATTTTTTGGGTAATGTTTAATTACTAAGAGGGGGGTTAATTACTCTCCACTCACTTTCGACTATTAAAAAGGGCAATTTCAATTTCCAATCGAATGAGCCCTTTTTGAAATTTCTATAACAACTTTCTATATAAACTTTATATGGCCCCAGGGCACAACTTACAACCCTTACACTGAGGGCTCTGAGGGGGTTATCATCCTAAAAGACCTAATTTCAAGAACTTTCAACTACGTTGAACAAAATTGATATCTCAAAATTTTGATTAGATGTGTTTGGGAAAATGGTGGGCGTGAGGGGGGCGTTTCTCGCTCTTCAAACACTTTCAACTATTAAAAAAGGCACTAGCCCTTTCAATTTCCAAGTGAATGAGCACTTTTGAAGATTCTACGCTTTCAATAAAACCTTATATGCCCTCAAGGCATAACTTACAACCCTTGCCTTGAGGGCTGTGGGGGGGGGGGGTTGTCTTCCTTAAAGGCCTAATTTTCATAACTTTCAACTACGTTGAATAAAATGGCTATCTAAAATATTGATTGGATGTGTTTGGAGAAAAGATGGGCGTGAGAGGGGGGTTAGCTGCCCTCAAATCACTTTCGACTATTAAAAAGGGCACTAGCCCTTTCAATTTCCAATCGAATGAGCCCTTTTCAAGTTTCTACGACAACACTTTCAATAAAAACCTTATATGCCCCCAGGGCATAACTTATAACCCTTGCCCTGAAAACTGTGGGGGGAGTGTCCTGTTCAAAGGTATAATTTCCTGAACTTCGAACTGCGTGGAAAAACACGGCTATCTCAAAATCTTTATTGGATGTGTTTGAGGAAATCGTGTGCGTGGAATAGGTATTAGTTGCTTTCCAATCACTTTCGACTATTAAAAAGGGCACTAGCCATTTCAATTTCCAATCGAATGAGCCCTTTTTGAAGTTTCTACGACAACGCGTTATATATATTTTTTTTTTTTTTATTTACAAACGGGTTACAATAAATAAATAAACAAACATCTCATTATACAAAACCTTATATGCCCCCTGGGCATAATTTACAACCCTTTCCCTGAGGGCTGTGGGGGGGGGGGGGGGGGGGTGGTTGTCATCCTCAAAGACCTAATTTCCAGAACTTAAAACTACGTTGAAAAAATGGCTATCTCAAACTTTTGATTCGATGTCGTTGGGGAAAAGGTGGGCGTGAGAGGCAGGTTAGTTGCCCTCTAATCACTTTCAACTATTAAAAAGGGCAATAGCCCTTTGAATTTCCAATCGAATGAGCCTTTTTTAAAGTTTCTACGACAACACCTTCTATAAAAAAAACCTTATATGCCCCCAGGGCATAACTTACAACCCTTGTCCTAAGGGCTGTGGGGGACTGTCCTCAAAAACATAATTTCTATCTGGAAATCAACTACGCTAAAAGAAATGGCTTTAAATCTTGCCCTGAGGGTTGTGGGGGAGTGTCCTCCTCTTTACTTAGTCCCCGTTTCTTGTCTCGTTCTCGAGTGTCCCCGTTCTTTACTTAGGCAGCGCGATCGCGCTGCCTATGATTTATACAACAACTTTCTATATAAACCTTATATGCCCCCAGGGCACAACTTACAACCCTTGCACTGAGGGCTCTGAGGGGGGATATCATCCTGAAAGACCTAATTTCCAGAACGTTCAACTACGTTAAACAAAATGGATATCTCAAAATTTTGATTGGATGTGTTTGGGAAAATGGTGGACTTGAGACGGGCGTTAGTCACTATCCAATCACTTTCAATTATTAAAAAAGCCACTAGCCCTTTCAATTTTCAATTGAATGAGCCCTTTTGAAATTTTTACGACAACGCTTTCAATAAAAACTTTATATGCCCCCAGGGCATAACTTACAACCCTTGCACTGAGGGCTGTGGGGGGGAGGGGTTGTCATCCTTAAAGACCTAATTTCCAAAACTTTCTACTACGTTGAATAAAATGGCTATCTAAATATTTGATTATATTTTGATTAAATATTTAGAATTTTAATTGGATGTGTTTGGGGCAAAGGTGGGCGTGAGAGGGGGATTAGTTTCCCTCAAATCACTTTCGACTATTAAAAGGGTACTAGCCCATTGAATTTCAAATCGAACGAGTCCTTTTTTAAGTTTCTACGACAAACATTTCAATAAAAAACCTTATATACCCCCAGGGCATAACTTAGAATCCTTGCCATGAGGGTTGTGGGGGAGTTTCCTCCTCAAAAATATATTTTCTATCTAGAAATCAACTACGCTGAACAAAATGGCTATCTCAAAAATTTTTAATGGATGTGTTTGGGGGAATGATGGGCGTGGGGGGAGGGGGGGGGCTAGTTGCCCTCCAATCACTTTCGACTATTAAAAAGGGCACTAGCCCTTTGAATTTCCAGTCGAATGAGTTTTTTTTGAAGTTTCTACGACAACGCCTTCTTTAAAAACCTTCTATGCCCCCAGGACATAACTTAAAACCCTTACCTTGAGGGTTGTGGGGGAGTGTCCTCCTCAAAAACATATTTTCTATCTGGAAATCAACTACGCTGAACAAAATGGCTATCTCAAAATTTGATTGGATGTGTTTGGGGGAGTGATGGGCATGGGGGGGCTAGTTGCCCTCCAATCGCTTTCGACTATTAAAAAGGGCACTAGCCTTTTGAATTTCCAATCGAATGAGCCTTTTTTGAAGTTTCTACAACAACGCCTTCTATAAAAACCTTATATGCCACCACGGCATAACTTAAAACCCTTGCCCTGAGGGTTGTGGTGGAATGTCCTCCTCAAAAACATATTTTCTATCTGGAAATCAACTACGCTGAACAAAATGGCTATCTGAAAATTTTGATTGGATGTGTTTGGGGGAATGGTGGGCGTCGGGGGCTAGTTGTCCTCCAATCACTTTCGACTATTATAAGGGGCACTAGCCCTTTGAATTTCCAATCGAATGAGCCTGTTTTGAAGTTTCGACGACAACACCTTCTATAAAAACCTTATATGCCCCCAGGGCATAACTTAAATCCCTTGCCCTGAGGGTTGTGGGGGAGTGTCTTCCTCAAAAGCATATTTTATATCTGGAAATCAACTACGCTGAACAAAATGGCTATCTCAAAATTTTTATTGGATGTGTTTGGGGGAATGATGGGCGTGGGGCTAGTTGCCCTCTAATCACTTTCGACTATTAAAAACGGCACTAGAACTCTCAATTTCCAATCGAATGAGCCCCTTTTGAAGTTTCTACGACGACCCCTTCCATATGAAGTGCCCTGCTCTGAAGGAAAAAAATAATAAATAGTACATTGTGCCAACGTCGTTCTTATATGCCCTAAGGGCATAACTTAAAACCCTTGCCCCGAGGGTTGTGGGGTACTGTCCTCCTCAAAAAAATATTTTCTATCTGGAAATCAACTACGCTGAACAAAATGGCTATCTGAAAATTTTGATTGGATGTGTTTGGGAGAATGATGGGCGTGGGGAGGGGGCTAGTCGCCCTCCAATCACTTTCGACTACTAAAAAGGGCAC
Source organism: Artemia sinica (assembly GCA_027921565.1). Taxonomy (NCBI): domain Eukaryota; kingdom Metazoa; phylum Arthropoda; class Branchiopoda; order Anostraca; family Artemiidae; genus Artemia; species Artemia sinica. Next base: position 13,298,940 of record CM051265.1, on the reverse strand, counting down.
TAGCCACTCTAATTTCCAATCGAATGAGCCATTTTCGAGGTTTCTACGACAACTCCTTCGATACGAAGTGCCCGGGTATGGAGAAAAAAAAACACGTTGTGCCCACATGGTTCTTTACTTAGGCAGCGCTAGCGCGCTGCCTATGATTTCTTATCGTATTTTTGTTAAATAATGCTGGGAAATTCGGCACCCCCTTTATAGCAATGTCCCTTCCCCCATGAAAACTTCCTCCGTGGAAAGATCCTCCCACATAACTCCCGACCTCCCCCCCCAACAGAAAAAAACCCCCCTGGAAACGTCTCTATACTTCCCAATAACAAATACTATATGTAAACATTGGGTAAAGTTCATAACTTTCAGTCCTCCCCCCGGGGACTTCGGGGGATTAAGTCATCCTAAAAGACATAGTTATTATATTTTCGACCATGCTGAGCAAAACGACTATCTCAAAGTTTTGATCGGGTGACTTTGGGAAAAAATGAGCGCGGGAGCGGGCCTAGTTGCCCTCCATTTTTTTTGTCACATAAAAAGGGCACTAAAACTTTTAATTTCCGTTCGAAAGAGACCTCCAAGGTTATTCTAGGACCCCTGGGTCGATACGATTATCCTTGAAAAAAAAAAAACAACGCAGCCGATACAAATTCCACATTTTTGCAGATAGGAGCTTGAAACCTGTACAGTAGGGTTCTCTGATATACTGAATCTGATGGTGTGATTTTGAGATTAAGGTTCTATAGCTTTTAAAAGGTGTTTCCCCCTTTTTTCGAAAATCAGGCAAATTTTCTCAGGCGCGTAGCTTTTGACGGGATAACTAAACTTGATGAATCTTATATATTTGAAATCAGCATTAAACCCTGATTCTTTTCATGTATCTATTGGTATCGAAATTCCGTTTTTTAGAGTTCCGGTTATTATTGAGCCGGGTCACTCCTTACTTACAGTTCGTTACCACGAACTGTTTGAAAACTGAAAGGTTCTACGCATTGTGTGAAAGCACCTTAAGATTTTTAGCTCATTCTTCATCGATAATAAAAAAGAATCGACCAAATCTTAATAGCAAAACTAATATTTTAGTAGAAGATTAAAAGGTTAGAATAAGAATATTTTAACACAAGAAACATGAAAAAGGAAAACAAACTGCTTCCTTTAGAAGATACGGTACCTTTAAGGATCACCCTATCTCGTCCATTATAAACTTTTTTAGTCTGTGTGGCCAAACTATTCAGAACTGATTGTCTTACCATAGCTTGTAGAGCTTGGATAAGAGATCCAAATAAATGATACAAAACTAAAATCCTACACCTACTTTCCCGGAAATCTTAGAAAACCCCTTTAACATCTCGTGTAACGTGCCTGATATAGAGATATTCAGTTTTAATCAAACCTATATCACCAGAACGTGTTTTTTTTTTTTTTTTTTTTAATTAAATAAAGCAAAACTTCTTTTATAAAGTTCAGGAAAGAGCAGCCCTTAAAATATTTTTGGCATACCTGCTAGGGAAGGGCTATAAATCAGCTCAAAGGAATGGTTGTATAAGTAATTGGGCCGCTTTAGAAGTTACTTGTGGTATCACCCGTTTTGATTGACAAGCTTGCCGACAAAATGGACGTAAAATTTCCTGTCTATTCAGTCAAATTTCAAAATCAAGCCATAAATTCTCGACAGCTCTTGATGATGCCTTGTCCACTGGAAGAATTCGGTAATATGCTCTTTGTCTTTGTGACGGTCAGCCGACACTGAGTCTCGTACAATGATTTTAAGGAACCGTGTTGCCTTAACGACACCACAACAAACAAGTTCTTGAATAGGGGCGTTTCCTTACATGACAGCAAAACCAGCCAAACACGAACAAACTATTTACAGAAATTAGATTCAGAAGTCCTTATTTGGAATTAATTTATCAGTGTCACAAGCCTATACGGGTTTCGGTGTTTATCTGATATAACCTCATGGTTTTTTCTCATGGTTGTAAGAATTAAACGTAATTCACGTGAGGATCTTTCCACGTAAGCTGGTTTTTAACTTGAGCAAAAATGGTGGAAGATGGTCGTAACAGGGCATTCCGGGAGACAATTCAAACGAAAAGAATAAAAAAATTCAAACGATTTGATTGGTTGGCTGAGCAACACCCGTGACAATGCAGAAAAATCAAGACGAGTATTCTCCAGCACATTGTTGGCAGGGTTGCCACCGAGGTTACGTTCGTACCACTTTTGGTACGTTTTTGAATTCATGTTACAGTAATATTACGCTTTTGAATAATTGATAAAAGGTACATTTTCTGATTAACATATTTTTTCCCGTGAAAAAAATCTGCTGTTTCAGTTTAATGATAGTGACATAAGATTTCCTATCAAACGTTACGAAAAAGTTACGTTTTTAAGAGCTTGGACGTTACAACATTTTTTGGACTGGTGGCAACCCTGATTGTTGGACGTTTATACTTACTCTAAATTGGCCGATATTTGTCACTAAAAACTTGTGCTGTATAGGAGAGAAGTTTATAAATTAAAAGATTACGTAACAATTCATGTTGAATCAACCTGATCATCTGATTAATTCTGTTTACCTTTACTTCTTCGCTGACAAGTGATAAAACAAATTTTATTTTGCTAAAAAAGAGAGTTCTAGATAAGAGACGACCCTTAGACCATTTGGACTTAAAGAAAATCCAAATGATAAGAACTTTGACTTTATTGTTGTGCAAAATAATTTTACTTAAGAAAAAAACAGGAATAATTTATAAATTATATTATTCTGCAGCAAAGAGAATTGTGTGTTTTATGAATTGTGTGCCATAGAATTGTGTGTTTTAATTAGTTTCAGCTTGTTTAAACATATTTGAAAATTCTATTAAAAGACTGTACCAAACAAAAATATGTGGTCGAGCATTTAAAGATCGTGTACAAGGCTTCTTGGCTTGTTGTTTCCAAACGAAAATCCAGAAAAGCTAAAATAAAAATAGCAAGCAGTCTTAGCCCAAGAATCCATGGAGAGCTTGTAATCTGAGAAAAGGATGTGCGTATGATCACAACCTTTACCACTACTCCAACTCAACTGGTTAGAACCGAAATCAAGTGAAACAATCACAGAGATTAAACTAAAGCTAAAAAAAAAACAAATAAATAAATAAAAGAACCTTTAGTAATAAGGGCGAAAAGAATCATCTGCTTCAGAATTGCTTTGACTGTTTACGGAATCGGAATTACTGAACTGATTTTAAAAGAAGCTAGTACTTGCCCCGTTAAAAGAACCAAATTAAAGGAACAAAAAAGTTTAGCAAAAAAAAGAAGCAAGGGTAAGCTTTAAATGGTTAGAAATAACCCATCATGTTCTGGAAAAATTTTATTTTCCAAATTCCATATTTGCTATACTAATCTGATTCATAGAAAGAACACGAACAGTCGAGAGCTTACTGATCTGATTTTCCTGACAGCTCTGAAACTCGGTGCACATCTTAATCCGAGATTATCTAGGAAATGCGCCTCAGTACAGAAAACACCATAGAAATGAAGTTTTAAAAAGATTATGTTTATTGACGGAAGTAAAGAATAAAATTGAAAATAATAGTACTTGAAAATTGGCCAAGGTTAAGACGGACTGTCGCCCTTCAAACCAATCATGTTTGGTACCTTATAAAGCAAAAAAAAAAAAAAAAAAAAAAAAAAAAAAAAAAAAAAAAAAAAAAAAAGGACTTCGCTTCCCTCTAAAAAAACCTAGTTTCCTCTACCCGGGGTTAAGATCATGAACTATTCTGACTTTCAGTCGTTCCAATCAATTCTCCTCATCAGGATATCTGACAAAAGGGATTGTCACACCTCAACTAAAATTGGCGGGAAGTAATAGTAAGTTTCTTTTGAATCTCAGCGAGACCTGATGGGAGGCAGAAGCTAGTGAATAAGGTTTAGTGAAACCATGACCAGCCCAGCGTGTCTGGGAGAGGAATTATTAGATCTAGTTTTAAGAAAGAAGCATGAAAAAAATGTCAGATAATATTCAATACCCTAGCTAGAATTTTAAGAAATATACGACCAATCCGACATCTGCGTGGGAAGGGGAATTTGAACCCTAAAGTCAGGTCATAAGCCAGAATTAGGCGTAAAATCACAACCCAACTTAATGCAAATGAAACGCTAGCGTCCAGGTTTATATTATGAAAGCCCAAACTCGATTAATCGCTTTGGGGAGCAGGGGGAGAGAGCCCCAGGCTCTTGTCATCACCATAACTACCGGAAGAAAATAGACCCAGTTCAACCTAGAGTGATGTAGAGGATAGTGTCAAAATGGGTCTTTTGACTCTTCGCTCAAAATCTAACCTCAGAAGAAGGAAAACACCCCAAATGTCCTTCTAATTGGGAAATCTACCAGAGTGTGTTAAACACACAAGGACTCTTGATACAATACAATTCCAAATAAAAAGAAGGAAATATTTCGCTAGTGAACAAACTCAGAGTCAGCTTAAAACTGACATCACAACGCCAGATTCACGGATCTGAGCATGCCCGAATATGAATGAACCTGCACAGTCGTGTTTTATGGTGATAAAATATATTTTATATATTTATATATTTTAAAACATATATGGAGATAATATATATGTTTGCGGTTAGTTATGGTGATAACTAACCGCTAAGACCAGATCTTCAAAATTAGATTGAACCGAAATCTATGCCTGACGGAAAATTCTGATTACATATCTAAATTCAGGAAGAAAAATGCAATTGATTCATTATATAGATTTTTTGTGAAAAGAAATCCTGCCAGCCAGTGCTATTGACAAATGAAAAATGAACAAAAAATCGGCGAATTTTTCAGCTACTAAGGAATTGATAGTAAATATTTTAAGAGGGAAATTGTTAAAAATCGAACTTGTTTATAATTTATAGAAAACTCTTTGGTCTCGAACGTAAAATTACGTTCGGGCAGCAGTGTCGAAAAACCCCACAAAAAACGTAAAATATATAAGAAAAATCGGGAATCGTGAATAGGGGGCTAGGCGTTTAAAACTTCTACAATAAGGTTCTCTGATTGTTCTGCAGTTTTGTTTGATATACAATCTCCAGGGCAGTATTTAGAACTTTTATTTGGGAGCTATTTTTTCGGGGGGGGGGGGGGGGGGTACAAAAAAAACTTCGAAAACACACATAAAAAATATTAAATTGATATTTAATCCCTCTTGATTTCTGTGAATATTTCTGGTCTACGCTGTTATTATGAGTAAAGAGTAACATTAAACCTTAAGACGAGCAGAATTCATTCCGTATAAGAGGGGGACTTCCCCTTCCTCATCTCCACCTCGCACTCATGATCGCAGAAACTTCGAAGGGTGCTCATTACGTCAGACATTGAGAGTTAGTCCTTTTTTATAAGTTGAAAGTGATTGGACACCAACCAGCCACGAGGAGGGGGGTATTTACCAAGGGGAGGGGGGAGAACGCCGGCTCTCGGTGAATAGATTCATAAAAACCTTGAGATTTTGAAGGGATCCTGGCCCAGAGAACCTCCTCCTTCAGTGTGTGCGCCTGACAGCAATTACTTTTCTATATTTTTTTTGTATATTACTTTACTTTTTTTGGGAAAACTACAAACTACAAGAAAGAAAACATTTTTGAGAGCTGATTTAATCTTGATTGATTATATTTGGCAAACCAGTTCTTACCAGAAGGTACGGGAATATGATATTTGCCTTTATAAACCAATACATCATGCATTTTCCCCTTGAGGTAAATACGGCAATCACCAAGAGCTATTCCACAAAACCTGAAAAACAAGATGGAGAATCGTAAAACAAAAATCATGGTCAGCAGAGTAATAAAAAAAAAGTTTTTAAATATAAAATAATGGGCGTTTTGGCAAGTGCAGTTAAGTACTTCATAACAAGGTCATAAAGAGGAGAAAATTTAAAATAGATTAGAAGTGATAACAGGAAAAGTAATATTCATACATGCTGGTGCAGAAACTTTGGGGTAGCTTGAAATGAGCAGGGCCTGATACAGGCAGAAGTACAAAAACTCTTTTTTCGGAGGAAACAACTTCGTTTAAATAGCAAAAAAAAAAAAATTTTTAAGTTAATATCCAAATCCACCCCGGGTACTTTCCCATTATATGGGCACCTACAATGAAACCAGTCATTAAAAACCCGTTTTGGTACTCTTCTATTAAATGGACTCTTTTATATAGTGCTAGTTTGGTTAATGCTAATGAAATAAAATAAAATAGGATGAATATATAACAGTTTAGAAACAAATTTGGGTTATATATTTGCACATTAGGGGGGGGGGGGCAAAGCATACCATATATTAAATACGTGACCTAACCTAGCCTAGGTACCTCCCCCCCCCTAAACCCCAAAGAAACACAATTTAAATACAGTTCTTCCCTTTGTTTATATCCCAGAAGGCATTGTAAACCTGTTTTATCACACGTCTCAGTCTATTTCGTGACTGGTATGCATTGCCGTAGATAAAAGAGTCCGTTTAGTAGAAGAGTACCCCCGTTTTTGATGGGTTAATTCAATAGACGGCTTCAGAGTAATGCAATCCATAGCGTGGTTTTCATTGCGTATACGATATTTAAACTGCTGTTTTCAGGGGGTTTAGGGGGGAAGGTAACTAGGTTAGGTTACGTATTTATTAGCATGCAATGCTTTACCCCCTCCCCCCTAATGTGCAAATATATAGCCCAAATTTATTTATAAACTATTATATATTCATCCTATTTTATTTTATTTCATTAGTATTAACCAAACCTCAGATCTGACCTTAAGTTTAGGGCATTGCGATACAAGTTGGAAACAACAAGCGAAGCAAGAAGCAAATTTTGATATTCTAATCAGTGCTAGTTCAAACGTATTTATCACAGCATAAATAATAAACAGTAGCAAAAACTCCTATACTCTCAAATAAAGTTTTTTGGGACACATCAGTCGCACACCTTTCTTCATGACTCCGCCTTCTCTAATATTTATGCTTTGATAGTAACTGAAGCTATTGCTGTGACGCAAAGGCAACTTCCCTCTCCGCGCGCTTTGATGTGTCCCATTTCTGAACCAAATTTTCGCTACTGTTTAATACTTATGCTGTGGTATTCATACAGGGGTTGATTTGAATGGGACTTGACTTAAAACAGGGGTTGAGTTAAACGCGTGTTGAGGTAGACGGGGGTTGAGTTGAGTGAGGGTTGAGTTAAATGGATGAAGATGAACGTGTTTGAGTACAACAGGGTTGAGTTAAATGAGGACTGAATTGCTCAGGGTAGAGTTGGAGGAGGATTGATTTGCATGTGGTTTGAGCTGAACGGGGTTGAGTTGGATAGGGTTAAGTTGAATGGGGTTGAGTTGAATGAGGTTGAGTCAAATTGGGTTGAGTTAAATGCGGGTTGAGTTGAATTATGGTTGATTTAAATAGGTTGAGTTTAATACGGTCCACTTAAACCGGAGTTGAGTTACTCATAAGCCGCGGTTAAGCCAGTTTTTTTGTTTTTTTTAGGATTGGGAATTTTTTTTTTTTTTTACCAAATGATTACAAGCAGTTCATGATATTGATGCAACCAGAGTTGCCACGGGTAGTACCAAAGTACTACTTTTAGTACTTTTTGATCAAAGTAGTACTTCTTGAATACTTTCTGCAAAAGCAGTACTTTTTCAATACTTTTTGTCAAAAGTAGTACTTTAGACCGAAAAGGACAATTTTACAAGCATATTAGAAACGATACCCAACAATGATAACCAAGATAACAAACTAGATTTTTTTTTATTGCTAAATTTCAATAAAAACCGATCTTAATAAATCCAGCTTCTTGAAAAGACCCAAAAAATCATTTTAATTGCTCCCTTCCCGTTTAATTTTTTAGAGTGGCTTGGTCTCAGTCTCACTTCCTCCAGCATTAAATTTGCATCGCTCCAACATGAAGATTTGAGGAATTCTCAGTGACAGAATTTTTGTTTTGTTTTTATTTTATCAAACAAAAAATATTTCAATCATTGTTTTCAGTTCCTATACGAAACAGCAGTTATTTTACATAAAATGCCTTTTTTCCGTTTGTAATTTGAATCATAACTCCCAACCAAAAGAAAGCAAGAAATAAAAGAAGATTATTTCTTCAACCACACAATTCAACCCCAAGAATGTTAGCCTATATCTGTTTTGATGGGTTTCACAGGTCCAGACGTATAAATAATTTTTAGGGGAGGAGGTCAAACAATAAAGAAAAATTTAAACTCATTTTCAAAATGAACGAAAAAGTAGAGAATTTTTTTTTTCTCAAGAATATATGAATATAAATGAACACGAGGGCACAAAAAGCATTGGATTTTACATAACATAAACACCTAATTTATCTAGGTTTTAAATGCATAAACGAATTGAGTCGATGAATTGAGGAAAAGAAGTAAAAAAGATCAAATTATGCAAAAACGAATCGATTTTTTTCCCGGAATTTTCCCTTATGTTTATAGATTCTGGAAAAAAAAATATTTTCAAATTTTTAATTTTCCAGTTAAAAAAAAAATATAATATATATATAGTCTCATCCAAGATTAAAACCTAAGTTAACACAGCCTCAGGAAGTGCTCTTACCGTTGTGCTTTACTGATAAAAGTGGAAAGTAACTGAACATTCGGGAGTGGTTGAAAAATAATTCACAAATTAAAAAAATTGTGGTACAAAGAAATAAATGGAAGATGGAACAGAAAGATCAGTGAGTTAATAAAAACGAACTTCAAATGGTTTAATTAAAAAAAATTAGGGGGGGGGGATAATAAAAAACCTATAATTTAATAAAGAAATGCCGAGAAATTCGAAGAAATTTACGTTTTCAGGTGCTTGGGACTCCAGCCCAACCTACGTGGTCCCTATGAATCAGTCTTTAAGTAAACTTTAAGCCTACCCTAACAGATGCAAGAGTGTTTATTTTCTCCATAAAAATGGGCACTAGTCTAGTTGTCTTTTTCTAATGCCAAATATTTAGTGATTGTCCTTTTCTGAAGAAAACACGCTAAACACACAAAAGCAGCACCATTCAATTCTTTATTTTATACAATTTCCAAATATCATGGCCCCTTTTCTGAAAATATACCCACCCCCCTGATGGTCCGGGATATAGCCCTAGGAGTGTATTAAAAAAATCAACCAATCAAATTCTCACTTTACAATATGGAAGAACATGTAAGAATATTACAAGAAAGAATGTCATCACAAGATTCGACACAACGATTAAATATATTTATACAGTTATATATGGGACCTCAGAATGGGAGGGGGGTATAATGTCAAAAAAGTGACCATGACACTTGAAAAAAGTCTAGCATGAAATTGAAAAGTCTGGCTCAGCTAGCCCAGTTTTAATGTTTTCTTTAAATTAGCCCCTGAAACATCCTTGTCAGGAAGCAAATAATCTCTAAGAGCAATATTGTGCAGCGAATATTCAAAAAATTTTGAAATTTAGGATCTAGAAGTTTCTTTGTCTCTTTTATTTTTCTTTCTTCCTCTGTTAGATACCTCTTTTAGAGAAGCAAATACCCATAAAAACTAAACTTGTGCAGCAAAGGGCCCCTACTTGTCCCCCTTAGTTACGCCACTGGTTTGATATATGGAAAACCGGTTAGAGTCGCTGCTCTTATACAGATTCTCTATCTAGCTAATGACTCTGGAGACGAAGCCAATAAATCTGAAGCTAGTGCCAGTGACTGTGAAGAAACTGCAAATGACATTGAAGGTGAAGAGAATGAACTATTAAATGTGAGAAAACGAAGAATCAGCAGAAATAAACCACCAAAGCCAGTGAAAATACAGAAATTTAGTGCAAAATGAATAGAAGATAAAGACTTGCAGGTCTGGTTGCAAAGATATCCAAGGGATAGGACAAAATCTTGGTGTAGGTTTTGCGAAAAAATCATTGCTGGCGGCCTATCCCATTTACGTAGACATACACTGAGGGAAAGTCACATATCCAAAGTTGTTAGTATGAAGAACCAAGTGCGTATTGCTAATGACCAAACCAATGAGTTTACTTTATCGGGAGCAGCAAAGGAAAGAGAACTAATTAGCCAACAGGTGACAGCTTTAGAGTTGGCAATGTCAGCCTGGGTAGCATCAAAATCCAAGGAGATGAGTATTATGGACAGCTTGCCCGAATTACTGGAAAAAATTTATCCCTGATCCATCAGTAGTAAAGCTTCTTGCATATGGAAGAACTAAAACCACTGGACTAATCAAAAAAGTAATTGCCCCATACGCCATCAGCCAGCTGAGCTCAAGATTGGAAAAATCGCTCTTATCGCTGATGGTTGATGAAAGCACTGATAAGTGTGGGACAAAATACTTAGTCATCATCGTTCGCTACTATGACAACACTACATGCGGAATCAAGGAAGACTTTTTGGCCATTCCAGAAGTTGGGGATACAACAGCAATGGGCCTTAAAAACTTGGTCTGTAAGACTTTAAGTGAGAAGAAGATGACAAAAAAAACTACATAGGATTTGCATCTGATAATGCAAATGTGATGCTTGGGAAGAACAAGGGCCTTGCAGCCCTCATAAAGAAAGATATTCCCTGGCTGGCTATTTTCGGATGCATCTGTCACAGTTTTACACTATGCTCTGCTAGTGCTTGTGATCAGTTACTACAGAGATCGTCAGATTCAGCAATGATATATACACGTACGTATTGAATAGTGCCAAACGACTCCGTGAGTATAAGGAATTCCAAAAGTTCTGTGAAGTAGCCAAATATGCACTCCTGTACCCATCTGCAACTGCTGGCTAGCGTTTGAGGCCGTCTCTCAGAGGCTGGTGGAACAGTGGACTGCTCTGACGTTGTTTTTCGCCTTACCTGCGAATGAAGGTCGGGATCAAACGGCAGTGAAGCTTTATACAGCTTTGATCGGTCCCGAAGTCAAGCTTTATTATCTTTTTCTGAATTACGTTCTTCCTATTGTAAACGGCCTGAATCTTGAATTCCAGAGCACAGAAGTGAAAGTTCACAAACTTTTAAAAAGCGTGGGTAATACTCTCTCCAAACTGGCAAGGAATTATAAGTCGGAAACTTCAAGACAGACAGCTAGCTGCGACAAAGAAAAATTGCCTTGCGTTTTATATCAAGCTTTGCTCTGAAATAAAGCGAAGAGTAAACAGTGAAGACCCCTTGCTTCGAATGCTAGACTGGTTATCTCCAGAAACTGCTTTATCCGGATCAGTTCCTTCTATAATCCCTCTTTTCCGCATATTCAAGGACTGTTTCAATGGTTCGCTGGAAATTGAAGCCCTAAACAGAGAGTGCAGGCGACTACCATTCTTGAAGAAAGAGCTAGGGGAAGGGAAAGTGTCAGTTTTGGAATTCAGTGTCCGCCCTCAAGGATGGTGCTGGGGACTCTGCTTTTGTTCCCCTACCTATATTCATAAAGGGTATTATGTTGTTGCCTCACAGCAGCACTTTAGCCGAACGTCAGTTTTCGCTGTTAAAGCTAGTTCGGACCTCCTCCGGAACAGACTACTACCAGAAACAATATCCGATATTATGCATGTTGGGAGGGAAGTACCGAATCCAGAGACTTGGGATATTCCAACAGAGCTGGTCAGGAGTGCGAAGAAGTGAAAGCGTGAGCTTAAATAATATTTTATTACTGTAAAGGTCTGTAAATAAAATTCTCTTACTGAACTTTTAGGGTGACGCCTTTAGCGCGTTGCCCCCGTTTAGTTCCATTTAGGAAAAATGGGACAGAAAATGGTAGTGTGGACTGCTTTTCCTGAAAAAGTGCCAAAAAAGAGACAATAAGTGATAAATAAAAGTAGCTTTTAAATGTAGTAGCTCTTAAACAGAAAAAAGGTTGAATGTCTAACTGATGCTTTTTTTCAGGTTTTGGCTCAGAAAAAAAAAACCGGCTTGATACGGATAACTGATAAACTTGTACAGATTTGTTTCAAAAAACTGCACATCTTGAGTACTTTTCCTGCTTCCAGTTTTCTGTCCTATTTTCCCAGAAAACGGATAGTCTGAACGCCCTATTACCCTACTAGGCAATTACCGACCGTTCATAGTGAACATCCAGAGATAACTTCGATGATTTTGATTGTAGTTGCTTCCCATATCAGTGGCCCTTTTTTGCCATATCGGAAGTCAGTGTTTGACCAGCTATACAGAAATAACAAATAAAAATTACTCTGGCTTATATGATAAGCCAAAGAAAAACTACGGGGCTAAAATGCCGCGTGTTGCGCGAAGCGCAACACGCGGCAAATTTTTAGGCAGGGAGTTAGTACTTTTCTGTCGTGGTAGTACTTTTGAGCTATCCTGGCTAGTACCAGTAGTTTTGTTGAAGTGGCAACCCTGGATGCAACTTGGCTCAGAGAGGGGGTCCAATGCCCGCACCCTAGGCTTTCAGGATACATTAGACAAATGGATCAATTTGACAAAGTTCTTTTGCATTTGGCCCCCTTCGCCCTCAGACCTAAATAGAACCAATCTACTTGAAAATCTACAGTGTTTTATGTATAACCGTTACACAGATTCATTGTACATTTCCCTCTCCCAGTGCAAATCCCCCCAAAGAAAAACTTCCTGGTGTCATCCTGTATATGTAGTAGCTGAATATTATGAAATCATTTTGAAATATGGTGGATATATATAGATGGAAACATTATCCGTAATCGAACCAAAAGTCTAATATTTAGCACCTTTGGTAAGCATATAGGCTACAATGTTTTTACTATGGGCGTTACCTTTGAAGTATTTTTGTCCATATCATACAGTTTCCTTATCGTTTCATAGGCAGAGCAAAAGCGGTGCCGAAATAAAGAGCACTTCAATGTATTTTTTTTCTTTTTTTTTATCCCTGACCACTTGGTATATTCAATTGGAAATTGAAAATCCTAGAGCTATTTTTAACAGCAAAAAGTGTTTAGAGGATAGCAGGGCACAGCACATGTCCTTTCTAGCTGTCCTTCCTGCTACATGTGATAAAAATTTAGAGGTCACCATTTTGCTACAAATAGTTAAAAGATCCAATAGCTATGCCGTATGGGATGACATAGCCCCCCCCCTCCACAACCCCCTTGGACAAGGTCTGTAAATTATGCAAATCGCTCGTGGTTTGTATATAGTTCATTATTCAAAAAGGGGGTGGGGCAGTTTGATCCTGTGTCTCTAAAAAGCTAAGGGTATTAAAGTGAAACGTTCAGGCAATGTTGAGTGAGGTGCTGAACCAAATTAAAAGACACCCCGTGCAAACAGGTTGTAAATACATCATATCTTCAATATTTAAGGAACGCAAGACGGTGTGAAGTTGAAACTTTCAGGGATGTTGAAGTAGTCAAACGACACAATTTGCATCCTATTTGTCAAAACGGTGTATCTGCAGTATTCGAGGAACGACGAAGGTTACTAATATGAAACTTTTTGGGTATGTTGGGGAGGGGAGGTGCAGAACTAAATCAACACATTCTGGTCGTTGAAGGGGTGTATGCGCACTATCTCAGGAACGGCTAAGGGAATAAGTTGAAACTTCATAATGTTAAGGGAGATGTTGTACTAAATAAGAAGACATCATGTGCATTCAGGTTTTCAAAACGCCGTATCTTGAATATCCCACGAACGACTAGGGTATTAAGTATAAACCTTCAGGGAATATTGAGACGGATAAACTAAATCAAAAGACACTATGTGCATCCAGGATGTCAGAAGGTCGCATCTCCAATATCTCAGGAACACCTAAAGGGGCCAAGTTTAAAATTTTATGACATATTAAACTAAATCAAAAATACTATGTGCATCCAGGCTACCAAAAGTACGTATCTGCAATGTCTCAGGAAAGTCTAAGGGTTTTCAGTTGAAACTTTCAGAGCATGTTGAGGGGGAGGCTGAATTATATTGAAAGACGCTATGTACGTTGAACTAAATCAAAAGCCACTCTTTGCAGCCAGTTTGTCAAAGGACGTGTCTAAATAATCTTAGGAACGGCTAAGGGCATTAAGATGACACTTTCAGGGAATGGTGAGGGGGTTCGGAACTAAATCAAAAGACAATTAGCGTATCACGTTTGTCAAAAGGGCACATGCGCGATATCTCAGGGATAGCTAAGGGTAATTTGTTGAAATTATTGGGGAATATTGGGTGTTGGACTAAACTGAAAGACACCACGCATATCTAGGTTAGCAAAACGGTGCAGATAAAATCCCTCAGGAACGGCTTAATAAGTTAAAAACTGCCAGGGAGTGTTAAGGGAGATTGGTCTAAATCAAAAAGATGTTGGTCTATACGCATCTAGGGGGGTTAAAAAATACTTACCCGCAATATCTCACTAACAGCTTACGATGTTAAGCTGAAACCGTCATGAGGTGTTGAGGGGGATGTTCAACTAAACCCAAAGATTTATGTGCATCCAGGTTGTCGAAAAGGTTGTATCTGCAACACCTTATGTGCAGCTAAGGGCATAAATTAGCAGCTTAAGGGACCCAGATGAAATTTTGGAGGAGTATTGGACGAAAAGATCAAGTCAATTTTGAATTTAGACTTGGGGGACAAAGAAAAGCCTTTCGAGGGCAATAAATGTTTGGAGAGAAGTGTGGTAGTATTGATTCTTAGTGTAAAATACTTTTTCTTATGGTTGACTTGGTTAAAATTTCCGGCCATGAAGAATGCTCAATTAAAGCTTCAGAACCAAGGGAATCTCAACCAGAAACAATCTGGTTGGATGGATTCTTGACGTTCTGTTTTTATTTTTGTTTTTAAGGCTAGGGGGTGTTCAGTTGAAGCTTTTTGGGAATGTTGAACCAAATCAAAAGACAATATTTGCATCCAAATTGTCAAAAGGGCTTATCTAAAATATCTCAAGTACAGCTATGGACATAAATTAACTGCTTACGGGATCCAGCTGGAACTTTGAGGGAGTACTGGATGAAGATATCAAGCAGACTTTTAATTTAGACTCGGGGGATCAAGGGGACCCAAGGACAATAAATGTTTGAAGAAAAATGTAATTGAACTGATTATTATCGCAAATATTTTTTTTATTGTTGATTTACTTAAGATTTCAGGCCATGAAAGTAACATGTCCACCCATCCATCCAAAGTTCTATAGTACAAGTCGATTGGTAATCAGAAGTTCCAGTGTCTTCTTTCAGATTGAGAGTGATCGAAGGGTAGATACCCCCCCCCCCACACCTCGTACTTTCCTGAAAGGCTTTCCTTATTGCCCTTTTTATTAGTCCAAAGTGATTGGAGTTCAACAAGCCCCTCCCCCCGACACCCATAAATTCCCCAAAACACATCTAATGCATATTTTGAGATAACCATTTTGTTCATAAATTAACGCACGCTGAAAATTTCAGCGTGCGTTAAAGGGGTTGATAAAGAAACCAAAGGTGCTATGCGCATACTGCTACTAATGCTGCTACAACTATTGCTACTGTACAAGCTATAGGTATTAAGGTGAAGCTTTTAAGGAATTAAATAAAAAAAACAAGTTTTTTTAACTGAAAGTAAGGAACGACGTTAAAACTTAAAACGAACAGAAATTATTCCGTATATGAAGGGGGCTGTCCCCTCCTCAACGCCTCGCTCTTTACGCTAAAGTTTTTTATTGTTTAAAAAAATAGAGTTGTGAGAAAGTCAAACT
Source organism: Artemia sinica (assembly GCA_027921565.1). Lineage (NCBI taxonomy): Eukaryota > Metazoa > Arthropoda > Branchiopoda > Anostraca > Artemiidae > Artemia > Artemia sinica. The sequence goes on along the minus strand of CM051265.1, from coordinate 13,283,328 downwards.
TTAGCGTAAGGAGCGAGGCGTTGAGGAGGGGACAGCCCCCTTCATATACGGAATAATTTCTGTTCGTTTTAAGTTTTAACGTCGTTCCTTACTTTCAGTTAAAAAAACTTGTTTTTTTTATTTAATTTTTGAACGTTTTTGAATTAATGCAGGTTTTGATTTTGGCTCACCGTACATGAATAATTAAAACAAAATTTGCATATTATATTTGGTTAAATGGCTTTCTCGAAACTTGTTTAATTTTATTTACGAACGTTTTTATTAGTAATAAATATACGTAACTTAGAATTAACTTACGTAACGAACTTCTAAATTCATAAATTTTTAACACGTATACTAGGGGGTTCGCCCCCTAGTCAATACCCTGCTCTTTAAACTATAGTTCGAATTTTTTTTCCAGTTCTTTAAAAATGACCTCTAATCACAATCAGTTGATCAGTGGAAAAACTTGTTTTTTTTTTTTTTATTTAATTCCTGATCTTTTTCTTTAATAATGCTGGGAAATCCGGCGCCCCCTTCATAGCAATGTCCCTTCCCCCATGAAAACTTCCTTCATGGAAAGATCCTTCCATATAGCCCCCGACCCTCTCCTTCCCCACCTACCAGAAAAAATCTCCTCTGAAAAATTCTGTATACTTCCCAAAAACCAATACTATATGTTAACATTGAGTAAAGTTCATAACTTTCAGCCCTCCCCCTGGGGACTTTGGGGGATCAAGTCATCCTAAAAGATATTTTTATCATATTTTCGACCATGCTGAACAAAATGGCTATCTCAAAATTTTGATCAGGTGACTTTGTGAAAAAAATGAGCGTGGGAGGGGGCCTAGTTGCCCTCCATTTTTTTTGGTCACTTAAAAAGGGCACTAGAACTTTTAATTTCCGTTCCAATGAGCCCTCCCACGATATTCTAGGACCACTGGGTCGATACGATCACCCCTGGGGAAAAAAAAAACAAACAAACAAACAAACAAATAAACACGCATCCGTGATCTTTCTTCTGGCAAAAAATGGAAAATTCCACATTTTTGTAGATAGGAGCTTGAAACCTCTACAGTAGGGTTCTCTGATACGCTGAATATGATGGTGTGATTTTCATTAATGTTCTATAACTTTTAGGGGGTCTTTCCCCCTTTTTTCGAAAAGCAACCAAATTTTCTCAGGCACGTAACTTTTGATGGGTAAGATTAAACTTAATGAAACTTATATATTTGAAATCAGAATTAAATCTGATTCTTTCGATGTATCTATTGGTATCAAAATCCCGTTTTTTAGAGTTTCGGTTATCATTGAGCCGGGTCGCTCCTTACTTACAGTTCGTTACCACGAACTGTTTGATATTTAGGCAGATGTTATCAAAACAAACTATGAGCATGTGGACTTTCAAAAAGGCGTAAAAGTTATATCGGAAGAACAACTTATATTAGTAATTTAGTCCTTTAAGGGTAAGTTCTGGGGGATTTTGATCTAGCCAGAAGGCAATATATTTATACTTTTAATACTACCACTACTGTCAATGTAACTAATGACGCTAAAGGTATTAAGATGAAGCTTTTAGGGAACGTTTAGGAGTTTCAATTAGAGGAAAACTGCAAGCATGAAGGTTTTCAGAATGGCATATAAGCAATATCATAGGCAGCACCACTCTATAATAGCTAGAAATATCATTGATACTTTTAAAGGAGGTAATTCAATTCAAAATTAAAAGTTTTGGCGCCTGTTTTAAAAGTAACAAGAGATTGGAAGGCAAGCATCCCTTCTCTAAAGGCCATTCGTTTTCCAAACGCATCCAGTCAAAATTTTGAGACAACCATTTTGTTCAGCATAGTAGAACGGTCAAGCAACTATGTCTTTAGGTATATAAGGCATGTCAACCCCCCATAATTATGTAATTGGCCCATTTTACTTTAAAACTAAATGTTGCTTTAAAATAAATCAAAAGGCATTGTATTTATGGTTGCCAATAAGACACCTCAGCAATATATCGAGAACGACAGGGGTTATTAAGTTGAAACTTTTGGGGATACTACTATTACTACTTATGTTGTTACAATTTGAATAAATAAAAAGAGTGTAAGTGTATCCAGGTTGTTAAATATCATAGATTATTTTGGGGATGACATTAAGTTTATTTCTTATGTCAACTTCAGAAGCTATAAAATTAAATAAAAAAAATTCTGTTTGCTTCAGGATTAAAAATTGTTGAAAAAGTTTCTCCAACATACAAAAAGCAACCTATACTATGGATTCTTATAGAAAACAATTGAAAAGATATAAAATATTATGTTTTCCATGAAAAAGACTATGTCAATAAAAACGAACAGGGATTAATTTACAAAACTTTCTCCACAAAATAAGTTTTTCAAATAAAAGTAAAGAGCTCCATTAAGCCAAGAATGAGCAAAAATAAAGTCAAATAGTCTTCTAAGCGTATAACTACCAAAAATCACTATAAATAAATAAATGAAACTCAAAACAAACAGAAATTACAATAGATAGCCGAGTCAAACTCAAAACGAGCAAAAACTAGCATGATTAGGGTTGATAAGCCCTATACCTTCTCAAGACCAGAACACAATTTGCGCTTTACTGAAAACAAAATATGTTTGAAACTTTTCTTAATTTCATAAATAAAAAATTATCAAAATTTAGGAATAAATATCAATATATGTCAATCAAAGTGACAATTCCAGGTCATTTGTTTTTTGTTGTTGATTTTTTTTTTTTTTTTTTTTTTTTTTTTTTAGTAAAGCACAAATTGTGTTCTGTTCTTGAGAAGGCATGGGGGTTATCAGCCCTACTCATGTTAATTTTTGCTCGTTTTCAGTTTGACTCGACTATCTATAGTAATTTCTGTTCGTTTTGAGTTTCATTTATTTATTGATTGTGATTTGTGGTAGTTTTACGCTTGGAGGATTATTTGACTTCATTTTTGCTAATTCTTGGCTTAATGAAGCTCTTTACTTTCCTTTTAAAAACTTGTTTTGTGGAAAAAATTCGTTTAATTAACTTATTGAGAGATTCAAAGCTCTACAGATCTACCATGAGAATGCCAAGCATTACCTGTAATAAAGGGCCATAGTCCTACAATTTATTTCTATTTTTCTTTTCACAGGGCCACTTTGTGTAGCCCTGCTGTTGCCCTGCTTTTTTTAGCCCTGCTGTTTATTTATTTTCAAGGCTCAATGTGGCAGTAGTGATGAAACTGCATATCCTGATAGCTTAAAAATGTAAATTATGATTTTCAAGTATGAAGGGGGCAAAAAATCTTTCATCTTGTATTTTCGTTGCTTTGAGTAAACTTAAATATAAGCGATCGAACTAGGTGATTGAATAACGCGTATATTGCGAATTCCATAGTATTTAATATTCACAGCATTTTGGTAACTTACGCTGACGATTTTATTTCCGTTCAATAGCTTGAGCGGAAATAGAACTAAGGATTCAGTTTAAAAAAAAAAACACAAATACAATACACTTAAAGGCGTCAATTCACGGGGATGGGTGAATTTATCCCCCCCCCCCATAAAAAAATATACTTTTTCCATTCTCCTTGAAACAGGCTCGTTTGTGATCTTTCACTGAAAAATCAAAAAACTGCCTCCCCCTTAGATTTTGAACATACATTTTGCCCTCCCCCTTCCCAAAACTTACTTGAACTGATTCCACTAAATACACAGAATATATTATCGAAAGATACCTCTTTGAAAGTTGAAGTTTGGTTAAATTAATCCACGTGTCCTAAGCTAATTTAGTTAAGCGAAAGTAATTTGTCATCTGGCTCGTTGACAACTTCTTAACATAAATTTGCAGAAATAGGCAAAACACGAAGCGAAAAAAAAAAAACAATAATTACATAAGATGGATTCGGCTAAACTACTAGGAGTACGCCTTCAGGGCAAGATAGAAGAGATGACACCAAGTTAATTCTTAGATAACAGCTATAGAATAATGCAGGATATCACTTTTTGAGTTTAGTAACAAAAGTAGATTCCAATACGAGTATGTGCATGCGTTACATCGGGATTATTCTAGTTTAAAAGCCTGGGTAAGAGGAGAAGAACAATTCTAGAATTATACATTTAGTTGAATTAAGATTTGCGTAACAATAGGATCAAGATCGTATAGGAGGGGGGGGGGGTACAGGTTCGAACCCCAGTCCCCGAATTTTTTCCCGATTCATAAAAACGTAACAAAAATATATATAAACAAATATTTGATGTGTTTTCAAGTGTTTTTTTTTTGTAAAATACCCCGAAAAACACAACCCCCCAACAAAAATCCTGCAAACGCCCTTGATTAGGATTAGCGAGTAAGAAATACATAATTTGTTCCTCATTTTTGCTACCACACCTGAACACAGGGGATAGGCGGAAAGACTTCCCCCAAGATTACCCAGGATATATAGAAAAAAGGTGAACCAGAAATACTTTTTGGTACTGTTCTTTTATCTGTAACACACGCGATATATTGTATAGGGAAGATGCTAAAGAAACTAGACAAACTGGTTCTTTCAACAGAGGAATCCTATGCCGAGGATTGCAAACAGTGGTTTCTCACTGCGTTTACACTGTTTAAACTTAGTTTTTTGGGGTTTAGGCGGGAAAAGGTACCTAGGTTAGGTTACGTACTTAATATATGTAACTCTTTACCCCCACCCCCCTGATGTGCAAATATATAGCCGAAATTTGTTTCTAAACCATTATATTTTCATCCTATTTTGTTTTATTTCATTAGCATTAACCAAACTTCACTTCTCACGTGTGTTACAGATAAAAGAACAGTACCTACTTTTTGCTGTTTTGACTCCTTGCCAGGAAAATTTTCTGACCCATTTCTCTAAGGATCAAACTTGAGTTTACCAATCCCAATCTTAGTGTAAGGCAGTGTGCTAGTTACTGGCGGACAAGCGCGTATCCAAGATTTTCGTTCTGAGGAAGAGGTATTTTTCGAGGGAGGGGGTGGGGTACAATAAAACCTTTACAACATGCATGAAAAACTTTTTTATTTGTTCTACTAGAACTTCGGGAGAGGAGAGTTCAAACTCGGCATCCCTCCCCCCGGGTGCGGCCTTGCTGGGGGATAAGCATGTAATTTTAAAATAAAGATAGACTGACTTACAGTTAAACTGAAGACTGAACTAACCTGAAACTAAATTAAACTGAAGACTGAAATAATCTGAAAACTAAATTAACCTAGAAGACTGAACTAACCTGAAAACTAAATTCAACTGAAGATGTCAAAATAAACGAGCAAAATGAAGACTCATTTGCAATTTGGCAGGTTGACAACTTCAAAGTATAAATTTACAGAAATAAGCAAAACACGAAAAAAAATTGCATAAGATACCTTCGGCTAAACGAAAAGGAGTACACCTTAAAGGCAAGATAGAAGAGATGCTACATAGTTGATTCTTAAATTGTTGCTATAGAATAATTAATGTAGGATATCGTTATTTGAGTTTAGTACTTAAAGGTAATTCCATCTCGTACTAGTGAATGCGTTGAATTTGGAATATTCTAGTCTAGGAGTCAGGTTCAGGGAGAGAAGACGTAAGATATTAAGGGCAAAATTTTAGATGAGGGACCGTTCCAATTTGTGTTACAGCAGTCGTCCTCAAAGAATTGGGGAAAAATTCGAACTTTGGCGTAAAAGCGATGGTTGAGGAAGGGACAGCCACCTTCGTATACTGAATATTTCTGGTCGTTCTAAAGTACATTGTCGCCCTTAATTATGACGTAGATAATTTTGGAGACCACACTGCGTTTCCGTGACGATAAATAAAAGTTCAAATAGGAATAAAATCCTTTTAATAGACAGTGAAGATGATAACAGTGATAGAAATTCACAAAAATACTAGATATTCGGTCACTGCATGTGTGACTGAAATATCTCGTATTTTACACACAAATGAATTGTGTGTTAAAAATATCCTAAAATACTTACTTATATCATTCATAAAAGCGCTTTAATTTACTTTACCCCCCACCCCCTTAGTGTGCAAATATATAGTCCAAATTATATATTTCCCATGCATTTTGCTACCCAGTACTCTTCTTTAAACTTATTATCCGTGAATTGAATAAATACTGACGAAATCGAGAAACGGAAAAATGCACGGGAAATATATAATTTGGACTAATTATTTGCACATTGGGGGAGGGGGTTTAGGGTTAAATTATAGTGAAGTGCTTTTAGGAATGATATAAGTAATTATTTTAGGATTTTTAAAGTTATTTTGTGCATTGTGCATTGAAAGGATACCTAAAAAAAATTGCCACAATTTGGAAAAAAATTGGCTAAGTCTGTACAAACCCTAAAACTAAAGAAATAGATACTTAAAACCCGACATTAAGGTAAAATATTTCGGACAAAATTTAGGTTGGTATAACAGACTTGTCTTCTAAGCAATCTTCAACTGCCTAGAGATAAGGAAAGGGCCGAGATAGTACCTTGAAAATACATTGCCGGGGTATATTTTTGCCCTGGATTCATTTCCGAAAGTTTTATTTACTTAACTAAAAAAACTCCTGAATCCATTTTCCACAATGTAGCCAGGCTAAGCTAGTTCTCATCATTTGGCTAGTAAAAATTAAATTTCACTAATACAATTTTTAGTTCAGCTTAGCTCTATTAAAAAAGCCATATTAGTCCAAACTATTCCAATTGCCTAATAACTTTCCCAAATTGGGAAGCATAATCCAAGAAAAATTTGAGTATCCAGTAATCACCCAGGCCCGGTGAAAAGGAAAACTGATGTTATAATTGATACAACAACTTGACTAAAAAAGATCTTGGGCTAATTCAATTAAAAGTGACCTTGAACTTGCCACTACACAGAACATTAAATTGGCTGCCAAAAAGGCAAGTTTTCGGATCCAATATTCATTTATATCAGTATCTGTTATCTTGACATTTAATGTGACAGCTCATTTTTAATTCTATTTGTTTTAGATTTTGTTCATTTATTAATAGCAATTTCTGTTCGTTAAGTTTGAATTACTATATAATGACGGTACTTTACTTTTGCTCGTCTTGGGTTTTAATATGGCTATACTTCAACATCTCCCTCTATTTGTCCTAAACGTTCCAACCTAAAAACCCTATGCCGTTCCTGAGACACTGCGGATACGCCCTTTAGGAAACATAAAGACACACAGTCTCTTTTGATTTGGTTCAACAGTCCCTTCAACATGCACTGAAAGTTTAGACTCGTTACCTTTAGTCTTTCCTGAGATTATGCAGGTACACCTTTTGGCAAACTGGATGCACATAGTTTCGTTTGATTTAGTTTAACACCCGCTCAGCGTTCCCCGAAAATTTCAACTTAATATATTTAGCAGTCCCGAAGTTAACATAGGCAGCGGAATAGCGCTGCCTAAAGAACGATGTTGGAACAATGTATTTTTTTTTTTTCTAGACCAGGGCACTTCGTATCGAAGGAGTTGTCGTAGAAACTTAGAAAAGGAATCATTCGATTGGAAATTCGAATGGCTAATGCCCTTTTTAATAGTCGAAAGTGATCACAAGGCAACTAACACCCCTTCTACGCCCGCCATTTCCCCATACAGATCCAATCAAAATTTTGAGACAGCCATTTTATTCAACGTAGTTGATTTCCACATAGAAATTATGTTTTTAAAGAGGACATTCCCCCCACAACCCTCAGGGCAAGGGTCGTAAGTTATGCCCTGGGGGCATATAAGATTTTCATAGAAAGCTTTGTCGTAGAAACTTCAAAAAGGGCTCATTCGATTGAAAATTCAAAGGGCTAGTGTCCTTTTTAATAGTCGAAAGTGATTGGAGGGCAACTAACCCCCCTTTCACGCCCACCTTTTTCCCAAACACATCCAATCGATATTTTGAGATAGCCATTTTGTTCAACGTAGTTGAAAGTTCTGGAAAGTAGGTCTTAGAGGCTGACAACCCCCCCACCACAGCCCTCCGGGTAAGGGTTTTAAGTTATGCCCTGGGGGCATATAAGGTTTTTATAGAAAGCTTCAAAAAGGGCTCATTCGATTGGAAATTCAAAGGGCTAGTGTCCTTTTTAATAGTCGAAAGTGATTGGAGGGCAATTAACCCCCCTCTCACGCTTACCATTTTCCCAAACACATCCAATCAAAATTTTGAGATAGACATTTTGTTCAACGTAGTTGAAAGGTCCGGAAATTTTGTCTTTTAGGATGAAACTCCCCCTGCAACCTCAGGGCGAGGGTTGTAAGTTATGCCCTGGGGGCATATAAGGTTTTTTTATAGAAAGTGTTGTTGTAAAACTTCAAAAAGGACTCATTCGATTGGAAATTGAAAGGGCTAGTGCTCTTTTTAATAGTTGAAAGTAATTGGAGGGCAGCTAACCCCCTCTGACGCCAACCATTTACCCAAACATATGCAATCAAAATTTTGAGATATTCATTTTGTTCAACGTAGTTAAAAGTTCTGGAAATTATGTCTTTGAGGATGATAACCCCCTAAGAGCCCTCAGGGCAAGGGTTGTAAGTTATCCCCTGGGGGCATATAAGGTTCTTATAGAAACTGTTGTCTTAAAAAAAGCTTACTTAAATTGAAACTAAAAAAAGCTTACTTGATTGCAAATTGAAAGGGCAAGTGCCCTTTTTATTAGTCGAAAGTGATTGGAGAGCAACTAATCCACTCTCACACCCACCATTTCCTCAAAAACATCCAATTGAAAAATTTTAAATCTGCATTTTCTTCAACGTAGTTGAAAGTTCTAGAAATTATGATTTTGGGGATGCCAAACCCCCCAAACCCCTCAGGGCAAGGGTTGACAGTTATGCTCTAGTGGCATATAACGTTTTTATAGAAAGCGTTTTCGTAGAGACTACAAAAAGGGCTCATTTGATTGGAAATTGAAAGGGCTAGTGCCCTTTTTAATAGTCGAAAGTGATTGGAGGGCAACTAACTCCCGTCTCACGCCTGCCATTTCCCCAAACCCATCCAATCAAAATTTTAAGATGGCCATTTTGTTCAACGTATATGAAAGTTCTGGAAATTAGTTTTTGAGGATGACACCCCCCCCACACACAGTCTTCAAGGAATGGTTGTAAGTTATGCCCTGGGGGCATACAAGTTTTTTTTATAGAAAATGTTGTTTTACAAACTTCAAAAAAGGCTCATTCAATTAGAAATTGAAAGAGCTAGTGCCCTTTTTAGTAGTCTAGTCGAAACTGATTGAAGGGCAACTAACCCCCTTCTCACGCCTATCATTTCCCCAAACACATCCAATAAAAAATTTGAGATAGCCATTTTGTTCAACGTAGTTGAAAAGTCCGAAAATTATGTCTTTGAGGATGAAGCCCATCCCCCCCCACAGCCCTCAGCGCAAGGCTTGTAAGTTATGCCCTGGGGGCATACAAGATTTTATAGAAAGCGTTGTCGCAGAAACTTCAAGAATGGCTCATTCGATTGGAGATTGAAAGGGCTAGTGCCCTATTTAATAATCGAAAATGATTGGAGGGCAGGTAACGCCCCTCATACGCCCACCATTTCCCCAAACGCATCCAATCAAAATTTTGAGATAGGCATTTTGTTCAACGTAGTTGAACGTTCTGGAAATTAGGTCTTTGCCAGCGATGTCGTAGAAACTTCAAAGGTTTCATTAAATTGGGATTTGAGAGGGCTAGTGCCCTTCTTAATAGTCAAAAGTGATAGGAGGGCGAATGTCCCCCCATGCACATCATTTCCCCAAACACTTCCGATCAACATTTTGATATATCCATTTTGTTGAACGTAGTTGAAGGGTCCGGAAATTATGTATTTGAGTATGACAGCCCCCCACAAGCGTCAGGGTTAAGGTTGTAAGTTATGCCCTGGGGGCATATAATGTCTTATAGAAAGTGTTGTCAAAAAAACTTCAAAAGGGGCTCTTTCGATTGAAAATTGAGAGGGTTATTGCCCTTTTTAATAGTCAAAATAATCGGAGGGAGAATCCCCCCCCCCGCCCAACATTTCCCCGAACATTTCCGATCAACATTTTGATATGGCCATTTTGTTCAACGTAGTTGAAAGGTCTGGAAATTATATCTTTGAGGAGGACAACCCTTTCCCCATAGCCCTCAGGACAAGGGTCGTATGCCCTTGGGGTATATAACGTTTTTATAGAAATTTTTGTCGTAAAAGCTTCGAAAAGGGCTCAATCGATTGGAAATTGAGAGGAGTAGTGCCTTTTGTATTAGTCGAAAGTGATCATAGAGCAAATGTCCCCCTCCACGCCTGTAATTGCCGCAAAGACTTCCAATTAAATTTTGATATAGTCATTTTGTTACGCCTATCAGAAAGGTCTGGAAATTATGTCTTTGAGGATAACAAATCCCCCCAGCCCTCAGGGCAAGGGTTGTAAGTTATGCCATGGGGACATATAGGGTTTTTATAGAAACTGTGGTCATATAAACTTCGAAGGGGGCAAACTTCGAATTGTTAATCAGACGCTCTAGTGCTCTTTTTAAGAGTCAAAGTGATCAGAGTGCAGCTATCTTCTCCCCTGAACGCAAACGAAGGGGCGTCGTTTGGGGGTGGCAAGGGGGGAGTTGCCCCCTAATGTGGAAAGAAAAAATATTATACATCCCATGCCCTTTGAGTATCCACATATAAACCCCTCTTGCCCCTCCGATAAAAATCCTGGAGATTCGCCCCTGCACACACGTCGTATTGTCCCGAAATGCCACTAATAGAAATTTTGAGATAGCCATTCTATTCAAAATAGTCTAAATATCATATATCAAGGCTTTTGGGGTTGAAAAAAACCCCAAAGATTAGGGGCAAGGGTTGTAAGTTATGCCCAGGGAGTATTTAAGGTTTTTTATGGATGGGATGGTTGTATAACTTCAGATGAATCTCCGTCTTTCTCCCTGAAAAAGACTATGTCAATATAAAACTAACAGAAACTAAACAAACAGGAACGGCAAAATGTATTAAGTTAAACCTCTCAGGTAATGATGAACTAAATCTGAAAAAGCTATATGCATCCAGGTTTTCAAAAAGGTGTTTCTACGATTAATAAAAAAAAACTTCTTGCACAAACTAAGTTTTTCAAAAAAAAAGTAAAGAACTCCTTCAAACCGAAAATGAATAAAAATAGAATCAAATAACCTACCAAGCATTAAACTACCACAAATCAGTATCAATTAATAAATGACGTATCAATGTATCAATTAATAATAAATTACGTATCAATGTATCAATTAATAATAAATGACGTATCAATGTATCAATTAATAATAAATAACGTAATAAAAACTTAAAAAAACAGGCAAACTACATGAAAATTATAGGCAAAAAAGTCGTAAAAACATTTAATGAGATTTCAGGGAGTACAGACCCTTAGCCCCATTTTCCCTAAGAACACGTGTACTGGGATTGAGATATTTGACGCATATGAATCTTTAGTTTAAATTGTCCGTAGCTTCTTGCTCTAAAAAACCGCTATAGCGGGAAAAATATATTTTGTATACTTCGAAGCAGATCAACGACCTTCAGGTAACCAATGATTGCGCAAAACTATTTTAAACTACGTAATAATAAAAACAAGATGTGTAGATGATGTGCTTTCTATATATAAGAGCATTTGCGAGAAAATTAAACATCATAAATTGAAAATTCCGGAATTTGTCATGGTTGCAGCAATAGCTACAATCTTGTAAAGAACGAACCAAAAGCCATAGCAACAGCAATTTTAAAAATACATTTTAAAAATTGCCTGACGAAAAAATCTTCATTTAAAGGTGATTCAGGGATAATGACTTACTTGGCAACAGGGGCGTAATTTTATATGGGGGGATTGCCCCTCCCAAACCTTGGTTTGTCCCTTCAGCTGAAATTAAGTTTCTTTAAAAATTTTGTCAAAATTAAGATAAGCCTGCATAATTCTAGCATCCAAAGAAACAGGTCAGCTTTCTTTAGTATATCTTTACCTTTATGGTACTATATGGCTCATTTTTCAGTTTTCACCATCACTTTCATTTCATTTGGGAAAATTGTTTTCAAATTTGCCCCCCCCCCCTCTCAGGATTTGGACGAAATTACACCACTGGTTGGTAAAAGTGGTCCACTCCTGTCATTTCCATGACCTTCGCCCCCCAGCATCACTGTTTGGATCAGTGCACTTGCGCACTTGTATTAGAAACTGTACAGTCCGTCTCAGATATGAACCAACAGTAGCGTGGAACTCTTGTTTTTGTTTGCAAATAAACATGCTTTTTGTTACTTTTTCTCTTGAAGTTCTATACAGTTTTCAATGGAGTGTCAGATTTCAGATGTAATGAAAGCATTGCTTTTCATAGATAAGCTAATTTTAGATACAAATATTTGTGATTTGTCAGTTTTGAAGGCCAAGAATAAATAGGTATATTTACATGTAAGGTAAATAAACGCAAATTTTCTTACTTTTCTCTTCAAGTTCTTTATACTTTTCAATGGGTGTCAGGTTTCAGACAGAACGAAAACAGAATTTCCAAATATATGCTAATTTTGACTATAAGTTTAACTTTTGTGGATTAATAAAATTTTTAATAAACAGAGATATGTTCATGATAAATAAATGTCATTCTTTTTCTCATGTCTCTCTTTTTCATGTCATGTTTAAGTTTCCTTAAAATACCAAAACTCCTCCATATCTTCATTTTAATCAAATTGATGTGACGCTTGAAAGACAGTTTGCTATATATTCATCATTCAATCAAAAAAGATAAATGAAAGTTTCAATTTTACATTCAAATAAAGGTGATTTTTATAATCACCGTGATGTAGTCCCCTATTGTAGACAGCAAATATTTTGTTGTACGCCTTTATATGAAAACACGAATTTCACCTCCTCAAAATTAACGTCAACCTCAAAAGACCTAAGTTTTGAATTTACGTTGAAATAAAGGTGATTTTCACAATCACCTAATCTAGTACCCTATTCTAGACATTAATTTTATTGTTTTACGCCTTTATATGAAAGCACGAATTTCACCTCCTTAAAATCATCCTCAACTTCAACAAACCTAACTTTTAATTTTAAGTCCAAATAAAAGTGATTTTCATAATCATCATGACCTATTACCCTATTCTAGACATCAATTCTGTTATTGTACGCCTTTATTTGGAAACACGAATTTCACCGTCTCAAAATCAACCTTATCCTAAAAAAAACATATTTGTGAAACAGCTAGATGAGCAAACATTGTATATTTGGAATCAGCGGATTTTTTTAAGTCGGGTAATTAAAGAATCATTTCTCTTGCAATTTGTTTGGTTAGGCCCTTTTTTCACCCACCTCCTGGACTCTAAGCGAATGTCTAGAGTCTGTATTATGGTACTTCAGTTCTTGATTTCGAATAATACCAAAGTGTGTTTCCACAGTTTTCTTAACTTGGATTACTAGCTGTTGATAATACGACAGGCGAGACCACAGTTGCCCTTCAATTCAGCCGGTGCACATGTTTCAGATAGAATGAAAGCTTGGTATTTCACAGACATAGTAATCTAGAAAATGGGTTTAGGTTGGGTATATGTGTTATTAAATTTACAACAAGCAAGCATATGCATATTCCAGCTGAAGATGGAATACCTACAAGGAAGTGCTCCAGTGAATAGGCTGACTTGCCCCGAAGATTTTACTTATGTCAGTTGAACTAATTTCATCCAAAATATTTTCAGGTAATTACAAGAAAGGGTAAACAATCCCTTTTCGTGAACCTACATAGGCTAGCCAACCACTTCCTGAAAAACCTCTGCAGTAGGGTTCTCTGATACGCTGAATCTGATAGTGTGATTTTAATTAAGATTCTTTTACCTTTAGGGGGTGTTCCCCCTTTCAAAAATCAGGCGTGCGATCAGGCGGTAGTGCGATCTGGTAGTGAGCTTTTGGGGGGTGTTTTCCCTCTTTTTCAAAAATCACGCTAATTTCTCAGGCTTGTAGGTTTTTATCGGTAGCATTAAACTTTAAAGTTTTTATGTATTTGAAACCAGCATAAAGAGCCAATTCTTTTAATGTATCTATTGTTATCAAAATTTAGTTTTTTTAGAGTTTTGGTTTAGTAATTGTGCGGAGTCAGTCCTTACTTACTGTTCGTTACCGCGAACTGTTTGATTAATACTAAAAATTGTTTTTCTGAGCCATGAAATGATAACAAAAGATGCAAGTAAACAGCGAGGTTAAATTCGAAAGAAGAAGAAATTATTCTATATTCATTGGGTGCCACCCGCGTGGCACCCAAACGTTAGCATAAGACCTCTCGGTCTTATGCTAACGTTTTATAGGGCTTTAATGAAAATATTTACTATTGCAAAAGTACTTGATGGGTATTGCAAACAAGGCCGCATTCAGGAGGGGAGTTACTCGGTATGACTCCCCCCCCCCCCCCAAAAAAAAAAAAATTGGTGGAACAATGACGCTCAAGTTTGTACACCAGGTTGCGGAGAGGGGAGAATTGCTCAAACCTGATCAATGAAATTTGCGAACAGTAAAATCAGTTAAAATCATGTTTTAATGTGAGCTGCTTCTCGCTGTAAGTCAATTACCATTGTGAATTAGCCATGTGAAATTGGGCAATGTGAAATTGGGTAAGATATCCTGTTAGACAATATTTGTTTTTCTACGGACAAAAAAAGTATGAATCAGAAGTATCAAACAGGCTCGTAGAAAAAAGCATGACATTTACACGTGAATGTGCAAATAGGTTTGCAGAAAAGTAGATTGCCTTCGACTGGGCGTTTTTAGCATGACCTTATAGCGGTTCTGCGCAGAACCAGGTGCTGCCCACCTTCAAAATCATATACACCAGGAGTGAAATGTCATGTATGGTGTGAAGCGGGGCCAGGCATTATCCCTCCGGAAAGTACCCCCTGCAGCTGGCTGGTCTCCAATTACTTTCGACTTGTAAAAAAAGGACCAGAACTCTCACTTTATGATCGAATGAGCACCCTTCAAAGTTTCTACGGCCATGAGGCGGAGGCAGGAATGAGGGAGGGGCAGTCCCACTCCTATACGAAATAAATTCTGCTCATTTGAGGGTTTAATGTTGCTCTTTACTTTCACAATAACAGCGTAGACCAGAAATATTCCCGGTAGTCAAGAGGGGTTAAATATCAATTTCACATTTTTGATGTGTTTTTAATTTTTTTGTACCATCCCCCACCCAAAAAAATAACCCCCCAGACAAAACTCCTGGATACGACCCTGGGGATTATAGATCAATTTCTACCTCAACCCTCCCCTCGTCTCTTCTTAGAACTAATCCTGTATTTTTTTGAAGGCTCAATGAGAGTTGGGATATTTGGCATTAAAAATACACCCTTTGAGGCAACTCCCTTTCTCCCTAACTAGCCGAAATATTTTTAAGGTCAAAACAAATTCCAGTGTCTTAGCTAAATTCCTTGTTGTTTTACAATTCCATACATTTGCATATAAGGGTTTTAGATATCTACAATGGGGTTCTCTGATTGTTTCAAACAGTTCGTGGTAACGAAATCAAACAGTTCGTCGTAACGAACTGTAAGTAAGGAGCGACTCGGCTCAATAGTAATCGAAACTCTAAAAAACGGAATTTTGATACCAATAGATACATCAAAAGAATCGGATTTTTATGCTGCTTTCAAATATATAAGCTTAATCAAGTTTAGCCTGAGAAAATTTGTCTTATATTCGAAAAAATGGAGGAACACCCCCTAAAAGTCATGGAATCACACCATCAGATTCAGTGTATCAGAGAACCCTACTGTAGAAGTTTCAAGCTCCTACCTGCAAAAATGTGGAATTTTGTATTTTTTGCCAGAAGAAAGATCACGGATGCGTGTTGTTTTTCCAGGGGTGATCGTATCGACCAAGTAATCCTAGAATATCGTGGGAGGGCTCATTAGAATGGAAATTAAAAGTTCTAGTGCCCTTAAAGTCACCAAAAAATTGGAGGGTAACTAGGCCCCTCCCACGCTCATTTTTCCCAAAGTCGCCCGATCAAAATTTTGAGATAGCCAATTTGTTCAGCATAGTCGACAAATTTAATAACTATGTCTTTGAGGATAACTTATCCACCACAGTCCCCGGGGGAAGGGCTGCAAGTTGTGAACTGTGCCCACTGTTTACATATAGTATAGTTTACTGCAAAGTGTACATACGTTTTCCGGGGGATTTTTCATGGGAGGGGGTCAGGGGGAGGGTGTGGGAGTATATTTCTGTACAGCAATTTTTCATGGTAGGAGGGAATTTTCCATGAAGGGGGCGCCGGATTTCCCAGCATTATTTAAGAAACGATTAGAAATTAATAGAAAAACAAGTTTTTTCAACTGAAACTAAGGAGCGAAATAAAAACTTAAAACGAACAGAAATTATTGCATTTATGAGGGAGTTCGCCAATACCTTGCTCTTTACGCTAAAATTTTTGGCACTGGTACATTATGCGGGCACCGCAAAGAAGTCAAGTTTGGTTAATGCTAATGAAATAAAATAGGATGAACATATAATAGTTTAGAAACAAATTTGGACTATATATTTGCACATTGGGGGGTGTGGTGGGGATAAAGCATAGTATATATTAAATGCGTAACCTGACCTAACATAGGTACCCCCCCCCCCTAAACCCCAAAAAACAATCGTTTAAATATTGTAACTAATTGAGAAATAACGCTTTGCAATCATTTATCTACAGTGGTATCTTCCAAATAGCCCGTTTGACGGGTTTCGTGACTGGTTTCCTTGATACTAGACCCCGGCGCCGCGCCGATGAGGGAAGACCGGCGGCGGCGGGGCCAAAACAGCGCCGCACCGCCGGTAAAATGTCGGCGGCGCGCCGCCGGCGCGGTGAATGTTGACCGCAAACATCAATGTTTTCATCAGTCTTTCTCAAATCACTGCTTAAATTTACAACAGATTCGTTTATATTCATGAGTTCAAAAATTCGCAAGTCGATGGCTGGAAACTGGTCTGCTTCGTTATTCATCAAGAGAAGTAGAAATATGGTAGAAACAATATGGCTGTGGCGTTTCAGAACCCTTGCATAATACGAGTAGTTGAAGTATCTATTAGCTATGTATTCTTAACATAAATAACTATCAAAATTAGTAGTTTTTTTTAAACTTTGAATATAACTTTGAATTTAGAAGCTTAATTTTTTCATAGTGCCCTTTGCCTATATCTGTTTTGTCATCTTTAGAACAGTTGAAACGTTTTTTTGCTCTTTTGGATTCCTGAAAAACCTTCTTGTATCAAAAACTGGTTTTTAATAACAATTAAAAAAATACATTTTAAAGTTTTTTTTGGCTTCTTTATAGAACATATGTCATGTTATAAGGCTGAACTGCTGCTTTTTTATTGCTTTTGGCTGCTCTTTTGGATATGTTCATTTTATAAATTATAAACTAATAAATACCTAATATCAGTCAAATTATAAACTGCATCTAAAAGGAGTTGATTTATCAAATTGAAAAATACATGATGAACACTTCACATAAGAACACTTCAATTACAATGAAACAAAAAACACTTAATGGTTTATTCGGTATGAAGAAAAATGAAGCGCCAGCTATTTTATTAGGTAAAAAATGAAAAGTTCATCCGTTTTAAATGTAATTAAATGAAATAATATGCAGATAGTAGCTCCAGGAAGATGTTGAAATTTTCTTCCTAGTTCGTCACTTTTAATCCAGGCAAAAATGTTAGGACACTTAGTATCAGTTATTGAGTTTAAGCTTTGATTTCCAAATGCTCAAAAAAATTACCAAATTTAAGAAAGTCGCAACAATAAGTCACCTGTGGTCAAAATACTCAAAGACTCCTCTTTAATCCCCACCCAGGCTCAAAGCTTCTGCTATGGTCATATCCATGGAAATCTCCAAAGAGTTTCTTTTTAAAATAGCTTTCAAGCGTAGTTAGGGGTATTTAGCCTTTTTCGCTTTTCTTCAAAGCTTTGAAAAAAGTGTTATAATATTCTAAATGTTACATTTGTTATATCTGTGCATATTTTTGGTAATCATTTGTGGGGTGATCGAATTTTTTAAACGACTGTAGATACGTAAAAAACGTTGCAACATCTAGTACCCTGAGGTCATAAGACTGTCAAAGACTCCTCCTTGAACCTCCCAAATTGAAAGCTTTTATCATGACCTGGCCTTTTAATGTAACTTGGCACTGGAAATAGGGCGTCATTGTCACTAGAGTGCAACGTTAGGTGGGGATGTCAATATCGCTTTCGTCACACCAATTCGGTTTTAGTGTGAATCTGCCTGGTACTTAAGAATGAATGTTTTCAAAGTAAACCCGTTTCATCACTAAGAAAAAAACGAGTTGGACGCATATGTCCCTTTCCCTTTGGACGATAAAACTATACAAGTGCTGTATCAAGTATAACCCACGAAAATCTTGTTAATTTTTGTCAACTTTTCAATTTTTTGGCATCACTGCTTTCAATAAAAAAAAAATCAAGGTACTATCACTTAAATATAATAACTTACTATGCCCCTCCCCCCTCTGGATACCATCTTGATAGGATATCGTCTCTGCTTTAAATAAAAAAAATTAATTAAATTATTGGCATCCCTGCTTTCAAAAAAAAATCGAGGTATTATCATTTAAATATGATAGCTCACTACTACCCCTCTGGATACCACCTTGATAGGATGCCGTCTCTGCTTTAAATGAAAAAAAAAAAAATAAAAAAAAATACTTTTTGGCATCCCTGCTTTCAATAAAAAAAAATTCGAGATATTATTATTTAGATGTAATACCTCCCAACCCCCCCCCCCTCTGAATACCACCTTGATAGGATACCGTCTCCGCTTTACATTAGAAAAATAATTTACTTCATAATTAACTAGGTCACTATATGGTTCAAACAAACACGCAAAATAACGTTAAACAGCTTAGTTTTCCCTGAAAAAAAAAATTGAGGGGATGAGTAAAGGGGTACAAAGACAACAACAAAAATGTCGAAATTATTCAGATATAGGCTACCTCAAATTATTAGAAAACTGAGTCATAGATTCGCAGTGGCATTCAATAGGATACAAAGAATCTAATTAAAAGGGAGCACACAGAAAAGCCAAATTAGGCCAGTAGCCTATGAGAAATCGCAAAATACCCAAGACAATGAACAAGTCTCAACGGGGGGCCCTGGGTCTATCAAAATATTTCAATGGTTTCCCAGGGAATTTGATAAAATTTTCTTCTGTCTCCACTTTAAATGAAAAAAAAAATAATCGCACTACCAGACTCAGCGCATCAGAAACCACTACTCTAGAGGTTTCAAGCTCCCGTTCAAAAAAAAATGTGAAATTTTATAAATTTTTTGCCCGAAGAAGGACCACGAATATGTGTTTATTTGTTTTTTCTTCTTCTTTGTTTTTCCTAGGGTTGACTCTATCGAACCAATGGTCCTAGAATTAGAAAAGGCCTCATTTGAACGGAAATGAAAAGTTCTACTGCCCCCTTTAAGTGACCATAAAGATATGAACGCAACTAGCTCCCCCCCCCCTCTCACGCCCCTTCTTTATCCAAAGTCATCTTGTCAAAATTTTGAGAGTCGTCTATTTAAAGGTCCAATAAATAAGCCTTTGGGGATAACATGATCCCCCACAGGCCGTAGGGAAAGGGCTGTAGGTTATGAAATTTGTCAATTGTTTCAGAATTCTATATGAAGTTCTTTTTATTTGTCTTGTTTTCTCTTTGGCGACTCAATTTTACATGTAGAGATGTTGGAAGGGGGGATTGTCCTGATAAAATTATCAGCAGGGATAGAATTGTCTGGGGAATTCATCCGCAGGGGGATCTCCGCGGAAAAAAGTTCATTAGTGGGGTTTCCTCGAAACATTTTCCACGGAGGTGGAGATTCCCGGTAGCCTATGATTTGAATAACGATCAGAAATTAAATAAAACACTAGTCTTTTTTTTTAATGAAAGTAGGTAAGGAGAACTTTCAGGCGGAGTTGTCTGCAGGGAATTTTCGGGAGAATTTTCAGCGAGGATGGAATTGTCCGTGGGGATTTAACGCGGGAGGAGCTTTCCAGGGAGGAATTTTCCAAAAAGGGGGGGCGAGGCAGGTTTCCCGGTATTATTTGAAAAACTATCAGGGATTAAATAAGAAAAAAAACAATTCATTTTTCAATCGAAAATAAGGTGTAGCATTAAAACTTAAAATGAACATAGGTACTTATGTGTTATAGCAACCACACTTCGTTCTTGATCCGTAATGAAACCGGTTTTCTGTGCCCCTTAGGAGATTACCAGTTTAGCTTGAGCGAGATAAATGGTATCTTTGCAGGTACACTTTAATTAAATATTTAATATATTGAGGTGGTTAGGTTAGGTATTTAATATAATGCGTTCTGGGGGGCCTGCGTTCCATAATTCTCTGTTGTAGTTTTCATAATTGTGTTACTAAAGCATTACATTTTTATCATCTTTTGATTAAATAAAAAAAAACAAGTTTTTTTAACTGAAAGTAAGGAACGACGTTAAAACTTAAAACGAACAGAAATTATTCCGTATATGAAAGGGGCTGTCCCCTCCTCAACGCCTCGCTCTTTACGCTAACGTTTTTTATTGTTTAAAAAATAGAGTTGTGAGAAAGTCAAACTTTAGCGTAAAGAGCGAGGTATTGAGGAGGGGACAGCCCCTTTCATATACAGAATAATTTCTGTTCGTTTTAAGTTTTAACGTCGTTCCTTACTTTCAGTTAAAAAAACTTGTTTCTTTCATTTAATTTTTGAACATTTTTGAATTAATGCAGGTTTTGATTTTGGCTCACCGTACATGAATAATGAAAACAAAATTTGAATATTAATTTTACTATTATTTGGTTAAATGGCTTTCTCAAAACTTGTTTAATTTTATTTACGAACGTTTTTATTAGTAATAAATATACGTAGCTTACGAATTAACTTACGTAACGAACTTCTATATTCATATATCTTTAATACGTATATTAGAGGGTTCGCCCCCTAGTCAATACCTTGCTCTTTAAGCTAAAGTTCGAATTTCGTTCCGATTCTTTAAAAATGACCCCTTAATCACAAATGCCATTAATTAGAATAAATAGCTCTTATGAAAGTACTAAAAAGCCTTTGGCTTAAAGAGCGAGGTATTGACTAGGGGGTGAACCCAATCGTATACGTAATGTTTTCTGTCGTTTTAAGTTTTGATGTTGCTCCTTACTTTCAGTTGAAAAACTTGTTTTTTAATATACAATTTCTGATCTTTTTTTAAATAATGCTGGGAAATCCGGTGCCCCCTTCATAGCAATGTCCCTTCCCCCATGAAAACTTCCTTCATGAAAAGATCCTCCCACATAACCCCCGACCCCCCTACCATAAATAATCCCCCCTGAAAACGTTTGTATACTTCCCAATAACAAATACTATATGTTAACATTGGGTAAAGTTCATAACTTTCAGCCCTCCCCCCTGGGACTTCGGGGGATAAAGTCATCCTAAAAGACATAGTTCTCATATTTTCGACCATGCTGAACAAAATGGCCATCTCAAAATTTTGATCAGGTGACTTTGGGAAAAGAATGAGCATGGGAGGGGGCCTAGTTGCCCTTCATTTTTTTGGTCACTTAAAAAGTGCACTAGAACTTTTAATTTCCGTTCCAATGAGCCCTCCCACGATATTCTAGGACCACTGGGTTGATACGACCACCCCCGGGGAAAAAAATAAATAAAAAAGAATAAACACGCATCCGTGATCTTTCTTCTGGCAATAAATGCAAAATTCCACATTTTTGTAGATAGGAGCTTGAAACCTCTGCAGTAGGGTTCTCTTACACGCTGAATATGGTGGTGTGATTTTCATTAAGGTTCTATAACTTTTAGGGGGTCTTTCCCCTTTTTTTTCGAAAATCAGCCAAATTTTCTCAGGCACGTAACTTTTGACAGGTAAGACTAATCTTGATGAAACTTTTATATTTGAAATCAGCATTAAAATCTGATTCTTTTGATGTATCTATTGGTATCAAAATTCCGTTTTCTAGAGTTTTTGTTACCAATGAGCCGGGTCGCTCCTTACTTACAGTTACCACGAACTGTTTGATATATTCCTTTATGATTAACCTAACTTCACTTCTTTGGTGTGGTCGCTATAACACGTAAGTATCCGAACGGTACTTGTCAATTAGCTGGAACCCACTAGATATTTTTTTTACGGAAGTTGCTTAAAAAACTAGTCAAACAGGTTTCTGTCAATAGAGAATTGGACTTCAAACCGTGGTTTTTCACTGCGGTTTTGGCGTTTAGGGGGAAAAAGGTACCTAGGTTAGGTTGGATTACGTACTTAATATATTCTATGCTTTGCCCCCACCCCCCTAATGTGCAAACATATAGCCCAAATTTGTTTCTAAACTATTATATTTTCATCATATTTTGCTTTATTTCATTAGCATTAACCAAACTTGACTTCTTGCGTAGGTTCCAGCTAATTGACAAGTACCATCCAAACATAAATTATTCCATAGCTGAAGGGCTGCCTCCTCATCAATAACTCGCTCTTGACGATAAAGTTTGAGGTACTTATCTGTTAGCCAGTACACACTCGAGGATTTGGATAAACAGGTACAGGGTTGAAACAACTGAGACGCTTGGGAGATAGATAGGATACATATATAATTTGGGCTGTATATTTGCACATTAGGGGGGGAGGTTGGGGTTAAATCGGGGCTACATGCAAAATATAACCTAACCTAACCAGAATAGCAACTAAACATTTATTAAAATATAGCAACAATATAGTTTTCCACTGAGCAGAAGCTAATTGTCTCCGTATACAAACAGCAATAGAGCGGTTATTGTTTGATTTTATAAATCCGAATTCTAAAGTGTGTAGTGGCTAATAGATAAGTACCAAGTTTGACTTCGTCCAAATCCTTTAAGAACTACTCCTGGCACAGAAGAGCTGTTTAATTAGAATAAGAATTTTTTTAATAAAAAAAAATTACCGTAAAGAGTTAGGTATTGAGGATGAGGCATTTTGATAGCCTCGATTCTGACAGTGCCATCGGAGTTAATTTTCAATCTCCAGTATCCCCCCTCCCGTTAGTAGGCTACTCCCAGAAAGTTCAATAACCCAAACCATTCCCAAGATTTTGAAGATTAACCATTTTGACAACTTTGAAACACACAGTGTCTTTTGATTAACCTCGATAGTAAGCTGTGGATGAAGTCATAATGGACCATATCATTCAAACAGTGTTGGTAGATCAGGGACAACATTGTTTAGTCCCTTCCCCTCCCCAGAAATATTAAATTTGAAGTGTCCTTGCTCCCCTCTCCTCCTTTCTTTCCCAACATCACCTGAACGTTCCAACTTCATTCCCTGACCTCTTCGTCGGACATTCTAAATATTTTATTTTGGTCACTTGAAATTTTCAAATCCATCCCCCAAGCTGTTCCGAAGGTTTTGCAGATATGGTATTTTGATAACCTGGATACAAATAGTGTATCTTCATTTAGCGTACTCACTCTCCAAAGATAGAGTTAAACGTCAGCTTGCTTCTCCCCCACCCTGAAAGTTTTAACTTGATATGCCCTTCTTGAGATATTCATATGTGTCTTTTGATGTGCCTGGCTATTTAACCGTGCAGAGACTACAAGTCCCATAAGTGCTTAGGGTCCAAAAATCTTTTTTGTGCATAAGAAACAAAGTTTAAAAAAAAAAAAAAAAAAAAAAAAAACTATACTTCAGCTTCAAACCCCGAGCCACTTTTAAGACATCGTTGGATAAACACAGCGCACACGACACAATGATTTTTTTTACCTAGAGACCAGTCCCTGAAGGCTACAAGCCAATCACATACCCAATATCAAACAAGCCCTCCTTTTTACCATTACAAACTTACGTGTACAGAACTGACATAATGCATCGTCTACGGCCCTTGTAACAGGGGTTTGGGGAGTCATGCCATCCCGGATGTGCATTTATTTGATGTTCCACCAATATGGAAAAATAATGATAATCTTAGATCTGCCCCCTCCCAAGTTTCTATGACTTTTAGTCCATGGGAAATGGCCCAAGAAAAGTTTTTTTTTTATCCTTTCCTAGTCCCTTTTCAGGTCCATTTTGGAGGGAACCAAAACTTTGTTATCTAGGCCTATATTTCATCTCAATTGAGATAACTTTAGTCAAAGTACTTAAGGATACAAGTTTCGAACAGATCAGAAAAAAAAGTTGTTTGACACTTTTTCGAGCTCGATTTCTTGGAGGGAAGGGCTGTGCCTTGAATTTTTTTGTATCGTCGACTCTTCTTGGCCCAAGGACTTACGGCTGTAACTTTAAAATCGATTTACTGTTACTACTAACAACTCACCGCAGCACCAAGCCACCTGAGGCCAATAAATCAATCAGGGACAAAAAGATCAGGCCTATATCTGGGACCCCGACTCCTCCCTTTCATAACGGAAAGTATTGATACTTTAATCCCTAAGTTTTGAGTCAATCACACGTTCAGCATCAAACAAGCTCTGTTTTTCAATTATAAAATAGGTTAAACAACGTGAACATATATAAACAAATTGTTTAACACATTGTAAATATGTTTTCAGACATATGTGAAAGAAAATATTAAAAATTCGCATTTCAGTACATTTGGAAAGGGGCTCTGAATCCCCCAAAACTCCACCTGACCTAGCCATAACTGTAATAATAGTTTCAGTACTTTCTCGTTAAAACTGTTACTTCCTTATCTTTGGATAGAACGTTTTATTTTCAAGAAAAAGTGCCTAACCAATCCTTAGAAAGTACTTGCGGTGAAATTTTCAGCAGAGTGGCTTAGAATCTGCTTTCATTGGATTGCAGGCCTTGGCAAGATGGTTTTCAGGATTTGAGTCGGATTCTGAGCCACATTTGAATTTTTTTTCGAAGTTTGGACCATACCCAATTCCCGGAATTTTTCAAAAGATACTAGCAGAAAAGAAATGGAGATAGGAGGGTGACAGAACATTCAAAAATCATTATTTGGATTATATGCACATTTTTTGAAGTTCAATTCATTATTTGAATTGAATAAATTTGAATTTGAATAAAAATCATTATTTGGTTTATATGCCCATTTCTTGAAGTTCAATTCATTATTTGGATTATATGCCCATTTCTTGAAATTCAATTCATTATTTGAATTGAATAAATTTGAATTTCAATTTGAATAAAAATCACTATTTGGATTATATGCATATTTCTTGAAGTTCAATTCAGATAGCACAACATTTTCAAAGCTCATGAAGAGTCAGCATTCAAGAAGGGGAGGGCAAAATTAAGTACTTGAAAACACGTCTTTGGGCCCCAATTTGGAAGGTATCTATGTTTTATTCACCAAACACCAGGAACGTCAACTGATAAAAGAGCCGGGGAGGGGGTCAAAATTTACGGTACTCTTGCATTATGCGGGCCTTTCGGGTTAACCGCTATGGGTTAACGCAATGATAAAACCCGTTTTTGACGTGTTAACCGCTATAGAGTAGGCAATGATAGCGTGGTTTTCATTGCGTATACGATATTAAACTGTGTTTTTTTTGGGGTTGAGGGAGGGAGATACCTAGGTTAGGTTACTTATTTAATATATGCTATGCTTTACCCCCACGCCCCCCCCCCACCCTAATGTGCAAATATATAGCCCAAATTTGTTTCTGAACTATTATATATTCATCCTGTTTTATTTTATTTCATTAGCATTAACCAAACTTGACTTTTTAGAAAGGCCCGCATAATGCAAGAGTACCGAATTTACTCTTCATAATCTTGGGGGAGGGTATTTTTTTTAGCAAATTTTTCGTTATTAATACTACTGACTTACGAATAAAGTAAACATACCACTCGATGCCTTTTTAATGCTCTTTCCAAATATAATAATCATTTTTGTCGGAAATGAAATTAGAAGGTTGGGGGACAGTTTAAACTTACCTCTCATTTACATCAGAAATAAAATTTACCCCCACCCCCCTTATGTGCAAATATATACCCTGAATTGGTGTATATGGGGTGGGGGTAAAATTCATTTCCGATAAAAATGATTATTAGATTTGGAAAGAGCATAAAAAAAGGCATCGATTGGTATGTTTACTTTATTCGTAAGTCAATAATATGAATAACGAAAAATTTACCTTTTTTTCAATAAAAATACCAAAAACAGAGTAATTTTAAAATTCTAGAGGGAGCCTCCTCCCTCTAATTGACGTACCTGCCGAACACAACGGCTTTCAGATATCGGGAAAACTCCTATTCCCAATTCCCCCTGGGTTCGGGGCCCATGACCCTCTGAAATCCTAAATTTTCTTGAATTTTTGGATAGTCTACTTCTTGTTCAAATTATTAAATAAAATTTGTCTTTATTATTATGTTTGCATACACTTAGTGTTCCAAGGATAGGTCAAATTTACCTTCCCCTTCCGCATTGCGTGATTCCATACTTGTTATACAAAAAAACTATGGATTGGTTTCTGACTTTGTAATTTGGGTCATTAGACTACAATTTACCTATAGGCTAGCTAATACCCCTGAATTTACATCTAATATACTGCCATCTAAAATCTATTTATCTAATGCTACTAAAATACAATATAATTTCATTTATAATCATTGAAATACTTTATAAACATTTGAGTATGGTTTGCAGAATAAAGTAATACATTTACGATTTTTTACCTTAGTCCTAAAAAGCATAAAATCCCATCAAAATCACTCGCAAGTTTGAAACTTTGCCATCTAGGTTTCCACACTAACGAAAAGGCAATTATTGTAATTTGTCCTTGATTCTGCGCATCTCTACGCCTTGAAGTGAGAAAAGGCAAAGCATTTCGAAAGCATATATAATTAGATCATTGAATGTATAATTAGGGAGAAGAGAGGATGTACTGCAAATTTGAACGTGGGGGAGGGGTAATTTTGGTGCTTTCCCATTATATGGGCACTCAAGTTTGGTAAATGCTAATAAAATAGGATGAATATATAATAGTTTATAAACAAATTTGGGCTACATATTTGCATATTAGGGGTGGGGGGGGTAAAGCATTGCATATATTAAATACGTAACCTAACCTAGGTACCCTCCTAAACCCCCCAAAAACAGCAGTTTAAATATCGTATACGCAATAAAATCAACGTTATGGATTGCACTACTCCAAAGCCTTTTATTGAATTAACCCGTCAAAAACGGTTTTTTCCTGACTGGTTTCCTTGTAGGTGCCCATATAATGGGAAAGTACCGTAATTTCTACCAACGGCAGGGGCGTAGGGGCCATAGGCGGCAGGGGCCATAAGACTTATTTAGTTTCATAGAATGCATTGGACTTACATAATTTGGTCTATATATTTGCACTTGCACATTAGTGGGGTGGGGGTAAAGTATTTGGACAGTATAAAGTTAGAAAACAATTTTTACTTCATAATATGCAGAATAATTGCAGCTAACACATTTTACATGCAGACCCGCTATACTTTATCCCCACTCCCTTAATTTGCAAATATATACCCCATATTATAGTTCAATATATTCTGTCACCAGGGGCGTCCCGACACTCGTTTTATTCGGGGGCGATCTTCGGAAATTTTACCGAATCGTCACCAGATTTATGCCGAATTTTCTGCAGAAATCAAGAATTTTGCTAAATTTCGGCCGATTTTGCAAAATTTCTGCCAAAATTGTTGCCTTCGGCGAAAATTTTACCAAATACCAAGAATTAGGGGGGGGGGGTCACGTCCCTCCTCACTTTACCCCTCAGGACGCCCCTGTCTGTCACCCGTCACTTGTCTTTGTGGCTATGAAACCGGTTTTCTCAGATCTTGCATTCGGATCAAATTCTTGAGTGGGTTCTGAATAGTCAGCAAGTACCATAATTTTATCCAAATTATTGGGGGGGGGCAACGGCCTCCTTTGCCCCCCTCCCAAGCAAAGGCCTGACCAATGGCTTTGTTATTACCAGAACTTAGAAAGGAGTATTTCTCATTTTCGTGTTTTAGGATATTTAATGTCTTTTTTCCATGGGGGTAGGGCCTCGTTCTCTGGCACACCGAGATGGCACCCTTTGAGGACTGTTTCTTGATTATGCGCATCTGTCGATGGGTCGCTCTCTCTCAGAAATCCTGTACACCAGGTGGCGAGTACCAAGTGTGGGGGAACTGTGTGGTACACGTGAGGTTTAGAGATGTACACCACGTGGCGGGAAGTCAGCACTCCCTTGATGTCTCTGCCGTGAAATTTGAAAGATGGAACTTTGAAAATACAGTATTTAGATGATAACTTTTTTTGGTGAAATGAATGTGTTTTTGGAGCTTTGATAGTTCAGAGTGCGATAATATTTTTGAAAATAACGCTTCAGAAGACGAAGTTTCTTCAAATAAGATTAAATAAGTTGCAAAAGTTATGTTAGACACGAGAAGATTGACCAAGTAAGTACGATGAGTAGTTTCGTTTGGCTAGGCAGCATATTTAGTAAGATTGGTAAATGTAAGTAGTAACTATCTATTGAATTTGCCAACGCCCCCGTACCAAACAGGTTTCTGGTAGGTATAATCTGGTTTGGTAGGTACAATCTGGTTAGGTGGGTATAATCTGGTTTGGTTCAAGTTTTTTTTCATTATGTTTTAAGACATTTTTTTTTTTTGGAGGTCAAACAGATAGAGAGAGCGGCGGTCACACTAACTTGATTAGTAATTGGATTCAGATATACTACGAACGGACTTTCAGTCCTACATTCACGGGTTTCTGCAAAGTGTTATGGGCTTCATTGAAAAAATACCAGTTTAAAAAAAAAAATAAATAAAAAATAAACATGTATCCATGATCTTTCTTCTGGCAAAAAAAATACAAATTCCAATCAAAACTGGTCAAACGTGTTAATAAGCTGTAGGTTATAGCTATCTGATAACTCATTCAGTATCGCATGTATTTTTAGCGGTATCAATGGTATTTCATTTGCGTAAAGCGAGGATTTCTGTTAAATAAATAATTGTTATACCTTTTAAAATAGCTTTACGGGGTTTGAGGGGCTCTGTCGTTTTATACCGTGTGATTTTTTCATTAGGCTACATGGTGTTCATTCAAAAAGCGAGGATTTCTGTTAAATAAATAATTCTTATATTTTTTCCGTTCAATTGAAAGCGAGGATTTCTGTTAAATAAATAATTGTTATACCTTTTAAAATAGCTTTACGGGGTTTGAAAGACTCTCTCGTTTTATTCCGTGTGATTTTTTCTTTACATGGTGTTCGTTCAAAAAGCGAGGATTTCTGTTAAATAAATAATTCTTATATTTTTTCCGTTCAATTGAAAGCGAGGATTTCTGTTAAATAAATAATTGTTATACCTTTTAAAATAGCTTTACAGGGTTTGAGGGGCTCTGTCGTTTTATTCCGTGTGATTTTTTCTTTACATGGTGTTCGTTCAAAAAGCGAGGATTTCTGTTAAATAAATAATTCTTATATTTTTTCCGTTCAATTGAAAACGAGGATTTCTGTTAAATAAATAATTGTTATACCTTTTAAAATAGCTTTACGGGGTCTGAGGGGCTCTGTCGTTTTATTCCGTATGATTTTTTCTTTACATGGTGTTGGATTTCTGTTAAATAAATAATTGTTATACCTTTTAAAATAGCTTTACGGGGTTTGAGGGGCTCTGTTGTTTTATTCCGTGTGATTTTTTCTTTACATGGTGTTCGTTCAAAAAGCAAGGATTTCTGTTAAATAAATAGTTCTTATATTTTTTCTGTTCATTTGAAAGCGAGGATTTCTGTTAAATAAATAATTGTTATACCTTTTAAAATAGCTTTACGGGTTTTGAAGGACTCTGTTGTTTTATACCGTGTGATTTTTTTTCTTTACATGGTGTTCGTTCAAAAAGCGAGGATTTCTGTTAAATAAATAATTGTTATAACGTTTAAAATAGCTTTACGGGGTTTGAGGGACTCTGTTGTTTTATTCCGTGTGATTTTTTCTTTACATGGTGTTCGTTCAAAAAGCGAGGATTTCTGTTAAATAAATAATTGTTATACCTTTTAAAATAGCTTTACGGGGTTTGAGGGACTCTGTTGTTTTATTCCGTATGATTTTTTCTTTACATGGTGGTCGTTCAAAAAGCGAGCAGTACGAAAACTCCACGTTTTCAGCCAGACTGGTTTTTTAGACAACACCCATTTTTAGGGACCAATCAGAGACAGCGGAGGTTGCTCAATATACAATAGCCATGCAAAGTCGACAAAGCTTTATTTCACTTTTTTAAGGTTAATTTAGACAAGGTTACGTGCAGCTTTACGGGGTTTGAAGGGCTCTGTCGTTTTATTCCGTGTGAATTTTTCTTTACATGGTGTTCGTTCAAAAAGCGAGGATTTCTGTTAAATAAATAATTCTTATATTTTTTTCCGTTCAATTGAAAGCGAGGATTTCTGTTAAATAAATAATTGTTATACCTTTTAAAATAGCTTTACGGGGTTTGAGGGACTCTGTCGTTTTATTCCGTGTGATTTTTTCTTTACATAGTGTTCGTTCAAAAAGCGAGGATTTCTGTTAAATAAATAATTCTTATATTTTTTCCGTTCAATTGAAAGCGAGGATTTCTGTTAAATAAATAATTGTTATACCTTTTAAACTAGCTTTACGGGGTTTGAGGGGCTCTGTCGATTTATTCCATGTGATTTTTTCATTACATGGTGTTCATTCAAAAAGCGAGGATTTCTGTTAAATAAATAATTCTTATATTTTTTTCCGTTCAATTGAAAGCGAGGATTTCTGTTAAATAAATAATTGTTATACCTTTTAAAATAGCTTTACAGGGTTTGAGGGGCTCTGTCGTTTTATTCCGTGTGATTTTTTCTTTACATGGTGTTCGTTCAAAAAGCGAGGATTTCTGTTAAATAAATAATTCTTATATTTTTTCCGTTCAATTGAAAGCGAGGATTTCTGTTAAATAAATAATTTTTATACCTTTTAAAATAGCTTTACGGGGTTTGAGGGGCTCTGTCGTTTTATTCCGTATGATTTTTTTTTCTTTACATGGTGTTGGATTTCTGTTAAATAAATAATTGTTATACCTTTTAAAATAGCTCTACGGGGTTTGAGGGGCTCTGTTGTTTTATTCCGTGTGATTTTTTCTTTACATGGTGTTCGTTCAAAAAGCGAGGATTTCTGTTAAATAAATAATTCTTATATTTTTTCCGTTCAATTGAAAACGAGGATTTCTGTTAAATAAATAATTGTTATACCTTTTAAAATAGCTTTACGGGTTTTGAAGGACTCTGTTGTTTTATTCCGTGTGATTTTTTTTCTTTACATGGTGTTCGTTCAAAAAGCGAGGATTTCTGTTAAATAAATAATTGTTATACCGTTTAAAATAGCTTTACAGGGTTTGAGGGGCTCTGTCGTTTTATTCCGTGTGATTTTTTCTTTACATGGTGTTCGTTCAAAAAGCGAGGATTTCTGTTAAATAAATAATTGTTATACCTTTTAAAATAGCTTTACGGGGTTTGAGGGACTCTGTTGTTTTATTCCGTGTGATTTTTTCTTTACATGGTGGTCGTTCAAAAAGCGAGCAGTACGAAAACTCCACGTTTTCAGCCAGACTGGTTTTTTAGACAACACCCATTTTTAGGGACCAATCAGAGACAGCGGAGGTCGCTCAATATACAATAACAATGCAAAGTCGACATAGCTTTATTTCACTTTTTTAAGGTTAATTTAGACAAGGTTACGTGCAGCTTTACGGGGTTTGAAGGGCTCTGTCGTTTTATTCCGTGTGAATTTTTCTTTACATGGTGTTCGTTCAAAAAGCGAGGATTTCTGTTAAATAAATAATTCTTATATTTTTTTCCGTTCAATTGAAAGCGAGGATTTCTGTTAAATAAATAATTGTTATACCTTTTAAAATAGCTTTACGGGGTTTGAGGGACTCTGTCGTTTTATTCCGTGTGATTTTTTCTTTACATAGTGTTCGTTCAAAAAGCGAGGATTTCTGTTAAATAAATAATTCTTATATTTTTTCCGTTCAATTGAAAGCGAGGATTTCTGTTAAATAAATAATTGTTATACCTTTTAAACTAGCTTTACGGGGTTTGAGGGGCTCTGTCGATTTATTCCATGTGATTTTTTCATTACATGGTGTTCATTCAAAAAGCGAGGATTTCTGTTAAATAAATAATTCTTATATTTTTTCCGTTCAATTGAAAGCGAGGATTTCTGTTAAATAAATAATTGTTATACCTTTTAAAATAGCTTTACAGGGTTTGAGGGGCTCTGTCGTTTTATTCCGTGTGATTTTTTCTTTACATGGTGTTCGTTCAAAAAGCGAGGATTTCTGTTAAATAAATAATTCTTATATTTTTTCCGTTCAATTGAAAACGAGGATTTCTGTTAAATAAATAATTTTTATACCTTTTAAAATAGCTTTACGGGGTTTGAGGGGCTCTGTCGTTTTATTCCGTATGATTTTTTTTCTTTACATGGTGTTGGATTTCTGTTAAATAAATAATTGTTATACCTTTTAAAATAGCTCTACGGGGTTTGAGGGGCTCTGTTGTTTTATTCCGTGTGATTTTTTCTTTACATGGTATTCGTTCAAAAAGCGAGGATTTCTGTTAAATAAATAATTCTTATATTTTTTCTTTTCATTTGAAAGCGAGGATTTCTGTTAAATAAATAATTGTTATACCTTTTAAAATAGCTTTACGGGTTTTGAAGGACTCTGTTGTTTTATTCCGTGTGATTTTTTTTTCTTTACATGGTGTTCGTTCAAAAAGCGAGGATTTCTGTTAAATAAATAATTGTTATACCGTTTAAAATAGCTCTACGGGGTTTGAGGGGCTCTGTTGTTTTATTCCGTGTGATTTTTTCTTTACATGGTATTCGTTCAAAAAGCGAGGATTTCTGTTAAATAAATAATTGTTATACCTTTTAAAATAGCTTTACGGGGTTTGAGGGACTCTGTTGTTTTATTCCGTGTGATTTTTTCTTTACATGGTGGTCGTTCAAAAAGCGAGCAGTACGAAAACTCCACGTTTTCAGCCAGACTGGTTTTTTAGACAACACCCATTTTTAGGGACCAATCAGAGACAGCGGAGGTTGCTCAATATACAATAACAATGCAAAGTCGACATAGCTTTATTTCACTTTTTTAAGGTTAATTTAGACGAGGTTACGTGCGCGCACGTAACCTCGTCTAAATTAACCATAAAAAAGTGAAATAAAGCTATGTCGACTTTGCATGGTTATTGTATATTGAGCAACCTCCGCTGTCTCTGATTGGTCCCTAAAAATGGGTGTTGTCTAAAAAACCAGTCTGGCTGAAAACGTGGAGTTTTCGTACTGCTCGCTTTTTGAACGACCACCATGTAAAGAAAAAAAATCACACGGAATAAAACAACAGAGTCCCTCAAACCCCGTAAAGGTATTTTAAAAGGTATAACAATTATTTATTTAACAAAAATCCTCGCTTTTTGAACGAATACCATGTAAAGAAAAAATCACATGGAATAAAACAAGAGAGTCCCTCAAACCCCGTAAAGCTATTTTAAACGGTATAACAATTATTTATTTAACAGAAATCCTCGCTTTTTGAACGAACACCATGTAAAGAAAAAAAATCACACGGTATAAAACAACAGAGTCCTTCAAAACCCGTAAAGCTATTTTAAAAGGTATAACAATTATTTATTTAACAGAAATCCTCGCTTTCAAATGAACAGAAAAAATATAAGAATTATTTATTTAACAGAAATCCTCGCTTTTTGAACGAACACCATGTAAAGAAAAAATCACACGGAATAAAAAAACAGAGCCCCTCAAAACCCGTAAAACTATTTTAAAAGGTATAACAATTATTTATTTAACAGAAATCCAACACCATATAAAGAAAAAATCATACGGAATAAAACGACAGAGCCCCTCAAACCCCGTAGAGCTATTTTAAAAGGTATAACAATTATTTATTTAACAGAAATCCTCGTTTTCAATTGATCGGAAAAAATATAAAAATTATTTATTTAACAGAAATCCTCGCTTTTTGAACGAACACCATGTAAAGAAAAAATCACACGGAATAAAACGACAGAGCCCCTCAAACACTGTAAAGCTATTTTAAAAGGTATAACAATTATTTATTTAACAGAACTCCTCGCTTTCAATTGAACGGAAAAAATATAAGAATTATTTATTTAACAGAAATCCTCGCTTTTTGAACGAACACCATGTAAAGAAAAAATCACACGGAATAAAACGAGAGAGTCCTTCAAACCCTAAAGCTATTTTAAAAGGTATAACAATTATTTATTTAACAGAAATTCTGGCTTTCAATTGAACGGAAAAAATATAAGAATTATTTATTTAACAGAAATCCTCGCTTTTTGAATGAACACCATGTAATGAAAAAATCACACGGAATAAAACGACAGAGCCCCTCAAACCCCGTAAAGCTATTTTAAAAGGTATAACAATTATTTATTTAACAGAAATCCTCGCTTTCAATTGAACGGAAAAAATATAAGAATTATTTATTTAACAGAAATCCTCGCTTTTTGAACGAACACTATGTAAAGAAAAAATCACACGGAATAAAACGACAGAGTCCCTCAAACCCCGTAAAGCTATTTTAAAAGGTATAACAATTATTTATTTAACAGAAATCCTCGCTTTCAATTGAACGGAAAAAAATATAAGAATTATTTATTTAACAGAAATCCTCGCTTTTTGAACGAACACCATGTAAAGAAAAAATCACACGGAATAAAACGACAGAGCCCTTCAAACCCCGTAAAGCTATTTTAAAAGGTATAACAATTATTTATTTAACAGAAATCCTCGCTTTTTGAACGAACACCATGTATAGAGAAAATCACACGGAATAAAACAACAGAGTCCTTCAAACCCCGTAAATCTATTTTAAAAAGTATAACAATTATTTATTGAACAAAAATCCTCGCTTTCAATTGAACGGAAAAAAATATAAGAATTATTTATTTAACAGAAAATCCTCGCTTTTTGAACGAACACCACGTAATGAAAAAATCACACGGAATAAAACGACAGAGCCCCTCCAACCCCGTAAAGCTATTTTAAAAGGTATAACAATTATTTATTTAACAGAAATCCTCACTTTCAATTGAACGGAAAAAATATAAGAATTATTTATTTAACAGAAATCCTCGCTTTTTGAACGAACACCATGTAAAGAAAAAATCACACGGAATAAAACGACAGAGCCCCTCAAACCCCGTAAAGCTATTTTAAAAGGTATAACAATTATTTATTTAACAGAAATCCTCGTTTTCAATTGAACGGAAAAAATATAAGAATTATTTATTTAACAGAAATCCTCGCTTTTTGAACGAACATTATGTAAAGAAAAAATCACACGGAATAAAACGACAGAGCCCCTCAAACCCTGTAAAGCTATTTTAAAAGGTATAACAATTATTTATTTAACAGAAATCCTCCTTTTCAATTGAACGGAAAAAATATAAGAATTATTTATTTAACAGAAATCCTCGCTTTTTGAACGAACACCATGTAAAGGAAAAATCACACGGAATAAAACGAGAGAGTCCTTCAAACCCCGTAAAGCTATTTTAAAAGGTATAACAATTATTTATTGAACAAAAATCCTCGCTTTCAATTGAACGGAAAAAAAAATAAGAATTATTTATTTAACAGAAATCCTCGCTTTTTGAACGAACACCAAGTAATGAAAAAAATCACACGGGATAAAACGACAGAGCCCCTCAAACCCCGTAAAGCTATTTTAAAAGGTATAGAAATTATTTATTTAACAGAAATCCTCGTTTTTAATTGAACGGAAAAAATATAAGAATTATTTATTTAACAGAAATCCTCGGTTTTTGAACGAACACTATGTAAAGAAAAAATCACACGGAATAAAACCGACAGAGTCCCTCAAACCCCGTAAAGCTATTTTAAAAGGTATAACAATTATTTATTTAACAGAAATCCTCGTTTTCAATTGAACGGAAAAAATATAAGAATTATTTATTTAACAGAAATCCTCGCTTTTTGAACGAACACCATGTAAAGAAAAAATCACACGGAATAAAACGACAGAGCCCTTCAAACCCCGCAAAGCTATTTTAAAAGGTATAAAAATTATTTATTTAACAGAAATCCTCGTTTTTAATTGAACGGAAAAAATATAAGAATTATTTATTTAACAGAAATCCTCGCTTTTTGAACGAACACCATGTAAAGAAAAAATCACACGGAATAAAACGAGAGAGTCCTTCAAACCCCGTAAAGCTATTTTAAAAGGTATAACAATTATTTATTTAACAGAAATCCTCGCTTTCAATTGAACGAAAAAAATATAAGAATTATTTATTTAACAGAAATCTTCGCTTTTTGAACGAACACCATGTAATGAAAAAATCACATGGAATAAAACGACAGAGCCCCTCAAACCCCGTAAAGCTATTTTAAAAGGTATAACAATTATTTATTTAACCGAAATCCTCGCTTTCAATTGAACGGAAAAAATATAAGAATTATTTATTTAACAGAAATCCTCGCTTTTTGAACGAACACTATGTAAAGAAAAAATCACACGGAATAAAACGACAGAGTCCCTCAAACCCCGTAAAGCTATTTTAAAAGGTATAACAATTATTTATTTAACAGAAATCCTCGCTTTCAATGGAACGGAAAAAAAAATATAAGAATTATTTATTTAACAGAAATCCTCGCTTTTTGAACGAACACCATGTAAAGAAAAAATCACACGGAATAAAACGACAGAGCCCCTCAAACCCCGTAAAGCTATTTTAAAACGTATAACAATTATTTATTTAACAGAAATCCTCGTTTTCAATTGAACGGAAAAAATATAAGAATTATTTATTTAACAGAAATCCTCGCTTTTTGAACGAACACCATGTAAAGAAAAAATCACACGGAATAAAACGACAGAGCCCCTCAAACCCCGTAAAGCTATTTTAAAAGGTATAACAATTTTTTATTTAACAGAAATCCTCGCTTTCAATTGAACGGAAAAAATATAAGAATTATTTATTTAACAGAAATCCTCGCTTTACGCAAATGAAATACCATTGATACCGCTAAAAATACATGCGATACTGAATGAGTTATCAGATAGCTATAACCTACAGCTTATTAACACGTTTGACCAGTTTTGATTGGAATTTGTATTTTTTTGCCAGAAGAAAGATCATGGATACATGTTTATTTTTTTTTTTAAACTGGTATTTTTTCAATGAAGCCCATAAAACTTTGCAGAAACCCGTGAATGTAGGACTGAAAGTCCGTTCGTAGTATATCTGAATCCAATTACTAATCAAGTTAGTGTGACCGCCGCTCTCTCTATCTGTTTGACCTCCAAAAAAAAAAAAAATGTCTTAAAACATAATGAAAAAAAACTTGAACCAAACCAGATTATGCCCACCTAACCAGATTGTACCTACCAAACCAGATTATACCTACCAGAAACCTGTTTGGTACGGGGGCGTTGGCAAATTCAATAGATAGTTACTACTAATGTAGATAAGATTCTAAGTGTAAAATAGCCAAGTTGTAGGGTGTTGTTCTCCATTTGAAAAGGGTTTGGAAGGATAAGAAGACAAGTTTTTGAACTAAGATTAGAATATTAGAATCAGAGGCAACGCTATAGCGTTGTCTATAGTAAAGGCCATACGTCTCCAATACTTTATTACTTATTTATTTATTTATTTAATTTTTCTCCCAGAGGCATTTCGTATGGAAGCAGTCGTCGTAAAAACTTCAAAGAGGGCTCATTCGATTGGAAATCGAGAGTTCTAGTGCCCTTTTAAGGGTCAAAAGTGATTGGAACCCCCCAGGGCCCAGGGGGTAGGCGTTTTAAGTGATGTCCTGGGGGTATGTATGGTTCTTATGAAAGGGATGCTCGTATAAACTTCAGAGAGATCTCATTTGATTGGAAATTGAAAGTTCTAGTTCACTTTTTAAGAGTTAAAAGATATCCGAGGGCAATTAGCCTCCCCCCACACTCCATTTATTTTTTCCCAGGTGAACTTCTTATAGTTCGGATAACAAAGTTCAGGTAACAAAAAATCCAGGTGTCGACACAGCCCCCCAGGGCCCGAAGGTAAGCGTTGTAAGTTATGCCCTGGGGGCATATATTGTTGTTATGGAAGGGATGCTCGTCTAAACTTCATAGAGGGCTCATTTGATTGGAAATTGAAAGTTGTAATTCACTTTTTAAGAGTAAAAAGTGATCGGAGGGCAGCTAGCCTCCCCCCCACACTCCATTTATTTTTTTTCCCCGACGCACTTCATATAGAAGGCAACTCTATAAACGTCGTATAAACTTCAAAGGGGGCTCATTTCAAAGGGGGCAAACTTTTTTCACTTTGATATTGTTACTTTCATATTAGTTTTGATACTTTGATGAAGATTTGATTTTTTTTTTTTAAGTGTGATTTTGATATAAGGAATTTTTAAAGACTTGAAAGTTTTTGCAATCAAAAACGAACAAAAATTAATTAAAAAAAAAACTCTCCGAAAAATAAGTTTTTCAAAGAAAAGTAAAGGCCATTTTAAACTTAAGCTCAGCAGATAAAAATACCTCTTAAAATTCAAACCCAAAACGACCAGAAATTACTATTAAAAAATAAAGGAAACCCAAAACGAACAGAAATCAAATAAACAATCATAGCAAAAAACATACAACAAGTAATAATATAAATGAATAAATAGATCTAAAAGTGAGTAATGCTTGGATTGAATATGAAAACCAAGCTTAAAACGAAAAAAAAATATTTTGCTATTGAAGTAAAATGAAATTCAAAATGAACAGAAATTAAATAAACAATCAATGCAAACAAACATGCAATAGATATTAGTGTAAATGAATAAATAAATATTAAAACGATTGAAATTTAAATTGAATGTGCAAATCCAGCTTGAAATGAACAAAAATCACTAGAAACAAGAGTTTGGGTATCGCCTCCTTCTCTTACTGTAAAAGTTTAAAACCTACTGCATCATTAGCGCTTTACTGAAAAATATATGCGTCTTGAACAGTCTTGGAAAGTTTAAACAACATCAAATTGAATATTTGATATATAATGATATTATTTGTTGAAAGATCTATCAGTACAAGAATTAATTTCACTCTATTATTTTTTTTTCAATGCTGTAAGAACTGGAAAAGAAAATATTTGTAATATAATTTGTTTTCAGTGAAGTGCCAATGACGCAGTAGCCTTTTGGTTTTTATTTACAGTTACGGAAGGGCGCAGTATCCAGACTTTTTTTTTAGTGAAACTATATTCGTCTTGAACAACTTTAGAAAGAACTAATAAATTAAACTGCATATTTGATGAATAATGATATTAATTGCTGAAAGCTCATCAGTTCAAAATTTTAGTATAATAGTAGAGATGACCCTAAAGGTCCAGGGGGGGCACATATATGGGCATAGAATACTGACGGGGCACCAAATAAGGGCATAGCCTCCCTAGGGAGAATGATTGCGTAATCGGTCAATGACCTCCAGGTGTGTTTTTGGCACGCCCTTAGCGAATGTTGTTATTGTTTCCGAGGCAAAATGCCAAGGCCAATGTTGTTTTGAACAGAGTCATTAGGGAGAACACGTGGTTAATGGGGTCAATGTTGTTGTCGTTCGAAGCAAAGTTAATGACACTTCCTTCCTGTTCGAGGCGGATGTTATGATCCAGAAATAGTATTTGTTATTGTTATTCGAACCAGATGTTATGAGGTTCCCGGAAACAGTTAATGACACTTCCTTCCTGTTCGAGGCGAATGTTATGATCCGAAAATAGTATTTGTTATTGTTGTTTCCAAGCCAAATGTTACGAGTTCCCGGGAAACAGTTAATTAATGTCTGACAGATGACGCCAAGTTAATTAATGTCTTTGCATTTCCAAAGAGAATTGTCTAGGAGAAACAGTTAGATCACATATGATGTCATGATTGATTGATTGACACGAAAGGGGAATTAATTTGTTGTTCTAAAGAGAATTGATTCACGAAAGGGAAATTAATTTGTTGTTTCTAACAAGAGAATCGTTTCCTAGCAGACGTTTTGATCTTAGCGCGCGAAAAGGTTTCCAAATAATTTGAAATGCATTGGCGCAGAGATGCCAAACAAAAGGAACATGCCGAAATTCCGTTTAGGGATAATTTTGGCGAAACCGTTTTAGCTATTTTATGGAACTATTTCGGCGAAACAGCTAGAGACATTTAAAAAGGTGATTTTTGAAGAGATTTTGGAAAAGAATTTGAGTGTGGTCGTTATAATACACAAGTTTCAATTGAACAGTGTTGTGAGGTCCTCTACCCCAACCCCAAAGGTTCCGATCCCCCTACCACAACCCCGAAGGAAACCACCGGTCCTCAAAGGTTCTCTGGGCTTCCAAAGGACCCCCCCCCCCGGACCCCCAAAGACCCTCACCCAGTCCCCAAAGGTCCCCAGGCACCCAAAGGGCCCCAGACCCTAAAAAGGCCATACCCGAGCCCCAAAGGCCCTCCCCGGTCCCCAAAGGTCCACCAGACCCCCAAAAGCCCTCCCCGGTCCCCAAAGGTCCACCAGAACCCCAAAAGCCCTCCCCCGGTCCCAAAGGCCCTCCCCGGGCTCCCAGGGCTCCCAAAGGGCCCCGATTACTCTACCCCTACCCCGAAGGAAGCCTCCGGTCCTCAAAGGTCCCCCCAGGCTCCCAAAGACCCTCACCCGGTCCCCAAAGGTCCACCAGGCTCCCAAAGGGACCCCAGACCCCCAACGGACCCACCGGGCCCCAAAGGGCCCAATCCGTGCTCAAGGGCCCCCCCGGACCCCCAAAGGTCCTCCACCAGTCCCCAAAGGCCCTCTCCCGGTCCCAAAGGTCCACCAGGCACACAAAGGGCCCAATCCGTGCTCAAGGGCCCCCCCGGACCCCCTAAGGTCCTCCACCAGTCCCCAAAGGCCCTCTCCCGGTCCCAAAGGTCCACCAGGCACCCAAAGGGCCCCAGACCCTAAAAAGACCATACCCGAGCCCCCCAAAGGCCCTCACCGGTCCCCAAAGGTCCACCAGACCCCCAAAAGCCCTCCACCGGTCCCCAAAGGCCCTCCCCGGGCTCCCAGGGCTCCCAAAGGGCCCCCGATTGCTCTACCCCAACCCCGAAGGAAGCCTCCGGTCCTCAAAGGTCCCCCAGGCTCCCAAAGGACCCAGTGGACCCCCAAAGGCCCTCACCTGGTCCCCAAAGGTCCACCGGGCTCCCAAAGGGACCACCGGACCCCCAAAGGGTCCCCCGGACCCCAAAGGTCCTCCCCAGGTCCTCAAGGGTCGCCCAGACCCCCAATGGACCCACCGGGCCCCAAAGGGCCCAATCGGTGCTCAAGGGCTCCCCGGACCCCCAAAGGCCCTCACCCGGTCCTCAAAGGTCCACCGGGCTCCCAAAGGACCAGTCGGTCCTCAAGGACCCTCTCAGACGTGCAAAGACCCCCCCCAGACCCCCAAAGGCTCATCCCGGTCCCCAAAGGTCCCCTCAGGCTCCCATATGACCACTCCACCCCTCAAGGGCCCCTGGATCCCCAAACGCCCTCCCCGGACCCCTCCAAAGAACCCCCTCTCCATTTTTAACACTTTTTATGGCTTTATTATATCCTTTTAGAACAAGTTCCTTTCATAATGTCCCTCCTAAACCCATTTTCCAACTTGAAGTACTTATCTTTTTCACCCACTTTCTCAATGAAAAAGAAATTAGTTTTTAATCAATTCTAATTTTCCAAATAATATAAAAATTTTCCACTTTAGTTCAGATCTGTCTCGAAGAGATGAAAAATTTAAAATACTGTTCCAAATTTTTCGCAGAAGATAAAAAAAGTTCAAGTTTTCTTCTGAATTTTACCAAAGAACGTGCTCCAATTCTAATTCCTCCAGAGAAAACAAAATCTTCCACTTCAGTTCTATATTTCACAAAGATATAAAGAAATTTAAAGTTCAAGTCTAAATTTTTCGGTGGAAGATAGAAAAAGTAATACCATACTTGTGAATATTTTCACGGAAAATAAAAAGTTCTAGTTCAATTTACAATTTCCTCAACGAAGTGAAGAAAGGTTCAAGTTCTCTTCTGAATTTTACTAAAGAACACGCTTCAATTCTAATTTTTTCAGAGAAAACAAAAATCTTCCACTTCAGTTCTTTATTTCACAAAGACATAAAGAAATTTAAAGTTCAATTCTAAATTTTTCGGTGGAAGATAGAAAAAGTAATACCATACTTGTGAATATTTTCCCGGAAGATAAAAAGTTCTAGTTCAATTTACAGTTTCCTCAATGAAGTCAAGGAAAGTTCAAGTTCTCTTCTGAATTTTACTAAAGAACAAAATTCAATTCTGATTTCACCAGAGAAAATAAAAATCTTCCACTTCAGTTCTTTATTTCACAAAGACATAAAGAAATTTAAAGTTCAATTCTAAATTTTTCGGTGGAAGATAGAAAAAGCAATACCATACTTGTGAATATTTTCCCGGAAGATAAAAAGTTCTAGTTCAATTTACAGTTTCCTCAATGAAGTCAAGGAAAGTTCAAGTTCTCTTCTGAATTTTACCAAAGAACACGCTTCAATTCTAATTTTTTCAGAGAAAACAAAAATCTTCCACTTCAGTTCTTTATTTCACAAAGACATAAAGAAATTTAAAGTACAATTCTAAATTTTTCGGTGGAAGATAGAAAAAGCAATACCATACTTGTGAATATTTTCCCGGAAAATAAAAAGTTCTAGTTCAATTTACAATTTCCTCAACGAAGTGAAGAAAGGTTCAAGTTCTCTTCTGAATTTTACTAAAGAACAAAATTCAATTCTAATTTCACCAGAGAAAATAAAAATCTTCCACTTCAGTTCTTTATTTCACAAAGACATAAAGAAATTTAAAGTACAATTCTAAATTTTTCGGTGGAAGATAGAAAAAGTAATACCATACTTGTGAATATTTTCCCGGAAAATAAAAGTTCTAGTTCAATTTACAATTTCCTCAACAAAGTGAAGAAAGGTTCAAGTTCTCTTCTGAATTTTACTAAAGAACAAAATTCAATTCTAATTTCACCAGAGAAAATAAAAATCTTCCACTTCAGTTCTTTATTTCACAAAGACATAAAGAAATTTAAAGTTCAATTCTAAATTTTTCGGTGGAAGATAGAAAAAGTAATACCATACCTGTGAATATTTTCACGGAAGATAAAAAGTTCTAGTTCAATTTACAGTTTCCACAATGAAGTCAAGGAAAGTTCAAGTTCTCTTCTGAATTTTACCAAAGAACAAAATTCAATTCTAATTTCACCAGAGAAAATAAAAATCTTCCACTTCAGTTCTTTATTTCACAAAGACATAAAGAAATTTAAAGTACAATTCTAAATTTTTCGGAGGAAGATAGAAAAAGCAATACCATACCTGTGAATATTTTCCCGGAAGATAAAAAGTTCTAGTTCAATTTAAAATTTTCTCAACGAAGTGAAGAAAAATTCAAGTTCTCTTCTGAATTTTACCAAAGAATAAAATTCAATTCTAATTTCACCAGAGAAAATAAAAATCTTCCACTTCAGTTCTTTATTTCACAAAGACATAAAGAAATTTAAAGTTCAATTCTAAATTTTTCGGTGGAAGATAGAAAAAGCAATACCATACTTGTGAATATTTTCACGGAAGATAAAAAGTTCTAGTTCAATTTACAGTTTCCTCAATGAAGTCAAGGAAAGTTCAAGTTCTCTTCTGAATTTTACCAAAGAACAAAATTCAATTCTAATTTCACCAGAGAAAATAAAAATCTTCCACTTCAGTTCTCTATTTCACAAAGACATAAAGAAATTTAAAGTTCAATTCTAAATTTTTCGGTGGAAGATAGAAAAAGTAATACCATACCTGTGAATATTTTCACGGAAGATAAAAAGTTCTAGTTCAATTTAAAATTTTCTCAACGAAGTCAAGGAAAGTTCAAGTTCTCTTCTGAATTTTACC
Source organism: Artemia sinica (assembly GCA_027921565.1). NCBI lineage: Eukaryota > Metazoa > Arthropoda > Branchiopoda > Anostraca > Artemiidae > Artemia > Artemia sinica. The sequence continues at coordinate 13,239,421 of CM051265.1, read as the reverse complement.
AAAGAACAAAATTCAATTCTAATTTTTTCAGAGAAAACAAAAATCTTCCACTTCAGTTCCTTATTTCGCAAAGACATAAAGAAATTCAAAGTTCAATTCTAAATTTTTCGATGGAAGATAGAAAAAGTAATACCATACTTGTGAATATTTTCACGGAAGATAAAAAGTTCTAGTTCAATTTAAAATTTCCTCAATGAAGTGAAGAAAGGTTCAAGTTCTCTTCTGAATTTTACTAAAGAACACGCTTCAATTCTAATTTCACCAGAGAAAATAAAAATCTTCCACTTCAGTTCTTTATTTCACAAAGACATAAAGAAATTTAAAGTACAATTCTAAATTTTTCGGTGGAAGATAGAAAAAGCAATACCATACTTGTGTATATTTTCCCGGAAGATAAAAAGTTCTAGTTCAATTTAAAATTTTCTCAACGAAGTGAAGAAAAATTCAAGTTCTCTTCTGAATTTTACCAAAGAATAAAATTCAATTCTAATTTCACCAGAGAAAATAAAAATCTTCCACTTCAGTTCTTTATTTCACAAAGACATAAAGAAATTTAAAGTTCAATTCTAATTTTTCGGTGGAAGATAGAAAAAGTAATACCATACTTGTGAATATTTTCCCGGAAGATAAAAAGTTCTAGTTCAATTTACAGTTTCCTCAATGAAGTCAAGGAAAGTTCAAGTTCTCTTCTGAATTTTACCAAAGAACATGCTTCAATTCTAATTTTTTCAGAGAAAACAAAAATCTTCCACTTCAGTTCTTTATTTCACAAAGACATAAAGAAATTTAAAGTACAATTCTAAATTTTTCGGAGGAAGATAGAAAAAGCAATACCATACTTGTGAATATTTTCCCGGAAGATAAAAAGTTCTAGTTCAATTTAAAATTTTCTCAACGAAGTGAAGAAAAATTCAAGTTCTCTTCTGAATTTTACCAAAGAATAAAATTCAATTCTAATTTCACCAGAGAAAATAAAAATCTTCCACTTCAGTTCTTTATTTCACAAAGACATAAAGAAATTTAAAGTTCAATTCTAAATTTTTCGGTGGAAGATAGAAAAAGTAATACCATACTTGTGAATATTTTCACGGAAGATAAAAAGTTCTAGTTCAATTTACAGTTTCCTCAATGAAGTCAAGGAAAGTTCAAGTTCTCTTCTGAATTTTACCAAAGAACAAAATTCAATTCTAATTTCACCAGAGAAAATAAAAATCTTCCACTTCAGTTCTTTATTTCACAAAGACATAAAGAAATTTAAAGTTCAATTCTAAATTTTTCGGCGGAAGATAGAAAAAGTAATACCATACTTGTGAATATTTTCCCGGAAGATAAAAAGTTCTAGTTCAACTTACAGTTTCCTCAATGAAGTCAAGGAAAGTTCAAGTTCTCTTCTGAATTTTACCAAAGAACACGCTTCAATTCTAATTTTTTCAGAGAAAACAAAAATCTTCCTCTTCAGTTCTTTATTTCACAAAGACATAAAGAAATTTAAAGTACAATTCTAATTTTTCGGTGGAAGATAGAAAAAGCAATACCATACTTGTGAATATTTTCCCGGAAAATAAAAAGTTCTAGTTCAATTTACAATTTCCTCAACGAAGTGAAGAAAGGTTCAAGTTCTCTTCTGAATTTTACTAAAGAACAAAATTCAATTCTAATTTCACCAGAGAAAATAAAAATCTTCCACTTCAGTTCTCTATTTCACAAAGACATAAAGAAATTTAAAGTTCAATTCTAAATTTTTAGGTGGAAGATAGAAAAAGTAATACCATACCTGTGAATATTTTCACGGAAGATAAAAAGTTCTAGTTCAATTTAAAATATTCTCAACGAAGTCAAGGAAAGTTCAAGTTCTCTTCTGAATTTTCTCAATGAACACACTTCAATTCTAATTTCTCCAGAGAAAATAAAAATCTTCCACTTCAGTTCCTTTTTTCGCAAAGACATAAAGAAATTCAAAGTTCAATTCTAAATTTTTCGATGGAAGATAGAAAAAGTAATACCATACTTGTGAATATTTTCACGGAAGATAAAAAGTTCTAGTTCAATTTAAAATTTTCTCAACGAAGTCAAGGAAAGTTCAAGTTCTCTTCTGAACTTTACCAAAGAACACGCTTCAATTCTAATTTTTTCAGAGAAAACAAAAATCTTCCACTTCAGTTCTTTATTTCACAAAGACATAAAGAAATTTAAAGTTCAATTCTAATTTTTCGGTGGGTGATAGAAAAATTAATGCCATACTTGTGATTATTTTCACGGAAGATAAAAAGTTCTACTTCAATTTTAAATTTCCCCGGAAGATAAAAAGTTCTAGTTCAACTTGCTATTATCTTTGTGAAAACACACAAACTCAGAAAAAATGTTCAATGTTCCTTTAGTACCTATGCAATTAGACTAAAAATGAAGATATTTATGCAGAGTTTCAACTCGCTATGGCTAAGTTTGCTAAAAACAAGCTATTTTCTTGCGAAAACACACAAAATCAGAAAAAATGTTCAATGTTCCTTAAGCACCTACGCAATTAGGCTTAAATGAAGATATTTATGCAGAGTTTCAAGTCGATATGGCTAAGTTTGCTAAAAACAAGCTATTTTCTTGCGAAAACACACGAAATCAGAAAAAATATTGTTAGGTTAGGTTAAGTTAGATTAGGTTAGGTTAGCCTACGTACGCGCGCATATAGGTTAAGTTAGGTTAGATTAAGTTAGATTAGGTTAAGTTAGGTTAGGTTAGGTTAGATTAAGTTAGGTTAGGCTAGGTTAGCCTACATACGCGCGCGTACGTAGGCTAACCTAACCTAATCTAACTTAACCTAACCTAACAATATTTTTTCTGATTTCGTGTGTTTTCGCAAGAAAATAGCTTGTTTTTAGCAAACTTAGCCATATCGACTTGAAACTCTGCATAAATATCTTCATTTAAGCCTAATTGCGTAGGTGCTTAAGGAACATTGAACATTTTTTCTGATTTTGTGTGTTTTCGCAAGAAAATAGCTTGTTTTTAGCAAACTTAGCCATAGCGAGTTGAAACTCTGCATAAATATCTTCATTTTTAGTCTAATTGCATAGGTACTAAAGGAACATTGAACATTTTTTCTGAGTTTGTGTGTTTTCACAAAGATAATAGCAAGTTGAACTAGAACTTTTTATCTTCCGGGGAAATTTAAAATTGAAGTAGAACTTTTTATCTTCCGTGAAAATAATCACAAGTATGGCATTAATTTTTCTATCACCCACCGAAAAATTAGAATTGAACTTTAAATTTCTTTATGTCTTTGTGAAATAAAGAACTGAAGTGGAAGATTTTTGTTTTCTCTGAAAAAATTAGAATTGAAGCGTGTTCTTTGGTAAAGTTCAGAAGAGAACTTGAACTTTCCTTGACTTCGTTGAGAAAATTTTAAATTGAACTAGAACTTTTTATCTTCCGTGAAAATATTCACAAGTATGGTATTACTTTTTCTATCTTCCATCGAAAAATTTAGAATTGAACTTTGAATTTCTTTATGTCTTTGCGAAAAAAGGAACTGAAGTGGAAGATTTTTATTTTCTCTGGAGAAATTAGAATTGAAGTGTGTTCATTGAGAAAATTCAGAAGAGAACTTGAACTTTCCTTGACTTCGTTGAGAAAATTTTAAATTGAACTAGAACTTTTTATCTTCCGTGAAAATATTCACAGGTATGGTATTACTTTTTCTATCTTCCACCTAAAAATTTAGAATTGAACTTTAAATTTCTTTATGTCTTTGTGAAATAGAGAACTGAAGTGGAAGATTTTTATTTTCTCTGGTGAAATTAGAATTGAATTTTGTTCTTTAGTAAAATTCAGAAGAGAACTTGAACCTTTCTTCACTTCGTTGAGGAAATTGTAAATTGAACTAGAACTTTTTATTTTCCGGGAAAATATTCACAAGTATGGTATTGCTTTTTCTATCTTCCACCGAAAAATTAGAATTGTACTTTAAATTTCTTTATGTCTTTGTGAAATAAAGAACTGAAGAGGAAGATTTTTGTTTTCTCTGAAAAAATTAGAATTGAAGCGTGTTCTTTGGTAAAATTCAGAAGAGAACTTGAACTTTCCTTGACTTCATTGAGGAAACTGTAAGTTGAACTAGAACTTTTTATCTTCCGGGAAAATATTCACAAGTATGGTATTACTTTTTCTATCTTCCGCCGAAAAATTTAGAATTGAACTTTAAATTTCTTTATGTCTTTGTGAAATAAAGAACTGAAGTGGAAGATTTTTATTTTCTCTGGTGAAATTAGAATTGAATTTTGTTCTTTGGTAAAATTCAGAAGAGAACTTGAACTTTCCTTGACGTCATTGAGGAAACTGTAAATTGAACTAGAACTTTTTATCTTCCGTGAAAATATTCACAAGTATGGTATTACTTTTTCTATCTTCCACCGAAAAATTTAGAATTGAACTTTAAATTTCTTTATGTCTTTGTGAAATAAAGAACTGAAGTGGAAGATTTTTATTTTCTCTGGTGAAATTAGAATTGAATTTTATTCTTTGGTAAAATTCAGAAGAGAACTTGAATTTTTCTTCACTTCGTTGAGAAAATTTTAAATTGAACTAGAACTTTTTATCTTCCGGGAAAATATTCACAAGTATGGTATTGCTTTTTCTATCTTCCTCCGAAAAATTTAGAATTGTACTTTAAATTTCTTTATGTCTTTGTGAAATAAAGAACTGAAGTGGAAGATTTTTGTTTTCTCTGAAAAAATTAGAATTGAAGCATGTTCTTTGGTAAAATTCAGAAGAGAACTTGAACTTTCCTTGACTTCATTGAGGAAACTGTAAATTGAACTAGAACTTTTTATCTTCCGGGAAAATATTCACAAGTATGGTATTACTTTTTCTATCTTCCACCGAAAAATTAGAATTGAACTTTAAATTTCTTTATGTCTTTGTGAAATAAAGAACTGAAGTGGAAGATTTTTATTTTCTCTGGTGAAATTAGAATTGAATTTTATTCTTTGGTAAAATTCAGAAGAGAACTTGAATTTTTCTTCACTTCGTTGAGAAAATTTTAAATTGAACTAGAACTTTTTATCTTCCGGGAAAATATACACAAGTATGGTATTGCTTTTTCTATCTTCCACCGAAAAATTTAGAATTGTACTTTAAATTTCTTTATGTCTTTGTGAAATAAAGAACTGAAGTGGAAGATTTTTATTTTCTCTGGTGAAATTAGAATTGAAGCGTGTTCTTTAGTAAAATTCAGAAGAGAACTTGAACCTTTCTTCACTTCATTGAGGAAATTTTAAATTGAACTAGAACTTTTTATCTTCCGTGAAAATATTCACAAGTATGGTATTACTTTTTCTATCTTCCATCGAAAAATTTAGAATTGAACTTTGAATTTCTTTATGTCTTTGCGAAATAAGGAACTGAAGTGGAAGATTTTTGTTTTCTCTGAAAAAATTAGAATTGAATTTTGTTCTTTGGTAAAATTCAGAAGAGAACTTGAACTTTCCTTGACTTCGTTGAGAAAATTTTAAATTGAACTAGAACTTTTTATCTTCCGTGAAAATATTCACAGGTATGGTATTACTTTTTCTATCTTCCACCGAAAAATTTAGAATTGAACTTTAAATTTCTTTATGTCTTTGTGAAATAGAGAACTGAAGTGGAAGATTTTTATTTTCTCTGGTGAAATTAGAATTGAATTTTGTTCTTTGGTAAAATTCAGAAGAGAACTTGAACTTTCCTTGACTTCATTGAGGAAACTGTAAATTGAACTAGAACTTTTTATCTTCCGTGAAAATATTCACAAGTATGGTATTGCTTTTTCTATCTTCCACCGAAAAATTTAGAATTGAACTTTAAATTTCTTTATGTCTTTGTGAAATAAAGAACTGAAGTGGAAGATTTTTATTTTCTCTGGTGAAATTAGAATTGAATTTTATTCTTTGGTAAAATTCAGAAGAGAACTTGAATTTTTCTTCACTTCGTTGAGAAAATTTTAAATTGAACTAGAACTTTTTATCTTCCGGGAAAATATTCACAGGTATGGTATTGCTTTTTCTATCTTCCTCCGAAAAATTTAGAATTGTACTTTAAATTTCTTTATGTCTTTGTGAAATAAAGAACTGAAGTGGAAGATTTTTATTTTCTCTGGTGAAATTAGAATTGAATTTTGTTCTTTGGTAAAATTCAGAAGAGAACTTGAACTTTCCTTGACTTCATTGTGGAAACTGTAAATTGAACTAGAACTTTTTATCTTCCGTGAAAATATTCACAGGTATGGTATTACTTTTTCTATCTTCCACCGAAAAATTTAGAATTGAACTTTAAATTTCTTTATGTCTTTGTGAAATAAAGAACTGAAGTGGAAGATTTTTATTTTCTCTGGTGAAATTAGAATTGAATTTTGTTCTTTAGTAAAATTCAGAAGAGAACTTGAACCTTTCTTCACTTTGTTGAGGAAATTGTAAATTGAACTAGAACTTTTATTTTCCGGGAAAATATTCACAAGTATGGTATTACTTTTTCTATCTTCCACCGAAAAATTTAGAATTGTACTTTAAATTTCTTTATGTCTTTGTGAAATAAAGAACTGAAGTGGAAGATTTTTATTTTCTCTGGTGAAATTAGAATTGAATTTTGTTCTTTAGTAAAATTCAGAAGAGAACTTGAACCTTTCTTCACTTCGTTGAGGAAATTGTAAATTGAACTAGAACTTTTTATTTTCCGGGAAAATATTCACAAGTATGGTATTGCTTTTTCTATCTTCCACCGAAAAATTTAGAATTGTACTTTAAATTTCTTTATGTCTTTGTGAAATAAAGAACTGAAGTGGAAGATTTTTGTTTTCTCTGAAAAAATTAGAATTGAAGCGTGTTCTTTGGTAAAATTCAGAAGAGAACTTGAACTTTCCTTGACTTCATTGAGGAAACTGTAAATTGAACTAGAACTTTTTATCTTCCGGGAAAATATCACAAGTATGGTATTGCTTTTTCTAGTGTTCTTTAGTAAAATTCAGAAGAGAACTTGAACCTTTCTTCACTTCGTTGAGGAAATTGTAAATTGAACTAGAACTTTTTATTTTCCGTGAAAATATTCACAAGTATGGTATTACTTTTTCTATCTTCCACCGAAAAATTTAGACTTGAACTTTAAATTTCTTTATATCTTTGTGAAATATAGAACTGAAGTGGAAGATTTTGTTTTCTCTGGAGAAATTAGAATTGGAGCACGTTCTTTGGTAAAATTCAGAAGAAAACTTGAACTTTTTTATCTTCTGCGAAAAATTTGGAACAGTATTTTAAATTTTTCATCTCTTCGAGACAGATCTGAACTAAAGTGGAAAATTTTTATATTATTTGGAAAATTAGAATTGATTAAAAACTAATTTCTTTTTCATTGAGAAAGTGGGTGAAAAAGATAAGTACTTCAAGGTGGAAAATGGGTTTAGGAGGGACATTATGAAAGGAACTTGTTCTAAAAGGATATAATAAAGCCATAAAAAGTGTTAAAAATGGAGAGGGGGTTCTTTGGAGGGGTCCGGGGAGGGCGTTTGGGGATCCAGGGGCCCTTGAGGGGTGGAGTGGTCATATGGGAGCCTGAGGGGACCTTTGGGGACCGGGATGAGCCTTTGGGGGTCTGGGGGGGGGGTCTTTGCACGTCTGAGAGGGTCCTTGAGGACCGACTGGTCCTTTGGGAGCCCGGTGGACCTTTGAGGACCGGGTGAGGGCCTTTGGGGGTCCGGGGAGCCCTTGAGCACCGATTGGGCCCTTTGAGGCCCGGTGGGTCCATTGGGGGTCTGGGCGACCCTTGAGGACCTGGGGAGGACCTTTGGGGTCCGGGGGACCCTTTGGGGGTCCGGTGGTCCCTTTGGGAGCCCGGTGGACCTTTGGGGACCAGGTGAGGGCCTTTGGGGGTCCACTGGGTCCTTTGGGAGCCTGGGGGACCTTTGAGGACCGGAGGCTTCCTTCGGGGTTGGGGTAGAGCAATCGGGGGCCCTTTGGGAGCCCTGGGAGCCCGGGGAGGGCCTTTGGGGACCGGTGGAGGGCTTTTGGGGGTCTGGTGGACCTTTGGGGACCGGTGAGGGCCTTTGGGGGGCTCGGGTATGGTCTTTTTAGGGTCTGGGGCCCTTTGGGTGCCTGGTGGACCTTTGGGACCGGGAGAGGGCCTTTGGGGACTGGTGGAGGACCTTAGGGGGTCCGGGGGGGCCCTTGAGCACGGATTGGGCCCTTTGTGTGCCTGGTGGACCTTTGGGACCGGGAGAGGGCCTTTGGGACTGGTGGAGGACCTTTGGGGGTCCGGGGGGCCCTTGAGCACGGATTGGGCCCTTTGGGGCCCGGTGGGTCCGTTGGGGGTCTGGGGTCCCTTTGGGAGCCTGGTGGACCTTTGGGGACCGGGTGAGGGTCTTTGGGAGCCTGGGGGGACCTTTGAGGACCGGAGGCTTCCTTCGGGGTAGGGGTAGAGTAATCGGGGCCCTTTGGGAGCCCTGGGAGCCCGGGGAGGGCCTTTGGGACCGGGGGAGGGCTTTTGGGGTTCTGGTGGACCTTTGGGGACCGGGGAGGGCTTTTGGGGGTCTGGTGGACCTTTGGGGACCGGGGAGGGCCTTTGGGGCTCGGGTATGGCCTTTTTAGGGTCTGGGGCCCTTTGGGTGCCTGGGGACCTTTGGGGACTGGGTGAGGGTCTTTGGGGGTCCGGGGGGGGGGGGTCCTTTGGAAGCCCAGAGAACCTTTGAGGACCGGTGGTTTCCTTCGGGGTTGTGGTAGGGGGATCGGAACCTTTGGGGTTGGGGTAGAGGACCTCACAACACTGTTCAATTGAAACTTGTGTATTATAACGACCACACTCAAATTCTTTTCCAAAATCTCTTCAAAAATCACCTTTTAAAATGTCTCTAGCTGTTTCGCCGAAATAGTTCCATAAAATAGCTAAAACGGTTTCGCCAAAATTATCCCTAAACGGAATTTCGGCATGTTCCTTTTGTTTGGCATCTCTGCGCCAATGCATTTCAAATTATTTGGAAACCTTTTCGCGCGCTAAGATCAAAACGTCTGCTCGGAAACGATTCTCTTGTTAGAAACAACAAATTAATTTCCCTTTCGTGAATCAATTCTCTTTAGAACAACAAATTAATTCCCCTTTCGTGTCAATCAATCAATCATGACATCATGTGTGATCTAACTGTTTCTCCTAGACAATTCTCTTTGGAAATGCAAAGACATTAATTAACTTGGCGTCATCTGTCAGACATTAATTAACTGTTTCCCGGGAACTCGTAACATTTGGCTTGGAAACAACAATAACAAATACTATTTTCGGATCATAACATTCGCCTCGAACAGGAAGGAAGTGTCATTAACTGTTTCCGGGAACCTCATAACATCTGGTTCGAATAACAATAACAAATGCTATTTCTGGATCATAACATCCGCCTCGAACAGGAAGGAAGTGTCATTAACTTTGCTTCGAACGACAACAACATTGACCCCATTAACCACGTGTTCTCCCTAATGACTCTGTTCAAAACAACATTGGCCTTGGCATTTTGCCTCGGAAACAATAACAACATTCGCTGAGGGCGTGCCAAAAACACACCTGGAGGTCATTGACCGATTACGCAATCATTCTCCCTAGGGAGGCTATGCCCTTATTTGGTGCCCCGTCAGTATTCTATGCCCATATATGGTGCCCCCCCTGGACCTTTAGGGTCATCTCTACTTATAATTTTAATGTTTATTTTCAATATTAAGTACAAAAGAAAATATTTGTAATAAAATTGGTTTTCAGTAAATTGCTAATGACGCAGAAGGTTTTAGACTTTTACAGTGAGAGAAGGAGGCGATACCCAAAATCTTGTTTGTAGTGATTTTTGTTTGTTTCAAGCTTGATTTGCATATTCAATTTAAGTTTTACTCGTTTTAAGATTTATTTATTTATTTACATTAATATCTATTGTAAGTTTATTTGCATTGATTGTTTATTTAATTTCTGTTCATTTTGAGTTTCATTTATACTTCAATAGCAATTTTTTTTTCGTTTTAAGCTTGATTTTCATATTCAATCTAAGCATTATTCGCTTTAAGATCTATTTACTCATTTATATCATTGCTTGTTGTATGTTTTTTCCTATGATTGTTTATTTAATTTCTGTTCGTTTTGGGTTTCATTTATTCTTTAATAGTAATTTCTGGTCGTTTTGAGCTTGAATTTTAGCAGGTATTTTTATCTGCTGAGCTTAAGTTTAAAATGGCCTTTATTTTTCTTTGAAAAACTTATTTTTCGGAAAGTTATTTTAGTTAATCTATGACAGCGACAGTGGTCAATCACGACTTTGACGCGTAAGGGCTTTGAAAGGTTTCTGAAGATATGCTTCATGCTCTCCATAGGAATTGCCTAAGGATAACTTCGGCTACTGGTTTGGATGACCGTATACAAAAAAAATGAGCTCTACAAAAAATGTGGTTCTATCACGCTTTCTAGGGCTATAATCAAATAAATATTCAAAAGGTTAGGTAAATTTTTATTGTTGAGCAATTGATAGTATGGCGAAAATCAGTCTTTTTGTCAATCCGTCTGAGGCCGGACAAAAAGGAGTACATCTTAAAATAGAGTAAAATGAAGGGATTTAAGAGAAATAGGAACTTCATAGAAGAGAGTACAGAGGAAAGCTCTGAAAAGAACAGACTGGAGGAGGATTGTAAATAATTTAACAGGTCATAATGACTAATATGACAAAAAAAGAAAACATAGGACAACAAAATATCCGAGGAAAATTCACAATTAGTGAAACAAGGAAAAAAGTGAATGTAATATTTTGGCAGAGACCCATACTCAGTCATCCGCAATGTAATTTTATATATATATATATATATATATATATATATATATATATATATATATATATATATATATATATATATATATATATTATATATATATATATATATATATATATATATATATATATATATATATATATATATATATATATATATATATATATAGTACTCATCTTTTTCATCCACAACTATACTTTACAGCTTTTTGGTCACCTCAACACCAAGAAATACTTTTCAAAGACCATTTCAGAGCAAGTTACTTTCTTAATGTCCCTCCTAAACCCATTTTTCAACTTGAAGTACTTATCTTTTTCACCTACAACTATACTTTACAGCTTTTTGGTTACCTCAACACCAAGAAATACTTTTCAAAGACCATTTCAGAGCAATTTACTTTCTTAATGTCACTCCTAAACCCTTTTTTCAACTTGAAGTACTTATCTTTTTCATCCACAACTATACTTTAGAGCTTTTTGGATACCTCAACACCAAGAAATACTCTTCAAAGACCATTTCATAGCAAGTTACTTTCTTAATGTCCCTCCTAAACCCATTTTGCAACTTGAAGTACTTATCTTTTTCACCCACAACTATACTTTACAGCTTTTTGAGTGTCCCAACACCAAGAAATACTTTTTGAAGACCATTTCAGAGCAATTTACTTTCTTAATGTTCCTCCTAAACCCATTTTCCAACTTGAAGTACTTATCTTTTTCACCTACAACTATACTTTACAGCTTTTTGGATACCTCAACACCAAGAAATACTTTTCAAAGACCATTTCAGAGCAAGTTACTTTCTTAATGTCCCTCCTAAACCCATTTTCCAACTTGAAGTACTTATCTTTTTCACTCACAACTATACTTTACAGCTTTTTGGATACCTCAACACCAAGAAATACTTTTCAAAGACCATTTCAGAGCAAGTTACTTTCTTAATATTCCTCCTAAACCCATTTTCCAACTTGAAGTACTTATCTTTTTCACCCACAACTATACTTTACAGCTTTTTGGTTACCTCAACACCAAGAAATACCTTTCAAAAGACCATTTCAGAGCAAGTTACTTTCTTAATGTCCCTCCTAAACCCATTTTCCAACTTGAAGTACTTATCTTTTTCACCCACAACTATACTTTACAGCTTTTTGGATACCTCAACACCAAGAAATACTTTTCAAAGACCATTTCAGAGCAAGTTACTTTCTTAATGTCCCTCCTAAACCCATTTTCCAACTTGAAGTACTTATCTTTTTCACCCACAACTATACTTTACAGCTTTTAAGATACCTCAACACCAATAAATACTTCTCAAAAACCATTCCAGAGCAAGTTACTTTCTTAATGTCCCTCCTAAACCCATTTTCCAACTTGAAGTACTTATCTTTTTCACCCACAACTATACTTTACAGCTTTTTGTATGCTCCAACACCAATCAATACTTTTCAAAGGCATTTCAGAACAAGTTCTTTTCTTAATATGCTTCTTAAACCAATTTTACAAATTCTAAATTTTTCCATAGTAGATAGAAAAAGCTATATCATAGCTGTGAATATTTTCTCGAAAGATAAGCAGTTCTATTTCAATTTTAAATTTTCTCAATGAAGTGAAGAAAAGTTCAAGTTCTCTTCTGAATTTTCTCAATGAAAAAGAAATTAGTCATTGATCATTTCTATTTTTCCAAATAATATAAAAATTTTCTACTTTAGTTCAGATTTTTCTCAAAGGGATGAAAAATTTAAAATACTGTTCCAAATTTTCTCAACGAAGTGAAGAAAAGTTCAAGTTCTCTTCTGAACTTTACCAAAGAACACACTTCAATTCTAATTTCTCCAGAGAAAACAAAAATCTTCCACTTCAGTTCTTTATTTCACAAAGACATAAAGAAATTTAAAGTTCAATTCTAATTTTTCGGTGGAAGATAGAAAAAGTAATACCATACTTGTGAATATTTTCACGGAAGATGAAAATTTCTAGTTCAATTTAAAATTTTCTCAACGAAGTCAAGGAAAGTTCAAGTTCTCTTCTGAATTTTCTCAATGAAAAAGAAATTAGTCATTGATCATTTCTATTTTTCCAAATAATATAAAAATTTTCTACTTTAATTCAGATCTGTCTGGAAGAGATGAAAAATTTAAAATACTGTTCCAAATTTTTCACAGAAGATAAAAAGTTCAAGTTCTCTTCGGAATTTTACCAAAGAACACAATTGAATTCTAATTTCTCCAGAGAAAACAAAAATCTTCCACTTCAGTTCTTTATTTCACAAAGACATAAGGAAATTTAAAGTTCAATTCTAATTTTTCGGTGGAAGATAGAAAAAAGTAATATCATACTTGTGAATATTTTCACGAAAGATAAAAAGTTCTAGTTCAATTTAAAAGTTTCTCAACGAAGTGAAGAAAAGTTCAAGTTCTCTTCTGAACTTTACCAAAGAACACACTTCAATTCTAATTTCTCCAGAGAAAACAAAAATCTTCCACTTCAGTTCTTTATTTCACAAAGACATAAAGAAATTTAAAGTTCAATTCTAATTTTTCGGTGGAAGATAGAAAAAGTAATACCATACTTGTGAATATTTTCACGGAAGATAAAAAGTTCTAGTTCAATTTTAAATTTTCTCAACGAAGTGAAGAATAGTTCAAGTTCTCTTCTGAATTTTCTCAATGAAAAAGAAGTTAGTCATTGATCATTTCTATTTTTCCAAATAATATAAAAATTTTCCACTTTAGTTCAGATCTGGCTCGAAGAGATGAAAAATCTAAAATACTGTTCCAAATTTTCTCAACGAAGCGAAGAAAAGTTCAAGTTCTCTTCTGAACTTTACCAAAGAACAAACTTCAATTCTAATTTCTCCAGAGAAAACAAAAATCATCCACTTCAGTTCTTTATTTCACAAAGACATAAAGAAATTTAAAGTTCAATTCTAATTTTTCGGTGGAAGATAGAAAAAGTAATACTATACTTGTGAATATTTTCATGGAAGATAAAAAGTTCTAGTTCAATTTAAAATTTTCTCAACGAAGTGAAGAAAAGTTCAAGTTCTCTTCTGAACTTTACCGAAGAACACACTTCAATTCTAATTTCTCCAGAGAAAACAAAAATCTTCCACTTCAGTTCTATATTTCACAAAGACATAAAGAAATTCAAAGTTCAATTCTAATTTTTCGGTGGAAGATAGAAAAAGTAATACCATACTTGTGAATATTTCCACGGAAGATAAAAAGTTCTAGTTCAATTTAAAATTTTCTCAACGAAGTGAAGAAAAGTTCAAGTTCTCTTCTGAACTTTACCAAAGAACACACTTCAATTCTAATTTCTCCAGAGAAAACAAAAATCTTCCACTTCAGTTCTTAATTTCACAAAGACATAAAGAAATTTAAAGTTCAATTCTAATTTTTCGGTGGGAGATAGAAAAATTAATACCATACTTGTGAATATTTTCAAGGAAGATAAAAAGTTCTAGTTCAATTTAAAATTTTCTCCACGAAGTGAAGAAAAGTTCAAGTTCTCTTCTGAATTTTACTAAAGAACACAATTCATTTCTAATTTCACCAGAGAAAATAAAAATCTTCCACTTCAGTTCTTTGTTTCACAAAAGACATAAAGAAATTTAAAGTTCAATTCTAAATTTTTCGGTGGAAGATAGAAAAAGTAATACCATACTTGTGAATATTTTCCCGAAAGATAAAAAGTTCTAGTTCAATTTAAAATTTTCTCAACGAAGTGAAGAAAAGTTCAAGTTCTCTTCTGAACTTTACCAAAGAACACACTTCAATTCTAATTTCACCAGAGAAAATAAAAATCTTCCACTTCAGTTTAAAGTTCCCCAAAGAAATAAAGAAATTTAAAGTTCTATTCTAAATTTTTAGATGGAAGATAGAAAAATTAATACTATAACTGCGATTGTTTTCCATGAAGATCAAAAGTTTCACTTTATTTATAATTTTTCTTAAATTCAGTTCTGATTTTTCTCAAAGAGATGAAAAATTTAAAGTTCTGTTCCAAATTTTTCATAGAAGATAGAAAAAGTTATACATTGATTGTGAATATTCAACATGAAGATAAGGAACTCCACTTTAATTCTGAGTTTTCGCGAAGAAGTGCAAATTGTTCAAGTTCTCTTCTGAATTTTCTTAAAGAAGAGAAAAAATTTAACTCAATTCTGAATTTTACCAATGAAAATGAAAAAACCTTCCACTTCAGTTCTTAATTTCTCAAAGACATAAAAAATTTAAAATTCAGTTCTAAATTTTTCTGTAGAAGATAGGAAAAGTTATACTATGATTGTGATTATTTTCCATTGAAGATAAAAAGTTTCACTTTAATTCTAATTTTCTTAAGTTCACTACCGATTTTTTGCAAAGAGATGAAAAATTTAAAGTTCTGTTCCAAATTTTTCATAGAAGATAGAAAAAGTTATACATTGATTGTGAATATTCGACATGAAGATAAGGAGCATCACTTTAATTCTGAGTTTTCTCGAAGAAGTGCAAAATGTTCAAGTTCTCTTCTGAATTTTCTTAAAGAAGTCAAAAAAGTTAGCTCAATTCTGAATTTTACCAATGAAAATGAAAAAAGCTTCCACTTCAGTTCTTAATTCCTCAAAGACATAAAAAATTCAAAGTTCTCTTCTAATTTTTCCAAGAAAATAAAAAGGCTCCACTTCAGTTCTGTTTTTTTTCTCAAAGAGATGAAAAATTTAAAGTTCTTTTCTAATTTTAAATTAAATTTTAGCTCCTTTGTCTTATGGATTTACCCATCAAATTTTTAAACTAGAAAATGAGTGACTCGTTCTATTATTATAAAGACAATCGTTCAAACTCGTTCATCTAACCTCCAAAACAATAGGTTAGGTTAGGTATAAATAAATATTAATAAATAAATAGAAACATTTCTACATGTTTAAGTTAGGCTAGGTTAACTTATCATGAGTGCTCATGATAAGTTAACCTAACCTTTTCCGGCGAGTATGGTTAGGTTAGGTTAAGTTAGGTTAGGCTAGGTTAGCCTACGTACGCGCGCGTACGTAGGCTAACCTAGCCTAACCTAACTTAACCTAACCAAACTTAATCTAACCTAACCTAACCTAATCATACACCTAACTTTTTGCCTGTCTCTCACCTAACCTAAGCTAACCTAAGTGAAGCGTACGTAGGCTAACCTAACCTAACATAATCTAACCTAACTTAATCTAGCCTAACCTAACCCCACTCGCCGGAAAAGGTTAGGTTAACTTATCATGAGCACTCATGATAGGTTAACCTAACCTAACTTAAACATGTAGAAATGTTTCTATTTATTTATTAATATTTATTTAAACCTAACCTAACCTATTGTTTTGGAGGTTAGATGAACGAGTTTGAACGATTGTCTTTAATAATAGAACGAGTCACTCATTTTCTAATTTAAAAATTTGATGGGTAAATCCATAAGACAAAGGAGCTAAAATTTAATTTAAAATTAGAAAAGAACTTTAAATTTTTCATCTCTTTGAGAAAAAAAACAGAACTGAAGTGGAGCCTTTTTATTTTCTTGGAAAAATTAGAAGAGAACTTTGAATTTTTTATGTCTTTGAGGAATTAAGAACTGAAGTGGAAGCTTTTTTCATTTTCATTGGTAAAATTCAGAATTGAGCTAACTTTTTTCACTTCTTTAAGAAAATTCAGAAGAGAACTTGAACATTTTGCACTTCTTCGAGAAAACTCAGAATTAAAGTGATGCTCCTTATCTTCATGTCGAATATTCAAATCAATGTATAACTTTTTCTATTTTCTATGAAAAATTTGGAACAGAACTTTAAATTTTTCATCTCTTTGCAAAAAATCGGTAGTGAACTTAAGAAAATTAGAATTAAAGTGAAACTTTTTATCTTCACTGGAAAATAATCACAATCATAGTATAACTTTTCCTATCTTCTACAGAAAAATTTAGAACTGAACTTTGAATTTTTTATGTCTTTGAGAAATTAAGAACTGAAGTGGAAGGTTTTTTCATTTTCATTGTTAAAATTCAGAATTGAGTTAACTTTTTTCTCTTCTTAAAGAAAATTCAGAAGAGAACTTGAACATTTTGCACTTCTTCGAGAAAACTCAGAATTAAAGTGATGCTCCTTATCTTCATGTCGAATATTCACAATCAATGTATAACTTTTTCTATCTTCTATGAAAAATTTGGAACAGAACTTTAAATTTTTCATCTCTTTGAGAAAAATCAGAACTGAATTTAAGAAAAATTATAAATAAAGTGAAACTTTTGATCTTCAAGGAAAACAATCACAGTCATAGTATTACTTTTTCTATCTTCCATCTAAAAATTTAGAATAGAACTTTAAATTTCTTAATTTCTTTGGGGAATTTAAAACTGAAGTATAAGATTTTTATTTTCTCTGGAGAAATTAGAATTGAAGTGTGTTCTTTGGTAAAGTTCAGAAGAGAACTTGAACTTTTCTTCACTTCGTTGAGAAAATTTTAAATTGAACTAGAACTTTTTATTTTCCGGGAAAATATTCACAAGTATGGTATTACTTTTTCTATCTTCCACCGAAAAATTTAGAATTGAACTTTAAATTTCTTTATGTCTTTTGTGAAATAAAGAACTGAAGTGGAAGATTTTTATTTTCTCTGGTGAAATTAGAAATGAATTGTGTTCTTTAGTAAAATTCAGAAGAGAACTTGAACTTTTCTTCACTTCGTTGAGAAAATTTTAAATTGAACTAGAACTTTTTATCTTCCTTGAAAATATTCACAAGTATGGTATTAATTTTTCTATCTCCCACCGAAAAATTAGAATTGAACTTTAAATTTCTTTATGTCTTTGTGAAATAAAGAACTGAAGTGGAAGATTTTTGTTTTCTCTGGAGAAATTAGAATTGAAGTGTGTTCTTTGGTAAAATTCAGAAGAGAACTTGAACTTTTCTTCACTTCGTTGAGAAAATTTTAAATTGAACTAGAACTTTTTATCTTCCGTGAAAATATTCACAAGTATGGTATTACTTTTTCTATCTTCCAGCGAAAAATTAGAATTGAACTTTAAATTTCTTTATGTCTTTGTGAAATAAAGAACTGAAGTGGAAGATTTTTGTTTTCTCTGGAGAAATTAGAATTGAAGTGTGTTCTTTGGTAAAGTTCAGAAGAGAACATGAACTTTTCTTCACTTCGTTGAGAAAATTTTAAATTGAACTAGAACTTTTTATCTTCCGGGAAAATATTCACAAGTATGGTATTACTTTTTCTATCTCCCACCGAAAAATTTAGAATTAAACTTTAAATTTCTGTATGTCTTTGTGAAATAAAGAACTGAAGTGGAAGATTTTTATTTTCTCTGGAGAAATTAGAATTGAATTGTGTTCTTTGGTAAAATTCCGAAGAGAACTTGAACTTTTTTATCTTCTGTGAAAAATTTGGAACAGTATTTTAAATTTTTCATCTCTTCGAGCCAGATCTGAACTAAAGTGGAAAATTTTTATATTATTTGGAAAAATAGAAATGATCAATGACTAATTTCTTTTTCATTGAGAAAATTCAGAAGAGAACTTGAACTTTTCTTCACTTCGTTGAGAAAATTTTAAATTGAACTAGAACTTTTTATCTTCCGTGAAAATATTCACAAGTATGGTATTACTTTTTCTATCTTCCACCGAAAAATTAGAATTGAACTTTAAATTTCTCTATGCCTTTGTGAAATAAAGAACTGAAGTGGAAGATTTTTGTTTTCTCTGGAGAAATTAGAATTGAAGTGTGTTCTTTGGTAAAGCTCAGAAGAGAACTTGAACTTTTCTTCACTTCGTTGAGGAAATTTTAAATTGAACTAGAAATTTTTATCTTCCATGAAAATATTCACAAGTATGGTATTACTTTTTCTATCTTCCACCGAAAAATTAGAATTGAACTTTAAATTTCTTTATGTCTTTGTGAAATAAAGAACTGAAGTGGAAGATTTTTGTTTTCTCTGGAGAAATTAGAATTGAAGTGTGTTCTTTGGTAAAGTTCAGAAGAGAACTTGAACTTTTCTTCACTTCGTTGAGAAAATTTGGAACAGTATTTTAAATTTTTCATCCCTTTGAGAAAAATCGGAACTAAAGTTGAAAATTCTTATATTATTTGGAAAAATAGAATTGAATAAAAACTAATTTCTTTTTCATTGAGAAAATTCAGAAGAGAACTTGAAATTTTCTTCACTTCATTGAGAAAATTTAAAATTGAAATAGAACTGCTTATCTTTCGAGAAATTATTCACAGCTATGATATAGCTTTTTCTATCTACTATGGAAAAATTTAGAATTTGTAAAATTGGTTTAAGAAGTATATTAAGAAAAGAACTTGTTCTGAAATGCCTTTGAAAAGTATTGCTTGGTGTTGGAGCATTCAAAAAGCTGTAAAGTATAGTTGTGGGTGAAAAAGATAAGTACTTCAAGTTGCAAAATGGGTTTAGGAGGGACATTAAGAAAGTAACTTGCTCTGAAATGGTCTTTGAAAAGTATTTCTTGGTGTTGAGGTATCCAAAAAGCTGTAAAGTATAGTTGTGGGTGAAAAAGATAAGTACTTCAAGTTGGAAAATGGGTTTAGGAGGGACATTAAGAAAGTAACTTGCTCTGAAATGGTCTTTGAAAAGTATTTCTTGGTGTTGAGGTATCCAAAAGCTGTAAAGTATAGTTGTGGGTGAAAAAGATAAGTACTTCAAGTTGGAAAATGGGTTTAGGAGGGACATTAAGAAAGTAACTTGCTCTGAAATGGTCTTTTGAAAGGTATTTCTTGGTGTTGAGGTAACCAAAAAGCTGTAAAGTATAGTTGTGGGTGAAAAAGATAAGTACTTCAAGTTGGAAAATGGGTTTAGGAGGAACATTAAGAAAGTAACTTGCTCTGAAATGGTCTTTGAAAAGTATTTCTTGGTGTTGAGGTATCCAAAAAGCTGTAAAGTATAGTTGTGGGTGAAAAAGATAAGTACTTCAAGTTGGAAAATGGGTTTAGGAGGAACATTAAGAAAGTAACTTGCTCTGAAATGCCTTTTGAAAAGTATTTCTTGGTGTTGGGACATTCAAAAAGCTGTAAAGTATAGTTGTGGGTGAAAAAGATAAGCACTTCAAGTTGCAAAATGGGTTTAGGAGGGACATTAAGAAAGTAACTTGCTCTGAAATGGTCTTTGAAGAGTATTTCTTGGTGTTGTGGTATCCAAAAAGCTGTAAAGTACAGTTGTGAGTGAAAAAGATAAGTACTTCAAGTTGGAAAATGGGTTTAGGAGAGACATTAAGAAAGTAACTTGCTCTGAAATGGTCTTTAAAAAGTATTTCTTGGTGTTGGGACACTCAAAAAGCTGTAAAGTATAGTTGTGGGTGAAAACGATAAGTACTTCAAGTTGCAAAATGGGTCTAGGAGGAATATTAAGAAAGTAATTTGCTCTGAAATGGTCTTTGAAAAGTATTTCTTGGTGTTGAGGTATCCAAAAAGCTGTGAAGTATAGTTGTGAGTGAAAAAGATAAGTACTTCAAGTTGGAAAATTGGTTTAGGAGGGACATTAAGAAAGTAACTTGCTCTGAAATGGTCTTTAAAAAGTATTTCTTGGTGTTGGGACACTCAAAAAGCTGTAAAGTATAGTTGTGGGTGAAAACGATAAGTACTTCAAGTTGCAAAATGGGTTTAGGAGGGACATTAAGAAAGTAACTTGCTCTGAAATGGTCTTTGAAGAGTATTTCTTGGTGTTGAGGTATCCAAATAGCTGTAAAGTATAGTTGTGGATGAAAAAGATAAGTACTTCAAGTTGAAAAAAGGGTTTAGGTGTGACATTAAGAAAGTAACTTGCTCTGAAATGGTCTTTGAAAAGTATTTCTTGGTGTTGAGGTAACCAAAAAGCTGTAAAGTATAGTTGTAGGTGAAAAAGATAAGTACTTCAAGTTGAAAAATGGGTTTAGGAGGGACATTAAGAAAGTAGCTTGCTCTGAAATGGTCTTTGAAAAGTATTTCTTGGTGTTGAGGTAACCAAAAATCTGTAAAGTATAGTTGTGGATGAAAAAGATAAGTACTTCAAGTTGGAAAATGGGTTTAGGAGGAATATTAAGAAAGCAACTTGCTCTGAAATGGTCTTTGAAAAGTATTTCTTGGTGTTGAGGTATCCAAAAAGCTGTAAAGTATAGTTGTGAGTGAATAAGATAAGTACTTCAAGTTGGAAAATGGGTTTAGGAGGGACATTAAGAATGTAACTTGCTCTGAAATGGTCTTTGAAAAGTATTTCTTGGTGTTGAGGTAACCAAAAAGCTGTAAAGTATAGTTGTAGGTGAAAAAGATAAGTACTTCAAGTTGGAAAATGGGTTTAGGAGGGACATTAAGAAAGTAACTTGCTCTGAAATGGTCCTTGGAAAGTATCTCTGGGTGTTGAGGTAACCAAAAAGCTGTAAAGTATAGTTGTGGGTGAAAAAGATAAGTACTTCAAGTTGAAAAATGGGTTTAGGATGGACGTTAAGAAAGGAACTTGTTCCGGTCAGGACCTCCTGATAGGGTTCTACCGATTATGTAATCAATTTCTCAGAAATCCAAATGTCTTAGTCGATTACGTCATTCTTTGCCCATATATGGACCCCCGTCATGACCTTCTGATAGGGTTCTACCGATTATGTAATCAATTTCTCAGAAATCCAACTGTCCTAGTCGATTACGTCATTCTATGCACATAAATGGATTCCCGTAACGAGCTCCTGATAGGGTTCTACCGATTATGTAATCAATTTCT
The DNA here is from genome assembly GCA_027921565.1 of Artemia sinica. Classification (NCBI taxonomy): domain Eukaryota; kingdom Metazoa; phylum Arthropoda; class Branchiopoda; order Anostraca; family Artemiidae; genus Artemia; species Artemia sinica. The sequence continues at coordinate 13,217,898 of CM051265.1, read as the reverse complement.
CGGGAATTCTCTCCCTTCGATTACGCAATCAATATATCTCTTCCCCACCTTCTCCTTAGAAACAACAAATTAATTCCCCTTTCTTGAATCAATAATTCCCCTTAAAAACAACAAATTAATTCCCATTTCGTGATATATCAATCAATCTTGACATCACCTGTCAGACATTATTAAACTTCGCCTGGAAACAATTTGATTAATGATTGAAAGTACCTGTCAGACATTATTAAACTTTGTCCGGAAACAATTTGATTAATGACTGACAGCACAGGTGTTCCAAATTCCCAATCGTTTTAATTAACCACGTGTTCTCCCTAATGACTCTATGCACATGGCCAAAACAACAACAAGATCTTGAAGGAAGTGTCGTTGACCCTGTCCTCATTAGACTCAATAATCCATCAAAGTGAGAAAAATACTGTTTTTTCCATTCTCACTGACAAAAACCATAAAACAGACATAAATTACTGTTAACATCCATGAAAAACATCAAATAAATTGACCAACACACATAACCGTCCATGAAACAACCATCAATGTGAGAAAATTCCTGTTTTTTCAAGTGAGAAAAATACTGTTTTTCCATTCTCACTGACAAAAACCATAAAACAGACATAAATTACTGTTGACATCCATGAAAAACATCAAATAAATTGACCAACACACATAACCATCCAAGAAAACATCCATCAAAGTGAGAAAATTCCTGTTTTTTCAAGTGAGAAAAATTCTGTTTTTTCATTCTCAGTGAGGAAACCATAAACCACGTGGTCCTGTCACGAGTCAATAAGGCATCTCTACTTATATATATATATATATATATATATATATATATATATATATATTATATATATATATATATATATATATATATATATATATATATATAATATATATATATATATATATATATATATATATATATATATATACGTATATATATATATATATATATATATTATATATATATATATATATATATATATATATATATATATAATATATATATATATATATATATATATATATATATAATATATATATATATATATATATATATATATATATATATACGTATATATATATATATATAGATATATATATATATATATATATATATATATATATATATATATATATATATATATATATATCTATATATATATATATATATATATATATATATATATCTATATATATATTATATATATATATATATATATATATCTATATATATATATACGTATATATATATATATATATATATTTATATATACGTATATATATATATATATATATATATATATATATATATATATATATATATATATATATATATATATATCTATATATATATATATATATATATATATATATATATATATTATATATATATATATATATATATATATATATATATATATATATATATATATATATATATATATATATATATATATACGTGTATATATATATATATATATATATACTATATATATATATATATATATATATATATATATATCTATATATATATATATATATATATATATATATATATATCTATATATATATACTATATATATATATATATATACGTGTATATATCTATCTATATATCTATATATATATTATATATATATATTATATCTATATATATATATATATCTATATATATATATATATATATATATATATATATATATCTATATATATATATATATATATATATATATACCCACAACCCCATCCGTTTGTGTCTCGTCAATACACTGCCATGCATCCACTCAGCAGTGCGGTTGTCAAAAAGCCAAAGATTGTCTTCGCAAAAAGTGAATTTACTTGAATACACCGTGTAATATGCCAATCACTCTAACTGCATCATCTGCAGAATTGCTGGACATCTTTTTTTTCATTGATCCTTGTTTAAAATACATTATTTGGCATCATTTGGCACTCAACCTCGACTGTCTTCGCAAAAGTGGATTTACTTGAATACACCGTATAATATGCCAATTACTCCGACTTCATCATCTGCAGAATTGCTGGACATCTTTTTTTTTCATTTATCCTTGTCCAGAGTACATTATTTGGCTTCATTTGGCACTCAACTTCAATGCTGTAAGCAGTATTTGCAAAAAAAACTCGCTATTGGCCAGGGATATGGTTTGATTTTGGCTATGACTATTTGCTAAAGGTTGGGCCGTCCCAATAAACTTTGTAAAAACGAATTACTTTTTGTACAAATAATAGTAAAAGTCCGAGCGCTCCGACTTCACATTCGCAATCTTATATCAACAGGTAAAAAAAAGAAAAAAAAACTAGATTAAACAAAGAAATGCGTACATAAAAAAATATACACACCATGATGTAAACAGAAAAAAAAATGAAAAATAACTTAAAAAAAAAATCCAATACGGTAATTCGTGTCACAAAACCCTAGGCGGGGTAATTGCTATATCAGGTAGTAACAATAGTGCAAAGTTTTCCTTTTTTACAAAGCTCAATGTCTTACTAAACATTTTATCCGTTTTTTAATATTTTCATTTTAATTATACAAGTTAAATATAAACTTAGTCTAAATAAAATTCAATGAGAGATGACTGAGTAGAGACCCTCGCTGGGTTAAAATTCAATGAGAGACAGCCAGGCAGAGACCCCTCGCTTAGCTAGTCTGGAATGACACGCCATGTTTCAGTCATAAATTATTTTATCTTTCAATATTTAAAATGCTATAAGTTCAATTATAACAATTCCAAACATCCTCAGCCTTGCATAAGAAAGATCCTGGAATTCGCATAAAATATGCTTATAAATATGCTATAATTTGATGTACCCCACTCTCAAATGTATTGTATATGGATTTTTTTTTTTTTTTTTGTCTTTTATGTATTATATTCCTTAAGAATTGAAGGGAAAAAAAATATTGATAAAAATATTGATTGTATTTTTGTAAAAAAAAAACAACTTTTTTGTTTATCTGGTGGTTGTGCTGATTTTCGTTGTATTAATTGTGTATTTAGATGAAACCTCCTAGAAGCCGAAAGGAGTCTATTATAGATTCCAGATGCTGCTTTTCAAAAGAAGAAGTCTTCTAAGGATTAGAAAAAGTGGATAAATGATTTAATTTTTAGGGTGTCTTTATTTTCTTCAAAATGCCCTGCTCGCCCGAATTTTCAGTTGAATCCTGTTATACGAGTCCAACCACAGAAAATCAGAAAGAAAAAAAAGACTGCCATGGACGTTCGTCTAAAAAACAAGAATCAGATAACACGCTTGAAGATTTCCGAATGGCTGTGAAAGGTATGGACACAAAAATTATAATAATAGCAATAATAAACGTATTAGAAGCCAAACAAGGCAATACAACACGGGGATCAAAAATATACAGCACAAAATTCGTAACAAAATATTAATTTCCGTCCCCCCTCCCCTAATATCCTTTCTTCGTCACTTCATTAACCTATTTATAAGCCCTGAGCAGTCTTTTCAACAGTCGTCTGGAGCTCCCCTGGGGGCTCTAGGGTATCACCCTCGAAAAATTACTTACAAGAAAGCGACTGGAGACCTGCTGTGGAAGAACGTGGGCTACTTCCCTAACTCTTAGATTACATCTGAGCCACAGTAGACAGAATATACTGTAGACAGTAGTCTACAGTGACCTGAGCCAAGAGTAATCCGTATCTGAGGCCAAAATATCACTTGATATTGTAACCTAGCCTACTGGAGGCTTTACATTTGGTCAAAAGTTGAGTTTTTAAGCGATCACAAAACGTTCAGTGATTAAATAAAGGACGTACAGGAGGTCCAAGCTACATAAGATTATAATGCTAAAACCTGGAGATATATTAGCCGATAAGAGCGAATAATAAGCAACGTCTAAATAGTCAATGCTTTTTTTCTATTTCTGTTCACACAAACTAGATATATGTTGAAGAAAGAGTATGAACAAAGACTTTCTCTGTACTGACAAAAAAGAAAAAAAAACTGATGAGAGCTACTCAGAAAGTGACTTCGCACAGGGATGCAGATAAGTAGCTAAAAGGAACATGCTCATTCAGCACAGTTAATTTGCAAGTCAGATCTTTAAACTGTTTTTCAACAAAGTCTATGTTCAACTTGCAACCAGGAGTTCCCTTGTCATGGGTATTTCCCTTTCCCTCTCCCCTCTTTGTGGGCTTGTCTAAAAGAATATTTTGTTTTCTTGGATATACTTAAAGTTAGGTTTATCAAGGTAAATAAAATACTTGAGCTACGGATGTATTTTCAAAATCAGGTCTCATGGGAAATTAAAGAAGATTGGCTATAGACGTCAGCAGCGGTATTTACAAGCCCTGGTATTTACAAAGCCCTGGAATAACAAAAAGGAAGCCTACTATTTTAAGGAAAAATTGTTTCATATCAACCGCATACGCAAAACTAACGATCTCAAATATAGAGAGGAGGGATACGGACTGAAAGGCCCGAGCCCTGTATGCGCGTAGGTTTCATTGAATGCATTTTTTTTTTTTTTTTTTTTTTTTTTAACATAAACCTTTAATTTAATTACCCACTTTTGTTGTTTGTAAAAAAAAATAGAAAGAAAGGCGTAAACTATGTTAGATGAGTAAATATTCGGATTCTTGTAAAATTGATTGTCCTCCATGCCGCAAATTTTCTTCGAAATTCAAAGTTTGTTAAAGGAGTCAGTCAGATGTTTTGTATGAAATTGACTTCTTCTTAAGGATTTAAGAACCCAAACATGGAATAAATAATCCGGATAACTATTCCTAAATAATTATGAATGCCCTGAAATGCAGTAATTTAACTTTAAAATGTCCGTAAAAAGTCCCAACACCCTTCCCCTACTGTAAGACAGAGAATACCTGAAAGGTGTGTCCTTTTAAAGTTAGAGAAAGTATGTTATTTTTCATGGGAACAAGATTTTTCCCCAAACTTGAGCCCTCTCGAAGGTTGTTTAATGCCTGCCCATCCTCCAGGGAAAACTTATGTGAGCCCCCTTAGGGGTTTAAAGGAACTCGATATATTGAGTTTTGAGTTGTTATTGTTTTTGTTTCCACTGTAGCCTACCATGATCGTGTGAATAACATTTATCATTGTTTGGTATCTTTTTATATTGTTATACTCAAGCACTTGCTTAGAACCCCTTTACGTAAAATCTTCGGATTTTTACCATTTCCCCATAGGTTTGTTCATTACTATAATTCACCTTTTGAAATTATATTGAAGTTTACCCCTCTCAAAATATACCTTTTCTCCATAAAAATAGTGCTCATGTGCTGAGTTTTATTTTGTACTAATCGAAAAAGTAACATTTTTCACCCTCGTATGGGCAAAACTGTAGGGTTCCAAAATAGTGTTTCAACATAAGTTGACCTCCGAATATGTTTATTAGCAGTAGGTCCAAAATTTCTTACTTTTAGACCTAGTTTCTCCCGTGCCAGCTATTGCGTGAGACGACAATGGCACCTCTCCACGACGACCTCTGAATAGCTTGCTGCCACAGGTCTTCCATGTTTGTTCCCACCAGTGGTGCATCCTTCTTTAAGCACCTGGAAAGCGTGACTTTCTGCCGTCAACGCCTTTTGATGCTGGGGGGGGGCAGCTTCAGATGCCTAGGGGAGACTGCCATTATTCATAGGTACCATGTGGCCCCAATACCACCATTACTCAAGATTAATTGCACTTTCAAGGTTGCTTTGTTTAATCACCTAAGGAGGCTTTCATACTGTACAGACAAGTGGACTCCCATGATGCGCCAGAGGCAGTGATTCTTTGTTTTTCGAGCTGTTTTGTCAGTACCCATGTTTCGTATCCGTATATTAGTACAGAAAGAACGTTGCTATATAGGAGTCGGACCTTGAGCTTTAGAGAGTAGGCAGCATTTTTCACACTTTTCTTAGTTTGGTAAAATTATTGGCTGTATAAGCTCCAGGCTTCCTTCAGGTACTATGAGGAAAAATTCTGCTATACGTGTAATGTCATAAAAGAAATTTCAGTTGATACCAAGAACGTATTTGACTCCCAGGATTTCCCCATACTTCAATTACTTTTAACATCAATTGACATAAAAAACTTTATTTTTTTTAAATATATTGTACAATTCTCTGTCTTCTATGATATCGCATATTCTTTTATGTTTTCACTATTTTTTTTTCTTTTATCGGAAGTGATCCCTTGCTCGAAATAAATGCTTTTTTTGTATGTCTGTAACGACAAATTAAAGGCTTGTCTTGATTGACATCATTTAACCTGCGAGCAGCTGGACAGGCTTTGATCGAACGGAAATCAAAGTCTTTGAAATCTTAGAAGGCTGTCTAATCATAATGGCTTCCAATCATAGCCGCAAATAGCGACGAAGACCACACTGCCTTTCCATCATAAACAATAGTAGAACAATGGAATTTTTTTTTATATAAGACAGTGGAACGCAACTTTAAATGAATATTTCAACCCTATATCCAAGGGCCGTCCTCAGTAAAACAAATGAAGAAGAAACCAATATAAAAGAAACTCACATTAAAATGCAATCGTTAAAACTAAAGAAAAAAAAAATCGTAACAGCCCTATTTGTTTGGGCTGTTTTGCGCCCAACAGCCGGCATTTTGAACATAGCCAGCTGTTCAAAAATGATCCACCTCGAAAAAATGCTGCTGGCAGGGTGGATGATGTCTATCAAGACGAGGCTTAAGCCATGTGCTGGAAAACCCCTTGTTTAAGTGGTCTCTGTCCCCGAAAGAGAATCTTCTTCGCAAACAGGATGTACAACCCTTTTCTTAACTCCCTTTCTCCATTTTCTAAAAGACTTAAGTCGTCTGTATTTCTTTTCTATTTCAGAGCAAGAACTGGACTATATCACGACGGACGAATTCTTGTTGACCTTCCTCAACTGTCGAAAATGGGACAAGAGCAGAGCTCTTAAATTAGTAAGTGATTTAGCGTAATTATGGTAATTAATTACCTTTAGTAAAGAAATTAAAAGCAAACTTAGTTTTTGAACAATCAAAGTTAGCTATTTTGTTTCAATGCCGAAGAAAACAGGTTACACTTTTTTCTATTCTTTTTTCAGTTACAATTTTTATTTTCTATACTTTTTTACCTATATTTCAAAAAATACAAAAAATTCTTAGGCCCGTTTTAGCAATTTTATCTTTTGGATTCTCATTTTTAATCTTTGAATTTTTAGAACAACTGGAAACTTATCATTGGTTTTACCTAGATTTGGCAAAAATCAGCACAAGATTCTGCTAATCTTGCACAAAAAATATATTTTGTTGGTGAAACATTTATGCTATTTGTCAAAATAAATTTAATCCTAAACAAAAATCTACTTTTTTCAGTAATCAAGGGATTTCTGGTAGCTCTTGTGGTATTAAAAGTAATTTTAGCGCCACTCTTCTTTTGCAGTCTAAGAACGTTATTGACCTTATATTCAAAGCTAAAATTTAGCTTTATTTGTGTGTAATACCCCGATACCCCTTTCTTCAGTAGCACAAATTCACGGGAATTAAAGGGGGTAGGGGGCAGGGGATAAAATACATCTTGGAAGGGGCGATTTTTCATCTCAATGAAAATACCCAAAAAGGTGTTTTTCATTGAAAATACCAAAAAAAGTATTTTTCAAAATCCGAGGAGCAGGTGGCAGAAAAATGTAGGGGAATACTTGCTCCCTGCCCCTCAATAGACGTTCCTGCCTCCATAAATTTTAACATTTCATTAACTAAATAGCAAACATCCCTACATCTAAATAGCAATACAAATTATACAAATCACAATGTACAATTTTCGAAGAAGCATTACGCATTTTAAATTCTATCATTACAATTTTTCTATCTCACACAACACCAATTGAAATTCTATCTTCTCTTTTTTAAATTTTAGGTCAATTTTGTCAAAAGTAATTTGGCTCTTTTGCTAACCTGACCGTCACAAATTACTATAATAAGTTGAAAAATCTATGCATCATTGACTTTTGTCACCTAGTAAGGCACTCACATAGAACTTTCTGTTTTGGAGGGCACAGTAAATTAGGGAGAGGAAACACACAAAAAACATAAATTATAAGAAAAAATATAAGAAAACGGTGTTAATTGTGAACACTTTTGACATCAGGGGAGGTGATGTTCCACAAGGGCCTTTGCATGTGTGCCTAGTATAATTGTTTGAGTCTGAATCAGTGAGACGTGACGATTAAAAATATTAGAATAAACTAACGAGTTTAGGCCAATGTGAATAGATAACAAAAAGTGGCAGATGTCTCTGACCAACATTCATTTTTCGTCTCCCAGTGCGTATTTAAATGCAAAAAAACTTTGTGATAAGAACAAGGTTTAAAAATTACAAGAATAAAAATTCACTGTTTTTTATTATGAGCTGCATCTTGAAAAACTAAAACACAAGTGATTGTGACACAACTGATTATGCTGCTCATAATTGTATATGGTTCACCGATAACGCTCTGATTTTTAAATTTTTGTTTTCATTACGGAAGTCTTTAACAATTAAAAGGTTAATAAATTACAAGAATAAAAATTCACTATTTATTATTATGAGCTGCATCTTGAAAAACGAAACACATGTTACACAACTGATTGTGACACAACTGATTATGCTGCTGACAATTGTATATGGTTCATCAAATACACTATGATTTTTCAATTTTTGTTTTTATTACGGAAGTCTTTAACAATTAAAAGGTTTAAAAATTACAAGAATAAAAATTAACTATTTATTATGAGCTGCATCTTGAAGAACTAAAACACAAGTTACATAGCTAATTGTGACGCAACTGATTATGCTGCTCACAATTGTATATGGTTCATCGAATACGTGATTAAATTTTTTTGATTCATGATTTTTTCATGATTTTTAAATTTTGTTTTTATTAAGTCTTTAACAAAATTATTTATAACCTTAATTAGACACTGAAGAAGGATCAGGAATATCAGCCTAAGATATCTGCCACTTTTCTTTTTTCTAAACTGGCCTAAACCCGTTGCTTTTTCTTGATTAAATAAAAAAAACAAGTTTTTTAAACTGAAAGTAAGGAGCGACATTAAAACTTAAAACGAACAGAAATTATTCCGTATATGAAAGGGGCTGTCCCCTCCTCAACGCCTTGCTCTTTACGCTAAATTTTTTTATTGTTTTAAAAAATAAAGTTGTGAGACAGAGTCAAACTTTAGCGTAAAGAGCGAGGCGTTGAGGAGGGGACAGTCCCTTTCATATACAGAATAATTTCTGTTCGTTTTAAGTTTTAATGTCGCTCCTTAGTTTCAGTTTAAAAAACTTGTTTTTTTTTAAATTTAATTTCTGATCGTTTTTTAGTTAATGCAGCTTTTATTTTGGTTCACCGTCATTGAATAAGTAAACAAAATTTTGTTCCAATTCTTTAAAAATGACCCCTTAATTACAAAGGCCGTTAAGTAGAATAAATAGCTCTTAATCTATGAAAGTACTAAAAAATCTTTGGCTTAAAGAGCGAGGCATTGACTAAAAGGTGAACCCAATCATATAGCTAATATTTTTTTGTTCGTTTTAAGTTTTGATGTTGCTCCTTACTTTCAGTTGAAAAACTTGTTTTTTATATTTAATTTCTGATTTTTTTTTAAAATAATGATGGGAATTACGGCACCCCCTTCATAGCAATGTCCCTTCCCCCATGAAAACTTCCTCCATGGAAAGATCCTCCCACATAACCCCCGACCCCCCCCCCCTCCTCTTCCAGAAAAAACCCTTGAAAACGTCTGTATACTTTACAATGACCAATACTATATGTAAACATTGGATAAAGTTCATAACTTTCAGCCCTCCCCCTGGGGGCTTTGAGGGATTAAGTCATCCTAAAAGACATAGTTATAATATTTTCGACCATGCTGAACAAAATGGCTATCTCAAAATTTTGATCGGGTGACTTTGGGAAAAAAATGAGCGTGGGAGGGGGCCTAGTTGCCCTCCATTTTTTTTTGGTCACTTAAAAAGGGAGTAGAAAGGCCTCATGAGCTCGTGACCCTCACCCGTGCTGCCACCTACAACTTTTTTACATAGTTTAATGGGACAGTGTCAATGACCTCTTTTTCCAAGGTCGATTTATTGTTATTGTTTTGGTCAAGTGCCCGCTAGGGGAGAATGTTATGATCTAGGACAGAGTATTTGTTGTTGTATGCTAGGGGAGAATGTTATGATCTAGGAAAGGGTATTTGTTGTTGTAAGCTCGAGGCAAATAATTCCCCTTAGAAACAACAAATTAATTCCCCTTTCTTGACAGATCAATCAACCAATGACATCATCTGTCTGACCTTAAAAATTTTCGCCTAGAAACGATTCTCCAGGAATAGATCCAAGTCATTAATGTCTTTGCCTCGGAAACAATTCTACTGGTCGAACTCCAAAAGATATTAATAACCAAACGCCATGGAAACAATTCTCCAAGAAACACCTTAGCGATGAACAGATTTAGCGCGGGAATCAGGTTTCTTAGTAATTTGAAATGTGACAGCGCAGAGATGCCAAAAAAAAGGAACACGCTGAAATTACGTTTAGGGGTTATTTGGGCGAAACCGTTTTTAGACATTTTATGGAATTATTTCGGCGAAACAGTTAGAGACATTTTAAAAGATGATTTTAAAAGATGATTTTAGAAGGGGATTTGAGGGTGAAACTCTGTGGTCGTTATAATACACAAGCTGTATTTGAACAGTGTCGTGAGGTCCCCTACCCCAGCCCAAAGAGCTTCGATCCTCCCACCCCAACCCCGAAGGAAGCCCCCGGTCCTAATAGGTCCCCCAAGCTCCCAAAGGACCACCCGGCCCTCAAGGGCCCCCCCAGACCCTCAAAGGCCATCCCCGGGCCCCGTCTTTCCTTGATGTGCGTTGTCTGAAACCTATGATTTGGGGTGTATGGGTTGCTATTTTTGACTTTTCTGAATTGGATTTCTTAGTCTTTCATAGGTATGTGTTGTCTGAAACCTATGATTTGGGATGGATGGTTTGCTATTTTAGACTTTTCTGAGCTGGATTTCTTACCCTTTCATAGGTGTGTGTTGTCAGAAAATTATGATTTGGGATGTGTAGTTTGCTAGTTGGACTTTTCAGAGCTAGGATTCTTAGTCTCTCATAGGCGTTTGTTGTCTGAAACCTATAGTTTGGGATGAATAGTTTGCTATTTCAGGCTTTTATGAGCTAGGTTTCCTAGTATTTCGTAGGCGAATGTTGTCTGAAACTTATGATTTGGGATATGTAAGTTACTATTTCGGGCTTTTCTGAGCTAGATTTCTTAGTCTTTCGTTGGTGTGTGTTGTCTGAAACCTATGATTTGGGATGGGTGGATTGCTATTTATGACTTTTTTGAGCTGGATTTCTTAGCCATTCATAGGTGTGTGTTGTCTGAAACTTATGATTTGGAATGGTTAATTTGCTATTTCGGGCTTTTATTAGCTAGGTTTCTTAGCCTTTCATAGGTGTGTGTTGTCAGAAAATTATGATTTGGGATGTGTAGTTTGCTATTTGGACTTTTCAGAGCTACGATTCTTAGTCCCTCATAGGTGTTTGTTGTCTGAAACCTATAGTTTGGGATGAGTAGTTTGCTATTTTTGACTTTTCTGAGCTGGATTTCTTACCCTTTCATAGGTGTGTGTTGTCAGAAAATTATGATTTGGGATGTGTAGTTTGCTAGTTGGACTTTTCAGAGCTAGGATTCTTAGTCTCTCATAGGCGTTTGTTGTCTGAAACCTATAGTTTGGGATGAATAGTTTGCCATTTCAGGCTTTTATGAGCTAGGTTTCCTAGTATTTCGTAGGTGTGTGTTGTCTGAAACTTATGATTTGGGATATGTAAATTACTATTTCGGGCTTTTCTGAGCTAGATTTCTTAGTCTTTCGTTGGTGTGTGTTGTCTGAAACCTATGATTTGGGGTGTATGGGTTGCTATTTTTTTACTTTTCTGAGTTGGATTTCTTAGTCCTTCATAGGTACGTGTTGTCTGAAACCTATGATTTGGGATGAGTGGTTTGCTATTTTTGACTTTTCTGAGCTGGATTTCTTACCCTTTCATAGGTGTGTGTTGTCAGAAAATTATGATTTGGGATGTGTAGTTTGCAAGTTGGACTTTTCAGAGCTAGAATTCTTAGTCTCTCATAGGCGTTTGCTGTCTGAAACCTGTAGTTTGGGATGAATAGTTTGCTATTTCAGGCTTTTATGAGCTAGGTTTCCTAGTATTTCATAGGCGAATGTTGTCTGAAACTTATGATTTGGGATATGTAAATTACTATTTCGGGCTTTTCTGAGCTAGATTTCTTAGTCTTTCGTTGGTGTGTGTTGTCTGAAACCTATGATTTGGGATGGGTGGATTGCTATTTTTGACTTTTCTGAGTTGGATGTCTTAGCCATTCATAGGTGTGTGTTGTCTGAAACTTATGATTTGGGATGGTTAATTTGCTATTTCCGGCTTTTATTAGCTAGGTTTCTTAGCCTTTCATAGGTGTGTCTTGTCAGAAAATTATGATTTGGGATGTGTAGTTTGCTTTTTGGACTTTTCAGAGCAAGGATTCGTAGTCCCTCATAGGTGCTTGTTGTCTGAAACCTATGGTTTGGGATGAGTAGTTTGCTATTTCAGGCTTTTCTGAGCTAAGGTTTCTTAGTATTTCATAGGTGTGTGTTGTCTGAAACTTATGATTTGAGGTGTTTAATTTGCTATTTCCGACTTTTAATACCCAGATTTCTTAGTCTTTCGTAGGTGTGTGATGACTGAAACCTATGATTTGGGATGTATGGGTAGCTATTTTTTGACTTTTCTGAGTTCTAGTTTAGTTTAGTTTTAGTTAAGAGTTTAGAGTTTTTAGCTTAGAGTCTTAGCTTAGAGTTATTGTTGAAGTTCTAGTTTAGTTTAGTTTTAATTAAGAGTTTAGAGTTTTAGCTTAGAGTCATAGCTTAGAGTTTTTGTTAAAGTTGAAGTTTAGTTTAGTAGTAGTTAAGAGTTTGGAGTTTTACCTTAGAGACTTAACTTAGAGTTTTAGTTTAGTTTAGTTTTAGTTAAGAGTTTAGAGTTTTTTAGCTTAGAGTCTTAGATTAGAGTTTTTGTTAGAGTTCTAGTTTAGTTTAGTTTTAATTAAGAGTTTAGAGTTTTTAGCTTAGAGTCTTAGCTTGGAGTTTTAGTTAGAGTTCTAGTTTAGTTTAGTTTTAGTTAAGAGTTTAGAGTTTTTAGCTTAGAGTCTTAGCTTAGAGTTTTTGTTGAAGCTCTAGTTTAGTTTAGTTTTAGTTAAGAGTTTATAGTTTTAGCTTAGAGTCTTAGCTTAGAGCTTTTGTTAGAGTTTTAGTTTAGTTTAGTTTTAGTTAAGAGTTAAGAGTCTCGAGTTTTTAGCTTAGAGTCTTAGCTTAGAGTTTCTGTTAGAGTTCTAGTTTAGTTTACTTCTAGTTAAGAGTTTAGAGTTTTATTTTAGAGTCTTAGCTTAGATTTTTTGTTAGAGTTCTAGTTTAGTTTAGTTATAGTTAAGAGTTTTGGTGTTTTACCTTACAGACTTAGCTAAGAGTTTTAGTTTAGTTTTAGTTTAGTTATAGTTATAGTTAAGAGTTTGGTGTTTTACCTTAGAGACTTAGCTTAGAGTTTTAGTTTAGTTTAGTTTTAGTTAAGAGTTTAGAGTTTTAGCTTAGAGTCTTAGCTTAGAGTTTTTGTTAGAGTTCTAGTTTAGTTTAGTTTTAGTTAAGAGTTTAGAGTTTTTAGCTTAGAGTCTTAGTTTAGAGTTTTTGTTGAAGTTCTAGTTTACTTTAGAGTTTTAGCTTAGACTTAGAGTCTTAGCTTAGAGTTTTTGTTAGAGTTATAGTTTAGTTATAGTTAAGAGTTTAGAGTTTTACCTTAGAGTCTTAGCATAGAGTTTTTGTTAGAGTTTTAGTTTAGTTTAGTTTTAGTTAAGAGTTTAGAGTTTAACTTAGAGTCTTAGCTTAGAGTTTTGTTAGAGTTATAGTTTAGTTATAGTTAAGAGTTTGGAGTTTTACCTTAGAGACTTAGCTTAGAGTTTTAGTTTAGTTTAGTTTTACTTAAGAGTTTAGAGTTTTAGCTTAGAGTCTCAGCTTAGAGTTTATGTTAGAGTTTTAGTTTAGTTTTAGTTAAGAGGTTAGTGTTTTTAGCTTAGAGTCTTAGTTTAGAGTTTTTGTTGAAGTTCTAGTTTAGTTTAGATTTAGTTTAGAGTTTTAGCTTAGACTTAGAGTTTTAATTAGAGTTCTAGTTTAGTTTAGTTTTAGTTAAGAGTTTAGAGTTTTTAGCTTAGAGTCATAGTTTAGTTTTATTTAGAGTTCTAGTTTAGTTTAGTTTTAGTTAAGAGTTTAGAGTTTTACCATAGAGTCTTAGCTTAGAGTTTTAGTTAGAGTTAAAGTTTAGTTTAGTTACAGTTAAGAATTTAGAGTTATAGCTTAGAGTCTTAGTTTAGTTTTATTTAGAGTTCTAGTTTAGTTTAGTTTTAGTTAAGAGTTTAGAGTTTTACCATAGAGTCTTAGCTTAGAGTTTTAGTTAGAGTTAAAGTTTAGTTTAGTTACAGTTAAGAATTTAGAGTTAAAGCTTAGAGTCATAGCTTAGAGTTTTACTTAAAGTTATAGTTTAGTTAAGTTTTAGTTAAGAGTTTCGAGTTTTAGCTGAGTCTTAGCTTAGAGTTTTTGTTAGAGTTATAGTTTAGTTTAGTTTTAGTTAAGAGTTTAGAGTTTTACCTTAGAGTCTGAGCTTAGAGTTTTTGTTAGAGTTCTAGTTTAGTTTAATTTTAGTTAAGAGTTTGATGTTTTACCTTTGAGTTTCAGTTAGAGTTCTAGTTTAGTTTACTTTTAGTTAAGAGTTTGGTGTTTTACCATGGAATCTTAGCTTAGAGTTTTAGTTAGAGTTCTAGTTTAGTTTAGTTTTAGTTAAGAGTTTAGAAATTTAGCTTAGAGTCTTAGCATAGAGTTTTTGTTTGAGTTCTAGTTTATTTTAGTTTTAGTTAAGAGTTTAGAGTTTTTAGCTTAGAGTCTTAGCTTAGAGTTTTTGTTAGAGTTGAAGTTTAGTTTAGTAATAGTTAAGAGTTTAGAGTTTTAAATTAGAGTCTCAGCTTAGAGCTTTAGTTAGAGTTGAAGTTTAGTTTAGTAATAGTTAAGAGTTCAGAGTTCTACCTTAGAGTCTTAGCTTAGAGTTTTTGTTAGAGTTCTCGTTTAGTTTAGATATAGTTAAGCGTTTGGAGTTTTACCTTCGAGACTTAGCTTAGAGTTATAGTTTAGTTTAGTTTTAGTTAAGAGTTTAGAGTTTTTTTTTTAGCTTAGAGTCTTAGCTTAGAGTTTTTGTTAGAGTTCTAGTTTAGTTTAGTTTTAGTTAAGAGTTTAGAGTTTTATCTTAGAGTCATAGCTTAGAGTTTTTGTTGAAAATCTAGTTTAGTTTAGTTTAGTTAAGAGTTTAGAGTTCTACCTTAGAGTCTTAGCTTAGAGTTTTTTGTTATAGTTCTACTTTAGTTTAGTTTTAGTCAAGAGTTTAGAGTTTTTAGCTTAGAGTCTTAGCTTAGAGTTTTACTTAGAGTTCTAGTTTAGTTTAGTTTTAGTTAAGAGTTTAGAGTTTTATCTTAGAGTCTTAGCTTAGAATTTTTTGTTATAGTTCTACTTTAGTTAAGTTTTAGTCAAGAGTTTAGAGTTTTTAGCTTAGAGTCTTAGCTTAGAGTTTTACTTAGAGTTCTAGTTTAGTTTAGTTTTAGTAAAGAGTTTAGAGTTCTACCTTAGAGTCTTAGCTTAGAGTTTTTTTGTTGGAGTTCTAGTTTAGTTTAGCTTTAGTTAAGAGTTTAGAGTTTTAGCTTAGAGTCTTAGCTTAGAGTTTTTGTTAGAGTTCTAGTTTAGTTTAGTTTTAGTTAAGAGTTTAGTGTTTTATCTTAGAGTCTTAGCTTAGATTTTTTGTTAGAGTTCTAGTTTTACTTAAGAGTTTAGAGTTTTAACTTAGAGTCTCAGCTTAGAGTTTTTGTTAGACTTCTAGTTTAGTTTAGTTTTAGTTAAGATTTTCGAGTTTTACCATAGAGTCTTAGCTTAGAGTTTTTGTTAGAGTTCTAGTTTAGTTTAATTTTAGTTCAGAGTTTGATGTTTTACCTTTGAGTTTCAGTTAGAGTTCTAGTTTAGTTTACTTTTAGTTATGAGTTTGGTGTTTTACCTTAGAGTCATAGCTTAGAGTTTTAGTTGGAGTTCTAGTTTAGTTTTAGTTAAGAGTTTAGAATTTTAGCTTAGAGTCTTAGCTTAGAGTTTTTGTTAGAGTTCTATTTTATTTTAGTTTTAGTTAAGAGTTTAGAGTTTTTAGCTTAGAGTCCTAGCTTAGAGTTTTTTTTGTTGAAGTTCTAGTTTAGTTTAGTTAATAGTTTAGAGTTTTAGCTTAGAGTCTCAGCTTAGGGTTTTTGTTAGAGTTGAAGTTTAGTTTAGTAATAGTTAAGAGTTTAGAGTTTTACCTTAGAGTCTTAGCTTAGAGTTTTTGTTAGAGTTCTAGTTTAGTTTAGATGTAGTTAAGCGTTTGGAGTTTTACCTTCGAGACTTAGCTTAGAGTTTTAGTTTAGTTTAGTTTTAGTTAAGAGTTTAGAGTTTTTTTTAGCTTAGAGTCTTAGCTAAGAGTTTTTGTTAGAGTTCTAGTTTAGTATAGTTTTAGTTAAGATTTTGGTGTTTTACCTTAGAGTCATAGCTTAGAGTTTTAGTTGGAGTTCTAGTTTAGTTTTAGTTAAGAGTTTAGAATTTTAGCTTAGAGTCTTAGCTTAGAGTTTATTGTTATAGTTCTAGTTTAGTTTAGTTTTAGTTAAGAGTTTAGAGTTTTTAGCTTAGAGTCTTAGCTTAGAGTTTTTGTGAAGTTGAAGTTTAGTTTAGTCATAGCTAAGAATTTAGAGTTTTTAGCATAGACTCTTAGCTTAGAGTTTTACTTAGAGTTCTAGTTTAGTTTAGTTTTAGTTAAGAGTTTAGAGTTTTATCTTAGAGTCTTAGCTTAGAGTTTTTGTTGAGAATCTAGTCTAGTTTAGTTAAGAGTTTAGAGTTCTACCTTAGAGTCTTAGCTTAGAGTTTTACTTAGAGTTGAAGTTTAGTTTAGTTAAAGTTAAGGGTTTAGAGTTTTAGCTTGGACTCTTAGCTTAGAGTTTTAGTTAGAGTTCTAGCATAGTTTAGTTTTAGTTAAGAGTTTAGAGTTTTACCTTAAAGTCTTAGCTTAGAGTTTTATTTAGAGTTCTAGTTCTAGTTTAGTTTTAGTTAAGAGTTTTGAGTTTTACCTTAAAGTCTTAGATTAGAGTTTTAATTAGAGTTGAAGTTTCGTTTAGTTTAGTTATAGTTAAGAGTTTATAGTTTTAGCTTAGAGTCATAGCTTAGAGTTTTAGTTAGAGTTATTGTTTAGTTTAGTTTTAGTTAAGAGTTATAGCTTAGAGTCTTAGTTTAGTTTTATTTAGAGTTCTAGTTTAGTTTAGTTTTAGTTAAGAGTTTAGAGTTTTACCATAGAGTCTTAGCTTAGAGTTTTAGTTAGAGTTAAAGTTTAGTTTAGTTACAGTTAAGAATTTAGAGTTATAGCTTAGAGTCATAGCTTAGAGTTTTACTTAAAGTTATAGTTTAGTTAAGTTTTAGTTAAGAGTTTCGAGTTTTAGCTGAGTCTTAGCTTAGAGTTTTTGTTAGAGTTCTAGTTTAGTTTAGTTTTAGTTAAGAGTTTAGAGTTTTACCTTAGAGTCTTAGCTTAGAGTTTTTGTTAGAGTTCTAGTTTAGTTTAATTTTAGTTAAGAGTTTGATGTTTTACCTTTGAGTTTCAGTTAGAGTTCTAGTTTAGTTTACTTTTACTTAAGAGTTTGGTGTTCTACCATGGAATCTTAGCTTAGAGTTTTAGTTAGAGTTCTAGTTTAGTTTAGTTTTAGTTAAGAGTTTAGAAATTTAGCTTAGAGTCTGAGCATAGAGTTTTTGTTTGAGTTCTAGTTTATTTTAGTTTTAGTTAAGAGTTTAGAGTTTTACCATAGAGTCTTAGCTTAGAGTTTTTGTTAGAGTTGAAGTTTAGTTTAGTAATAGTTAAGAGTTTAGAGTTTTAGATTAGAGTCTCAGCTTAGAGCTTTAGTTAGAGTTGAAGTTTAGTTTAGTAATAGTTAAGAGTTCAGAGTTCTACCTTAGAGTCTTAGCTTAGAGTTTTTGTTAGAGTTCTCGTTTAGTTTAGATATAGTTAAGCGTTTGGAGTTTTACCTTCGAGACTTAGCTTAGAGTTACAGTTTAGTTTAGTTTTAGTTAAGAGTTTAGATTTTTTTTTAGCTTAGAGTCTTAGCTTAGAGTTTTTGTTAGAGTTCTAGTTTAGTTTTAGTTAAGAGTTTAGAGTTTTATCTTAGAGTCATAGCTTAGAGTTTTTGTTGAAAATCTAGTTTAGTTTAGTTTAGTTAAGAGTTTAGAGTTCTACCTTAGAGTCTTAGCTTAGAGTTTTTTGTTATAGTTCTACTTTAGTTTAGTTTTAGTGAAGAGTTTAGATTTTTTTTTAGCTTAGAGTCTTAGCTTAGAGTTTTTGTTAGAGTTCTAGTTTAGTTTTAGTTAAGAGTTTAGAGTTTTACCTTAGAGTCTTAGCTTAGAGTTTTTGTTGAAAATCTAGTTTAGTTTAGTTAAGAGTTTAGAGTTCTACCTTAGAGTCTTAGCTTAGAGTTTTTTTGTTGGAGTTCTAGTTTAGTTTAGCTTTAGTTAAGAGTTTAGAGTTTTAGCTTAGAGTCTTAGCTTAGAGTTTTTGTTAGAGTTCTAGTTTAGTTTAGTTTTAGTTAAGAGTTTAGTGTTTTAGCATAGAGTCTTAGCTTAGATTTTTTTGTTGATGTTAGGTTAGGTTAAATTAGGTTAGGTTAGGTTAGGTTAGCCTACGTACGCACGCGCACGTAGGCTAACCTAACCTAACGTAACTTAACCTAACCTAACATAACTTAATCTAGCCTAACCTAACCTAACTTAAACATGGAGAGATGTTTACTAGCTAACCTATCCTAACCTAACTTAGCTAACCTAACCTAACTTACCTAACCTGACTTAACCTAACCTAATCTAACCTAACTTAATCTAGTCTAACCTAACATTCTAACTAAATCTCTAAGCTAAGATTCTAGGCTAAACCTCTAAGCTATAACTCTTAACTAAAACTAAACTAAACTTCAACTCTAAGTAAAACTCTAAGCTAAGACTCTAAGGTAGAACTCTAAACTCTTAACTAAACTAAACTAGATTTTCAACAAAAACTCTAAGCTAAGACTCTAAGATAAAACTCTAAACTCTTAACTAAAACTAAACTAAACTAGAACTCTAAGTAAAACTCTAAGCTAAGAGTCTATGCTAAAAACTCTAAATTCTTAGCTATGACTAAACTAAACTTCAACTTCACAAAAACTCTAAGCTAAGACTCTAAGCTAAAAACTCTAAACTCTTAACTAAAACTAAAATAAAATAGAACTCTAACAAAAACTCTAAGCTAAGACTCTAAGCTAAAATTCTAAACTCTTAACTAAAACTAAACTAGAACTCCAACTAAAACTCTAAGCTATGACTCTAAGGTAAAACACCAAACTCTTAACTAAAACTATACTAAACTAGAATTCTAACAAAAACTCTTAGCTAAGACTCTAGGCTAAAAAAAACTCTAAACTCTTAACTAAAACTAAACTAAACTAAAACTCTAAGCTAAGTCTCGAAGGTAAAACTCCAAACGCTTAACTAAAACTAAACTAAACTAGAACTCTAACAAAAACTCTAAGCTAAGACTCTAAGGTAAAACTCTAAACTCTTAACTATTACTAAACTAAACTTCAACTCTAACAAAAACTCTAAGCTAAGACTCTAAGCTAAAACTCTAAACTATTAACTAAACTAAACTAGAACTTCAACAAAAAAACTCTAAGCTAGGACACTAAGCTAAAAACTCTAAACTCTTAACTAAAACTAAAATAAAATAGAACTCTAACAAAAACTCTAAGCTGAAACTCTAAGCTTAAATTCTAAACTCTTAACTAAAACTAAACTAGAACTCTAACTAAAACTCTAAGCTAAGACTCTAAGGTAAAACACCAAACTCATAACTAAAAGTAAACTAAACTAGAACTCTAACTGAAACTCAAAGGTAAAACATCAAACTCTTAACTAAAATTAAACTAAACTAGAACTCTAACAAAAACTCTAAGCTAAGACTCTATGGTAAAACTCGAAAATCTTAACTAAAACTAAACTAAACTAGAAGTCTAACAAAAACTCTAAGCTGAGACTCTAAGCTAAAACTCTAAACTCTTAAGTAAAACTAGAACTCTAACAAAAACTCTAAGCTAAGACTCTATGCTAAAACTCTAAACTCTTAACTATTACTAAACTAAACTTCAACTCTAACAAAAACTCTAAGCTAAGACTCTAAGCTAAAAACTCTAAACTCTTAACTAAAACTAAAATAAACTAGAACTCAAACAAAAACTCTATGCTAAGACTCTAAGCTAAATTTCTAAACTCTTAACTAAAACTAAACTAAACTAGAACTCTAACTAAAACTCTAAGCTAAGATTCCATGGTAAAACACCAAACTCATAACTAAAAGTAAACTAAACTAGAACTCTAACTGAAACTCAAAGGTAAAACATCAAACTCCGAACTAAAATTAAACTAAACTAGAACTCTAACAAAAACTCTAAGCTAAGACTCTAAGGTAAAACTCTAAACTCTTAACTAAAACTAAACTAAACTAGAACTCTAACAAAAACTCTAAGCTAAGACTCAGCTAAAACTCGAAACTCTTAACTAAAACTTAACTAAACTATAACTTTAAGTAAAACTCTGAGCTATGACTCTAAGCTATAACTCTAAATTCTTAACTGTAACTAAACTAAACTTTAACTCTAACTAAAACTCTAAGCTAAGACTCTATGGTAAAACTCTAAACTCTTAACTAAGACTAAACTAAACTAGAACTCTAAATAAAACTAAACTATGACTCTAAGCTAAAAACTCTAAACTCTTAACTAAAACTAAACACAACTAGAACTCTAATTAAAACTCTAAGTCTAAGCTAAAACTCTAAACTAAAACTAAACTAAACTAGAACTTCAACAAAAACTCTAAACTAAGACTCTAAGCTAAAAACACTAACCTCTTAACTAAAACTAAACTAAAACTCTAACATAAACTCTAAGCTAAGACTCTAAGCTAAAACTCTAAACTCTTAAGTAAAACTGAACTAAACTAAAACTCTAAGCTAAGTCTCTAAGGTAAAACACCAAACTCTTAACTATAACTAACCTATAACTCTAACAAAAACTCTAAGCTATGACTCTAAGCTATAACTCTAAATTCTTAACTAAAACTAAACTAAACTGAAACTCTAACAAAAACTCTATGCTAAGACTCTAAGGTAAAACTCTAAACTCTGAACTATAACTAAACTATAACTCTAACAAAAACTCTAAGCTAAGACTCTAAGTCTAAGCTAAAACTCTAAAGTAAACTAGAACTTCAACAAAAACTCTAAACTAAGACTCTAAGCTAAAAACTCTAAACTCTTAACTAAAACTAGACTAAACTAGAACTCTAACAAAAACTCTAAGATATGACTCTAAGCTAAAACTCTAAACTCTTAACTAAAACTGAACTAAACTAAAACTCTAAGCTAAGTCTCTAAGGTAAAACACCAAACTCTTAACTATAACTATAACTAAACTAAAACTAAACTAAAACTCTTAGCTAAGTCTGTAAGGTAAAACACCAAACTCTTAACTATAACTAAACTAAACTAGAACTCTAACAAAAAATCTAAGCTAAGACTCTAAGCTAAAACTCTAAACTCTTAACTAGAAGTAAACTAAACTAGAACTCTAACAGAAACTCTAAGCCAAGACTCTATGCTAAAAACTCGAGACTCTTAACTCTTAACTAAAACTAAACTAAACTAAAACTCTAACAAAAACTCTAAGCTAAGACTCTAAGCTAAAACTATAAACTCTTAACTAAAACTAAACTAAACTAGAGCTTCAACAAAAACTCTAAGCTAAGACTCTAAGCTAAAAACTCTAAACTCTTAACTAAAACTAAACTAAACTAGAAATCTAACTAAAACTCTAAGCTAAGACTCTAAGCTAAAAACTTTAAACTCTTAAGTAAAACTGAACTAAACTAGAACTCTAACAAAAACTCTAATCTAAGACTCTAAGCTAAAAAACTCTAAAATCTTAACTAAAACTAAACTAAACTAAAACTCTAAGTTAAGTCTCTAAGGTAAAACTCCAAACTCTTAACTATTACTAAACTAAACTTCAACTTTAACAAAAACTCTAAGCTAAGACTCTAAGCTAAAAACTTTAAACTCTTAATTAAAACTAAACTAAACTAGAACTTCAACAAAAACTCTAAGCTAAGACTCTAAGCTAAAAACTCTAAACTCTTAACTAAAACTAAACTAAACTAGAAATCCGAAAAGTCAAAAAATAGCTACCCATACATCCCAAATCATAGGTTTCAGTCATCACACACCTACGAAAGACTAAGAAATCTGGTTATTAAAAGTCGGAAATAGCAAATTACACACCTCAAATCATAAGTTTCAGACAACACACACCTATGAAATACTAAGAAACCTTAGCTCAGAAAAGCCTGAAATAGCCAACCTTTCATCCCAAACTATAGGTTTCAGACAACAAGCAACTATGAGGGACTAAGAATCCTAGCTCTGTAAAGTCCAAAAAGCAAACTACACATCCCAAATCATAATTTTCTGACAAGGCACAGCTATGAAAGGCTAAGAAACCTAGCTAATAAAAGCCGGAAATAGCAAATTAACCATCCCAAGTCATAAGTTTCAGACAACACACACCTATGAATGGCTAAGAAATCCAACTCAGAAAAGTCAAAAATAGCAATCCACCCATCCCAAATCATAGGTTTCAGACAACACACACCAACGAAAGACTAAGAAATCTAGCTCAGAAAAGCCCGAAATAGTAATTTACATATCCCAAATCATAAGTTTCAGACAACATTCGCCTATGAAATACTAGGAAACCTAGCTCATAAAAGCCTGAAATAGCAAACTATTCATCCCAAACTACAGGTTTCAGACAGCAAACGCCTATGAGAGACTAAGAATTCTAGCTCTGAAAAGTCCAACTTGCAAACTACACATCCCAAATCATAATTTTCTAACAACACACACCTATGAAAGGGTAAGAAATCCAGCTCAGAAAAGTCAAAAATAGCAAACCACTCATCCTAAATCATAGGTTTCAGACAACACATACCTATGAAGGACTAAGAAATCCAACTCAGAAAAGTAAAAAAATAGCAACCCATACACCCCAAATCATAGGTTTCAGACAACACACACCAACGAAAGACTAAGAAATCTAGCTCAGAAAAGCCCGAAATAGTAATTTACATATCCCAAATCATAAGTTTCAGACAACACACACCTACGAAATACTAGGAAACCTAGCTCATAAAAGCCTGAAATGGCAAACTATTCATCCCAAAGTATAGGTTTCAGACAACAAACGCCTATGAGAGACTAAGAATCCTAGCTCTGAAAAGTCCAACTAGCAAACTACACATCCCAAATCATAATTTTCTTACAACACACACCTATGAAAGGGTAAGAAATCCAGCTCAGAAAAGTCAAAAATAGCAAACTACTCATCCCAAACTATAGGTTTCAGACAACAAACACCTATGAGGGACTAAGAATCCTAGCTCTGAAAAGTCCAAATAGCAAACTACACATCCCAAATCATAATTTTCTGACAACACACACCTATGAAAGGCTAAGAAACCTAGCTAATAAAAGCCCGAAATAGCAACTTAACCATTCCAAATCATAAGTTTCAGACAACACACACCTATGAATGGCTAAGAAATCCAGCTCAGAAAAGTCATAAATAGCAATCCACCCATCCCAAATCATAGTTTTCAGACAACACACACCAACGAAAGACTAAGAAATCTAGCTCAGAAAAGCCCGAAATAGTAATTTAGATATCCCAAATCATAAGTTTCAGACAACATTCGCCTACGAAATACTAGGAAACCTAGCTCATAAAAGCCTGAAATAGCAAACTATTCATCCCAAACTATAGGTTTCAGACAACAAACGCCTATGAGAGACTAAGAATCCTAGCTCTGAAAAGTCCAACTAGCAAACTACACATCCCAAAACATAATTTTCTGACAACACACACCTATGAAAGGGTAAGAAATCCAGCTCAGAAAAGTCTAAAATAGCAAACCATCCATCCCAAATCATAGGTTTCAGACAACACATACCTATGAAAGACTAAGAAATTCAATTCAGAAAAGTCAAAAATAGCAACCCATACACCCCAAATCATAGGTTTCAGACAACGCACATCAAGGAAAGACGGGGCCCGGGGATGACCTTTGAGGGTCTGGGGGGCCCTTGAGGGCCGGGTGGTCCTTTGGGAGCTTGGGGGACCTATTAGGACCGGGGGCTTCCTTAGGGGTTGGGGTGGGGGGATCGAAGCTCTTTGGGTTGGGGTAGGGGACCTCACGACACTGTTCAAATATAACTTATGTATTATAACGACCACAGAGTTTCACCCTCAAATCCCCTTCTAAAATCATCTTTTAAAATCATCTTTTAAATTGTCTCTAACTGTTTCGCCGAAATAATTCCATAAAATGTCTAAAAACGGTTTCGCCCAAATAACCCCTAAACGTAATTTCAGCGTGTTCCTTTTGTTTTTGGCATCTCTGCTTTGTCACATTTCAAATTACTAAGAAACCTGATTCCCGCGCTAAATCTGTTCATCGCTAAGGTGTTTCTTGGAGAATGGTTTCCATGGCGTTTGGTTATTAATATCTTTTGGAGTTCGACCAGTAGAATTGTTTCCGAGGCAAAGACATTAATGACTTGGATCTATTCCTGGAGAGTTGTTTCTAGGCGAAAATTTTTAAGGTCAGACAGATGATGTCATTGGTTGATTGATCTGTCAAGAAAGGGGAATTAATTTGTTGTTTCTAAGGGGAATTATTTGCCTCGAGCTTACAACAACAAATACTCTTTCCTAGATCATAACATTCTCCCCTAGCATACAACAACAAATACTCTTTCCTAGATCATAACATTCTCCCCTAGCGGGCACTTGACCAAAACAATAACAATAAATCGACCTTGGAAAAAGAGGTCATTGACACTGTCCCCATTAAACTATGCAAAAAAGTTGTAGGTGGCAGCAAGGGTGAGGGTCACGAGTTCATGAGGCCTTTCTACTAAAGGGCACTAGAACTTTTAATTTCCGTTCCAATGAGCCCTCCCACGATATTCTAGGACCACTTGGTCGATACGATCACCCCTGGGAAAAAGAAAAAAAAAATAACACGCATCCGTGATCTTTCTTCTGGCAAAAAATGGAAAATTCCATATTTTTGTAGATAGGAGCTTGAAACCTCTACAGTAGGGTTCTCTGATACTCTGAATATGATGGTGTGATTTTCATTAAGGTTCTGTAACTTTTGGGGGGTCTTTCCCCCTTTTCTTGAAAATCAGCCAAATTTTCTCAGGCGCGTAACTTTTGATGGGTAAGATTAAACTTGATGAAACTTATATATTTGACATCAAAATTAAAATCTGATTCTTTTGATGTATCTATTGGTATCAAGATTCCGTTTTTTAGAGTTTCGGTTACCATTGAGCCGGGTCGCTCCTTATTTACAGTTCGTTATTACGAACTGTTTGATCTATTGGTATCAAGATCCCGTTTTATAGAGTTTCGGTTACCATTGATTCGGGTCGCTTTTAAGATTAACTTAATGAAAATCAAACCTTCAGATTCAGCATAGCACAAAACCCTACTGTAGATGTTTCAAGCTCCTATCAGCAAAAATTTGTAATTTTGTATTTTTTGCCAGAAGAAAGATCACGGATGCGTGTTTATTTTTTTTTTCAGGGGTCATCGTATCGATCCAGTAGTCGTAGAATATCGTGAGATGGTTCATTCGAACGCGAATTAAAAGTTCTAGTACCCTTTTTAAGTGACCGAAAAAATTGGAGGGCAGCTTGGCCCCCTTTGTTATGTCGGAGGATATTTCCATGGAGGATATTTCCTTGGGGGAAGGGACATTTCCAAGAAGGGGTGCCATATTTCCCTAATGTTTTTCATTGTTTAAAAAAAATAGAGTTGTGAGAAAGTCAAACTTTAGTGTAAAGAGCGAGGCATTGAGGAGGGACAGCCCCTTTCATATAAGGAATAATTTATGTTCGTTTTAAGTTTTAACGTCGTTCCTTACTTTCAGTTAAAAAAACTTGTTTTTTTTTTGTTTAATTTTTGAACGTTTTTGAATTAATGCAGGTTTTGATTTTGGCTCACCGCACATGAATAATTAAAAAAAAAATGAATATTAATTTTTACTTTTATTTGGTTAAATGGCTTTCTCGAAACCTGTTTAATTTTATTTACGAACGTTTTTATTAGTAATAAACATACGTAACTTACGAATTAACTTACGTAACGAACCTCTATATTCTTATATTTTTAATACGTATATTAGAGGGTTCGCCCCCTAGTCAATACCTTGCTCTTTAAGCTAAAGTTCGAATTTTGTTCCAATTCTTTAAAAATGACCCCTTAATCACAAATGCCGTTAATTAGAATAAATAGCTCTTATGAAAGTACTAAATAATCTTTGGCTTAAAGAGCGAGGTATTGACTAGGGGATGAACCCAATCATATACGTAATGTTTTCTGTCGTTTTAAGTTTTGGTGTTCCTTACTTTCAGTTTAAAAAAGTTGTTTTTTTTAATATATAATTTCTGATCTTTTTTAAATAATGCTGGGAAATCCGGCGCCCCCTTCATAGCAATGTCCCTTCTCCCATGAAAACTTCCTTCATGGTAAGATCCTCCCACATAACCCCCGACCCACTCCCCCCCCCCCACTACCAGAAAAAATCCCCTCTGAAAACGTCTGTATACTTCCCAATAACCAATACTATATGTTAACATTGGGTAAAGTTCATAACTTTCAGCCCTCCCCCCGGGGACTTTGGGGGATTAAGTCATCCTAAAAGACATAGTTATCATATTTTCGACCATGCTGAACAAAATGGCTATCTCAAAATTTAGATCGGGTGACTTTGGAAAAAAATGAGAGTGGGAGGGGGCCTAGTTGCCCTCCATTTTTTTTGGTCACTGGGGGTCTTTTCCTCTTTTTTCGAAAATCAGCCAAATTTTCTCAGGCGCGTAACTTTTGATAGGTAGGACTAAACTTGATAAAACTTATATATTTGAAATCAGCATTAAAATCTGATTCTTTTGATGTATCTATTGGTATCAAAATTCCGTTTTCTACAGTTTCGGTTACCATTGAGCCGGGTCGCTCCTTACTTACAGTTCGTTACCACGAACTGTTTGATATTTATTTCGTCATACGCCTAGGGCGTTGAATAAATAGTTGTTTTCACGAGGTTAAAAGACGAACATAAGTTCAATTACCATAAGCTCGTATCATTACCATTTATATGAACTTGATCAATGAACATAAGGTCAAATCCTTGTAAAATGACCTCTAATTTCTGGGTTTAATCGTTTTTTATTTTTCAGATGTAAAGTGCCGAGAATTAATATATCTTTTTTTTGCTTTATTCGGTTTTAGCTAAGAAACTATTGGGAAATGAGAAATGTACACTCTCATTTATTTGAGTTTGATATCACTTCTCCTTGGCCAGCACTTCAACAGGAACTAACTACTCTTGTCAGAATGCAAGATGGCTCCTTTCTTTTTCTTTTTCGTGTTGGTGAGTAATATTTTTGTTCAATTAATTTAGAACTAATATTTGAAAACAGGGTTGCCAGAGGCAGCACATTTGCACTATTTATGGTATTCTTTCCCAGAATAATGACTGAAGAGCACACCAAAAGGAAGTAATTCTTCTTACCACTTTCCAACAAAGTTGGCAGATTTTGAAAAAATGTAGCCTTTACGCTCTCTCTCTCCCTGTCTCTCTCTCTCTCTCTCTCTCTCTCTCTCTCTCTCTCTCTCTCTCTCTCTCTCTCTCTCTCTCTCTCTCTCTCTCTCTCTCTCTCTCTCTCTCTCTCTCTCTCTCTCCTCTCTCTCTCTCTCTCTCTCTCTCTCTCTCTCTCTCTCTCTCTCTCTCTCTCTCTCTCTCTCTCTCTCTCTCTCTCTCTCTCTCTCTCTCTCTCTCTCTCTCTCTCTCCTCTCTCTCTCTCTCTCTCTCTCTCTCTCTCTCTCTCTCTCTCTCTCTCTCTCTCTCTCTCTCTCTCTCTCTCTCTCTCTCCTCTCTCTCTCTCTCTCTCTCTCTCTCTCTCTCTCTCTCTCTCTCTCTCTCTCTCTCTCTCTCTCTCTCTCTCTCTCCTCTCTCTCTCTCTCTCTCTCTCTCTCTCTCTCTCCTCTCTCTCTCTCTCTCTCTCCTCTCTCTCTCTCTCCTCTCTCTCTCTCTCTCTCTCTCTCTCTCTCTCTCTCTCTCCTCTCTCTCTCTCTCTCTCTCTCTCTCTCTCTCTCTCTCTCTCTCTCTCTCCTCTCTCTCTCTCTCTCTCTCCTCTCTCTCTCTCTCTCTCTCTCTCTCTCTCTCTCTCCTCTCTCTCTCTCTCTCTCTCTCTCTCTCTCTCTCCTCTCTCTCTCTCTCTCTCTCTCTCTCTCTCTCTCTCTCTCTCTCTCTCTCTCTCTCTCTCTCTCTCTCTCTCTCTCTCTCTCTCTCCTCTCTCTCTCTCTCTCTCTCTCTCTCTCTCTCTCTCTCTCTCTCTCTCTCTCTCTCTCTCCTCTCTCTCTCTCTCTCTCTCTCTCTCTCTCTCTCTCTCTCTCTCTCTCTCTCCTCTCTCTCTCTCTCTCTCTCTCTCTCTCCTCTCTCTCTCTCTCTCTCTCTCTCTCTCTCTCTCTCTCTCTCCTCTCTCTCTCTCTCTCTCTCTCTCTCTCTCTCTCTCTCTCTCTCTCTCTCTCTCTCTCTCTCTCTCTCTCTCTCCTCTCTCTCTCTCTCTCTCTCTCTCTCTCTCTCTCTCTCTCTCTCTCTCTCTCTCTCTCTCTCTCTCTCTCTATATATGTGTGTGTGTGTGTATTCTTTGGATGATCATGATAAATTTCAGTGAAAATCATTTATTTTTCGTCGCAGAATTTTGACTTTCTTTTATAAAAATCACATTCAATATCCTTTCTTAGGTCGGAAATAAAAGACAAACCTTTAAAAAGAAAACGAAGATTTAGCAA
Source organism: Artemia sinica (assembly GCA_027921565.1). Taxonomy (NCBI): domain Eukaryota; kingdom Metazoa; phylum Arthropoda; class Branchiopoda; order Anostraca; family Artemiidae; genus Artemia; species Artemia sinica. Next base: position 13,188,756 of record CM051265.1, on the reverse strand, counting down.
AGATTCTTCTTGCATTGTTTCAAATTTTGGGTACCTAATTAAAAGAAGAACTTCAATCTTTCAAGTTCTCAGTGTCTTTTCAGGCTTTCAATCTTTTATTTTCATCGTTTTCCTTTAATCCTAGGAAAAAGATTTATCTTGTCAGCTACTTCTGGGTATCTAAGTTTTAATAACTTCAGATAAACCGTTTCGAAACAATTAGCAATAGAAGGAAGTGGAATTCCCTGACAAATTTTTACATACACATTTTCCCCAAGTTGTAAGCCTGTTGTTTAGTAAAGATTAAATATTGGAAGGATTATCAAAAGGAAAATATTTTTCACGATTTTAGAAAAAGGTTCAAATTAAATAGAAGTTTGGTTTAAAGTTTATCGTCACCTCGAAACAAACTCCCTTAGTTCTATGGTAATAAGAAGCAATTGCTTCTAAACGAGTTCTACCCGACGCCCAGAAGGCGACGCGTTACAGTAGGGTGGCACATAGCTCTAATTGGTTATGCCCCAACCAATCGGATCAAATATCCCAAACTCAGAAGTCTTGTGATTTTTACGGTTCCTCCTCACACTTGAGAAAAATTCTTCCTCACACATAATTAGGGTGGTGAAAGCGGTCCAGACGTACCACGGTCTTTTTAAAACCTAGCCCCCCCCCCACTATTGCTATTTTGGACCAGTGCGTTTGAGTATTATTTGACATTGTACCATTTGTCTCGAATTTGAGCCAACAGTAGTGTGGAATGGACTTTGATTGGATGAAACTAATTGCAGAACATCACTCTCAACTAGTCAGAGGCGTTCTTCACTGACGCAAAACCATTGAAAGAAAAAGTGATATTTTATGCCTTTAATCAAAGCGTCGCTGACAGCCAATAAAAACCACTCTTTCTCGAGTGAAATTAGAATAACACGCTACTGGTGGTTCAAGATTGAGACAGATGGTTCAAATCTGAGACAGATGACTAAAATACCGATACTGGGCGGTTGCCCAAACGAGACTGGCGAACTCCGTTCGGCACCCTGTTAATACTGCCTTCATTTGGATTCCTTCGTTTCTGTGTTTATCTGATTTTTAAGATAAATTGTGTCAACTTCTAGAGTTTAATGTACTTCTAAACATTCCTACAATTTTTAGTACTTTCAGGTCCATGGAATCCAAAGGTGTGCTCAGTGGACGAGATTCACCATCTAAATATAACTCTCCTCAGAATTGCAGCAACATGTAAAGCCACCGTGGAGAAAGGACTGACAGTCATTGTGGATTTCAAGAATTTTGGGATTTCTCAGGCTCGCCACTTTACACCCTGTCATGCCAAACTCATAGTATCTATACTCCAGGTACTAAATTTTTAGTTTTTGCACATGTTTTTTAGTTACTTTTCACGTCCTTTTCTCACTAAGGGGGACGTGGCAGATACTCTTCCAAGTATATTTGCTATATTTGTATATCCTATATTTTTCAAGTAGTTGAGGAGTTTAATTGTTGTCTTCTCGTTATTGTTTTATCTTGATAGTCTGAATAAACAATCTAACATTAATTAATTGAAATTAATTTTTTAAAATTAACTAATATTAATTAATTAAAACAATCTAATCTAATATTAATTCTACATAAACAATCTAACGCCAAAGATAAAAGCTTGTCGATCAAAATTTGGCCAGCAGGGTTGCTTTAAAGGTGCATCTGCATTCGGCGTTATCCAGAAAACACGAGGGGGGGGGGGAAGCAGTATTCTTCACTAGCTAGAGTTGCAACAAATTCAAAAGATTAAAATCTAGCCTTATGGTATACTTATTAAATGGTTGTTATACAGATTAAACGGCAGCTTTTCGTACCATACTCAGAAAAAAAATATGGCGGTAGAAACAGTCAAAACTTCCCATTTCCCCCGTCTCTCGCCCCAATTTTCCAGAAAACACTAAGTATAGACATAATTTTTCATAATTTAGTAATCTCACAAACAAGGTGGATTTTTATACTGCCCTTTAGAGAGCCTGAAAGCAATTTTGAGAGGGTTGTTTTTTAATTAATGGAAATATCAATGTTTTTTTTATCTTGAAAAGGTTTTGTCCTTATGTAGATTCTCAGATTTGGTGAGGGGGTTGGGATTAGGACATCTTTCTACCTCCTTTAAAAATAACACTAGCACATTTGCTAACCGTGTAAGCTAGATTAAAAGAACCTTTTTCACTGAGCGTTCGTGGCATTGATTAAAAGTTGAAGAAATAAAGTGTTAGTTAGGTTTTAAGCTTGATTTGAAATTTACATTCGATACTGCTATATCGCTACTTTACTCAAGTTTGAATTTTAGTTGTGTTTCTTTTTTCTTTCGTTAACCATGCCGTCAATTATTTTACGAAATTCTAGCAGTCTTAGCAATTAGTTAAATATTGATTGTACGGATGGTTGCAACATCGATTCATAAGTTATAGAACGGCCAATGACCTTATACTTAATGGAAGGTCAAAGTCAACAGCTTTACTTAATGTGAAAGCATCTAGAGACATATAACAATTAATGAATGGGCATAAAGAGCTTTAAGGCACGGCTAGATTAAGCAGGGTGGGTCTAAATATTTGACGATTAGTTTTTCTGCATTTAAAAATTGCGGATGTACCAGTTGATACGAAAAATGACTAGGGGTACGGGTTTTCCCTTGAAATAGTGGGCAAACTGCTAGCCAACTAGGGGTGATTTATGGTCTATCGAGAATTAACTTTACACTCCCTTTGAGAACTTTTAAAGGGGAGAAAAGCAACAAGTTTTTGGAGGCTTTCCTTTAGATTGCAACTACTTTTTTGACTTGTAATTCTGTTAAATCACGACCGCTAACTTTCTATACTACTACTACTACAACGACGATAACCACTACTAGTACTACTGAAGTTAAGCGTATTATGATGAAACTTTCAGAGGATATTGAAGAGGATAGTGAACGAAATTGAAACACGTTATGTGGATGGAGGTTATTAAAAGGGCCTAACAGCTATATCTCAGGAACACCTTAGAGAATTGAGTCGAAACTTTCAGTGGACGTTTAGCTAGATGTTTAATCATCCATAAGGCACTATCTGCATACTACTACTGCTACTTCTTCAACTACTACTACTAAGGCTAAGGTTATTAGGGAGAAAATTTTCAGGAAACGTTAAGGGGTATGTTGAATTAAATCGAAACATTCTGTGCATATGCAGGCTGTCAAAAGACCGTATCAGTAGTGTGTCAAGAGCGGTTTGGAGCATTAGGTTGAAACTTTTAGGGCATGGTGAGGGATATGTAGATGCACTAATTAAAATGAAAACTTTAACTATGCACTAATTAAAAGGAAAACACCCGATGTTCTCTAGACACACTGCATGCTCCACAGAGCAGCTCTCGTGTCAAAAAAAAATGCGCGAGGAACTTGAATTTTTGCAAAAGTAACTAAAGCTACAAACTACATAAAAAAAACAGTCCATTATTTACAAAGCTGTGTGATTTATTTACAAAAATTACTTACAAAGCTGTGTGACGATAGGGAAGATACTTACACTTCCCTTTTGTAATATTGTGAAGAATGCTTGTATCTTGTGCCACAGTGATTTAGAAGGTGCATGAACTCAAAATTACACCTCCCTTTTGTGCTACTTACACCTCCCTTTTGTACTATTGTGAAGAATGCTTGTATCTTGTGCCAAAGTGATTTAGAAGATGCATGAAGTCAAAATTACACCTCCCTTTTGTGCTACTTACACCTCCCTTTCGTACTATTGTGAAGAATGCTTGTATCTTGTGCCAAAGTGATTTAGAAGATGCATGAACTCAAAATTACACCTCCCTTTTGTACTACTTACACCTCCCTTTTGTACTATTGTGAAGAATGCTTGTATCTTGTGCCAAAGTGATTTAGAAGATGCATGAACTCAAAATTACACCTCCCTTTTGTACTACTTACACCTCCCTTTTGTACTATTATGAAGAATGCTTGTATCTTGTGCCAAAGTGATTTAGAAGATGCATGAACTCAAAATTACACCTCCCTTTTGTACTACTTACACCTCCCTTTTGTACTGTTATGAAGAATGCTTGTATCTTGTGCCAAAGTGATTTAGAAGATGCATGAAGTCAAAATTACACCTCCCTTTTGTACTACTTACACCTCCCTTTTGTACTATTATGAAGAATGCTTGTATCTTGTGCCAAAGTGATTTAGAAGATGCATGAACTCAAAATTACACCTCCCTTTTGTACTACTTACACCTCCCTTTTGTACTATTATGAAAAATGCTTGTATCTTGTGCCAAAGTGATTTAGAAGATGCATGAACTCAAAATTACACCTCTCTTTTGTGCTACTTACACCTCCCTTTTGTACTATTTTGAAGAATGCTTGTATCTTGTGCCAAAGTGATTTAGAAGATGCATGAACTCAAAAATACACCTCCCTTTTGTGCTACTTACACCTCCCTTTTGTACTATTGTGAAGAATGTTTTTATCTTGTGTCAAAGTGATTTAGAAGATGCATGAACTTAAAATTACACCTCCCTTTTGTACTTCTTACACCTCCCTTTTGTACTATTATGAAGAATGCTTGTATCATTTGCCAAAGTGATTTAGAAGATGCATGAACTCAAAATTACACCTCCCTTTTGTACTACTTACACCTCCCTTTTGTACTATTATGAAGAATGCTTGTATCTTGTGCCAAAGTGATTTAGAAGATGCATGAACTCAAAATTACACCTCCCTTTTGTACTACTCACACCTCCTTTTTGTGCTATTTTGAAGAATGCTTGTATCTTGTGCCAAAGTGATTTAGAAGATACATGAACTCAAAGCGAAAATTGCAATTTTTATTGAAGAAAATCAAAATGTGGACCCAAATATGGTTAGGGATGGTAATTTAATTATTAAACTGACTTCTTTGGTGGATTTTTAGTAAAGTAAAACTTTTTGAATAAATTGAGTTAAGGGCCAAAAATGTATCTTTCGAGTCAAAAAGATAATTTGAAAGCGTTCATAAGAAAATGAAGCTATGCACGGAAAATATGGGAAAAAATAAGTTTGATATGTTTCCACTTTTAAATTTATACACCCAAGATAACATAAAAGCAAAAAAAAATCTTTTGTTGAACACTTGGATGCTTTGTTAATTCATTTCTCGAATTATTTTGATGACCTCCATTTTACAAAATATGCGTGAAAACAGAATCCATTTATCGACAAAAAAAAAATTAAGAACTTGAATTAACAAGTAATGAAAAAAAATTTGATTGATGAGTAAACTTTAAAATAGAATTTTCAAAGTTTGTCGCTAATTCAATTTTGGCTAGATATTAAGAGTGAATATGATGTTTTGTCAAATAAAGCTGAAAAATTGCTGATCCCGTTTGCAAAATCTTATTTATACGAAACAAAATTTTCTGCATTAGCTGAAATGATTGTTAGGTTAAAGGTTTTAAGTGCTTTAAAAAAGTACTTATGCCGATACCAAATATGAAACGTTAATAAATTTAGAGTTATATATTTAAATGTATTATCATAAAACAACTACATAATTTTAGAAAAGCTTTGAATTAATAGGGATTAGACAACAATTCCCCAAAACTCGTTCCATATTTATAGGAAGGCTCAATGAGGCTTAGAGAATTTGGCCATTAAAATGCACTATTTCAGGCATTCTGCCTTTTTTAGTGCTTTTAGGGCTTTTTTGTGCTTTTAGTGTTTTTAGCGCTTTAAAAAAGCCTCTTGTTCCAATTCAATACCTGAAGTCTTCTTGAAAAGTAGGAACAAGTAGAACTTTAGAGTAAAGTGCAAGGGGTAGAGGAGAAGGCAGTCCCCCTGATATACGTAATAATTTCTTTTTGTTTTAAGCTTTAATGTTACTCCTTACTTTCAGTTGAAAAAACTTGTTTCCTTTAATTGTAGGGTTCTCTGATATGCTGAATCAGATGGTGTGATTTAAGATCATTTGACTTTTTGGGGTATTTCCTTACTTTTTCGAAAACCAGGCAAATTTTCTCATGTCCGTAGGTATTGATGAGCAACATTAAACTTAAAGAATTTAATATATTTGGAATCAGCAAAAGCTGTTTTTTTAGAGTCTCAGTTACTATTGGACCGAGTCGCTCCTTAGTCACATTTCGTTAACACAAACTGTTTGATTTAATTCTGAAGGATTTTTCACTTTAGAAAAAAAAAACGCGTGTGGTTCAATATTTTCTGTGGAGCTGCTATTTCGTGCTATTAAAGAGAGCTTACCCCACATTTTGCTTGTTGACTACTGACAAGGAAGGTGGCCAAAAACAATCTTTGAATATTATTATCTTATTTAATAATGAGTTTTTTTTTGTTTAAAAGATATCCCTCGGAAGTTCATGTGCTCTGTTTGATAATTTATTACTATAATACATTTTTTATTATGATTGTCACATACGCATCAAAGTTTGGGATTTCAAAAATGTCTGGAAGCTTGAGCGGTGGCAGCTATTGGAACCAGTGCTTCCATTCCACTAATGTGGGAATAAAGTATTTAAGTGCGAAAAAAAGAGTAGAATTATAGTAGGACACAATCTGGAAGTAAGTATGATATCGTGCTTACTATTTGAATAGGAATGTTAACAAAATTCATTCTTACGCTATATTACCAGTGTTTCCACTTCAAATTTTTTCAATCCCTAAAAGGCTGGTGGAAAATCCCTAAAAATCCCTATTTTCAATACCAAAATCCCTAAAAGTTTCCCCATTTTCTGACTTTTTTCCAAGTTACTTATTAGGCTGACTTTTAATAGTATTTGTTCAAGACGACTTATTTTGCAACTCAAGACCTTTTACGTGTACCAAAATATCTTCTTTTGACGTTTAAAACAACGCTTTGTATTTATCGACTAGTTAAGTTCGGTTTTGCTTTATAGATTCCGGGTCCAGATCTCAGAATCTGGACCATATGAATATATTTTATTTATTTGCTTTTCTTTGTCATTATTTTTTCCTTCTCTATTACTACTTTAGCAACACCCTCGTGTTTATTTGAATTGGTACGAAGGATTGGCATGAATGATATCCAACCGGTCGCTTTTTCATGCATTATTTTTGTTTTGACTTTTTTTTTATATTGTGTTGTTAATTTGAAGCAGAGTATAGTAGCAAAAATGAATCACTTAAAGCTTGATTTAAGGACAGCGCCTGCATTTTGATCTTTTGAATTATTCGATTTAACTAGTGTAGACGGCTACCTGCCTCCCAGTTTTCCAGAAATGCCAAATGTAGATGCACTTTAATTTGTATTCAGAAAAAATTAATGAGAATTACCAAATAATAAGATTTAAGAGAAAACACCAAATACTAAGATTAATACCCCGAGTCGCGTTGTCATCGCCATTCCCATCGTCTTTTCCAGTGCATAAAAAAGCGACGCATTCGGACGCAGTCGCATAGGATTTCACGGACTTCATTTTTTTCTCTTTAAACTCTCGGTCAACGTAGGGGGGCCTTTAAGCTTCATCCCATACTTGACAGAAGTCATCGCAGCCAAATTTACGTTTTTGAGCCCATTCCTCTTTTCATTTTTTTACTGTTTTCAGAACGCTGAAAAGTCTTTCCACAGCGACATTTGAGCAGGGAAGTCCAAAAATAAACCAAATGACACGAAGAACGCTAGTGAACTTAAGCACTCCACTTGGCATCTTGATGGATGCCACCCAGCTCCAAAAATCAAACCTTCAGTCCTTCCCCGTTGGTTATTTAGTTTCAAATTTCGCGGGTCTATCCAAGTCCGACTAAAACAAGAACGTTGGTCAATCGCTTTTGCCGAAATCCCGCCGCTGTATCCAAAATTCCTATTTCCATAACAAAAATCCATAAGCTCGGCAAGGAAAAAAGTGGAAAATCCAAATTTAAGGTAGAAATAAAGTGCTAAAGTAGGTCTAAGAATGTTAGAGGAGAAACATCCAAAATAAAGTAGTCTACTCAAAAATATAGTAGAAATTGAAGCACTGATTGGAACCTTGCATCCGAGAGTGCCAGCCCTCCACTGAGTTGTTGGTTCAAAGGAGTCTCTGGATGCATCTGTTTTGGGCATTCCATAGGTCAGGAGGAATGAGAGAAGGAGTCTCTAAGGAGGAGTCTTTTACTCTTCCTTAGACGAGAATACTATAAGGCCTAATACTTTCTGATACATTACCCTGTGGTGACTTCACGCTAGCACATCGTATACACCAAAACCTTACCAAGAGTACCTATTCGACATGTCCCAGGTCCCCTATACGGCATTTTTAAGAGTGTGTGTACGCATTAATGTCTATTTTCTCCTGGAGGTGTTAGTGGACGCCACACGGCATCACATAATTCTTAAATTTTATTATTTTTCCATCATATCTATCAGCCCCTTAGACAGAATTTCATTTTTATCTTACCCCTAACACAGAGGCATGCTAGTCATTTTGGCATTTCTTGTCTAAGGAAACAATATTTTTAGGTTGTTTACATTACGATCTCACAGGGACCAAATTTTCCAAAACACCCCTCCCACCCCCCAGCGAATCAATATTTATGTCTTCCTTTCTGGTGTTAGCACAAACTGTCATCAGTATCATACATAACCTTGGCGAACACACATAAAGTAAAAATCTATCTGTTAATTCTTTTTAGTACTAATAGATACATTAGTGTCCAAATGCCATTAGACGATGTTATTAGACATAGCATCGGTGAACGCACATATAAAGTGAAATCTGTTTATTTGTGCTTTTTAGTCAGTTTTTTTAGTACTTTAAAAAATCATTTTATTTTAATTAAACAGCTCTTGTGTTTCAGAATTTGTTCAATCAATCAATCAATTTTATTCAATCAATAAACTCGACAAAATACACTTCAATAAAAACTCCCCCGTAAGGCTCTATGGCCAGGAAAAAAACAGGAGAGAAACAAAAATGAAACAAATACTTAAAAAAACAAAAACATTTTCAACATCACACATTCGCACCTTTAAGAGACTCAACACAAAAAAACAATAAATAAGAAAAAAAATCATAAGATATCATGATCTACATAAAAAAGAAAAAAAGAAAGACAAATCAAAAACTAAACAGGGGACTAACCCTGTTCTCAAAGAATTGGGGGAAAAGTCAGAATTTAGCGTAAAGAGTGAGGTTTTGGGGAAGAAGCAGCCACATCATATATGGAATAGTTTCTGTTTGTTTTAAGTTTTAATGTTGCTCCTTTCTTTCAGTTGAAAAAACTTGTTTTTTTATTTAATTTCTGGTCGTTTTTCAAATAATGCCGAGAAATCTACCTCCCTCTCCATGGAAAGTACCCTCACGCAAAATTCCCCTATGGAAAGTTCCTCCTGTGTAAAATCCATCCATCCAAATAACTTCCTAAAGACAATTCCATCCTCGCTGAAAATTCCCCGCGAAAAATTTCCTGCGGATAATTGGGCCAGGAAAATTCTCCTTAGCCTGCTTTCATTTGAGAAAGACTATTTATATTAAATTTCTGAGCGTTTTAAACTGAAAACTCCCTCCGAGAACCCCCCCCCCCAATGAAAAGTTTCTCCTGTGGAAATTACTCCCAACAATTCCCGCCCCGGGCAAATCCGCCGGAACATCTCAACATGTTAAATTGAGTCGCCAAAGAGAAAGTAAGATAAATAAGAACAATTTCGTGTAGGTATTCTTGCAAATCCCTCCTTGTAAATATTTCCCTGGAAAGCTGACCCACAAAAGAACCCCTCCCCCCGATTAAGGTCCTTATAATATAAGGAAGATATTATCTTCCAATAGCATATACTATATGTAAGCAATGGGCGAATTTCTGAGCTTACAACCCTTTCCCCTGGGGCTGTGGGGGTTCATTTCATCATCTGAGACATAGTTATTGGACCTTTCAACTATCTTGAACAAGCCGGCTATCTTGAAATTTTGATCGAATGATTTTAGGTAAAAAGTGGCACGGGAGGGGCTAGTTACCCTCCAATCTTCTTGGTCACTTGATAAAGGCGCTAAAACCTTTAATTCCCGTTTGAATGATTTCTAGGACCATTGGCTCGATACGACCACTCCTGGGGAAAACATAGATCAAACAAATAAACAAAAATCACAAAAAAAAAACAAATAAACACGCATCTTTAATCTTTTTTCTGGCAAAAATTGCAAAATTTCGCATTTTTGCATATGGGAGGTTGAAACCTCTACAGAAGAGTGCTGTGATACGCTGAATCCAATGGTGCAATTCTTATTACGATTTCTTGACTTTTCGGGGATGTACCACCCCCCCCCCTTTTCGAAAATCAGGTAATTGTTCGCTGGCTCTTAGGACGGATAACATTATACCTAATAAATTTTATATATTTAAAATCAGTATAAAAAGCCTAACCTTTTGATGTATTAATTAACAACACTTTCCACAAAATGTTTTTTTCAAAGAAAAGTAAACAACTTCATTAAACCAAAAATGAACAAAAATAAATCATTTAATCTACCAAGCGTGAAACTACCACAAACCAGCATCGAAAAATAAATGAAACCCGAAACGAACAAAAATTACAAAAAATATCCAAGTCAAACCCGAAACGAGCAGAAATTAACATGACTAGGGCTCAAAACCCCCGTGCCTTCCCAAGGCCAGAACATAATTTGTACTTTACTGAAAAAAATATAAATATTTTTTACTTTTATAACTTTTATAAATCATATAATATTAACATTTTGATTAATAAATATCAGTATATGCATATTAAACTGATAATGCACATTCATTTGTACTTTTTTCCGTAAAGTGCAAATTATGTTCTGGCCCTAATCATGTTAATTTCTGCTCATTTTGAGTTTGACTTGGTTATTTATTGTAATTTCTGTTCGTTTTGGGTTTCATTTAGTTATACATGCTGATTTGTAGTAGTTTCACGCTTGGTATATTATTTGAATTTATTTTTGCTCATTTTTGGTTTAATGGAGTTCTTTGCTTTTCTTTGAAAACTTGTTTTGTGGAAAAGTTTTTTTTATTACTAATTTCTGTTCGTTTTATACTGACATAGTCTTTTCAAGGAAAAAGAAAATATTAGTTTAAATCTTTTCGTTTTTTTAAGACTTTATAGTTTGGTTTGTTATTTGTATGCTGGCGAAAATTTTTCAGTAATTTTTAACAACATACATCCTTTTAAAAATCTGGATAGAAATAGTAGTGTTTAATTTAGTTTCATACCTCCTCTAGTTGACCTGAAATAAAAAACTTGATACCATTCGCAAAAAATCTGTTTACTTTCTTTGATAGCTTGGATACACTTACGCTATTTTGATTTGGTTAAATTTTAAGAGCAGAAGTAGCCCCGAAAGTTTGAACATAATACCCTCAGTCGTTCTTGAGATACTGCTGAGATGCCTTATTAGGAATTAGCATTAACACAGTGCATTTTGATTTAATACTAAGGCAACATTTAGTTCTTAAACATAATGGGCGTATGGGAAGGTGGGCGTGGGAGGAGGATTAGTTGCCCTCTAATCACTTTCAACTTTAAAAAATGGCACTAGCCCTTTCTATTTTCAATCGAATGAGCCATTTTCGAAAATTTTACGACAACGATTTCTATAATAACCTTATATGTCCCCAGGGCATAACTTACAACCCTTGCCCTGAGGGCCGTGGGGGGAGTGTCATCCTCGAAAACATAATTTCGGGACTTTTTAACTACTTTGAACACAATGGCTATCTCAAAATTTTGATTGCATGTGTTTGGGGAAATGGTGGATGTGAGAGGGGTGTTAGTTATCCTCCAATCACTTTTGACTCTTAAAAAGGGCACAAGCCCTTCTAATTTCCAATCGAATGAGCCCTTTTTGAAGTTTCTACAAGATCGCTATCTATAAAAACTTTAAATGCACCAAGGGCATAACTTACAACCCTTGTCCCTGAGGGCTTTGAGGAGGTTATCATCCTTAAAGACCTAATTTCTAAGACTTTTAGCTATGTTGAACAAAATGGCTATCTAAAAATTTTGATTGGATGTGTTTGGGGAAAAGGTTAGCCTGAGAGGTGGGGTTAGTTGCTCTCCAATTACTTTCGACTATTAAAAAGGGCACTAGCCCTTTGAATTTCCAATCGAATAAGCCTTTTTTGAAGTTATCACGACAATGATTTCTATAAAAACCTTATATGCCCCCAGGGCATACTTTACAACCCTCGCCCCGAGGGCTGTGGGGGGGGGCTTGTCATCTTCAAAAACCTAATTTCCAGAACTTTCTACGTTGAACAAAATGGCTATTTCAAAATTTTGATTGTATGTGTTTGGGGAGAAGGTGGGCGTGGAAGGTGAGTTAGTTGCCTTCCAATAACTTTCGACTATTAAAAAGGGCACTAGCCCTTTGAATTTCCAATCGAATGAGCCCGTTTTGAAGTTTCTACGACAACAATTTCTATAAAAACATTATATACCCCAGGGCATAACATGCAACCCATGCCCTGAGGGCTGTGGGGGGAGTTTCCTCCTCTAAAATTTAATGTATACCTTGAACAACAACTTGGATGTAGACATCTGGTTATTGGATGATTGTTTGATGGTTATGAGTGTTGGTCAATTTGTTTGTTGTTTTCTTGGATGTCAACATAAGTCCAACAACAACTTGGATGTAGATATCTAGTTATTTGATGATTGTTTGATGGTTATGAGTGTTGGTCAATTTGTTTGTTGTTTTCTTGGATTTCAACAACAATTGCTGGATGTTTCTTGGATGTCAACAACAATTGGAAAGAGGTAGCATCACAGAGTTACTCCTCTCACTATTCCTCCCTCTGAATTTATCGAACGAGGATCAGTTTCGTTTTAGCTGTGAGAGAGTTGACATCGGAAACCAAAAAAAGATGTTCTATACATGTCCACTATGCATGTACACTCTTGGCAGTTGGTCATCATGTGAGAATTGTGCAATTATTGATGACTATAATGAAAAGTGTAAATTATGCAATCCTTGTAAATTACATAGAGGATATGCAGTACAATTTAAAGGATGTAATTCATGTCTTGAAGAAATTTGTGACTCTCACCCTAGAGGACATCTATGCTCCAATTGCAAGTATGACAAATGTGATCAGTGGGAAAATACTTACCCCGGTATGATTGGAAAGAACCCCAAACGTGATTTAGTTTATTTCTACGAGATTGGTATCGTTGTGGATTTAAATTATTTTGGGAGGAAGAATCAGGTCTAGAATTCATCTGTTGGGGTAACAAGACAATTTGGTTTCTACGTTATCGTTGTGATGACACTGCCTATTATGACTATAAACCTAGTGATTTTTATTTGGCAGTTACCGAATGTGATTCACCATTTGAAAACACTGTATGTGATATTGTTTCAAATAGACATATTGAAACACGTGAATTTCATAATATGAATGCAAGTAGTATCATTGACTATACAAAGAGATATGACAAGAGTGAAGTTACATTATATTGTAAAAAATGTGACCCTGACTTTGCAGCCAATCAAGATCAATATACAGTGATTTCAAATGATCTACCGGCATCAGTGGTTCACGACAGTTGCCTATACACCGAAGAAGAAGAAATCTAAAGTTAAGAATAAAGACATTGTTGTATATACATTTTTCATTTATTAATAAACAAATTCACATACATTTTTAAAGCACTTTACTCGTAGGGCACTACAATCAATATTATACAGGTCTAAGAGGATATTTTCCACCATAAAGTCCTTCAGACGTGGATTGTGTACATAAATGTTGAGAAACTGCTTGTAAGTATAGCCGCGACATCGGAAAACAAAATATAGTAGTGCATGGAAGCCAGAGCTTTTAGTCGTCAGATCATGCACTCTCTTCCGATTTTGAATAATAGTTTTCCCACTGCTCTCAATATAGTTGCTGATGTGTGGAGTCTAGAATGTATAGGGTAGACCAAGAGGATCAAAACATTCTATATTCTTTGCTGTTTGAAAGATGCGCAACCAATGACCCGTCAGAACAGTCGATGGACTGCTATTAACAATAATTAGGGTATTGTCGGCACTTTGAATTTTTATAAGAAAGTCCGAGGGCAGACAATAAGATCTGTATTTGGACATGTAGGGGTCCATATTAAATACATTGATTATTTGACTGCTGTTCATGGTGCCAAGTCTAATAGAACAGTGCCTTCGGGAGTGATTTCCCAATAGGTTTCAAATTGATTTAGCGAGATTAGTACTATACTCTCCGGTAATGGGTCGGCAAATGTACACTCTAAACGCACACTCCCCGTACGTACTATACTCATATCCTGGGTGCCAGAAAAATCCAATACAATGATACCATGTGTTTTAGCAAACATTTCTTCGGTTACACCATTTTCAAATAGTTGTGAATCATGATCTAGGGTTAGCATGGTCAATTCATGCAATGTCCAATAGGATTTATCAAAAGATAGATTGTAGAGTGGGATTCCATTTACTTTGCAGACAAGAGATGAAAGCCCAAACATTTCAAATTTATGTGGGCATCCAGTCCACGATCCTATTACACTAGCGCTTTTTACAAATGCCAAGGCCAGTTTTGACGGAATTTCGCCATTGATAAAGGATGAGTCGGTGAAGGTGCGTGAGCCTGTGGCAATATGACGTTGCTTTTTGATTGTATGAGGAAGAAGTAGTTTAATATGATTTCCACTGGCTCTCATTTTTTCCACTGCCAAAACAACAGAACTCATAACCTGTTGTTTGCGTACATGTAGCATTGCCAAGGTGAGGGAGAGAGTTACATCAGGATTGGCAGCAAGTTCTTTTCGTAATATGAAATTGGATGGAGCAAGCGTCAATTTTATATCCACTTTAATATTGGGTGGCATCCATTGAGGTATATTAAATATTTCATGATATATTTTTCCAACTAGATGTAATTCACTAGTTGTAGCATTTTTAAGTGCATCTGTACTATCAGTATTAGTAATATATTCATATCCATTCGAGGTGCCTCTCAATTCCTTTGATGACTTGGGTGTCATCAGCATGAATTGCATATAGCTTGTATAATTTGAGAGATTGTTGCTTGTGCTCACCAGCGTACCATTTATGTAGACACTGATTTGACGAAATAAATTATGTAATATACAGTTTTCATAGAATATTCCATCGGCAAGAATTGGCAATGTATTATCGGATTTCCGGACTTTTATTTGTAAATCTATAAATGTCGAAGGCATGTCCATAAAGTAGTCTTAATTGGAATAAATTTGAAAGTGGATATTTTCGGAGAGGGGTTGTTGTGGATAAAATTCTTCCTTGTGGATAAAATTCTTCTCTTGTGGATAAAATAGTATCCATGTTTTACACTCACATCAACATTTTCTGCATTGGATAGATTCAATGAGGAGGTGATTGATGGTTGGGAATCCTTATGCGGTAGATATGACATCTTAGGAAAAGAAAACTAGTTTCGATCTAACAATTCTCTTCCTGGCGGTTCTTCTTCTGTTTGCAGTGCGTGTTGGCTTTTTCTTTCTTTCCTTTGACAGGGGTGATGTCTTTCGTTTCTGACCTGAGTAGAGACTGATGAGTGGTGCACTGTTTCTCGGCCTTTTTAAACCTTTTCCATTTTGATGAGATTTCAATTGTTCACCAAGGGTTCGCGCACTGGACCTAAGATTTTCCGAAGTGCTTTTTTTAAAATCCTTGCCATAGCTCCAATCGTAAAGTGTAGGGGATGCAAAACCTGTCGCAGCCGGTACAATATATTTTCTAGCCATAGGTAGTGCAGAGCGAAACAGCTTAGCAAACCAACTGCCAAGAACATAGCCAGACATTGACGAGCGACCTTTGTAATAGTCCATTCCATTGCCCGATTGTCTTGCGCCAAGAGCATTAACATAGCAGTCAATATCAGGACAAATGAATACCACTTTTCTATTAGACATCTTGTTGTTGAATGATGGGTCGAAAATGGCATGTAATCACAGCCAAACCTTTTGATAATGCCAGGGGATCACATAATTCAGTTCTTAGTGTTGACCGACAGAGTTCAAAATAGAAAGTGTTTACGGGGATATACTGAAGATGCTTTATATTGTAGTGGTGAATATGTTCTTGATTGGGTTTTCGTTCAAGAAATCGTAGGAGGGGAACATTGCTATTGCCAACCCGGGATATTTCCACAAATGTGGCATAGAGAAATATACAAGTGTCCATGGAGAAGGCAGGCGGGTAGTCAGCAAAAATAAAATTAGTGTTTCCAGCTCTTTTACCATTGATTATAATGAGCTTAAAGCCAAGAATATCCTTTAGATTATCATTGAGGATAACCTTTTCATTGGCAATGGGTGAACTAACGTAGATCTTGCCCTCCTCCTTTAAATAGTTGAAATGAAATGCTCCTTTTTTACGAGCGGAAATTCTTTTATTGATAGAACGACATAAATCATTCATACAGGTGAGTTCTTCATAGGGTAATTCAATGTATGGATAATTCATCCAATTGATCTTTTGAATTTGTTCTTGATCACCTGAGGGTGGCGGCAAATCATAGGGTCTAATTTTTATATCATATTTGCGATCTTTTCTCAGGATGTCATATTTATTTTTGAGAATACAGTCGACAAGAGCCACTTCATACGCGCCGTCGAATTTGATGGCGGGGGAGAGTTTCGTCCAAAAATCACTTGTTCTATTCAAGTCATTGTAGAGAGGATCAGAAACATTGGACATGAAAGTCACATAGAAATCATTCGGCATTGTCAATAGTTTCAACACTGACCCAAGAATCAAAATCAGAGTTGTATCCTGGCCAGCGAACAAGCAGCTGTCTCTTGCCCCTGCGAGTACGACTCTATTATATCTTTTCAATTTGATAAATTTCACTAGTGTTTCTAACTTTTTGTAGTTCATATTCATAAAAACCGCCGAGAATCTCATCATGTTTGGTGTCTCGCAGTCGATATGTCGTGGGTGTAGTGTCTAGGATTTTGGACACTTTAAAAAGTTCAATGCTCCATAAATAATTCCCCTTTTCAAAAATATTGGTGGTTCTATTAATTCGAACAGTATCACTAACATTGAATTTCTTCTTCACATTTTTTTCTTCTTCACTGGAATATTGCTTTAGAAAAGCATCAAATGTATCTTCACTGCAATGAACGTCCCGAGGGCTTGAGTTGGATGGGATTGATGTGGTCGTTGGTTGTATTTTTGCATGATTTTATCTAAATCATGAATAAAAGCAGCAGTATTTTTCAGCGTAAAATATCTTGAAATTAATAGACGAATCGTTCTTATCAATCGTTCAGCCAATGCAGCCTTTATCGTGCTGTGACTATGATAGAGCGTTGTATTATATTTCAATAGAACCTTTTGCACATGAGGATTAACAAATTCGCTACCGCGATCCGATTGAATTTTTCTATAGCAATCCTGCTCAAGAATACTTTCTAAAGCATGAGCAACTTCAACACCTCTCTTTGATTGCAATGGAATGACATATGCATAGCGACTAAAGACACTGATTGCCACTAGAATATATTTGTAGGGTGTATTGTGACGTCGTTGAATTGCGTCTAAAGTTAAAAGATCAGTTTGCATTATATGCAGAGGGAAGAAGGCCTTAGTTTGTCGATATTGTTTGCCACGAAGCATGCGATTCCGATGCAGTGTGTAACTTGGTTCATTTTCTAGATACTCTTTTGCTTTTTTTAAAGTGCCGCAATCTATGTCAGAGCCAACTTTAGAAAGTGTTGTGGGGGAACTTAGACTTCCCGCTTCACCAATATTTTCATAGATATGTTTCAGAACTTCATCCATTTTGAACGCAAACACGTAGTGTCATGTCCACTACCCTTTTGCACACTTGAGGGTGAATCAATCAGTCGTCGCTTTTGTCTAGCCACCATTGTTGGTGTTATAAAATCATTGCTGCTGCTGCTGCTAGTATTTTCCAAGATTGAATCTTCTTCTTTTTAAAATGGTGTTGGCGTTGTTGGAGGACTATATTCTTTTAGTTTCTTTAGAATTTGCTTATTGCCAATAATACTTTTGGGGAAGTTTGATGCATTTAGAAAGGTGTATAGATTATTGTCAAATGATAAAAGTCCTTTACGATTCGTCACCATATCACTAATTAAATTAACTATATTATAACTTTTTCCCTGAATTATAATTCGTTTCCCTGTGCAATCGACTTAAAATTTATCACCACCACTTTCCAACATGAGATATGCTAATACTCTTTTACTCTGTTCTCGATAGGTCACAGGCAATAGGTTTCCAATTGATGTCACTATGGAATTAAATTCCTTCTTCTTTGATTGCACTGCTGAATCTTGAGGAGATGTTTCCTGTTTAGGGGGATCTGTGACGGTGACGGCGGGTCTCTCACGATAAGGTCTATGTTTTTCCACACGTCGCAATGCATCTTGAAGTAAAACTAGCTTTTTATCATCGGCAATATTCTCATCATTAATTAATTTGTTTAGATTGTCTTCCAAATGTTCAGATATGCTAATACTCTTTTACTCTGTTCTTGATAGGTCACAGGCAATAGGTTTCCAATTGATGTCACTATGGAATTAAATTCCTTCTTCTTTGATTGCAATGCTGAATCTTGAGGAGATGTTTCCTGTTTAGGGGGATCTGTGACGGTGACGGCGGGTCTCTCACGATAAGGTCTATGTTTTTCCACACGTCGCAATGCATCTTGAAGTAAAACTAGCTTTTTATCATCGGCAATATTCTCATCATTAATTAATTTGTTTAGATTGTCTTCCAAATGTTCCACGGGCGAGAGGATAAGTTCAAATGACGTCAATTTATAGGGTTTAGCCATCTAGAGGAAAATTTTTACAAGTCCTGTAATTATTGGCAGTAAAAGTGTAAAAAAGCTACCACCCGCTTGAAGGAGACGTTTTCTTTTAAAAATTTTTCCCTTTTTTTGCAAGCCAATGCACGTACAGTGGAACAATGTTGCTTTATCTGTTGTCTAACACCTTCTGGCAAGTGTACATTGCCCTCAGTTAAATTTAAACAAAGTTCAGATATTAGATTAATGAAATCATTGTCAACCCCATGTTTTAGTATAGCCTTCCTGAGTGGAGATTTTGAAGTGCATAAAACGGAAAATAAATGCCGTTGTTCGTGTAATTTCTTCAGTGTCATGATGGCAACTAATGGCCTTTTCTACTCTTCAGTGGAAGATATACAGTAATTTCTTTGTCGAAAATATTTGTGACTACACGTAGATCCTCGGGTGTATTCTGATTAAGATCTAGCAAAATGTACCCGTAGGGCTTATTTGTCGCCTGAGTGTACGCTGACAGCAGAAATTTTGGAGCACCTGGATATATTTGCTTATTGAGAGTTATTAGGGAGCTAGAATCACGAACAACTCGGTACATAATATAGATGGTGCAATTCAAAGCAAGGGTTGTCATACATTTGCTCTGATGAAACAGATTGGGTAGAACTAGGGTTAAGGAAATGTGTTCATGATGAGAGCGAACGGTAAACAGCTGTAGCATTTCCTGTGAGAACTGTTCAATTGATTCAGCCAAATCATCAATAATCAGCCACGAGTTTGGTTCAACACTATCGAAAACATCAAGTCTCCATATGAATTTTATTGGCATGGATGTGGCAATAGCCTTTATTTGTTTTTAGGATTCCTGCCAAATACCATAGTAATAATAAATTTTCTTTGGTTTTTACAAAAACATTTTATTACAATTTTGAATTATTTTAGCTAAAAGTGCCCCTTTCCCCGACATTGATGGACCTCACAGAAACGATCTGAATGGTGTTTTAAATTTGTACATACTGCTGTTAGCAACAGCCGGACTACAACTAACTGTAAACCATACTTGTCCATTGAATAAGTCATAATAATTTTCCCACATCGACGTTAACAAGAACAACAAAAACAATATTTCATTCATTTATTAACATAAAACACTTGTACAGCATGAATAACACACACTATTTGTTCAACAAGAACATTTATTATCATAAACACTTTTTGTACAGCAAGAACAACAATATTTATTAACAAGAACAGCAACAACAATATTTATTATCAAAAATATTTTTTGTTCAACAAGAACAACAGTACTATCTGTACAACTACATATTGACATAGAAACAACTTAAAACAGCACAGGTGAACACTATGAATTTAAAGGATACCCCCCTAAGGGGTCCCCATCCCCCGGGGAGCCTTGGGCGGGACCCCCCACCCCTGGGAGCCGCGGGCTGAAGGCCGGCCGCGGGTGGGGCCCCCATCCCCCGGGGTCAGTGTGGAAAAACAGTATACAATAGTCGCCGCCGCTGCTGCAGGTTAGGTTAGGTTTGAGTATTTAAGTTAATTTTTCAGGTTAGGTTAGGTTGGGTTAGGTTTGAGCATTTAAGTTAATTTATCAGGTTAGGTTAGATTAGAGTATTTAAGTTAATTTATCAAGTTAGGTTAGGTTGGGTTACGTTTGAGCATTTAAGTTAATTTATCAGGTTAGGTTAGGTTGGGTTAGGTTAGGTTAATTTAATTTATCCAGACCGAGTTGGTTACGATAGTCTACACATTCAACCCGGTCTGAAATTCGATAGTGGCCGTGGGGGAGTACATTTACACCATTCTCCAGCACAAAGACTGTGTCGGATATACAAGACATGGCATTCTTTTCAACTCTAAGAGTACAATTTTTATACTGTAGAGAGCGAATTGCAAGCACTTATGCTCTCGGCACTAGACTACTCTCCACACAGTTCCTGTAGACACTCATGTTGAAATTGTTTTTTACAAAATGTGTAGGCACCCCTTTACACGACTGTTTTACATCTGTGTTGTGGGTTTCTACGCAATAAACGTTAGGACCGGGGAACACCCCATTGGATATTAAATCGCTACCCATCTCTGATTTTAACATTAACAGCTGATTGGGGGCCTGACATTTCACCAACTTGGGGTAGAGGGATTCATTTCAGTTAGTGAAATCCATCCGCGAGCTGATGTGTTCCCCATTTTCTAAATCATTGAATGAATCCCCGGTTTTTACTTTTAACAGCAGAGAATCTGAATCCCCATAATAAACTTGAACCTCCCCCTCCCTTGGCCATTGTACCTTGCACACATTGTAAAAAAACGACAACATGAGCTTTTTGGAAATTTCAAGTACTGAACTACCTCCCGCTATATTCTTGTTCAGCACCACATTTCTTTTCTTTCTGTGTAGAAGAACCATGGTTGCCTCTATGCTCGTGAACGATGTAAAATTGGGGTCTGCAATAATTCGTGCACATTCTTGGGGGTCTGTCAAGACGTCACAACGAGATCTGTTCCGTACGCTTACACACATTTTGCCAAACGCTGAATTTAAAATAAGCTTGTATATTTCCTTTTCTACTTTACTTTTGGCCCGAGAGCGTTTATCGACAAAAGTATCGATAAACATCTTCAAATAAGGTTTTTGACTGAATTGTAGGACCCTATGTATTTTTGTGATCTTGAAACCATTGTTCACCATCTAATGCAAAAGCACGAGGTGAACAACGATATTCTGTTTAGGGTATAAATCTGCAATCAGTTCCTGCTTGGAGGGGGTCCAGTACATCCCCATATCATCAACCAATCATCGCTGTATGGGCTCAGCGAGTCCTTTGTCACTGGTCGATTGATACAGGGGAAAACAAAATCTTTGACAGAATCTTGAAGCGCCAATGGAATTTGCCCGTCAATTTCAAAAAACCATCCTTGTGGCCCATTGTCCTCGACGGTGTGAATGTCGGTAATCTCACAAGGATTCTCAAGCCATTTATAGTTTCCACACGGCAAAGAGTAGTGAGACATTGCCGAAAACTATAACAAGTTCATTTCAAGGAAAACTTCATTTGACTTTACACCAGTGTCTTGCCCGCGCTTGGATCTATTGCTAGAACTCGATCTCCATGAAAAACATACCCCCCCCCCCCTTGATCTTTCTACAAAAAGGTGTTGATCTACATCAGTGATCAACCTTATTTCTTCCCTACTAATTTCTTAAATCAAGTCCATCACCAAATGTGGTGTGGAAAAATAATAACCTATATCTAATCCAAACTCTGAATAAATTTGGTCTTTGTTTTTACAGACAATATCTAACAGAGTTTAAACGTCACTGGCTAAGTACAGTCTACAATAATCCCATCCATTTTTACAATTACCCTTAGCCCAGACCCTCTTGGCAAATTCGTATTCCTCGGCAGTGCATTCACTGTTGGTGAGTGAATTATAGAAAGCTTCAATTGGAGGTAGTTTCTCCTCGCTTAACCGAGTGCCAGAACAGTAATATTCGTATGCAAATACACCTTTACAGGTCAGTAGGTTATACATTTCACTGCCTGGAAAGTGTTGTTTATGCAAAGGAAAACTATCAAAATTGTCGCTTTTCTGCTCTTGAATCAATTGACTCAATGCCTTGGGGGAAAAACTAAATGAATCTAGAAACCTGATTTTATTCCAACACGTATGCCCGTTATTCACTACCTGCCATTTCAACTCGAGAAGCACCAACTTCTCGGCTGATTTGGGGATAATATTATAGGTAAATGAATTGTTTACCCATGGACTATCTACTCCCCCTCTCTCCCTGTGCATACGTGCCAAAGCCGGTAAAATGAATTTTAAATCATAATTTGCGTTGTGAATGAAAACCGGTATAAAAAAAACTGCTGGCTTACATTCACATTGCACGATTGATTTGCAACCCCTCTAAAATTACTACCCCCTGGTGATATTTCCTGCCACAAATGATCATGGTCGATCACTTTCCCCTTCCTCCCTCTTTTCCCACTAGTACCTTTCTCCTTAGCCCCCGCTTCAAATTCCCCCTCACAAACCCAGCATATTTTTTGATTTTTAATCGCTAGACGATACTCTGCGGACAACAACATTGGGTAATGGGTATTTCTCGAACGAGAAATAGCTCCATTTGCAGTGCCAATTAGTTTGGTCAGTGCCTTGATCATGCACTCGTCATCATCCAACGTCTCAACTATTTCTAACAGCTGCATTGTGTTAGAGTTGTCTCTTTGGGCTTGGGCATAGAAAACGGCTATGGCCAGATGTTCTTTGATTAGATTCGGAAATCGGATATCGTTCACATCCACTAACCTAGCTTCACAGTCCAAAGAGATTTTATTGCTTTGAAGGAGGGTATTTTAGAAATTTTTAAATCTTAAAATGGCCCTATCAGCCGAAACCGTTTCCACTGACTGATAGCCATGCCGTCTGCAATGTTTCATATGATTCCGTAGTTTTAAATCACTACGAAATTGAGACAGGCACATTGGACAGTAGAAACGAACACCCCCCTTTTTACCCTCCCCCAAAAGTCTACTGATGTCTGTAATTGGGTTAAAATGGCTAATTGTATTGGGTTCACTAGGTGGTGTGTATAACAACCAAACCCAGTGCTTCACCAATTCAATTGACGGGCCCCTTACTGGGAACAAGACCCCTTTTTTATTAGAACGAATACCCTCTTGAAATTCAGTCTCATACTGGACCACAGTAACGCCGATGTTTAAATTGGCATTGGCCCTTTCAAAAATATCAATGGATCTCAGCGTTACTGGGAATTTTCCATCTAAACAAGTGAAATCTACAGGGGGAAAAGCGCTCCCACCTTTCCATGTACAGCCCAGTATTCTAAATTTGTCTTTGTAGCGTCACGTGCTAGAGGCTCGAAAGCTGACATGAGGAAATCGCACATGAAACATTTTTGACCTGTTTCAAAACAGATTCGCTGAATGCCCTTGATATCCTCTAAATCTGGATTATATTTTAAAACTATAGACCTCTCCCCCGCCGCTCCAGCCCCACCTCTTAAAATAAAATCTTTTTTAAATTTACAAATATTTACGTTTAAATTTTCAAAAAACAGAACCACAGATCCACTCCCGTTCTCGTTATAATTTTCGAGATGCATAAGAATGTGGTCTACCCATTGCATAAGAGCTATTTCGTAACTTTCCAAATCTGGGTAGACCACTAGCATCTCGGTATGTACATAATGGTCATAAACTTCACTTTTACCCTCAGTTAAATAAAATACCTTTAAAACAATTGAAACCTTAAGAGCGTCCCTACCCCCCCCCCCCCCACAACTGAATCTGGTTTTCTAAGAGTGCACGCATTTTATCCAGATATATATGAACAATATCTATAGGGTCAAATATAAAGTCCCCCCCCCCCATAAACGAATTAAAGGGATCCCCAAAAGTCACAGTGTAGACGACTATTGTATTTAATATCGAACTTGACCGCTGGAAGTCTGGAAGTGTCTTAAATTGTGTAATGTTACCCTCTTGTATATTATCACCACCCTCCCCTACTTTGTTCAACAATAGGATTGTGAGAAGCCAATCCATTTGTTTGAAGTATGTTCATATAATATGAGGGGCAAGGGTCCTCTGTTAATTCATTGGCAAAATCGCATTTGTAGTGTATCCGGACTTAGCAAAGGCAAGTCCAAATCTGAATTAGCTATTTTGCCTTGTTCAACTGTGCTAGGTTCTACATTAAAACAATTAGTTAGAAAATCATCATCAATATTAGATGGTATTTCAATGGAGTTATCACACCATTCGTTGATTGGTGAATTGTCGTGAATAAACTCCACAGGCGCGTCAATGAGTTCAGGATTTCTTTCTTCAATCGGTGAGGGCCTTGACAAGGAATATGGAACCAATATAACCTTTAAAAGAAAATCGCTTATTTTCAAAGTGTCTAAATCACCCTATATCTAAAATTGGATTATTATTTACATATGTTCTTAAAAACACGCTTTGTAGCATTTGGTTAATTAACTACTTTATATATCCTGAAAGTTCCACCTTAATATAAGATATTTACAATCTAAAACATGACATTGTAGGTTTTGATTTTGTTCAAACAATCCCCCCCCCAAAAAAAATTTCATATTAATACTCTTTATCTGCCTTGGAAAAAAAAACATGATTTGAAATGATAGCCATCTCCTGTCATGATACACAACTCATTCCGATAGAAATTTGTTTTTCTTTCGTTTATATCGCAATAGAAATTACCTAACCTTACTATGACCAGAATATAGTGCCTTTTTGGCTTCACTAACCTAATTTAGTAGGGTGAATGCATGCATTTGACATGATTCAAAAGGAGAACATTATATATTTTTTGGGAGAAAAAATCTTTAGCGAAAAATGTCTTTTAATATCTCTGACACACTTTTACAGTGTTGAAAAATGGCGAAAAGAAATGCCTAAAAAAGTTGGAAGAAATAGGTAGATATTTCTATAACCGGGTAGAAACTAGAGGTAAAAATGCTTATATTTCCAAATTCTGACTGGACTTGAGTGCCAGATGGACCTGGGAACGTCTGTCGGAGGATGGACGGGGCGGTGACATCACGCTCTTGTGTAACTGGGCCAGCAGTATCTGGGGCTTGCACCGATGTGGTGGCGGCCGCGATGTCACTGGCTTGCAGAGATGAGCCAGCGGGGCTCACCATTGTGTGAGCAGCCATCCACTCTCTCTTTATCTTTCTACCTGGCTGCATTGGTACATGTTCAGACGGAGTTTGAGCCGGCAGGGCAGAACTGGAGGGCCTCGGGCAGCGGCAATATTGTACAACTGTCGCCTTCGTAGGGGTTTTATCATTACCCCTAGCTCTCTTTGATGGAGGGGGGCATTTGTCGGAATCATCCTTAAAAAGAAGAAAAAATTTAGTATAAAATGACGATTCCCCTGTTAGAGAAGAAAAACAGAATTTATTGTAAGGCATAATTTTGTCTAGAAAGCATTTGTCTCAAAGAAGCCCCTCCCTCCCTTTTCAGTAAAGCAAAAAGTAAAAATTTATGATAGTCAGAAATGCTCCTATTTTTACCATTTAGAGAAAAAATTAAGTACATTTAATTTAAAGCAAAAAGAGCTAAGGTGTGTTTAAAGTTAAAAAAAACTAGCAATATTCTTTAGGGCCAAAAGCTGCATCAAATCCAGGCCAATGATTTAAAATCTAGATCTCAAAATAGCCAGTCATAAATATGGTATAATTAAAAGGTAACCAAACACTAAACTTCAGGGTTATATATAGGAAAGGCTACAGTAGTTTTCTTGTCAAAGGGTGTACATGTCTGCACAATGAATCCACCCCCTTGCAGTTCACGGGGAAACAGTTTGTTTTCACCCTACAATGAAATTGTTAGAAGCGAACCCCATAACTCAGGCGCAGTCACCCCCCCCCCCCCCCCTCCCCCATATAAACACTGAGTACTCAAAATGGAAGCCATTACATTTTTCATATTAAAATATTTACCATAATTGTCACCAGCTACCCCCCGTAGCAATTTATAAGATTTACTGTAGAAAGATATGCAGCTAAATTGTCTGAAAAAGCGTCTTTTTGTATAATTATTTCGCTTGGTTAGTCTGACGAATTGACGCGAGCTATCTGTGTAATTGACTAACACAGGATACGCATTTGACAGGATGTGATAATTACCCCTATATGTATGTTTGCGGAACTGATAAAGTTAGGTTGAAGGCTTAAAGGGAATTAGCAGTCCTAAGAATTGGCGGAAGTTGCCTGTCAGTTTTAGCTAGAAAAATAGAAAACATGAATTTATCGAAAAACAGAATTATTTCCAATGACAGAATTAAAGTCGTTAACAGGGGGGGTTACATGGTAAAAAAAAAGAGCGTATTTTACGCTTTCTAGCGACTATAAACATCGCATAGTGGAGTTTGTATTGGGGGGGATATACCCTGAATTTGAATATACTGGATGGGGGACTATGTAAAATGATTTTATTTGGAAATAACCTAAGAAAATTTACTAAACACAGAACTCACATTATTAATCAAAAGATCTAATTTTAGCAACCCTCCCCCCTAAATTAACGACTTTGGTTTCTAGCCGAATACTATCATAGTTAAAAAGCATATTTTTCACCCGCAATCTTAATCCTTTCAATGTGGTGTGGCCACCCTTTGTTTTTCTTAATTTAGATAAGGCGTGTGTTAAGGTTGTTTACTAAAATCTCCCCTCTCAAGATATAATCACATAGTTTTTGTCTATATCACGAGTGTACTAATTCTGTTGGTTTTAAATGCATGTGAAAAGAAAATTTGAAAAGCTACTTGAAATGAAAGAATCAAATGGTGATGAATGAGGAGAGGAGGTGTGAGGGGTCTACTTAGTGGAAAAAAAGAGCGTATTTTATGCTTTCTAACGACTATAAACATCACATATTGGAGTTTTTTTGTATTGTGAGGGGCGATTTACCGGAATTTGAATATATTGGAGGGGGACTATGTAAAATGATTTTATTTGGAAATAAACTAAGAAAATTTACTAAACAGAACTCACATTATTAATCATTGTAGCTAAAGTTTCCATGTCAATAATACTTGATGCTCTATCCATGGTGGCTTGAGACTATATGATAATTTAACCTCAACACATGGCCGTTATATACAAAATCTCAAGGGCGAATTGTGATGTAATGGAAACCTTACGTAACTCCCTGATTGGCTTAGAAAGAGACACGTGATAGTGTCCCGTTAGCGGATCAATAACATTTCGAAACAACAAATGAATTGACCTAGAAAGAGGTGTCATTGACCCTGTCCCATTAGAGTCGATCAATAATCCAACAATTGTTGATGTGGACTTATGTTGACATCCAAGAAAACAACAAATAAATTGACCAACACACATAACCATCAAACAATCATCCAATAACCAGATGTCTACATTCAGCAATGTTGTTGAACTTATGTTGACATCCATCAAACAATGAGAAAAACCATGAAAAAACATCCTCATTTAGAAAAACCATGGAAAAACATCCTCAGTGAGAAAAACCATAAAAACATATTATAGATGGCAGCAGTTGTGTTCGTACAGGAGTAATACCTGGCTCCCTATTCATATAAGGTCTTTATAGAAGGCGTTGTCGTAGAAACTTCAAAAAAGGCTCATTCGATTTGAAATTCAAAGGGCTAGTGCCCTTTTTAATAGTCAAAACTGATTGGAGGGCAACTAGCCCCCCATGCCCATCATTTCCCCAAACACATCCAATCAAAATTTTGAGGTAGCCATTTTGTTCAGCGTAGTTGATTTCCAGATAGAAAATATGTTTTTGAGGAGGACACTCCCCCGCAGCCCTCAGGGCAAGGGTTTTAATTTATGCCCTCTGGACATATAAGGTATTTAAGTAAGGTGTTGTCGTAGAAACTTCAAAATGTGATTTTATGTATTTGATATTTGATTTTTTATTTTATTTTTGATATTTGATTTTATTTTTGCTCGTTTTTGATTTAATTGAGTTCTTCACTTGTCTTTGAAAAACTTATTTTGTGGAAAAAGTGTTTTTTAATTAATAAATGATAAATAATACATTGTGCCAACATCGTTCTTTTTTTAGGCAGCGCGATTGCGCTGCCTTTGATATATTATTATCAGAATTCTGTTGTTTAGGGGTTACTAATGGGCCGAATCACTCCTTGCTTACAGTTCGTTTCCACAAACTGTTTGATTTGCATAATTTTGGTCATGGTGTACTAATGAGAATTTTTTTTTTAACTTTGACTTCTTTGACTTTTAGACCATTCTAATTGAAATGTCAGCACTCATGACACAATGAGTTTTTAAGGGATGTCATATTGCCTGTAAATTACTATTGGTTTTTAAAAAGGGCACAATAGCTCAAAATTTTCAATCTAATAAGCCCGTCTTGAATCTGAACCCTTTTCAAACCTCCATTCTACCTTTTTTTACCTCTTTTTATCTCTTTCTTTTACCTTATTTCCATCTCTAAATTTGCTAATGATACTTTTTCTCTGTCAAATGGCAAAAAAATTTACTATATGGTAGTATGAAACTTTATAAAAGAGTTATGAAGACGAATCTATAAGTAGTAGTAGCTTTCAAACTACTATAGTTTTCAAAATGGGGGTTCCAAACCTCCTGTTTGAGGTCTTAGCCTATTGTTTGAGGTTATAGCTTCCTGTTTGAGGTTTTAGCCTCCTGTTTGAAGTTTTAGCCTGTTTGAGCTCCAAACCTCCTGTTTGAAAGACTGCTTGGGTCTACTCGAATTTGCGTTCTCCAGAATGTTAACCCTCTTTGGGGTAAAGCTTATGGTCAGTGGCACAATATCGTAGAAAACACCACTTTGCTGTGGCATGATCTCGTTTCAGTTATCTCGTGGCACTGATCAACAACCTAAGTAGTCACTGCAGCACTCCAATGCAGCACTCCAATGCAGCGATCCGTAACTAAAGACAAAACTCACTTTGACATTTGCGTCATAGCCTTCTGTAAGGTTTAATCCGCACAACATAGTGTCATTTTCAAGATAAGGAGAGGGGGGGGTGAAAACTTGTTATTCAAGGTTTTAGAATACTAAAAAAGGAATGGCTGTCCTACAATTCGCATTTTCTTGCAATTTGACCATCTTTGGGTAGTATTGGATGTTTCGTGGCACAATCTGGCAGAAAACGCCACTTTGCTGTGGCATGATCTTTTTTGTTACTTAAAAGAGGTTTTCATATGTTAACGATTTATTAAAAGCCGTAGTAATCAGAGATTTCTGACCAATTGAGCCCTCTCCAAATCTTCTACGATTACTGGTTCGACATGATCAGCCCTGAAAAAAAAAAAAAAAACATAAACGTGCATCCGCGATCTTCCTTCTGGAAAAAAGTGCGGAATTCCACGTTTTGCATATAGGAGCTTAAAACCTCCACAGTATGGTTCCCTGATATGCTAAATCTCATGATGTGATTTTCATTAAGACCGCTTGAAGTTTGAGGGTGTTTCCCCCTTTTTGAAACACTCGGTACATTTTCTCAGGCTGATAACATTTATGGGTAATATTAAAGTTAATGAACTTCATATATTTTTAATCACCATGGAAAGCCGATTCTTTTGATGCATCAAATTGTAATCAAAATTCTGTGGTTTAAAAACAAAACTATTCTTTTGATGTGCCTAAAATTATCAAAACATGTTTTTTAGAGTTTCCGTTACTATTGAGCCACGCCGGTTCTTATTTACAGTTCCTAACCATGAACTGTTTGAAAGCAGCTATCGCTGCAACCACGAATCGCAGTCACGTGTTCTGGATTTATGTTCTGGTGTTTCGGTTTTGATAAAAATGTTTTATTTTCTTTTAGGACAACTTTCCGATGCGATTTCGTGGAATACATATCATAAACATGCCTTATGTTTTTTCGCTTCTTATGTCGCTAGTCTGGCCTTTGCTTACAGCAAAGATGAAAGAACGAGTAAGTTTTATTATTTTATTTACGTTTTATTGCGTGTAATGTTTGATAAACTAAAAATCTTTCCAAAATTAAAACAACACCAATTTGAGCCAATAAGCATATACAAGTATGTCAACATCCTTTCAATCATTGTTTATTTACAGATAAAATAATTGCTAAACTATTTACAGTACATTTAATCTTCTTATTTAGATTTAATTTTATTAAGTTATTATTTTATTTTAGTTTTTTCATTAAATTATCATTTTATTAATTTAACATAGTCTGAAGAAAGAAGAGCAATATGCAGTTGAATCATAAAAAACATTAGCAAAAATCCTTGTGTGGCTAAAAAAAAGCTGTGGTTAACTTCCAATCCCCGGATCATCCTGATTTCATGAAGTATAAATGTCTATGCATAGCACCTGTGACCTGACTTGTATTCGTTTCAGACGCATAGACAGAGTTTGTGATTTCTTTATTTTGCGTAGATATTTCAAGTAGGCTACTTAGAGATCGGACAACTTCAATTTGCCTCAGGCACGCCTATGTTCTTAGGCTCTGATAATGTTTTTTAGTTTTTCCTTGCTTTGGGTTCAGCAGTATGTTATTTATGTTGTGGTATTAGCAATGTGTTCATTTTTCCCTTTGGACATGTTGATTGGAAGGGCAATGATCCACTTGCATATCATCTCCCCTGCTAACATAAATGCAATAACAATTTTGTCAAACAGCCGACCCCAACCCCAACATGAAGCCGAAAGAATGTGAGTAAGACCGAAGCATCGACCATTGAAAGCAACAGTGATGAAAATAACTAAGGACCTTTAGTGAAATAAGGAAAAAATTCCTAAACATTCTCCACCATTTCTATATGTAATGGGAGGTTAGGGGTGAATCCGTTCTCCAATGCTGCTCTAAGCCACATCCCAGAAAATATGAAAACTTGGAGCCTAAAAACATACCTGATGGAGCTTCAGACACCCTTCCCCGAAAATATCTTTCGAGATTCTAAAATACTGAAGTATTCCCACTGGTATGAGTAATTTAAGTGATATTTTTTTTTCAAAAATGGTGGATTTTGTGCTGACTGTTTATTTGATTAAGGGTGAAATTTGCCATAAGCTGGCAATATATCCTTGAGGACTGCCACGTTTTAAATAACTCTTTTTGGTCACAAGTATGTATTGACATCTGAACAGTGCAACATCGCAACAGTAATGAAGACGATTTAGAGTGACTTACACAAACATATGCCGCAATATCTTTGTTTTGTTTTTTTACAGGTGAAACTACATTACTCTTTGAAAACATTACAAGAATGTATTGAATCATCCGATTTGCTCAAAGAATACGGTGGTGACAAAGAATCAGCTGATTGGCCTGCAGCAAAAACCCTTGTGACAAAAAGTGTGTTAATTGTATAAACTATGAACGCCACTTAGGAAGGCAGTGGTGGAATTGCCTTCCCAAGGCTTTTGATGAAAAGCAGGGACACGATGACTATTTTAAATGAAGTTGGGCAGTTTTTAGCAATAGTACATGTTTTGGCTCACCTTGATTGGCGTCACTGGCTTATAAAACCATTTCTTTATTTATTATTTACGTCGGATATTTTATTCTCGATTTTGGTAATATAAATATTTTAATATGAGTTTTGTTTTTGTCACCGATATTTTAGGAGATTAATTAGACACATTTTCCACAAAATAAGTTTTTCAAAGAAAAGTAAAGAACTCCATTAAACCAAAAATGAGCAAAAATAAAATCAAATAATCTACCAAGCATGAAACTACCACAAATCAGCATCGATAAATAAATGAAACCCAAAACGAACAGAAATTACAATAAATAACCGAGTCAAACTCAAAACGAGCAGAAATTAAAACGAGTAGGGCTAAAAATCCCTATACCTTTCCAAGGCCAGAAAATAATTTGCACTCGTTTTGGGTTTCATTTATTTATCAATGCTGATATGTGGTAGTTTCATGCTTGGTAGATTATTTAATTTTATTTTTGTTCATTTTTGGTTTAATGGAGTTCTTTACTTTTCTTTGAAAAACTTATTTTGTGGAAAACGTTTTTTTAATTAATTTTTGTTCGTTTTATATTGACATGGTCTTTTCAGAGAAAAAGAAAATAATGCTTTAAATCTTTTCGTTGTTTTTAAGACTTTATAGTTTGGCCTGCTATTTCTATGCTGGATAAAATTTTTCAGGAATTTTTAACAACATACACCCTTTTAAAAATCTGGACACAAATAGTAGTCTTTAATTTAGTTTCATACCTCCTTTAGTTGACCTGAAATAGAAAACTTGATACCATTCACAAAAAAAATCTGTTTACTTTCTTTAATAGCTTGGATACACTTACGCTATTTTGACTTGGTTAAATTTTAAGAGCAGAAGTAGCCCCGAAAGTTTAAACATAATACCCTCAGTCGTTCTTGGGGTACTGCTGAGATGCCTTATTGGGAATTAGCATTAACACAGTGCATTTTGATTTAATCTTAAAGCAACAATTAGTTTTTAAACATAATTGGCAAATGGGAGGGTGGGCGTGGGAGGGGGACTAGTTGCCCTCAAATCATTTTCGACTATTAAAAAGGGCATCAGCCCTTTCTATTTTCAATCGAATGAGCCCTTTTAGAAGTTCTTAAGACAAATCCTTCGACACGAAGTGCCCTGTTCTAGACAAAAAAAAAGAAAAAAGAGAAAGAAAATAAAATGAAAAGCCTTCCTATAGCTTTCGAACTATTAAAAAGGGCAATAACCCTTTCGATTTCCAATCGAATGAGCCCTTTTTGAGTTTCTACGACAACGCTTTCAATAAACACCTTATATGCCCCAACAGCATAAATTACAACCCTTTCCCTGAGGGCTGTGAGGGGGTTGTCATCTTCAAAGACCAAATTTCCAGAACTTCCAACTACGTTAAACAAAATGGCTATCTCAATATTTTGATTTGATGTGTTTGAGGAAATGGTGGGCGTGAGAGCCGCGATAGTTGCTCTCCAATAACTTTCAACTATTAAAAAAGGCACTAGTCCTATCAATTTCCAATCGAATGAGCCATTTTGAAGTTTCTACGACAACGCTTTCAATAAAAACCTTACATGCCCCCAGGGCATAACTTAATCCTTGCCAGAGGGGGGGGGGTGGCATCCTCAAAGACCTAATTTCCAGAACTTTCATCTATGTTGAAGAAAACTGTTATCTCGAAATTTTGATTGGATGTGTTTGGGGAAATGTTGGGCGTTAGAGGGGGATTAGTAGCCCTCCAATCCCTTCCAACTATTAAAAAGGGCACTAGCCCTTTGAATTTCCAATCGAACGAGCCTTTTTTGAAGTTTCTACGACAAGGCTATAATAAAAAACCTTATATTCCCCCAGGGCATAAATTACAACCCTTGCCCTGAGGGCTGTGGGGGGAGTGTCATCCTCAAAACATAATTTCCGGACTTTTTAACTATGTCGAACAAAATTGGCAAAATCTCAAAATTTTGATTGGATGTGTTTGGGGAAATGGTGGGTGGGAGAGGGGTGTTAGTTATCCTCCAATCACTTTCGACTATTAAAAAGGGCACAAGCCCTTCTAATTTTAAATCGAATTAGCCCTTTTTGAAGTTTCTACAACATTAATATCTATACAAAACCTAATATGTCCCCAGGGCAAAACTTACAACCCTTGCCCTGAGGGCTCTGAGACGGTTATCGTCCTCAAAGACCTAGTTTCTAAAACTTTTCACTACGTTGAACAAAATGGCTATCTAAAAATTTTGATTGGATGTCTTTGGGGAAAAGTTGGGCGTGAGAGGCAGGTTAGTTACCCTCAAATCACTTTTGACTATTAAAAAGGGCACTAGCCCTTTGAATGTCCAATCGAATGAGCCCTTTTTCAAGTTTCAACGACAAAGCTTTCAATAAAGACCTTATATGCCCCCAGGGCATAACTTACAACCCTTACTCAGAGGGCTGTAGGGGGAGTGTCATCCTCAAAGATATAATTCCGGACCTTTCGACTACTTTGAACAAAATGGCTATCTCAAAATTTTGATTGGATGTGTTTGGATAAATGGTCGGTGTGGAAGGGGTGTTAGATGCCTTCCAATCACTTTCGACTATTAAACAGGGCACTAGCCATTTCAATTTCCAATTAAATGAACCCTTTTTGAAGTTTCTACGACAACGCTTTCTATAAAAAAATCTTATGTGCCTCCAGGACATAACTTACAACCCTTGCCCTGAGGGCTGTGTGTGTGGGGGGGTTGTAATCCTCAAAGACCTAATTTCCGGAACTTTCAACTGCGTTGAAAACAAAATGGCTATCTCAAGATTTTGATTGGATGATTGTGGGCTAGTTGCCCTCCAATTGCTTTCGACTTAAAAAGGGCACTAGCCCTTTGAATTTCCAATCGAACGAGCCTTTTTTGAAGTTTTTGCGACAAGGCTTTCTATAAAAACCTTATATGCCCCCAGGGTATAACTTACAACCTTCGCCCTGAGTGCTGTAGGGGGGTGTCCTCCTCAAAAGCATATTTTCTATCCAGAAATCAACTACGCTGAACAAAATGGCTATCTCAAAATTT
This sequence comes from Artemia sinica, assembly GCA_027921565.1. Lineage (NCBI taxonomy): Eukaryota > Metazoa > Arthropoda > Branchiopoda > Anostraca > Artemiidae > Artemia > Artemia sinica. The sequence continues at coordinate 13,153,949 of CM051265.1, read as the reverse complement.
TGATTGTATGTGTTTGAGGAAATGGTGGGCCTGGAAGGGGTGTTAGTTGCCTTCCAATCCCTTTCGACTATTAAAAAGGGCACAAGCCACTCCAATTTCTAATCGAATGAGCCCTTTTCGAAGTTTCTACGACAACTCCTTTGATACGAAGTGCCCTGGTCTAAGACCAAGAAAAATAAAATAAATAATGTATTGTGCCAACATCACTCTTTACTTAGGCAGAGCTATTGCGCTGCCTAAGCAAAGAACGATTTTGGCACAATGTATTGTTTATTTCTTGGTCTTAGACCAGGGCACTTCGTATCGAAGGAGTTGTCGTAGAAACTTCGAAAGGCTCATTCGATCGGAATTTGGAGTGACTAGTGCCCTTTTTTTAGTCAAAAGTGATTGGAGGGCAACTAGCCCCCCCCCACACCCATCATTCCCCCAGACACATCCAATCAAAATTTTGAGATAGCCATTTTGTTCAGAGTAGTTGATTTCTAGATAGAAAATATGTTTTTGAGGAGGTCACTCCCCCACAACCCTCAGGGCTAGGGTTGTAAGTTATGCCCTTGGGGCATATAAGAACGATGTTGGCACAATGGATTATTTATTATTTTTTTCCTTTAGACCAGGGCACTTCGTATCGACAAAGTTGTCGTAGAAACTTTGAAAAGGGCTCATTCAATTGGACATTGGATGTGGTTTGTGCCCTTTTTAATAGTCGAAAGTGATTGGAAGGCAACTAACACCCCTTCCACGCCCACCATTTCCCGAAACACATCCAGTTAAAATTTTGAGATAGCCATTTTGTTTAGCGTCGTTGATTTCTAGATAGAAAATATGTTTTTGAGGAGGTCACTCCCCCACAACCCTCAGGGCTAGGGTTGTAAGTTATGCCCTTGGGGCATATAAGAACGATGTTGGCACAATGGATTATTTATTATTTTTTTTTTCCTTTAGACCAGGGCACTTCGTATCGAAGAAGTTTTCGTAGAAACTTCGAAAAGGGCTCATTCAATTGAAAATCGGAGTGGCTTGATAGAAATTATGTTTTGAGGAGGACACTCCCCCACAGCCCTCAGGGCAAGGGTTGTAAGTTATACCCTGGGGGCATATACGGTTTTTATAGAAGGCGTTTTCGTAGAAACTTCAAAAAAGGCTCATTCGAATGGAAATTCAAAGGGCTAGTCCCCTTTTAAATAGTCGAAAGTGATTGGAGGGCAACTAACCCCCTCTCACGCCAATCTTTTCCCCAAACACATCCAATCAAAATTTTAAGATAGTCATTTTGTTCAACGTAGTTAAAACTTCTGGAAATTAGGTCTTTGAGGATGACAACCCCCACAGCCCTCAGGGCAAGGGTTGTAAATTATGCCCTGGGGGCATATAAGGTTTTTATAGAACGCGTTGTCGTTGAAACTTCAAAAAGTGCTCACTCGATTGGAAATTGAAGTGGCTAGTGCCCTTTTTAATAGTCGAAAGTGATTGGAAGGCAACTAACACCCCTTCCACGCCCACCATTTCCCCAAACTCATCCAATCAAAATTTTGAGATAGCCTTTTTGTTCCACGTAGTTTAAAGTTCAGGAAATAATACCTTTGAGCAGGATACTCCCCCCACAGTTTTCAGGGCAAGGGTTATAAGTTACGCCCTGGGGGAATATAAGTTTTTATTGAAATCTTTGTCCTAGAAAATTGAAATAGGGCTCATTCGATTGGAAATTCAAAGGTCTAGTGCCCTTTTCAATAGTCAAAAGTGATTTGAGGGCAACTAACCCCCCTCTCACGCCCATCTTTTCCCCAAACACATCCAATCAAAATTTTTAGATAGCCATTTTGTTCAACGTCGTTGATTTCCTGATAGAAATTATGTTTTTGAGGAGGACACTCCCCCACAGCCCACACAGAAAAAAATACAAATGAATGTGCATTGTCAGTTTAATATACATATACTGATATTTAGAAATCAAAATGTTAATATTATTTGATTTATTAAAGTCATAAAAGTAAAAACATTTATATTTTTTCAGTAAAGTGCAAATTATGTTCTGGCCTTGGAAAGGCATAGGGGTTTTGAGCCCAACTAATGTTAATTTCTGCTCGTTTTGAGTTTGACTCGGTTATTTATTGTAATTTCTGTTTGTTTTGGGTTTCATTGATTCATCGATGCTGATTTGTGGTAGTTTCACGCTTGGTAGATTATTTGATTTTATTTTTACTCATTTTTTGTTTAATGGAGTTCTTTACTTTTCTTTGAAAAACTTATTTTGTAAAAAAGTTTTTTTTTTAATTAATTATTTAAAATAAATCCAACATTTCTTTCAAATGTAAAATCTTCCATTCATTCTAAAATGATGTAGCTTACTCTACAAAGAGATCTTAAAAACACTTTGTGTAAGAACCCCCCCTCCCGGTTTCCTTTTTCACCAACATAATCATTCGCCTTATCATAGGCAGCAGAACCCTAAGTAAAGCCTAAGTAAAGAACGATGTTGGTACAATGTATTATTTATTTTATGGGATTAGACCAGGGCACTTCGTATCAAAGGAGTTGTCGTAGAAACTTCAAGGGGCTCATTCGATTGGAAATTGGAGAGGCTATCGCCCTTTTTAATACTCGAAAGTGATTAGAAGGCAACTAACACCCCTTCCACGCCCACCATTTCCTAGAACACATCCAATCAAAATTTTGAGATAGCCATTTTGTTCATCGTAGTTGATTTTCGGATAGAAATTTCGTTTTTGAGGAGGACGCTCCCCCACAGCCCTCAGGGCAGGGGTTCTAAGCTATGCCTTGGGGTTATATAGGATTTTTATAGTAAGCGACGTCGTAGAAACTTCAATAAAAGGCTCATGTGATTGGAAATTTAATGGGCTAGTGCGCTTTTTAATAGTCGAAAGTGATTGGAAGGCAACTAAACCCCCTCTCACGCCTACCTTTTCCCCAAACACATCCAATCAACATTTTGAATAAGCTATTTTGTTCAACGTAGTTGAAAGTTCTGAAAATTAGGTCTTTGAGTGTGACCCCCCCCCCACAACCCTCAGGGCAAGGGTTATAAGTTATGCCCTAGGGGCATATAAGGTTTTCATAGAAAGCCTTGTCGTAGAAACTTCAAAAGGGGCTCATTGGATTGGAAATTCTAATGGCTAATGCCCTTTTTAATAGTCGAAAGCGATTGGAAGGCAACTAGCACCCCTTCCACGCCCAACGTTTATCCAAACAAATTTTGTTCAACGTAGTTGAAAGTTCTGGAAATTAGGTATTTGAGGATGATAACCCCCTCAGAGCCCTAAGGGCAAGTGTTATAAGTTATACCCTGGGGGCACATAAGGTTTTTATTGAAAGCTTTGTCGTAGAAACTTAAAAAAGGCCCATTCGATTGGAAGTTCAAAGGGCTATTGCCCTTTTTAATAGTGGAAATTAATTGGAGGGCAACTAACCCCCCTCTCACGCCCACCTTTTCCCCAAACACATACAATCAAAATTTGTAGAAAGCCATTTTGTTCAACGCAGTTGAAAGTTTTGGAAATTGGGTCCTTAAGGATGAACCCCCCCCCCACAGCCCTCGGGGCAAGCGTTGTAAGTTATACCCTGGGGGCAAATAAGGTTTTTATGGAAAACATTATCGTAGACACTTCAAAAAGGGCTCATTCCATTGGAAATTGAAATGGCTAGTGGCCTTTCTAATAGTCAAAAGTACTTAAGGGCAACTAACCCCCCTCTCACGCCAACCATTTTCCCAAACACATACAATCAAAATTTTGAGATAGCAATTTTTTCAAACGTAGTTTTAAGTTTTTGAAATTATGTCTTTGAGGATGACAACCCCCACAGCCCTCAGGGCAAGGGTTGTAAGTTATGCCCTGGGGGCATATGAGGTTTTTATAGAAAGAGTTGTCGTAAAAAAATCAAAAAAGGCTCATTCGATTGAAAATTGAAAGGGCTAGTGCCCTTTTTAATAGTTGAAAGTAATTGGAGGGCAGCTAACCCCCCTCTCACGCCCACCATTTCCCCAAACACATTCAATAAAAATTTTGAGATATTCATTTGTTCAACGTAGTTAAAAGTTCTAGAAATTAGGTCTTTTAGGACGACAACCCCCTCAGAGACGTCAGGGCAAGGGTTGTAAGGTATACCCTGGGGGCATATAAGGTTTTCATAGAGAGGGTTGTTCTAGAAACTTCAAAAGTGGCTCATTCGATTTGAAATTAAAAGGGCTAGTGCCCTTTTCAAGAGTAGAAAGTTATTGGAGGGTAACTACCCCCCCCCCCTCTCAAGCTCACCATATCCCCAAACACATCCAATCAAAATTTTGAGATAGTCATTTTGTTCAACATAGATGAAAGTTCTGGAAATTAGGTCTTTGAGGATGACACTCCCCCCCCCCAGAGCCCTCAGGACTAAGGTTGTAAGCTACACCCTTGGGGCATATAATTTTTTTTGTAGAAAATGTTGTATTAGAAACTTCAAAAAAGGCTCAACATTCAATTCGAAATTGAAAGTGCTAGTTCCCTTTTCAATAGGCTATTCAAAACTGATTGGAGGGTAACTAACCTCCCCCTCAAGCTTACCATTTCCCCAAACACATCCAATCAAAATTGTGAGATAGTCACTTTTTCAAGGTAGTTGGAAGTTCCGGATATTATGTCTTTTAGGATGATCAATCCCCCCCCCAATACACACACACCCCTCAGGGCAAGGGTTATAAGTTATGCCCTGGTGGCATATAAGGTTTTTATAGAGCGTTGTAATAAAAACTTAGAAGGGCTAGTGGCCTTTTTAATAGTCAAAAGTGATTGGAGGAAAACTAACACCCCTCCCACGCCAACCATTTCCCCAAGAAACATCCAATAAAGATTTTAAGATAGCTATTTTGTTCAAACTAGTTGGAAAGTCCGGAAATTATGTCTTTGAGGATGACACTCCCCCCACAGCCCTCAGCGCAAGGGTTGTAAGTTATGCCCTGGGGGTATATAAGGTTTTATAGAAAGCGTTATCGTAGAAACTTCAAAAAGGGCTCATTCGATAGGAAATTGAAAGCGCTAGTTCCCTATTTAATAGTCGAAAGTGATTGGAGGGCAAATAACGCCCCTCTCAAGCTTACCATTTCCCCAAACACATCCAATCAAAATTTTGAGATAGACAACGTAGTTGAAAGTTCTGGAAATTAGGTCTTTGCCAGCGTTGTCGTAGATACTTCAAAAAGGACTCATTCAATTGAGAACTGAAAGGGCTAGTGCCCTTATTAATAGTCAAAAGCGATCCTAGGGTGAATGCCCCCCCCCCCCTACCCATCATTTCCCCAAACACTTCCGATCAACATTCTGATAAAGCAGTTTTGTTGAACGTGGTTAAAGGGTCCGGAAGTGATGCTTTCGAGTATGACAACCCCCAGCAGCCCTCAGGACTAAGATTGTAAGTTATGCCCTGGGGACATATAATGTCATGTAGAAAGTGTTGTCGTAAAAACTTCAAAAAGGGATCTTTCGATTGGAAATTTAGAGGGCTATTGCCCTTTTTAATAGTTGAAAGTAATCAGAGGGAGAATCGCCCCTCCCCCACGCCCATCATTTCCCCAAACATTTCCGATCAACGTTTTGATATGGCCATTCTATTCAACGTAGTTGAAAGGTCTGAAAATTATATCTTTGAGGATGACGACCCTCCCCCCATAGCCTTCAGGGAAAGGGTTGATATTTATGCCCTGGGGTATATAAGGTCTTATAGAAAGCGTTGTCGTAGAAACTTCAAAAAAGGCTCATTCGATTGGAAATAGAGAGGACTAGTGCCTTTTTTTATTAGTCCAAAGTGATCAGAGGGCAAATGTCTCCCTCCATGCCAATCATTTCCCCAAACACTTCCAATCAAAATTTTGATATAGCCATTTTTTTAAGCCTATCAGAAAGGTCTGGAATTTATGTCTTTGAGGATAACAAATCCCCCCAGCCCTCAGGGCAAGGGTTGTAAGTTGTGCCTTGGGGACATATAGGGTTTTTATTGAAAGTGGTGTCATATAAACTTCAAAGGGGGATCATTGGATTGATAATCAGACCCTCTAGCGCTCTTTTTAAGAGTCAAAGTGATCAGAGGGCAGCTACCCTCTCACCCCTACACACACGTTATATTTTCCCGAAATTTGTCTAATAAAAATTTTAAGATAGCCATTCTATTCAAAATAGTCTAAATATCATATAACAAGGCTTTTGGGGTTGTAACAGACCTCGGAGTTTAGGGGCAAGGGTTATAAGTTATACTTTGGGGGTATTAAAGGTTTTTATGGAAGGAATGGTTGTTTAACTTCAGAAGAGGCTCAGTCTTTTTTTCTGAAAAAAACTATGTCAACATAAAACGAATAGAAATTAATCAAAAAAAGCTTTTTGCTCAAAATAAGTTTTTCAAAAAAAAAGTAAAGAACTCCATCAAACCAAAAATGAACGAAAATGGAATGAAATAATCTACGAATCATACAACTACCGCAAATCAGTATCAATAAATGATTGAAACCCAAAACGAACAGAAACTAAAACAAGTCAAACTCAAAACAAGCAGAAATTAATCTGAGTAGGGTTCTAAACCCCATGCTTTCTAAAGGCCAGAATATAACTTGTACTTTACTGAAAAAAAATCAAATGAATTTACTGAAATAATGGGCATTGTCAGTTTAATGTACACATGCTGATATTTATTCCTTAAAATCTTAATTAGTTTTTGTTTTCTTAAAGTTATAAGTGAAAACATTTAAAAGAATTTTTTTGTCGCAAAAGCTCAAGGACCCCGCTCAAATTCATGCACTCGAGATGAATTTATCTGCTTATCAAAAATTAAATAACTTTGGCATGATTTTTGTCACAATACTGACCAAAGATGGTACTTGCACAAAGAGAATGGGAAGTATCCATTTTCGTCACGTTTCGCCAGCTGGTGAAGAAAAATCCTATTTATTAAAATTGCGACACAAAGTGCCATGATTTTCCAATTATTTTCCTTAGAATTTTCTAAAAATCATCCTCTGTAATGTCGATGCATTGTTGATAAAATCTATTGACTCCACCCCTCTACAAATGGTGTGACTAGTGATGAGCTGATAATCAATTATAGGCAGCGCAGTGGTGCTCTTTAAATAAAAAGCAAAGTGGCCTCCATTTATAATTTTTTTCACCAAACCACTTCGTGTGGAAGAAGTTGTCATAAAAACTTTAGAAGGGGCGCAGTCGATTGGGAATTGAAAGTGTCACAATTATTGGATAGCAAACAGTCCCACTTTGTTACCTTTTTAGCGGCCAACCCTCTCAGCACTGATAAAAAATTGAAGATAGCCAGATTGTTCAAAATAACTGAAAGGCAATGCTTTACCCAGGGATATATTTTATGCGTTTTTCGAGTTTTTTCTGTACCCCCCCCCCTCTCGGGAGCAATCTTTGTGTAAAACACCCCCCTAAAATAATCCTGTATACGGCCCAGCTGGAAGGTCTAATTACTATGTCTCCAGGGATTAAATGACCCCTACAGCCCCTGGGACAAGGGTTGTAAGTTATGCAGTTTGCCCATTGAATGTATATAGATGTTATTATTGAGAAAGGGAAAATATTTGATCGTGGGTGTTTCCAACAAGGCTAAGGATATTTTAGGTTAAACTTCAGGGAGGGTCAAAGGGTATGTAGAACCAATTCAAAACACGCTATATATCCAGGTTGTCAAAAGGGTGTATCTGCAATAGGAACAGCTAAGAGTATTAAGTTGAAACTTTCTGGGCATATTTGAGAAAAGTTTGTGTTAAATTAAGCCACTATGCGCATCCAGGTTTTCCGAAAGCCTATCTGCAATATCTTAGGAATGTCTAAGAGTTTTACCTTGAATCATTCATGGAATGTTGAGTGGGATGTTGAACCAAATCAAAGACATTAAGTGCTTCCATTTTTTGAAAGGGCTTATGTGCAATATCTCAGGATCGGCTAGAAGCATGAATGTGAAACAATCAAGAAATGTTTATACGGATACTAAACTAAATTTAAAGGAACTATGTAGATCCATGAGTTAAGAGATTGTACTTGTAAATATCTCAGGAACAACTACGGCTATTCAGTTGAAACTTTCAGGACATGTTGAGGGTAACTTAAACTAAATCAAGAGATAGTGTGTGTATCATGGTTTTCAAAAGTTTATGTCTGCAGTATCTCATGAACAGTTAAGGGTATTAGCTTGAAACTTAGAGGGAACTTTGAGGGGAGTGTTGAAGTGAATCAAAAGATACTCCCTACATCTAGAGTCTCAAAAGGACGTATCTGCAACATCACAGGTAGTTCAATAGTGCTTTCAAAGTAATGAGTGATATGGCTTCAGTGTATTTTTTTTTTTTTAATCTTTTATATAAAAAAAAAATATATAAGACCCCAACTACCCCCGAGGCAAGGGCCGTAAATTATACAAGTTGCCTACGGTTTTTATTAGTACTATAGGTCTGTAATCCGATAACCCATCGCTAGGTAAAACGATACAATCCCACAATTACAATTACAATACAATACAATCGATACAATCTACGATACAATTTTTTTTGACAACGTTTAATTCCTTTAATTCATTTAATTCTTTTAATTGAAAACATTGTATTATTCCTTTTCAACCAATCTTTCAATTTCAATAGCCCCAGAGTTGCACAACCATGAAATCGCCCTTTTCGAATTTTTGAAACCCTTTCAAAATTACCAGCTATTTCTTTCAGGTAGCTCTGAAGCACTTTAGATTAATCCGATACGCTTCTGGCCAGGGTTACCACTAGAGCAATAGTAAAATCATCAAGATCTTAAGAAAAAAATTAATAAAGGAGTAAAAAAACAAAATTATTTGAAGGTAATAGAAAAGGTACACTCTTTAGTTATCTGGGCTTTTAGAAAAAGTTTAAAGCGTTTTTCTAAAGAGATAGGACGTAATCTATACAGGAAACGAAAGAGCAATTACTCGTTAATTGTTAAGACATCCTTGCAGGTACTTAGAATTGTTACCGATTGAGGCTCCGTACCATCCTTCAATCTACCTTTAATCTACCACCCTCTTTAAAAATTTTTCTTGCCATCTTCTATGATGTCATCAACGCTTATTTCTTTGCTATAGTTTCTTTTTCCTGACACTTTCATTTGCTACCGCTTGCAATCGATCCTCTTTGACTACAGACTAATTTTTGATTATTTCTCCTGTATAGCTTTGCTAATTCCGCTTCCCAAAAAAACAATAATACACAATTAACCTTGTAAAAAAAAAATCGTTGTTCAACTTACTCGGAGAAACTATAGAAGTCAACATGAGGTTTTTTTTAAAATAGAGCATTAAATACTCCGCATCTCTCTTAAACTTTCCCTTAAAACATCCGCAGCTTCACCATATATAGAGTCAATGGGATGCAGAGGTGGTTTTAGTCGAGGGATAGAGGGCACTTGCCCCAGGCACAGAAATTTTAGGGACGTAAAGTTTCAAATAAGTAATCTAACGGTCATAATAATTTTTATTTTCCGAAATTTTATTTTTATTAAATTAAAGTAGGATCACAGTTGGCAGTAAATATAAGAAAATTGAATTTGAAATTTTTCATTTTCCCCATATCTTCATCATCATCTGACATTTTGTGTTCAAACTTTATTAATAAATAAACAATTTTATTACAAACAAAATTTTGTTAAAATTTGGACTGAAAATTTTTGGTAGACCGAGGGAGGGGGGAAATAGGCGCTAATCGATATTTTGTCCCGGGTCCAAGAGAGGCCAGAACCGCCACTGATGGGATGTATTATCCTTGGCATCTTTAAAGTATTGTAGATCAAGAATTCAATTATTTATGAAACTATTTATGAAACTAATTATTTATGAATTTTATTATTTATGAAATTATTTATTTTAATTATTTAATTATATATATCTGAAATAGATATGTTTAGAAACCTGAAGAACAATAAAAGAATTCAAGATGTGTAATTTACAAAACCTATGGAAGTTTGAGCTGCTTTTATTGCAATTGTTTTGCCGCAATGCCACGAAGAATTTTGAACTTCTCACTAGAAAGTATATTTTCATTATTTTTGCGCCTTGGACTTTAATATTTTACGAAAACTTATCACTCTTCTCCGAATGGGGCGGGGCAGATCGTAAGGAATGATTTAAAGGAAATTACAACTTCTTGAGAGGGTTTAAAGAGGAAGGCTTTGAATAGAGTGGGATGGAGGAGGGGCGTGCGCAGCTGTGTTGCTGGCTCGGTGCTGCAGCAAGTTGTTAGTAGTATTAGTTGTAGTAGTAGTAAATATATTTTCTTTTGTCTATGTCCCACACTAAGCAATGCTGGTGGTACCTCCGATAGTTTTGCAAAAATTAAAGTAAAAGATAACCACTATATCAGCGTTAAAATTTAACTGAAATACGACAGTTGCTACCGAAGTGATGGACCCTGAGATTGTAATTTGATTACAATTTGTGGTTATTTGGTTATAATTGTTTGGATATAATATCTAGCTTAAGTAAATCTTTCCATAGAATTTACAAAATATTTTAAATTCAGAATTACATATTATTTTTGAAATGTGAAGTTTACCACAACCATTATTTATGTGCTCCAGAAGATATAAACCGACGCGTTCAATTTAAGGCCCAAAGATGTGTTTTATTTACGGGTGTTATTAGAAGAATTATAGATGGCACCACCTTCAAATAGTGACATCTAAAGAAACATTTCAAAACAAATATACTGTAATCAATCCTGACGAAAAGACGAAAAATTAAGGATAGCTTAAAGGATTGAAACACTTATCTAAAGAATATATTTTGGAAAGAAATGGGTTTGCGTTTGCTTGTGCATCCCTTGCCATGCCCAGATGATCAGTTTGTTGAAAGGTAATCCTAACAATATTCTGCTAGCTGTAAAAAATGTAGTACAGTGTAGGTCAATTTTTAGAATTGTAATTTTGCACTTCCTGAAGATCGAAATAACTATTTCAGGTTGAAATAGAGTAATTAGCAGACAATCAATATGAAAGCCTAGAATATCCAAAATTTTCTTTAAAAAAGGATACTATTCCAAATTAAGAATTCCTCAGAAGGAAACATGCAAACATAGCCTGGTAAATAGGCCTATTTACCAAATCATATTATTGACTTATGCATAAAGTGAATATACCACTTGATGCCTTTTTTATGCTGATTATGAATATAGTAGCCTAATCATTTCTATTGGAAATGAATTTCAGCCCCCCCCCTATATACGCCAATTCAGGGTAGCCTATATACTTCTACATTAGGGGGGGGGTGGGGGCAAATTTTGTTTCTGATGTAAATGGGAGGTAAGTTTAAACTTTACCCCCACCCCCTAATGTAGAAACATATACCCTGAATTGGCATATATAGGGGGGGGGGGGCTGAAATTCATTTCCGATAGAAATGATTATTATATTTGTAATCAGCATAAAAAAGGCATCAAATGGTGTATTCACTTTATTCCTAACTCAATAATATGATTTGGTAGAACTTTACCACCTTTTTTATGCTCTTTACAAATATAATAATCATTTTTGTTGGAAATGAATTTTAGCCCCCACCCATATATATACCAATTCATGGTATAGCCTACATTTGCACATTAGGGGGATGGGGTAATTTTGTTTCTGATGTAAATGAGAGTTAAGTTTAAACTTCCCCCCCCCCCCCACCTCCCTAATGTGCAAATATATGCCCTGAATTGGTATATATAGGGTAAAAGACCTCTTTTTGGGAAAGACCACTTTTCTTTGGCATTTCGGAAAAATAGCAATGGGTTTTTGGACCACCCCTTTTTACTACAACATGAAGCAATGTGAGGGCAGTAACAAGAACCCCGCCTTCTTGGTCAAATTTTCACCAATGATTTGTCAGCATAAATTAAAAATATGGTCTCTGTTTTGAAAAGCAATTGAAAAGAAAAACTATATTTAAATATTTGTGATTTATAGAATAAATATCAAGCAATAAAAGTTACATTTCTAGAATCAGAAGAAAATCAGCTTTCTATTAATATATGAATAAAACTGAAACACAAAGGATATATACATCAAAATAGGATAATTGGTATTTCCAAAAAGAGGTCCCTGCAGGTAAGTCAATAAACTAAGAATTTCATGTCTCTGATCTTAAATAATCTGAATAATAACCATATTGATGCATAGCTTAGACTTTTTGCTATTCATTAATATACCCAATCCTTCTCAATTCCTCTTTGGTAAAAAGGTGTGAGGGTTTTAGTTTTACATAATTTTGCTCAGTTGGATACTGGTTTTTTACCCTAGTGGTGGGGACTTACAAATAAAGTAAACATACCACTTGATGCCTTTTTTATGCTCTTTCCAAATATAATAATCATTTTTGTCAGAAATAAATTTTACCCCCACCCCTATTTATACCAATTCAGGGTATATATTTGCACATTAGGGGGTGGTGGTAAATTTTATTTCTGATGTAAATGAGAGGTAAGATTAAACTTCCCCCCCACCTCCCTAATGTGCAAATATATGCCCTGAATTGGTATATATAGGGGTGGGGGCTAAAATTAATTTCCTACATAAATGATTATTATATTTGTAAAGATTATAAAAAAAGACATTGAGTGGTATAGGCCTATTCACTTTATTTGTAAGTCAATAATATGATTTGGTAGAAATTTACCTTCACTTTGGTTGTAACTCAATAATATGATTTGGTAAATATCTACCCATAGCCTAATAATAAAGGCTTAATAGTTCTTCCATTAGGTCCCTTATTTTATGCTCTTGCTGAATGTTTAGTGGCTGGTCTGTTCTGAGGGAAACTTGTTGACCAAGTAAAACTAGCCTAGTACCACCAGGCCAGGATTTATGCATAGGCCTGGGCCTAGGGGTGCAATAAGAAAAAAAACAGTGATTTGTTTTCTTAATAAAACTGGACTTATGTAATTTATTGTCAAAGTGCACTTTGCTGCAGTGCTGCCTATTCACATAAAAGTGATTTTTAAACAACACAAGAATTCCATTGGCTAGTTGCTTATAAAATGTCAGATATCAGTAAAATCTACTTTAGCTACTTTGGAAGGGATACCACTAGAAGGCTAATTTGACAGTGTATATATATACAAATCTTTAAATTAGCCAACTTGCCAACCAGTATTTTAAGCCTAAGAGTCCAGCTGGACATAAGGAAACATATTAAGAAAACAATTCTTATTCCATAATATGCAGAATAATCCTAGTTAACACATTTTGCTGGGGGGAGAGCCTTTATCTTCACTTCTTTCCTTGTTTTTTCAGTTTTTCTAGGAAATTCATGAATTTCTTAGGACCTATATATTTGTAGAATATATACCCCCACTCCCCTAATGTGCAAATATATACCTAGAATTGTATCTTCAATCTAAATATAACATCCATTTACACCACAAATGAACTTTACTCCCATATTAGCCATGTGGTGGATGACCACTTTGGAAAGGGGTTAGGTTAGGAAAATTAAACTTTTAGAGATAGTCTATGTGATAAATTATGCCCCGGGAAGGTATTTTGATGTACCTACCTCCACTCCTTCTCCCTCTAGAGGCTCCTGGCCTTTGATGATGTGTAAAAAATTGGTGTGTTATAAAAGTGAAACCTTGCAAAATAGATCTCTTGCTTAAATGAAGTACAACAAAAAATTTTTCAGCTTCACAACTTTGCTCAGTCCCAATTTATAAGGTTTTAAAGATATGCAAACACATTTCCTAAATAAAAAAAAAACATTGACATGGCTTAAAATTCTACTATAATAACAGAAATTGCATTTTCAAAACTAAAGCCAGATAAAAAGAAACTGATGACTGAAAATAAGGTAAAATTTTGTTTTGTCAAAATTTCAATAGGTGTAGGCAAATTTTAGGACCCTCTAGAGGGAGAAAGACTAGAGGTAGGTACTTCAAAATACTGTCCCAGGACATACTTTAGCCCATAGACCCATCCCTGGAAGTTTCATTTTCCTAACCTAATCCCTTTCCAAGATAGCCAAAAGTAGCTAAAGTAGAATTTTACCAAGATATCTCCCAAGAATACCAGGTGAGAGCTTGGTATCACCTCTCTATTGCATTAGTTTTTGCTCATCACTTATCAGTTGCCTTCTGTTCAGGGCTTCTGCTATCCCCAAATTTTTGGGGATTTCTCCATAAATATTTGTGTCTCAGTGAAAAAAAATTGCATGGGCCTAGGGGCACCAAAGATTTCAATCCAGCCCTGAGTACCATTAGATTCCTTATTTTGTGAGGTTATAACAACTCTTCACAAGGAGACATGCTAAAACAAACAGTGTAACATTTTTAGATTTATGACTTTTGTAAATTTTTTGGTGAACTTACTAGTGAGACAGCTAAGAAATAGAGATATCTTTAGAATCAGCATAGATTTGTAGTTGATGACAATTAGGATAAAAGTAAATACATCATCTGATGCCTTTAAAATAGTCCATAGTAACCAACAGCTAAAAACATGTTCCTAAAAAACTGTATAAATGTTATTTTTCCTTATTCTTAACAGTAAAATGCTATTTTGAAAACAAATTTGCTGGAATTTTGAAAAAGAGTCTAAACCCCCTCAAAATAACATCACAGCAATTCTGACATAATTTTTGAGGTGTTTCTAGCTCTTTTTAAAAAAATTTGCAATTGTATTTTCATACTACCATTTTACTTCTAAGACTAGCCTAATGGAAATAATAATTACCATTCCTGAAAGAGCTACAAACGGCAATTTTTTTCACTACAGTTTTTTTTAGAAACTTGAGCCCTTTTAGGGCTCAAAACATAAATTCCCCCAGAAGCAATTATTAAATTATGAAAGAGCATAAAAAAGGCATCAAGCCATGTATTAACTTTCATTCTACCTAAATTATTTTGTCAAATACAAATTTACCAGCATCAACTTCATCCTGAATCCAAATATAACACTCATTTCTGTTGGAAACAAACTTTACCTTCTTCTTCCCAATAATATGCAAATGTATACCCTGAATTGTATATATGCAGTGAATTTTCTGTTATCTTGACAAACTGTTAAATCAGTTTGAAGAAAAGTTACTTACAGAGGATTCAGTGAAAATATCTAACTCAGGGTATAAATTTGCACATTAGGGAGAGGGGTGTGAAATCCATTTATGATTGAAATGAATATTATATTTGGATTCAGGATGAAATTCTGAAGGCATGTATTTCTTAGATATCTCAGTAATGAATTAATTAGAAAATTTACTTACATTTTATGCTTTTATGGTGAAAATCATGTTTATGACAATTCACCCCCATCCCCTTAAGTCATATACAGCCAAAGATACAGATCTATTATCAAAAATGATTACTTTTTTACTTTATAACATGTACTAGGTATAAAATAATCACATTTTCTTGATTTTTTTCCTGTTTCAAGCTATGTTTTGAATAATTTTAAATAATCAAATGATTAAAAATTACTAGGCCTATGTGATCAGAACAACACCAGTCCTGTTTTACAGTTGTCTTCCTCAGAAGAAAACACTAGAATTCTGAAAACAACTCTTAAAAACTCTTAAATGCTTACTTGTATCATTCCTAAAAGTACTTCACTTAACTTTATCCTCACCCCCTAATGTGGAAGTATATATCCCAAATAATATCATTTCTGTGTATTTTTTTTTGTTTCTTGACTTTGTCTATGCTGTTTCTTTGCTGTTAAATTTGAAAAAACGAGTGACACATGTCAAAATGGACAATGGCACCATTTTATTATTTTCATAAAGGATGTTTCCATAGATCAACTCAACCATAAAATAGCCCTTGCCTCTAGAAGCATGTACTAGCCAGAATGTTGGGGGGGGGGATTGAGGCAATGGATTTTACTGACTGGATTGTCATTTTTGCTATTGAATTTACCTTGTTTTTTTCTTTTTTTACCAACTGAGAATTATTCTCTTGTATTTATTTTATGTCATATATTTCCTTCAGCCCATTTACCCTAATAAAAGAAATTGAGTCAGTAAAATAGCAGTGCTTTGCAACTTTATTTTGTCATTTCAAATTTTTTCACTGACTGGCTGAGAGAGCATCAACCCCCTTTCCCCATACTTGATGTCAATAATGTTTGAGTGCTATCACATGATGGTGTTGAATCAACTAAAGAACTTGCAAAATTCTATGTAAGGTTCAAGTCAAAAGGCTAAGTAAATGTTTATGAAAGCTTAAAACAATACCAGCTTCCATAGCTTTGCCTTTTTGGTATTGTCAAATATCTTCAAGTAAGACCTTTATTTGCCCCCAAGAATCAGGAAAGCAGCTAAGAGGGGGGGGGACCACATAATATGCCTATACAAAAGATGTAATTCAAAATTTTTTTTTTACTTAATAAATTTAGAAAAGATAAATTACTACAAAACACAAGTTGAAATTTTGGCTTAGTTTTGGTCAATCTTCAATAAGATGAAAATATCAACTGAAAACATAGGCAGCATTAGATTGTCTGGTTTATTCAGAACCTAGCTGACTTTCCTAAGAGGCAGGCTCCAAAGCTGAACAGAATAAAACATTTAGTATATACCCCTTTTCATGAATGTTTAAGTTTTGCATGGCTACTATCTACTTCAAGTTAATGTGTTCCTATGCTTGCACACAAGGAAAGGCAAAAGAGAAACTCCAAAATCACTAGACATTCTTACTTCTGGTAGTGATTTTAATGATGAAATATTGCAATAAACCCCTATTTTAATAATGAAAATGTAAATTTGAGGAGGCTTCCTTTTCTGAAGAAGGCATTAATTTTCTATCAGGACAAGGCTAACTGAAGAGCAGGAAAATACATGGCCATGTGACATAATGGGAAGAACAAGTTGTTGAAATTTTTTTAGGTGTGAGGTCCCTTCCCCACACCTCTATATCCACAATACTTCTATCCACTCCTCCTTACAGTATTGTCACTTTGGTCTGACTTCTTGGAAAGGATTAAGTTTAGATTACACATAGAGTCTTTGTTCCTTGTCAGAGATTGCTTGGATCTCTAAAATGAAAACTTTACCTGACTCATCAAAATCTCTGCCTAAACCAAGACTCCCTTTCCAAGCAATATGACCTGTTTTAAAACTGCAGTGAATTGCCCAATGAAGTGCAAGGTTTGAACATAAGTTTCATTCCCACTTTTTTTTTTGTTATAATTCTGAAGCATGACTTTAATTATGTCATGCAGCATTTTAGCTAGGGCTAATTTAATGTAGAAATGACAAATTAGATTAGTTGCTTTTATTGTTTTTTTCCCTTTTTCTTTGTTTATCAAGTATTATGACAATTAAAACAGGTTTTAGTGTGCTACTTGTTTTGTGCATCTTCTTTTTAAATGAAAAGAATTCGTTTTTTTCTTTCTGGGTTATAAAAGAGCTAAATAATTTACCCACTCAAAAGCCCATGTTTGCAACACTATCTAAGATCCAACTTCCTTCTAATATCTGATAACAGAGAACATAAATTTACCATACTCCCTGGGGATATGCAGGTAAAGGTACTTGGTAATATTGTGAATTTTCCAGCTTAAAAAGAAAGAAATTTAGTGAAATCCAAGAAAATTAGTACTAATAGGATAGTTCTGTTCTTTTGCCAACAAATTGGCAAAAGCCAAGAAAATTTTGAGTACTGATAGGATAGTTCCGTTCTTTTGCCAAAAATTGAATAAAGTCAAGAAAATTTTTTGTACTAATAGGAAAGTTCTGTTCTTTTGGCAAAAGCCAAGAAAATTCCAAGTACTAATGGCATATTTTTATTCTTTGTCACAATAGGAGTAAGGTCATTGTAGTTTGGCAAAAATAAAGTGATATGTTTGGGCTAATGAAACATGCAAAGTCCTTATCAGTGCAAAACTATCTTGTTTTTACTTTTCACATTTTTTCAGGTTAAAGGAATTTGCAGAGAAGATTAATAAGTATGGACAAGCCCCTCCAGCTTTTGTATCTGCTTTTAAAAGTCCAATAAAGCAGGCAGCTGTTGGCCCATCTCACATGGCTTTTTTGCTTGAAGATGGCAGAGTTTGCAGAATATCATTTTTCATTTTGGCTGATCGTATGGATTCTAGTAAAGGAGAAGGAGGAAAAGGGTATGTTTCAAAAGTTGAAACAAATTTATTTATTTCATGTGTATGTATTTCAGCATTGAAAACAAATAGGGCCAAACATAAATTTCACATATATAGTTCCTGATTGTTGTTGTTTTTTCCTGTAATTAATCAAAAAAAACTTTTTGAACAAAATAAGTTTTCAAAAAAAAAGTATAGAACTCCATTAAACCAAAAATGAACAAAAATAGAATCAAATAATCTACCAAGTATACAACTACCACAAGTCAGTATCAATACACAAATGAAACCCAAAAGAAACAGAAATTAAAATAAGTCAAACCCAAAACGAGTAGAATTTCATCTGAGTAGGGTTCTAAACCCTATGATTTCTAAAAGCCAGAATATAATTTGTACTTTACTGAAAAAAAAATCAAATGAATTACTGAAAAAAATGTGCATTGTCAGTTTAATATACATATGCTGATATTTAGTCCTTAAAATCTTAATTAATTTTTGTTTTCTTAAAGTTATAAGTGAAAACATTTAAAAGAATTCTTATTAATGTTTTCAAAGCTTTCTATAAAAACTTATATGCCCCAGGGCATAACTTACAACCCTTACCCTGAGGGCTGTGGGGGGATCGTCATCCTCTTAGATTTCTGGACCTTTCAATTACTTTGAACAAAATGGCTATCTCAAAATTTTGATTGGATGTGTTTGGATGAATGGTGGTCATGAAAGGGGTGTTAGTTGCCTTCCAATCACTTTTGACTGTTAAAAAGGGCACTTCCACTCCAATTTCTAATCAAATGAGCCCTTTTCAAAGTTTCTATGACAACTCCTCTGATACAAAGTGCCCTGGTCTAGAACCAAGAAATAAATAATATGGTGTGCCAACATCATTCTTTACTCAGGAAGCGGGATTGTGGTGCCTATGATCTCTGTTTTTAATTGTTTTACTGTTGTCTCTCAATCTATGTTTTTCTACAAGATAGATTTATTAAATTGGGCATAAATTTTGAGAATTAAATACTAAACATGAAATACTAAACCAAACATTAAAATATCTGTATGAAAAAATACTGTCTAAATGTATTTGTTACGCACTTACAAACATCATGTTCAGAAAACTTTAATGTGAAAAACAATGTGATGATTTTTTTTTTTTTGTCTCAATATTTGATGTTTAAAGTCTTGTACAAAAATTACTTGGAAAACCAAATGGATCATTGATTCCTTTGCCAAAGTATGGCTATAGCTATGGCCCAAGCTATGCCATGAATGAAAATATAGACACCTAAATTATAAATAGCCATTTAATGTGTAATGCATAGGCATCTATTATTTAGCAAATAATGTTTAATTAAAGCAGCCAAAAAATGCTAGCCTGTCTGGAATATGGTTACTACTGTCTGCTTGTAGGACTACTGCCTGCTGAAAATACCTGCTTTGCACAATTAATCCAGGTATCCACTTTATAATATTATGCAATTAATTTCAGAGCTGAGGGTTACCAAGATAGCTAATTACACAGATATATTGTTTTTCAATTATATTTCAATTTTATTTAGACTAAAAAGTAATTATGACTTTTAAAAAATGGTGCACGCTTAAAAAACTGTAGGTTAAAATAGAAGGTTGGGAGATTTGTTAGATTTAAGTTTTGACGAAAAATCGATTTCATGGTTGTGGTACTTGTAGCAGCATCTATTACCTGGTAAAGTGACAAATATGACCCCTAAAATTACAAGTTTTGCCATCTTGCTGGCAATTGCAATATACTGAAGAAAAATTGTTAGTAAGATAAAATAAGAGGTAAGATATTTATTTCGAAAAGTTTCTACCACAGGCCCTAAATGGCTGAGTTTCAATTGTGGAATCATAAAAAACAATACAAAGAAAAAAATTGAGAAAACTTAAAAATTGGCAAACAATATCAGAATGAAAAATCATTTGTTTTTTAAAGTAAGAGCTAGTTAAAAAGATAAAAACTAGTAAAATTAAAGAAGAATTATATAGTATATACATTTAAAAAGTATTTAAAGGGACATTTAAAAAGAGGGAGAGACAAACCAAGCAAATGAATACCAAATTTGGGCAAAACACCAGTACCAAATAATATAGAAGCTAACTAGAAATAAGATAACTAGAAGGATATTTTTTTTATTGTTTCTGGAATGATAGCAACACAGGTTTTTTCATATCTGAAGGTATAGCGACAAAAGGGGAGCAATATAGGAAAGGGTTCAGAAACAGTCTGAGGTGGATAGTGCAGGGGGATTGTTTTTTGGGGAAATGTTTTCCATCTTAGGGTTTGCTATTGCATTTTTGCAAAACAGAGGCACAACATAACTCTCTTACACTCAAGTGCTTTCAACCCCCTTTTTTTTCAACGTCCCCCTTTTTTTTAGAAGAAGAGAGTGAGTAACCTTAGCTTCTTTAAAAATTATTTGCAGGGCTCTTTTTTGGATGGATTCTATTTTTCCTGATTAGTCCCAGAATATGCCAGGGTGCCAAACTGGACAAACATATTTGAGACGCTGGTGGAAAAAAGAAGCATAAATCCTTAAAAAATGGGAAGTGTGGGGGAGGCACAATTTATTTTTGAGGTTAAGGGGGGAATTAGACGCATTAGCTCCATGGATAATATCTTTAACCTTGATATTCCACTTTAAATTAGGAGAAATACAATTACAATTCTGTACAATTACAAGTACAATTCTAATTAAAAAAAACTGCTATTTTAAATTGCAGAAAAAAATAGACATTCTAGATAAGGTAGAGAAAAGCCCAAGGGGATCAGATCTGAATAAAAAAAAATCCCACTGAGTTTTTCATGTTAATTTTTTTCAATTCTGGTTTTTGATTTAATGTAAAAAATTATCTATTTTAACACGATGTTTTTAAACACCATAGATTTTATTGCTAAAGCAAAACCAAGATTCTTAACAAAAATCATCTTTCACTAGGTCTATTGATTTTACCTGATTATAATAGATTCGACAAGACATTATAGATTGGTATTTTGGAATACCTTTTTATCTTTGTTTACATTTTTTTCTGATTTAGACAATCCAACATATTTCTAATAGTTTCTGAAAATTGAAGCAGCAAGTACGATTCTAAAAAAAATATTGAGCAACTACTGAGGTAAAGAGTAAGTTATCACCTCTTTAAGTGTTTGTGTATGTTGTAAGAAATTGGGTACAACACTTAAAAAAATACATTTTCTGCTATTGATTTCTTCTGCCTCTTGGAAGGTCTACATTTCATCTTTCTTAAACAATGAATAAGTATTGTATGTATACATATGTAAAAACAAATTAAAAAAGATTAATAGATTAATTACAAAATTAAAAAAATAATACAGTCAAAAATGTAAAAAAAATGCTATAGGCTGCCAGGAGCCAAATGTTTGTTTCATTTGCGTTTTGCCCATGTTGGTAATTATTAGTTTTTATTTCTTTTCAATCAATAAATAAAGAATAAATACTTTCAGAGAAAGATTAATAAATAAAGGTTAGTGCACTAGTGATTAATGATTGAAAACAGTAACTACAATACGATTCAAAGCGAAATTGGAGCAGTAAACTGCACAAATATAAGTTGGATTCCCAATACCACTTAACAAATAACTAATTAACCGGGAATGTCACTTTGCCTTCAATCCGGTGATAATTAGTAACGGTTTTATATCTTATAATCTGGAGGGGGCAAGGTATACCACAGGAGTGTATAAAAACGAAATAAAGGAATATAAAACGAACTAAAAGATAAACTGGAGGGGGGAGTGGCTGTCCCCTCTGTCTAGGTCTAGAACTGCCACTGGTGACAATTATTATCTTCCTTTGTGTCTCACCAATGATCAAGAAAGAGCTGAAAAGATCCTTCATTCACTTAATTTCTCTAAAGTACAAGTTAAGGAAATATGCATATGCAAAGCCTAATCTGCTAGATTACATGTTTGGTTAAACATACAGTATAAGTATATGGTATAATGATATGATATGATTTATTAACACTAAAAGCCCTACTGGGCCATGGGTAATACACATTACACTTCAGAAATAATAAATGAAAACACCCTTATTATAAACAATAAAAATAAATCTAAAGAAAATGGTCTCTATGCTCCATGCCCAGTCCAATAAACCTTCCGAAATTCTTTATCCCCAAAAAATTTCTATCTCTTAATATATTACCCACCCATTCCTCCCTTTCGAACCACCCCCGAAAGAATTTCCTCTCTCAAACCTCTTAACTCATTACATAAACATAAAAAATGAATTAAATCATCATTTTCGTCCCCACACATCAGACAAAAATATGGACCAGCCTTCGACCTAATCTTCCCCAAATTTCTTCTCCTGTCTTTAAATGCTACAAAATTTCCCCTTACCAATATTACCCACTTTAATTCCTCCCTGCTAAGCCCTGCCTTAAAATACACTTCTTCCCCCCCCCCCCCCCCATATAGGTCCTTAATGCTAGCATACAGAGATAGAGAAGGTGACTATTAAAGAATAAATTGCTATTAAAGAATAAATGAAACCCAAAACGAACAGAAATTAAATAAACAATCATAGGAAAAAACATGCAATAAGTAATAATATAAATGAACAAATAGATCTTAAAGCAAGTTATGCTTAGATTGAATATGAAAATCAAGCTTAAAACAAAAAAAAATATTTTGCAATCAAGGAGGCACACTTGTGCCTCTATAAAGAGGCGACCCACCACAATGTTAAGCGATTTCAGGTCCTAGAGGTCGCAGAGAGACGGCGGTAATTGCATTTTGTAGCCCAAGCTCAAACTAAGAAACTTGCAAAATTTCATCCTCCTCTGACTTTATCTTCATGGGGTAAACTGGGCCGGAAGTTTCGACCCTCCCACCACAGCCCCCTTTAACGTTGTCCGATTGGGCTGAAATTTAGAGGTTAAGCTTTCCTAGGGCCCGGGAGCTTATCCTCGAAATTTCAGCTCAATCCGATAACTCCTTCCCTGTTTTCAAAAAACCAAATATAGCCACTTAAAATTCATCATTTCTTTTTTTTCTTAGCCACGCCTACAGGCCACAGTTGGCAACTGATCCGGGTGAATAAGGACTCATTCGAAGCAGAATTCGACCTGTTAGGGCCTTTTGATATTTTCAGACCGAAAAAATTATCCCCCGAATTTACATTTACGAAAAACCTCGTTTTCCTATAATAGCCCATGTTAATTTTTCCCACCACAACCCCCCTTTAACGTTGTCTGATCGGGCTGAAATTTAGAGGATAAGCTTTCCTGGGGCCTGGGAGCTTATCCTCAATTTCAGCTCAATCTGATCACTCCTTCCCGGTTTTCCAAAAACCAAATATCAAGTTTCGTGGGTATTTGCTTGCGTCGAAAATAGCTTCCGTTTACTAAAAACCAATTACAATTGTGTCTGTTTAGTCCAGCGGTTGATACTCCAGACTGTCAGGCGGAAAACCCGGGTTCGATTCACTGTCAGAGCAAATTTTTTATATACTGAATTTAAACTTTAAAAAGAAACTCAGTTTCTTTTTTAAATTATTTGAAAAAAATTACGTTTTCTAAAGAGTTAAAGAGGCTGAGTTACAAGGTCGACCCTTAAAACGTACAGGATTAGGAGGCACAGTCGGGGGGCTGTTAAAGAGGCTGAGTCACAAGTTCGAACCTTAAAACGTACAGGGATTAGGAGGCACCCTGTACGACGTGATTTGAGTATTCAGGAATTAAAAGCCTTAACACAAGAATGTTCAAGAGCGGGGGGTTTGGGGGGCGGCAGCCCCCCAACTTTAACTCCTGACACGATCAGCTAACAGTTAGTCAAGCAATAATAAGTAATAAACTGTACAAAAACGTGCAGAAATTATTTGAAAAAAACTACGTTTTCTAAAGAGTTAAAGAGGCTGAGTTACAAGGTCGAACCTTAAAACGTACAGGGATTAGGAGGCACAGTTGGGGGACTGCCGCCCCCCAAACCCCCCGCTGTCGCAGCCTTTAAATAAAAAAAAATTCTTTAAACTGAAAGTAAGGAGCGACATTAAATCTTAATACGAACAGAAATTATTCCGTATATGAAAGGGGCTGTGCCCTCCTCAACGCGTCGCTCTTTGCGCTAAAGTTATTATTGTTTAAAAAAAAGAGTTGTGAGAAAGTCAAACTTTAGCGTAAAGAGCGAGGCGTTGAGGAGGGCACAGCCCCTTTCATATACGGAATAATTTCTGTTCGTTTTAAGATTTAATGTCGCTCCTCACTTTCAGTTTAAAGAATTTTTTTTATTTAAAGGCTGCGAAAGCGGGGGGTTTGGGGGGCGGCAGTCCCCCAACTGTGCCTCCTAATCCCTGTACGTTTTAAGGTTTGACCTTGTAACTCAGCCTCTTTAACTCTTTAGAAAACGTAGTTTTTTTCAAATAATTGAAATATAAATCAAACTTAAAACGAACAGAAATTAAATAAACAATCAATGCAAACAAACATACAATAGATATTAATGTAAATGAATAAATATATCTTAAAACGAGTGAAACTTAAATTGAATATGCAAATCAAGCTTGAAACGAAAACGTCCTGTGAAGATCATGCCCTGCTGCAAAATAATCTTCAACTGCTGGGTCAATGGGCTGAGGCCTGGCTTCTTGAATTCAATGTTGCCAAGTGCCATATCATTCACTTTGGCAAACTGACTTCCTACCGCTCTTATTTTTTCTTAGGCCACCCACTCCCCTCTGTAAATAATGAGCAAGATCTTGGTGCCACTATTGACAATGAATTAATATTCAGCACTCATGCTAAGAGGTCTGCAGCCAGGGCTAGTTTGACCTTGGGACTGATTAAGTGTACTATTTCCTCTCATTCCCCTTAAGTCATCAGTCTTCTTTATAAGGTACGTGTTTATCCTAAGCTTGAAGTTGGAATGTCTCTTGCCTCTCCATATGTTAAAAAAAACATGAAAGTTCTTGAAGATGGTGCAGAGACATGCTACTAAAGTCTATCTGGCACTCAAGAGCTTTCCTACCCTGTAAGACTATCAAAGCTGAATCTCTACAATTGTTTACAGGAGAAATAGAGGGGACGCTATTTTAACCTTTAGGTTATTGAGGGCTAATATTCTCCCAGCATTATTACCTACCGTTGGTACCATTCAAAAACTAGAGGTCATCACCTGAATCTTGTCAAGCAGTCAACAATTTCTAGAGTCCATACTCAATTCTTTCCAACATGTATTGTCAATAATTGGAACAAATTATCTAATGAAACAGTTACTGCTGAATCCATTGATGTTTTTAAATGAAGGCTAGATGCTGAGTGGTCCTCCAGAGAGTGTAAACTCATTTGGGATGCTATCAAAGATGGAACAGCACCTGGTCACCAGTGAACCTGCATACAACTAGTCATCATTCCAGAGCTCTACAAGGAGAAATCCTTAGATTGCTCCTAGCTGAAATTTAAGGTATAGTCATACAGTTTTAGAAGATTAGTATCAACATATCTTCCAGAACAAAACATGCTGCAAGCAATACAAATGATTATTTGCTTCAAGATGCTGGGTAACTGCAAAATCAACTATCCTTTCAAGAACCTTAACCACAGGAATCATGCTCGTGGTTTGATAATTTTCAGCAAGGTTCTTTCTAGGGCCTGACTAATATGGTTTTTTTTTAGTCTGATATCAATGTAAAACAATAGCAAAGGCTGATAGATGATATAATTATATATAAACTCCTATCCAAAAAAAACTTACCTAAAGTTTAAACCTTGCATTCTCTTCTAAAGTTTAAACCTTGCATTCTCTGCCCATATTCATGCTCACATGTTCATCCCTGGTCTATTACACACCAAAGAACAGCCGCAATAATTCACTATGAATTCCAAATAATATAATAAAGATCTATTTAGAAAAATAGAGAACACTGAAATACTACTTGAGCATCAATAGGGGAGGAGTATATTTTTTTTTCTTGTAAACTATGGTTTCCATAAATATTTTTGAATTATCACTTAAGAACAATAACAGAAATTAATCAAATACAATTTTTAAAAATTAAAACATAATACTTGTGCTTTGTTAGAGTAACACTTTGTGTAAGTTCAATTAGTAAACATGCTCATCCTGGAATTAATTACACATAGGAAACATAGATAAGAACAATAAAAAAGTAGCATGCAATAACCTATTAAAACACATCAGTCAGACCCCTTAAGTATGTTTAATCATATATCCAGCTGTAGATCTTTACAAAAAGAAAATCAAAT
The DNA here is from genome assembly GCA_027921565.1 of Artemia sinica. NCBI lineage: Eukaryota > Metazoa > Arthropoda > Branchiopoda > Anostraca > Artemiidae > Artemia > Artemia sinica. Next base: position 13,127,631 of record CM051265.1, on the reverse strand, counting down.
CAAATAAAGTTCTAGTCTGCACAGTGCTTAGCAAGTCCAGTCCCACTGAGGCAAGTTGTAATGCAGAAAGCACAACTTCTCAGCATTTTCTCGTTTTAGAGACCTTCGTTTGTCATCATAAATTCCCCCAGTTGTGCATAAAAAATTGGTATATTTTTCTGATAGCTGATAATGATACTTACCCCCATATTGGCCATACCTAGTCCTTTCTACCCTTCTTAAGTATGGCAGTGATGAGGGCAGTTTTATAGTCCAGTGGTAGTATGGAATGATTCAAAGATAAGTTGAATAGCAAGGAAAGTGGTCGGTACAAGACTGGTCAGTATTCTTGCAGGATATAAGGATGAATATAGTCAGGACCAGCAGATTTGTTAGTTTTAAGAGATAAGTTCCTTTAGGACCTTTGTAGTAATTGAATTTTACCAAATATTATTCAAAATGATTTTAAAAGGTGGATAACAGTGGAAGGAAATACAAAAATTTGATTAATAGAAACATGCTGCATATTATTGAGTAAGAATTTCATTGTTTACGGTTTTTTTTTCAGCTTTTTATATATCCTAGAGTTGTAACTAGGACCATCCAGAGTTGGGGCTGCATTGTCAGAAAAGCAACTATGATATTTTGAAAGAGTTTAGAACTAGGAATCTAATGGTACTGCTTCTATTTTATTCAGAAGAGTAGTACTTTTAGATTGTTAGCCTTATGTGTATCAAATGCTAGAAGAATTAGTCAGGTCAGCTTAGGATAAGAACAATAAAAAGTAGCATGCAATTATCTGATTCACTTCCTACTAGATTTCACACTCATTAGCAACTCCGGTTTGTTAGTGAACACTGAGTACCTCCCTCCTATTGGTGTCAGTGACCACCTTTGCATTGCCATGACCTGCTGTAAAGTCAGTGAACAAAGAACTTCACCAAACAAACATATACAGACTATGGCAGGGTCAGGGAGTCACTACAGGCAGTAGCATGAAACCAAGAGATCATCAATGATGATGTAAAGTTAGCCTGGTAAAATTTTAAGCCTAATCTGCTCCTAGCTGAGAAGCTGCATATACACTTCCAGTTCATTTTTGAAGGGACCTAAAATACTTCCATATCCAAATCAACCTGTCAAAAAGGCTATGAACCATAAGAAGAAGGTTTTCTCAATGTATAAGAAGTGTAAATGTACATACCAATAGAAATGATTTACAAATACAAGAAATAAGCTGAGGCAGCTGTTGACTAGACACCTCTTTGCAGATTATGAAAACAATTTTGCACCTAACATCAAAGATAACCCAAAGATGTTATGAAGATGTGTGTCTTCCAAAGATAAGAGTAGATAGACTACACCATTCCTGCTGAACCCCATGGAAAAAAGCTGGAAGATCCAGAGTAAATTGCAAATTTGTTGAATGGCACATTTGCATTCAATTTCTCAGTAGACTCCCTCACCAAGCCACCATGCTCTACCTTTAAGCGGGTCAAACACCCAATACCAAACATTTACATTGCCAGAATAGATAAGAAAAGGTTGAGTGAACTAGACCTCAACAAAGCTAGGGGTCCAGATAGCATACATCCCTGGCTCCTTAAAGAACTTGCTGATACAGAAGCTGAGCCACTCTGTCCCTTGAAACTAAGAGCTTACCTACAGACTGGCAGATAGTCAAAATTACTCCAATATTCAAGAGATAATCTAGAACCCAGCCAGACAACTACCAACCAGTTAGCCTTACCTCAGTTATGGCCAAGCTTATTGAAGAGACAAGTCAATGATGCCATCATTGAACACATGCCATCAAATAGCCTCCTTTTTAGTGGTTAGAATGACTTCAAGGAAGGCATTTCCATGAGAGCTAATACACTCTTTTGACTCTATAACAGACCTGCTGGAGCAGGGTTTTCCTGTTGATGTATTCCTCCTGGACTGGGCTAAGGCCTTCAATAAAATGTTTGATTATTAGCTTATTATAAAGATGTCTGTATATCTGATAGGCAATGATGTTGCCCAGTGGATCCATACCTTTCTATCTGACAGGATGCAGATTGTTGCTTTATATGATGAAATAGGTCACCTCATGTGCTCTGGACCAGTTCATGTGAAGAGTGGTGTCCCCCAAGGAACCAAACTAGGCCCAAAACTATTTAACCTCTACATAAACAATGCCTCTGAAGTGGTTAAGAATGGCTTGGAATTGTGTACAGGCAGTTTAAAACTATTTGGTTCAGCTGCTTCCACCGAAAATTGCTCTTCTTTACAAGACGATCTCACAAATCTGTCACAACCAGCATGATCTCACAACCAGCTTGCACATGGTGTGTTTTGATTATGTTCTGAATCCCTCTCAGTATTTCCTTAAACTTTCACCTTAACACTCTAATCTTTTTTGGAGATTAATTAAATAAAAATCCGAAAAATAAGTTTTTCAAAGAAAAGTAAAGGCCATTTTAAACTTAAGCTCAGCAGATACAAATACCTTTTAAAATTCAAACTCAAAGCAACCAGAAATTACTACTAAAGAATAAATGAAACCCAAAACGAACAGAAATTAAATAAACAATCATAGCAAAAAACATGCAACAAGTAATAATATAAATCAACAAATAGATCTTAAAGCGAGTAATGCTTGGATTGAATATGAAAATCAAGCTTAAACGAAAAAAAAATATTTTGCAATTGAAGTATAGCTGAAACTTAAAACGAACAGAAAGTAAATAAACAATCAATGCAAACAAACATACAATAGATATTAATGTAAATAAATAAATCTTAAAACGAGTGAAACTTAAATTGAAGGTAAAGTTCTACCAAATCATATTATTGAGTTAGGACTAAAGTGAATACACCATTCGATGCTTTTTTTTATGCTGATTACGAATATAATAATCATTTCTATCGGAAATGAATTTCTGCCCCCCCCCCCTATATATGCCAATTCATGGTTAGGTTGGGTTAGGTTAGGTATATAAAGGGGGGGGGGCTGAAATTCATTTCCGATAGAAATGATTATTATATTCGTAATCAGAATAAAAAAAAGGCATCGAATGGTGTATTCACTTTATTTTTAACTCAATAATATGATTTGGTAGAACTTTACCAAATTTAATATGTAAATCAAGCTTGAAACGAACAAAAATCACTACAAACAAGAGTTTGGGCATCGCCTCCTTCTCTCACTCTAAAAGTCTAAAACCTATTGCGTTATTGGCACTTTTTGGGGGGTTGCATTGACACCGGAGTTTTTCTTATCCAACCTTTGAACTTTTTTTTTTAAACAAAATGTCTATCTAAAAATTTTCATCAGATGGGTTTGGAAGAAGAAGGCCTGGGGGGGGGGGCTAGTCGCCCTCGGATCTCTTTTGACTATTAAAAAGTAAACTCGAACTTTCAATTTCTAATAAAATGGGCCCTCTCTGTAGTTTATACGAGCATCGCTTTCATAAGAACCATATATGCCCCAGGGCATAACTTATAACCCCTGTCCTGGGCCCTGGGGGGTTGTGTCGACACCTGAGTTTTTGTTATCGGACTTTTGAACAATTTTTAACTTAATGGCTAACTCAAAATTTTTATCAGATGTATTCGGGAAAAAGGGACGTGGGGGCTGGGGGGGGGTGTTGCTAGTTGCCCTCCAATCTCTTCTGACTCTCAAACACTGAACTAGAACTTTCAATTTCCAATCAAATGAGTCCTCTTTGAAGTTTATACGAGCATCCATTCCATAATAACCATATATGCCCCCAGGGCATAACTTACAACGCCTGCCCCCGGGCCCTGGGGGTTGTGTCGACACCGGAGTTTTTGTTATATGATCTTTGAACTATTTTTAACAAATAGCTATCTCAACATTTTTATCGGATGCTTTTGGGAAAAAGGGGCGTGGAGGGGGGGGGGGCTGGTTATCCTTCGATATCTTTTGACGTTAAAAAGTGAACTAGAATTTTCAATTTCCAATCAAATGAACCCTCTCTGAAGTTTATAAGAACATTCCTTCCATAAGAACCATATATGCCCCCGGGGCATAACTTATAACCCTTGCCCTGAAGACTGTGCGGGAGGTATCCTGCTCAAAGATATAATTTCCAGAACTTTCAACGACGTTGAACAAAATGTCTATCTCAAAATTTTGATTGGGTGTGTCTGGGGAAATGGTGGGCGTGGAAGGGGTGTTAGTTGCCTTCCAATCACTTTTGACTATTAAAAAGGGCACCAGCCGTTTAAATTTCCAATCAAATGAGCCCTTTTTCAAGTTTCTACAACAACGCTTTCTATAAAAAAAACTTTATATGCCCCCAGGGCATAACTTACAACCCTTGCCCTGAGGGCTGTGGGGGAGGGGGTTGTTATCCTCAAAGACCTAATTTCTAGGACTTTCAACTACGTTGAACAAAATGGCTATCTCAAAATTTTGATTGGATGTGTTTGGTGAAAAGGTTGGCGTGAGAGGGGGGTTAGTTGTCCTCCAATCACTTTTGACTATTAAAAAGGGCACTAGCCCTCTGAATTTGCAATCGAATGAGCCTTTTTTGAAGTTTCTACGACAAAGCTTTTTATAAAAAGCTTATATGCCCCCAGGGCATAATTTATAACCCTTGCCCTGAGGGCTAGGGGAGGAGTGTCCTCCTCAAAAACAATTTCTATCTGGAAATCAACTACGTAGAACAAAATGGCTATCTCAAAGTTTTGATTCGATGTGTTTGGGGCAATGGTGGGCGTGGAAGGGTCAATCACTTCTGACCCTTAAAAATGGTACTAGAACTCTCGATTTCCTATCGATTGAGCCTCCTTTGAAGTTTATACGACGACCCCTTCCATATGAAGTGCCTCTGAAAAAAAAAAAACAAAAAACATTGGAGCCGTTTGGCCTTTACTATAGGCAACGGTATAGCGTTGCCTCTGACTCCGCCTCTTCGCGCACTCGCAATGACAAATGTTTAAAGCATTACATATACTGTGATCTGACTGAATGCCAATGAGCAACTGGAACTATTGCTGTGACGTACTGGGAACTTTGCAGTCAGCGCGCTATGATGTGTGTCATCTTTGTACAAACTTTTCACTACTGTTCATATATACTTGTACTGTTGTTAAAAGATAGAAGGAAAAGTAATTGCTCTCTATGTTAACCATTTCAAACATTCAAACTTACTACGCCAAATCTAATAAGCCATGCAAATATGAATGGGATTCCCTGTATAACTCAACAAAAAGCTCCAATTTGATAAAACACAAAGTGCGTTAATTAGCTAGAGAATATGATGTTAGAGATAATTCGAAATTTTTTTGAGAGGCAAGAATACCTCCTTCCCCTGTTTAAAATCGTGTTTGCATATGTGTAACAGTGTGTTGTGTAGCCTTTTGATTCCCAATCGCAGTGACACCCATTGATTATTGTTTTAGAATCATCAACAGTAAGATTCATCCAACATGGATGAACCAGTCACTCCAAAGTGCAAATTATAGTAATATATACAGGACAAATTAAGCAAAACCTAATATGTTTGACTAAAGTTTGGTAAAAAAAGAAGAAAATTGTCACTGCTAAACTCTTATACCTATTTTAATTATTTATTAAAAGAATTATTTTTGTACTTATTTTCTTCTCAATATTTACCCATTTTTAATGTATACTTAGCTCTTATTTGTAATTCAATTAGCGCTTATGATATAATGGTGCAAAAACTGGTGTTCAAGAATTTTCTGAATAACCAAATAACTGCTTTGCATAATTGTGCTCTCTTTTTCTCAGTGGGAAAGGTCCAAGTGGTGGCTCAGGAACAACTGCTAGCAGAAACTTGTCAAGATCCAGAGTCAGTGCCAGAATGAGGACTGGTGGTCGACCCCCTCCACGAGGAACCTCTTCATTTGGTACGAGTGGTGTTATAATGGGAAGTTCCCGGCCTGTTTATGTACCAGATGAGTTGGTTACACAGGTGTGTGCTTAAATCAAAATAATGTTACGAGGGCTCACTTGTTTATTTGAGCATGTGAACTAGTATGAAATCTAACAGCCAACCACAGTAGAGGTAGTATACAGTAGCGAAAAGTCTTGTACTCTCCATTGAAGATTTTTGACACATATCTAAAACCACACAAGCTTCATGACCCCGCCTTCGCACACGCCCAATGACAAATGTTTCCGATGGAAAACCATGTAGCAACTGAAACTATGGCTCTGACGGCTGACGGTTTGGGAAACTTCCTAATTTGCGCGCTATGAAATGTGTGTCATGTTTGGAGAAACATTTCGCCACTGTATTTTACCTCTCCTGTGCAGCCAACTAACAATCGCATCACCTGTGCAGTCTATCCATAGACTGAATAGGAGGATCTCTGTGCACATGCGCTATCAAGACTAGCTTTGTAATTAGTGCCTGATTTAGATATTTGTAAACCCTCAGCCAAACTGATCTAATTAAAATCAAGGTTCCTACGCCTAGTAGAGTAAATAATCGCTTCTTAGAGAGTACTTTTTTTTTTAATATTTAATCAAACTGATTTAACAAGTGAAAGGAAAGGATTTACATACCAGTTAGTATTATACCCTCTAGTATTTTCAATTGATGCAATTTTTACCTCCAACACTTAGCCAATTAAGCCAATTTTGGTTTACATGACAGATAATTAATGGCTGCTCCAGACTAGAGACTTGTATAGGTACCCCGATACTCGTCCGACAACATAGGATTGATACGATACTCATTTGTGCTGTATCAGTGGATCAATACGCTTGGATAGTATCAATACATAAATATTATCCATACAAATGTAGATAAATTTCCAGTTTTACCCGTGGGAGCCTCAGTCTTTCCTATAAAATTTTATATTTAATATTTTTAAGTGTTTTTCTTAAAAAATCGTGTTTTAGCTCGGCTTAATAAGAACAGAGAAGTGGTTACAGAGAAGTGGAATATCTATGCGTAACAGCACTGGAATCGAGAGAGTTAAGCTTACTAGAATTGAATAGTTGTATAAAAACCCTTTATGTCATTGAGTTACTGTTTCACACATTTTATTGAATGCAACTATGATTATTTTAAAATAACAAATTAAAATGTTAAAGCTCTCTAAGTCGATTTAACTAACAAAATAATTGATTAATTTAAGGGTAGAGCTATGTACAAATTGTGTTAACTGGACCTGACGATGATCTAATATATTAACTTATTTTAAATTCTCTCGTAACCTTAACCTTCTACTCTGTGATCCTAGAGGGTCAAGAATTCTGGATTGCACTATTCAGAGTCAACCATGAATTTCCATTTTATATTGTCAGTTCTCAATATTTTTTGTATTGTTCTATTATTTCTATTATTTCTATTATTCTGTTTTTTATTGTTCTTTACTCTATTATTCTGCTCTATTCAGAATATTGATATTAGAGATAAGTTTTCAATTGTTGTGAATATAGTTTTCTAAGGAAAAATGGGTCTGGTAAAAAGGGCATATTTTATTTTTTCATAGGATTGGGATCTGAAACTTTGAGGAGGGGGCTTCTGTTTAATTTTTCCTTTTTCTTACCTTGGTGGAATTTGCATTTTTTGATGGAATTCGTTGGAACCTGAATTGACCTGAAAGGGCATATTTTATATCGATTTTATTTTTTTCGTTAAATTGGGATCTGAAACTTTGAAGAAAGGGCTTATATTTTGGTTTTTCCCGCCTTCTTATCTAGGTAGAATTTTTGATGTCATTGAGTCGAATTTTCATTTTTTGATGTAATTTGTTGGAACCTGAATTGACCTGAATTGGAACCAGTTCTATTGTTCTCAATTGTTTTTCATCCGTTTAGGCTCAAGTTGTACTGCAAGGCAAAAGTCGCAATGTGATTATTCGGGAACTGCAGCGAACTAACTTGGATGTCAACCTGGCAGTGAATAATTTGCTATCAAGAGATGATGAAGACAACGAACCGGATGACGATTCCCAAGAGTCTTATGTCCCTGAAGATCTAATATCCCTTTTAGACCCTGGTGGCACTGGGGGATTTCATGCTGATAATGGAGGAAGTGGGGCGGGACCAAGCGTTATCATTGATGCTGATGCAATGTTCTCTGAAGACATGTTTGGGTAACTATGGATATTACATTTTTTGTTTGATCTATTTTATCTTTATATTTTATCTGATTTAAACTAAAAGATATGTTTTATCTGATTAAAAAAATTTTTGGACACACCTTCAAGATAAGACAAACAAGATTTTGAGGATCAGAACCTTCTGACCGTAGATTAGTTTATATGGGCTAGTGTCTTAAAATCAACCAGGGATGCGTCAGGATTGCTCTCTCCATAAACCTTGGAAAAGCAGGATAAGTAATGATGTTTGACGTCACGGCTGTTGACTATATAATCAATTGACATCATGGCGTTATAGCTGTATGACCAAAAGATTAAGAGAGAAATATAGGCTCAGCCTTCCTCTGTGTGTAATAGCGGTTGAGCTTGCAGAGTCACACCAATGACTCCCAGCCCAAGGCAAAGGATTTGCTGTACTTTTGTATTTGTTCTGCTATTCCTTTATATTCTATCTTACTTAAGTTACAATAGAATGACACTGAAATATCAAAACTTGGAAATGTCCAATAAAAAATAAAAAAGTAATATGGAAATGAAATTATGTAAAAGCAAAAGGGAACAAAATTGACGGAACGTTAGGAACCGTAATTTATTTTCCATTTCTTAATACAAGGTCATTTAAGGTTATCGACCATTTAACTATGTCACTATATATTGTATGCAGCTAGATACTTAAAAGAATAAAACAGAGGTGAAAATGTTAAAATACAATGAAAATTATGATAAAATATAATTAAAAATTTGTCGTCTTAACTAAATTGCCTTGAGACTAAACAATTTAGATATAGTCATATCTCTCCGCCGTGGTTAAAGCCAATGTGCCTTTGCATACCCATTTGTGTTCAGTAACTGTATCTTCGATGCACAGCTTATACAGAAATGCCTTCAATCCCAGACGAAAAGCCGACAAATTCTGCCATTATTAGTCGAAAATAATGAAAGATAGCTCTCAAATTTAACGCAGGAAAGTCAGACGTCTTACTGTTCATCTGGAGCCTAGTTTCCAAAGTTTTAAAGTGATCTTTATCTGGTTTCGATTGCTACTAAACCAGCAATAAAATATTTAGGCCTCCCAAATTGCGACTCTCTTAAAGCGACTAGAAAGCTCCTTATTGTTTAATTCCAGCGCAAGACCTTCTCTGCCTACTGCAGCCAATAAGATACGTTTTAATTGATGGCTAGTAGCTAAACTGCAGCAAACTTGCATGATTCCGATTTTACTATACCTTGCATCTTTTTGCTTTCTTTCTTGATAATAGAAAGAAAACAACTCTGGCGAATTTACTGCCGGTGTGCAAAGTATCTTGCTTCTCACCTTTGGCAAGTATTCTTGGCCACTAGGAGGTATGGCATCATATATTCTAATGTTGCAACCGTGGATGTGTTGAAACGTTTCAGTGTGAAGCAACTGAACAATTAGAAAGTCACGATGTTCCATTTTAAAATATTAGTTTTTTTAATTGTTTTTCTTGTAGAACGTTGTGGGTTTTGTTTTCTTTTGCTGTCATTTTTCTTCTTACCTTTTTTTATATAAAACTTTGTATCAATCTATTTACGACGGGACATAAATAAATTCTGTCCCCGAATACCGAGCGAAGAAAAGGTCGTAAAAGGTATCCTTCATTGGGCGATCACGTTTCCAGTGCGTCTGAACCTGTATAAATTACGGGTTGTATTCCAAGCTTTTGCGTGAAAACCCTTTGTTTTATCAGAATCCAGTCTAAAATATTTAGATTTTATTGACTACAATATTTTAATTTTTTTTCGCTTTCAAATGAAATAGATTCCTGAGTTGTTCTAGCTAAAACAAAGTTGATATGTTTCAAAAAAGCACTGGAAAGACTTAACATCGAGACGCTTTTATCCTATTAATATTTCGCTGAAAGTAGTTCAAAATGTCAAATAAGGCGTAGCAAAGCCAAATTACACACTTGTTTTGCGTGACAGAATTTAACATCGGAAAACAAGTAGATGGAAATCTTAATTCGCGCGCTGTGAGGTCGAAATAAAATCTTAATTCGCGTGCTGTGAGGTCGAAATAAAATCTTAATTCGCGTGCTGTGAAGCTGGAAAAAATCTTAATTTGCGTGCTGTGAGGCTGGAAGAAATCTTAATTCGCGTGCTGTGAGGCTGGAAGAAATCTTAATTCGCGTGCTGTGAGGCTGGAAGAAATCTTAATTCGCGTACTGTGAGACTGGAAAAAGTCTTAATTCGCGTGCTGTGAGGCTGGAAGAAATCTTAATTTGCGTGCTGTGAGGCTCGAAAAGATCTTAATTCGCGTGCTGTGAGACTCGAAAAATCTGTAAAATTTCAGTAGGAGAATTTAAAAACGCTTGGTCTGCAAATATACAGTCATCCTTGTAATTTTTGGCTCATTCCAGAGCTGAAGTCCAAACGTAAAGATTCGGTTTATTCCAGAGTTGGCATCGTTCTCAAATTTTGAAACAAGATAGGCTATGCTGTTAAACTGGTTAATTGCAAAAGAGAAATGTACTATTCGCTTAATAGTAAAATAAGAATAATGAAGTAATATATAAAGATGATAAATAATAAATAATGTGAAAATAATAATAAGTAAATAGTAAAACAATAAATAAAAGTGAAAAATCAGGAAAACCAAAAGTCCAAGAATCAGAGGTCTCTGTTTGAAAATAACTTCTTAGATTGCATGAATTCTGGTCTAGTTTTCATTGCGGAATTCAAATATGCCTTCGTCACGCATAAGGCCTTTGTCTTAGTAAATCTTAGTAATATTTTGGGGGATTTTTAACTGTTGTTGTATAATAATAGCCATGGCTGCCGTTGCAGTTGAAGTCGCTGGTATTCATACATTAGCATATTTGGAATCCTTGATGACGTAAAAAAAAAATTTCCAAGACACACTCGAAAAAAACAAGAATTTTTAAAACTCTATCAAGGTCACATTATTTTCCCAGGTACAGAAAATCTGTCTCAAAAATAAATTTTAAATAAAATCAGAAAATCCTTTTCGTGTCTGTTTTACTTTTAATGTTGATTAAGTAAGATAGTTATATAAGACTTTTCTAATTCATAGATACACGTTCATTTATATTATATTAAAATATTCACCAAAAACACTCTTTTGTATTAGAATCGTTTCCTAGTTCTGCCCTAGGATGTATGATAGACTATCTATCAACAAGGGAAATGACATCATTTTTATACAATTCTGAAAAAGGGTTACGTCAGCTTTTCCTCTCACTGTGACTGTCTTGGCTTTACTCCAATTGGCCTTGGCTTTCAAGTCTTTCATCATTTCCATCAAGTGATTTTGATTCAAAATCAACTAGGTTCGTAGCAGTTTTGTAATAGTAATTTAATAGTCTATTATTTTTGATGAGTAGCGTTTCCATCGCCCCTCCGTAAAAATGAAAAACGAAAAATATAATAATTACAGCCAAGCCTGGTCTTAATCGGTTTAATAAGGGTCAAAAGGATTGTACACGTTAAGAAGCTTCAACTCAAAATGAATGATTTCTTCCTGTCAACGTAAAAGAGGATTAGAAGAAACCTTGCCTTCCTATCCTTTATTGGTAGACATGAGATAGGAGGGCATGCCCTCATTTCCTTCCCAACCAATAGCAATTCCGAATGTATAACCGGGTATTGCTTCAGTATTAAGACGAATAAGAAAATAGGACCGTGGTTCAATTTAACGTTATTGGCGCTATGCACATTATTCACGTTATTGCCCAAAAATGAAGAATTCTTATTGCTATTATTCACCAATTAAGACAAGCCACTACACCAAAAGGCGCCCAAAAATGGGGCTTTATGTGGCTATAGTAGAACTTTTTTGCTGGCCTTTGGCGTTTAGTTCTAACGAAATATTCTTTTTTTTCTCCCTTGTTTAGGTACACATCTTCTTTCAGAAATCGGAGCGCCAGACCGAGGACTGATCGTGATGCCTCAAGTGGAAGTGAACGAGAAAATAGTAACATGCTACGGTGGAGGGATCGACAGTATTTTGGTCCTCGACGTTGGCTCGAGTCTGCACTTCGTGACTCAGGATGGTTGGATAGAGAACCAAGTGCTGTTAAACAATCTGAATCGAAAATTAGTGTAAAAAAGGCCGAACCAAGCAATGTTTCCCCACTTTGGTGGTCTGATGAGGTGGAATTTTGGCCAGAGAGGGGGTACCCACATCCAGTTAAATTCACTCAAATTGCTGCCATGCACTCAGAGCTTATTGCAGTAAGCTCATCAGGTCATATATATCAGTGGCGGTGGTCGGACCCGGAACCATTCAGACATCCAGAAAATCCCATCTTACATCATCCGAGAACGGCTCTGTTGTGTCTAACTAACGAAAAAATTGTATTAATCTCTTCATCTCAAATAAGAGTCACTGTTGTTGCTGAGTCTGGTCGTATTGCAACTTGGCTGGATGATAGTGTTGTCCATGCAACAGGCACTCATCGCCTTGAGCACTCAGCAACCTCTTTTTCGGAGCTTTCTGGATTGCGGGTATCGCAGATCCACACATCGTCCTTGTTTACTGTGGCAAAACTTGAGAACGACGAACTATATTGGTGGGGTGTCCTTCCGTTCAATCAAAGAAATCGTCTCTGGGAACGTTACAAGACAAAAACCAAAAAGCTAGGAAGTCATAGTGGAGGAGAAATTACAAGCAATTCGTTGGTCTGTATGCGAAATGGACCATTATATCATGCAGGTGCAATTGGATTCTGCATTGTGAATGGCGTTCCCAAAGTAGGCCAGCTTCTTGGCTCTGTCTGGAACATGTCTGAAACCTGTCGAGTAAAAGTAATTATACCACCTATTCCTCCTCCTTTAATCCCTGCGCCTGTTCACGACAAGAAAAGTAATAGTACTGAAAGAGCCCCTTCTGATAAAACTGATATGCCCCCTCCCCCAAGTCCAGCGAGTAGTACTTGTAGTGAAGCCAGTTTTGCTGGATCGTATAAAAGAAAGAAAAGTCAAGTGCACAAAGAATTGGATATAAACGAAGAAGAAACTTGGCACATTAAAGATGTGGTGTTTGTGGAAGATGTGAAAAACTTGCCAGTTGGTAAAGTAGTTAAGATTGATGGTCAATATGCTGCTGTCAAATTTGCTGGAAAGGACCAGAAAGAAACTGAAGACCCAATGTCGTTGTTACTTGAGTGCAGACTGATGAGGAAGGATGACCTCCAGGTTGTGAAGCCTGGGGGGCAGTCTCGTATCCCCGATTGTTTTGTGAAGTCTCCTCGTCGAATAAGTACTAGTGATCGGGGACAGATTATTGCCTTGACTGTTGATTCTCAATGGGTCCATACAATTGTCAGAAATAAGAACCGCTTTTCATACAATGTTTTAGACTTAAGCACTGGAAAAGTGGAGCAGGAAAATGTTCTGCCAACAGATGTTTCTGCCTTTTCTGGATTAGATCTTAAAAATATATCCTTGCACATATGGGTAGAAGAAAACCTTCCCCTGATACTTGATGGCAACGGGACTATATTCCCAATCACTAGAGACAATACAGAGTCTTTAAGAGACCCTTCGCTTTTGGACCTTCCCCCCATTAGATGTTTTGCCTTTGGCAGTCAAAGTCTGCATGGAACTGGTAATGGAGCGGCCAAAACTCATGCTGCTTTATCGTTGTTCGTCTTTCAGTCTCTGTCGCTAATCCCGAGGATATTAACCTGTGATATTGATGGAGTTCACTCTGTGCTTCAATCTATTGAACAAGATCAAAGTAAGTCCCCTTTCTCTTTTATGCAATTTACTTAAGTGCATGATCACAGAATTTCTATATGGTCGTCCAAGATTTTTGATTTTAGTCTTTGTGTCCTCCTTCGCTTTGTCCTCTTCTTTAGTGGGAATTTAAAAGCTTACGTAATTTAAAATTGTAGCCCCGTGAAATGTGGAATCTCAAGGAAATTAAGGATTTGGCTTTTCTCAAAAAAGTTTTTTGGCCAATACTGGATAAACGAGAATTAAGATATGGTTACTAAGCCAAAGTCTTGGCTAAAAGCCAATATTGGCTCGATTATCTTGCCAGGATTGGCTAGATAAGATTGAAAAAAGCCAAAGGCTGGATACAACGAGAAGTAAGATTTGGGTACTTAGCCAGAAACTTGGCTAAAGCCAACATTGGCTAGATTCATCGATATGATTAGATAGGCTAAAAGCCAAAGATTATCTAGCCAAAAACTAAATAAAACGAAAATTAAGATTTGGATATCAAGGATTCTAATGCAGTATTTGTGCGTTTAGTCTTTGTGTCTTCAATCACTTTATGGAAAAAGTCTGTGACCCTAAATCAAGTTTTTCCTAAGTTCTTGTGTTATTTGGGAACACGACTCCTGTGTCCGCTGTTAAGTGATACCACAATATTCCAGCACACATACATTGACAAAAAAAAAACATTTCAACATTAACCTATCATAGGCGGAAGCAACTGATTTTGGCTGCAAGTTTCCTCTTGAGGGGGTACTTTGAGGCCAATGAAATTTAAAATTGTGGCCCCCATAATATGTGGCATCTAAAGGCTATAAGAAGCTGGTTCTTCCAAAAAAAGTTATTTTTCGAAAATATCCAGTTGAACGTAATAAGGTGAGCTTTTAAACTCATTGAACACAAACCTTAAAAGCCAAAAGATTGATAAAAGCGAGTTGTTAAAGTTTCATTGGGTATTATTATTGTATTATTATTATTGGGTATTATTAGTTTCATTGGGTATATAGGAATTTTCAAGCTCTAAATTGATTTTGCCAATCTTCAGAATTTTTTTTTAGTTTATTATTTGTCTTTAATCATGTTTAAATTTCGTATAGGACTTAGATAAGATACTTATTTCAAAAAATCATTATCACAAGCACCGAAGGGCCGTATTCGGACTTCGGAGTAAAAAATATCATAAAAAAAAGACGAAAACTCGCAAAGAATGCCATAAGGACAACAAAAAAGAAATTCAGAATGTGTAATCATTCGTAAGTCAATAATTTAACTGTAAAATGTCAGTTGAAAAGTTAGAAAGATAAAAAATTGATCAAACTAAACTAAAAAATGATAAAATAAAATACATGTTAAAGAAAAAGAATCAAAGTGACACTAAAAAAAGAGGGGGGAGGGTAAAAAAACGAATAAACACAAGCTAAAAAAGGGATAAAAAATATATAATATAAGTTAAAAGAAACACTAAGAAAGAGAAGGGGGGGGGGGCAAAACAAGCAAATAAATGAAAAAACCTGGACAGCACTACCATACTCAATCCGATTTCGGAATTTCTCCCATAAATGTCTATATTTATCATGGAACTTTTCAGTTTTATGTTTTTCTTATCAGATTTCTCATTTCATAACACTTTCTCTACATAATAAAAGTTCCGAGAATAATGAATTTTAAGGTAGTTTTTTTTTTTTTTTTTTTTTTTTTTTTTTTTTTTTTTTTTTTTTTTTTTTTTTTTTTTTTTTTTTAATGTTCCCCTCAGTAAAGTTGATGTTTGAACCTTTTCAATAAACAAACTTCTCACCCTTTGGGCTAAGTGGGTCATATCCCCCTAGTGGAACATTTTCTTACCCTTTGACCATTGACCATTGGCCTGTATGGAACTGTGGATACAAAAGAAAAAAGAAATTGCTTGATCGAGCCACTTTCCGGAGTTTAGGAGGTGTAGATTGAAACTAAAGTGAAAATAGAGCTGCTCTGTAGCCTTGTCCCCCTCCATATAGAAAGATGCTTGGCTCTTGCCCCAAGCAAGTTTTGAAGTATATTTAAAAGTAAAAATATATTTAATAGTTAAAATTTACTATTTATATTTAATAGTAATAGTATATTTAATAGTAAAAATATTCAAGTTTATTTATTTGTATAAGTCGCACTCCCACTATTTTAAGAGTGACGGAGCGGACAGCGTACAGAATTTTAGCTTTGATTCGAAACGTTTTAGAATAAATTTTCTATCATTTTAGAAAACCATTTTAAGAAAATCTAATCATTTTAGAATAAGTGTCTTTATTTATTTTTATCAGTAGTACTCCCACTATTTAAGAGTGACTAGGGCCCCCATACTAATTAAAAGCTATGGAAATTTTTGATGAGTATCTTACATAGTCAGTTGATTTCAAATTTAAAATAATAAAATCTGCCAGTTCTGAAACATTTTAGTTTTCTTACAATCAAGACTTATATTGTTTCGACAAAAATAAATGCCGTTTTAAACCTGTGTATAACTTTTGAAATTCTTAATTTACAAATAAATATAAGTTATTTGAAGAAAAATATATAAAATAAAGGTAAAGGATTTGGCACTAGACCCTTAAAGTCCAAACCGGTGGTGCTGATATCCGTTTCAAAGCCCTTCAGCCAGGAAGTGCAATGGGAGGCTCGGGGACAGCCATCCCGTGCTTTCGCACACCCATCCTGCTTACCTTCCTCAGATTTCTCCAGGCACCCATTTAGAGCTAGGTCGACTCTGGCTGATCTTACAGTCACGTCACTGACTCCCGTCTAAAACCAAATATCCGGCCACACCAGGAATTGAACCCCCGCCCTTCGGGCAAAGGAGTCCAAATTCAGCGCGCCAACCACTCGGCTAGAAAGAAAAATATACTGTAAATATTTTATTTACTATATATATTTATATGTTATATTGTATATATATTATAGAATATGTTTTTAAAAATATGATTGTTTTTAGGGATGGTGCAATCAGTTCTAAATGAGAGGTGTGATGGAGGAAGAACCATTCTCCATGCCTGTGTATCTTTGTGTAGTCCTTTGTCTAATAAAGATATGGATGTTGATAATCCTGGCTCTACGCCAAGCTCTCCTGCAATTGGGACTGGTGATAGCTTGGAAACGCTTGGGTCCAGAGGGTTTAGTCTCAGGGAAATGATGAGACGCGCGGCGAGTAGCTCAAACAGGTCACCAGGTAATTCTTATTTACAGTTATTTTAATATTTATTTTATTCTTATTATTATTCGATTTCACTTGTCGTTTTTATACAGTTTAATCATTTATTAAATAAAAATTGCGCCTTAACTTCAAATGAGTTTGTTCTTGTCGGGAATTTCTATATTTTGGTTTTAATCAGTTGCACATACTGCACCATACAATTGCACCATACAGCCTTTGCTCTCTCGTAATAACTACTTAAGAAAATCATAAAAGCTATAAAAAAAAACTAGGCGGTATTGGTGAAATGGAACTAAAATGATTTGTGTTAAAACAAATAATTCAATCATATTGAACACACTTCACTGAAGGACATTTCTGCAAATTTTAGTTTGGAGTCGAAATTCGACGTTTACCTTCAAGAGGGAACATTGAACCATAAATTTGTTTTTAAATGTGCCAAAAATGTTGTGGCAAAGAGCTTTTTGTGTCATTGAAACATCTAGAAATAGTGTGATCTTTGGGAAAAAAACATTTACTTTTACTGGAATATTTAATTTCAACGTTATTGAATTAGTCATTTTACGCAAATTCATTAATATTCTGTTAGAACAGTAATGGTACGGTAGATTAAGAGCACAATCTCCCCCCCCCCCTTCTATATTTATCTCAAGGCTCACTGAAAATTAGAAAATCTCAGCATAAAAAGCATTACATTTTGTAGCTTTAGACATATGAAACATGATGAATGAAACATGAAAAATTAATTGACACTGTATGTCCCGTAAAGGTACGGTAAATTAGGGGCTAAATCCCCCCCCCTTACCCCTCGATATTTATCTGAAGGCTCACTAAAGGCTAGAATATCTGTGCATAAAAACGTATTCTTTAACTATTAGGCTCATGAAACATGATGATTGAAACTTGAAGATTTAATTGATACTTCATTAGTCCATTAAAGCCACGGTAAATCAATAGGTAAATCCACCCGCTTTCTTATTCTATGTTTACCTAAAGGCGCACTGAAATTATGAAAACTTTAGGATAAAAAGTAAATTTTGAAAAAAATTTAAGGATAAAAGTCAGTATGAGTTTAGTATCTGAACTGAAAGGAACTAACTTGTGAACCTAATCGGATTATCTTTGTACTGTACTGTGTTAGATTGCGCAATTAACTTGTGGATTTAATTGTGAGGGATTGTTCACTTCACACAAAATGAGTTATTATTTATCATAGTGAATAATTTAGTTCCATAACTGAATATTTACTTTTGGTCAAGTTACCTTGAATTAAGACTGATTAACAGTTCGTGAATCCGTAGTGTCTCGTCAGAATAAATGTCGGGAAAAAAGCAGCCCCCAAGGCTACCACCCGAGAAGGATACTCCCACTGAAACCCTTGGACAGTCGCCCTTCCTACCTAGTTCTAAAACTCTTTCTAGAACCCCCCCCCCCCCAACTACGCGGTCGAAAACAGTTAGCCACTTGTCAGGAATTCAGGCATTAGCCACAACTAACTCTAATGAAAGAGGTGAGACGCCTGGCAAAAAGAGGAAAAAGGATGAAACTCGTTCGCCAGTGATAGTGCAACCCCTCCCTTCAAGTGTCCCAGAAACTAGTAGTACAGATTACCCCAATTATTATACTGTCTCAATCAAGAAAATCAATGGCCAACCCTTTTCAAAAGATCGAATAATGCAAATTAGGAAAGCTGTTTTTCTGATCGCCAAGGTAAATTTTGAACTTGTTTTCAAGCAGGACGAGTCTATTGATATTTACCTTACGTCTTCTCAGGCGGCAGACCATGTCCTATCAAAATCCAAAGAAATAATTCTTGATGGCTCAAAAATTTTAGCCACAAAAAAAAATGTGGAAAAGTTACACAAGTATGTGCTTTATGGTGTTGATACCAGTGTAAAAGTGGAGGAAATACAAACTGAACTAATAGATTCTTCAGGCCTTCTCATAAATCCTTCAACTGCAATAAGGCTAAGTTTAAACAAAGAAGGATTCCTTCACCCAAGCCGTTCAATCCTCATTTCCTGCAAAGTTGAGCTAAACAGAGAAATATTCTTGTACGGTATGTGCCTTTTTTATAAGATCTATAAGCTTAAGCCCCTACAATGCTCTACTTGTCTGGCCCACGGCCACAGCAAAAAACACTGCAAACAGTCCCATCCGTCTTGCCTTAAGTGTGGAAAAACAGGCCACGCAATTAGTGAATGCCCTGAGTCAGACCCTTTCTGCAGAAATTGTAACCGTAAGGGACACACAGCCCTCCAGAAACAATCTTGCCCGGCTCACCAAAAGCGAGTCGTAATCCTTAGAACATCGGATAAAATGAACCTACCCTACTCAGTTGTAGCTGCAAGAATCCCTCAGCAACCCACACCCCATCGGCCCAGTAGAAGCCAAGCAACAGTTGTTGTAGAAGATGCAAATACAGTATCATTTCCTAAAGAGGCAAACAATGTTCATACTCAAGGTATTAGTCAGTCCCCCCATCCCTTACCTAAGTTTACTTCAACATCCTGCCCCTCCAAAAGATTCATCCGAAAGTTGCCAAGAATGGCAAAGACTTGCAACCTATCTCACAGTCAGTCACTTAATTGAGGTTAGTAATGAACCTGAGGAAACCAAAAATATTCTCAAGAAGAAAGCTATCACCAAACTCCTAGGTGATGACATCTTGCAAACAGCTATAGCTCAACTATCTTCCATCAAAAAGGACATAGATCCCACATCGAAGCTAGTTAAGCCTGTTGACTTAACTGCAAATCAAATCGGTGCCATTGCCCTAGTCAAAGGCAAGAAATCTAAGAAAAAAACGGCAAACTTTCCATCCCAGTCCAAAATTACCACCAATGATAATTCGTCGGCTGAAGAAGAATTTCAATATTCAAATCAAGCAAATGATGAAACTTTGACCACAATGGATATTTAAATGTATACTATGCAAGATTTTACGTTTCTCACGAAATTATCACTGTGCAATAATGTTGTTTTTAACTATTACGATGACCAAAATAATTTGCGCAACAACCCCTTAGCTAGCCCTGATAGCCCCTTAAGCCATATTAACTGTGAATATCTCGACACTTTTGATTTTGTAAAAAATGTAAAACCTAAGCTAATGGAAGAGACCAAACTTAATATAATCTGCTTTAACATCAGAAGCATAAGAGATAAGTGGACTAATTTTAAAGATTTAATTTTAATTAACGGTTACTGCCCTTTCGACGTAATTGGAATAACGGAGACGTGGCTTTCAGAAATTGATGATACTAATGAATTCTCCCTCCCTGGCTTTCAAGCTATTCATATTGAAAGAAAATTAACCAAGTCCTCTGGTGGCATTTCTCTGTAAATCCGGTCAAGTCTAAAATTCACCAGGCTATTACAATGTGAATTCTTATTCTCGCAACCTATAAATAATAGATGCATTTATTCAATAATTGTTGATATAAGTGTTGACAACAATTCTTTTATTTTTTCATTGTTTTATAAACCACCTTCATTTCCGACACCTTTCTTTTGTAATCTTTTTGATGACTTTCCTAGTTTTATTAATTTACCACAAAAGAAGGCAATAGTTTTTGGGGACTTAAATTGTAATTTACTAAATGTTAGCAATAATAATGATTGTGATACCTTCTTTGAAACATTTACCATTATTTTCTTCCAACAATCCTTTTTCCTACTAGAGTTGATCCTATGAGGTCTACCGCTACTGTAATTGATAACATTTTTGTATCCACTTCCCTGGGAAACCACCTGTCCTCCAAAATAATATTCTCTGACCTGTCAGACCACTTTCCAATCTATCTCTCCCTACCCTTCCAACCAACTACTAAACACCCTAGAACTAATACCCCTACGTCTAATAGAATATATAATATTGTGAATATAAACCGGTTCACGGATCGTTTGAAATCCTTTGACTGGTCCAAGGTTTTGGATTGTCAGGATGTTGATTCAGCCACAAATGGTTTTACACAGGGACTGAGTGATCTTATCAGTTCAACATTTCCAGTCTGTAAATCAAACCGAAAAACTACCTATATACACCCCTGGATGTCCAATAGCCTGATAATCTCTTCATACTGTAAAAATGACCTATATAAGTTAGCTTGCAAAACCAGTAGCGTCATTGACCTAACTAATTATAAAAAATACAAAAACTTATCCGTGTATAATACAAACTCATCCGTGAAGCAAAAAAAAATTATTATTATTCAAAAATCACTCACTGTAAAGGGAACTTGCAAAAAATTCGGTCAATAATAAATAAAATTCTTAAAAAAAAAGGAATTCAAGATCTATACCTATTAACCTTAAGGACATCAGTGGCAGATTAATTGACCCAATTTCAGTACCGGATGCTTTTAATAATTATTTCACCAATATTCTAAATGCTAACTCCTGTTCCCCCTCCGAGTCAATACACCCTAGCAAGAATCTCAGATCCATGTTTTTCTCTCCAACTGATAGCAATGAGGTGCTTCAAGTTATCGAATCTCTCTCATAGTAGTACACCTGACTTCCTTGGGATAAGTAATAAGCTTCTTAGAACTGCATCTTCCTATGTTTTTGAACCCATTGTGCATATAGCAAACCTGTCTATGATCAATGGAGTCTTCCCAGAAATATTTAAATCAGCAATTGTTATCCCGATTCATAAAAAAGGCGATCCGTCTGAGAAAAGTAATTATCGTCCAATCTCACTTCTCCCAGTTGTATCCAAAGTGCTCGAGAGAATTATCTTCCGACGTCTTTCTTCCTTTTTATTTGGGATTAATCCTTCAGATTCGTTGATTTCTTCTCATCAATATGGCTTCCGTTCCAAATTTTCAACTGCTCATGCACTAATCGACGCCACACAGTTTATCCGTTCCCAACTTGACCTTAAAAATACTGTAATTGGCTTATTTCACCCAGTACTTTTTGCTGACGATAGCAACTTTTTCATCACCGGCTCTAATTTACCATCCGTCGTCACCTCTGCTCAAATCCTTCTGAATAGAGTACAGGAATGGTCTCTCGTTAACTGCATGACCATTAACAGCAAGAAAAGTCAGGTTGTATTATTTCGAACCCCTTACAAAAAAAATGAAGCTCAGCAAGCACTTGGCCTAAAATATTCCACCAATCTCCTCCCGCAGGTCGAAGTTGCCAAGTTTCTTGGTGTCCACATAGACTCCTCCCTATCATTTGCAACTCATGTTTCCTATATCAGAGCCATAATCTTGCGACAGGTAAGTATGATTAATCGTGTGAATAATTTTCTTCCCCCTGATGTCCTTGTCACCCTTTATTACTCTTTTATTTACTCATATATCTCATACTGCGGATCTGTTTGGGGCAACACTTATCCTTCAGTTACCAATAAATTAAAATCTGCTCAAAACCGTGCCATCAAAGCAGTTTTTCGGCTACTCCGACTATATCCCACCCAGGACTTGTTTTCCGATTTTGGTATTATCCCTTTTGAACAAATCATTAAAAAATTAAATTTATCCCTTGCATACTCCGCTTACCATAAAAACCTTCCTCCCCAATAATTATCTTATTTTAATTGCAATAATTCTGAAGGTCTATGTCTCCGTTCATCCAACCGTTCCTTTGTTGTCCCCAAGTGTGTCTCTAGCTCCGCCCAGCGATCCCCCATTTATAAATCTATACTTCAATGGAATATAATACCCTCCAGTATCGAGCTATCCACAAGTTTTCGCACGCTGTATAACAATGTTACTAAACTTTGATATTATAGATCTCTAAATTTTTAATCAATTTGCTTTAATTTACCCGTGTTTTTTCTTTTTTTCTTTTTTTTCTCTCTTGTTTATTTTCAATTTTTTGTTGTTATGGTCATCAACAAGTTCGATTCCAGGATCCTTATTATTATTGGTGTTATGTTTCATCTTTTTTTATTTCAATAAATTGAATTGGATTGAAATTGAAGCTTAAGGCGCCATTCTTTTACTATGTGGTAATGACACTTTCTTTTAAAAAAAAAAAAAAAAAAAATCAACTGAAAGTAATAAGAAACATAAAAATTTAAAACGAACAAAAATTATTACGTATATGGGTCCTCCTCCTCAACACCTCGCTCTTTACGCTAAAGTTTTTTTTTACTTTTAAAAATGCTTCTTATTGTTCAAATTAAACGACCCTTGTGTTTCAGGAGTCGTTCTTAAAGAATTGGGACACAATTCAAACTTTAGCGTAAAGAGTGAGGTGCTGAGGAGGGGGAAGCCCCCTTCATATACGTAATAATTTCTGTACGTTTTAAGTTAATGTTGCTCCTTGCTTTCAGCTGAAAAAACTTGTTTTTTTTTTGTATTTAATTTCTGATCTTTTTTCAAGTAATGCCAGGAAGTCTGGCCCCACCTCTACGGAGAAATCTTCCTCCCCACGGAAAGGCGAAACTTGAGTAATAATTTGAAGCCGTTTATTAAGTTTTACTGGAATTTTAGTTCTACGACCTTTGGAATGTTTTAATTTTTTATTTTCAATTATATATTCTCTTTTTTATCTTATCAGTTTGTTATTTTTATTATTCTAAATTTTGGCGTTACGTCTTATTCTCATGAATATATCTAGATATGCATTAACTTCTTTTTTGTATTGTATTTGTTATTAATTCTAGGGATATCGGGACGAGAACCTGAAAATCAAGGCGGTGATGAAGAACCAATCCCAACTTTTACCTGGCCACCAGAACCATCCCCAGCTTTGGTATCTGGTGATGAGGAGGTAAATGCCAAAACTCCTTCTGGTGGTGCGTCAGTTAGTGAACCTCATAAACGAAGAGCCAATTCACTGAGTGCTCTGAGGGCAATATTTGATTGTCAAGCTCTTTCTCCGCATATTCGCCAACTTTTGACCACTAAGTAAGTGTATTTCATGCTGTCATATTTTCTGGTAGAATGCAAAAAAAAGAAAAAGTCAATATATGATTTGATGAAAGCTATTCATTCATAACTACAGAATCATGAAGTATGACAAAATTCATGGTGCTTTTGGTAAAACTCAGGGCATGATATGCCACTAGTTAATCATTTACCTAGTTTTTCTCCCTAGAGTTGTGTCTGTTGAGATTGCTGTTAAAGGAATCAACAGATGGGTTTTCAGGGACAACACCCCTCGGAATACCATTCCAAGTGGAGGTCCTGCCTTATGTAGTTGTTCTTCAAGTAATCAGTGCGGGATGTTTTGTCTTGTAACTAGTAGGCAGCGTTTGTCCCGTAGGTGGCTCTCCTGTAGCTCTCTTAGATTTTATTTCATACAATCATACGATTTCATTTCAATTCAATTTTATTTCATACAAATATAAACAACACAAATAATTAAATAAAGCCAACAGGGAGCTAAGCTCGAAAGGAAGGCTAACAATTATTACAGTGAGTTCAAGTACACGATAAGACAGGAGACTCTTGTCTCCTGTAGTGCGGTTCTGTCCTGTACGACCGCACCGTGTTTGTGCGTATTGGCTGTAGTGGCTCGGCAAATTACAGTGTAAATGAAATAAATCTTTGGAGGGAAGTAAATCACTATAAAGATAAATAATTGTACATTATTTTAACTGGCTCATTGCATCTGTACCCCGACGATGTGTACATATTTCTTGTAGAAATAGCACTAACAGCCTTTATATTGATGACGCTTTCCTTGAAATGCACATCCTCCGTGTGGAAAATGAAGAGCAGCTCGGAAAATATTGACCTTTTGTCATATGATTCTTTTATCAGAGCAATTGCCTGTTTAGAACAAACTGCCTTGTCGATGGCTTCGCTCAACTGCTCATAAATAATAGTCTCTGGAAATATACCCTTTAAGTGTAGGAGGATAGTATAAAAACTGATGTGGCCCTAAAAAAGGTTCCGCATATAATGGGAATGTTCCGCATAATGCAGTTCCACATAAAGTGACAATGCTTAGTATCATAAAATGTGTGCATTAAACTAAAATGCTGTTAGTTGTACTTACAACAGGACTCTCGCCAAAGCCACCTTGGGACTCCAAATCGGTCTTTATGGGAGTTATTTTTTCGGCCACCAGGCAACTTCTTCCAAGAGGTCAGTGGGGTGAGGGTTAATGATTTTTTTTGCAAGATATTAGATTTTAAATAGAATCTATTTTCATTTGCAACAACTTAGGGTTTGGAAGCAGGGCGGCACTACTAATAATGGCATAACGAAACCTCTAGCACCCTTTATATTAATGATGATTACCTTTAGATGCCCAAACCTTTGTCTGGACAATGCAGAACAGCTTGGGCAGTATTATCCTGCTGTCAGATGATTCTTATTATTAGAGCCACTATCACGCTTGACATAAACTGCCTAGTTGATATATACGCTCAATTAAAAAATAGTTTCTTGACATACGCCTTTTAGATATAGGAAAGAAGTACAGAAATGATGCGGTACAAAGAAAGTTGTGTGTAGAATGTAAATGTTTCGAATGAAATGAAATGTTCTGCAAAGAGATTATGGCTGACTTGGCTTTTATACCTCTGAAACCCAATTTGTAATTTGTTTAATAATTTTTTTTTTTTTATTATCAATTGCAACAGACTGTTACTGACTACATTTGTTTTATTTTCAGAGACTCAAGTGGCAATACTCCATTTATGCAAGCAGTTGCAGCAAGGGCCTATCCTGCAGCTCTGTTAATATTGGATACAGCTGAGCGCATTACCAATAGCAGTCTATCACCTGAATTGGCGTCAGGAGAGACAAGGAAATCTTCTTTGCAAAATCTGCTTTATCCAGTAGCCAAAGGAAATGGTGATGATTCGCCACTTTATGTATTATGCAGTAATGATACTTGTAGTTTCACTTGGACTGGAGCTGAACATATTAACCAGGTTTCTAATTTTTTTTATTTTCCTTTGTTGTTATTTATTTAATTGCAGCACCTGAAAAAAAAGTATTATCGCCATCTGGGTGAGAATTGGTGTTAAATCTTAATTTGGAAAACAAAAATTAAATTGCGTTATCAGAATTTTCAGTCACGCGTAGTCAATGAAATCTCATTATCTTCTTTTAAAAATACTTCATACACTTCAAAAGGTTGGCTTCTTTTGTTCTACAAACCCCATACATGGGGTAAATGCCATTCAAGCGAATGTTTTGGGGAATTTTTTCTTACTACGCCCGGCAACCTTGGTTTATTGATCAAATGTATTGGTATATTGATTATTGATTTAAAAGCTAAAATGTGTTCATCTATATATTGGGCCAACATAGTGGGAATTTACAAAAAAGATAGGATGGGTCCTGTTCAGTTTTTTATACGATTATCGTCAGTCTAAACCAAAAAATAGCAACGCAAAAAACCAATGTTTTTCTTTTTATTAAGACTGTTCATGTTTTGTTTTATAATGTCAAATAATGTATTAATTTAAAGTGAAAGAATTGTCAAGGGAAGCTCTAAATACATGTTTCTATACTTGTCTGTAGTTTGATTTTTGAATGTTGCCCTTGTTCAACTGCTTTAACTGTTTTGCTGCCAGATGAAAAAATAAAGAAAATAATAATTTTAATACTCGTCAGGAATAATAGATTTCATATTAATCTAAATATTATTCTTTTTTCTAAATAATTGTTTATTTTTCAAAACCTAGCCCTCCCTTCTGAAACGAACTTTTTTTTCTCAATTTTCCCCTTAGGGATTTGGTGAGAATTGGCGTTTAAAACATGGTTGGAAGAGACAAAAATTAAATCATGTAAATGGAAGTTTTGAGCGTTTTATTTTGTGAAATTTTAATTCTTCTTTTAAAAACTTCAGAAAACTCAAACTCAATCTTCAATTGTACATTCAATTTCTACATTTAAATCTAAGAAATGTTACCCTAACAGCTGTGCATATTTAAATAGCCGTATTATGCCAGATTCCTCATATCACATACATGTTATTTTTCATTTATTTATAAAAGTAATGAATACAATTAAAAAAGAGGTTGGTAACACTTTGATAACTTTGACTAACTAAGCACTGGATCATACGAGCGGAACATTTAGTCACTTCCACAGTCATTAAGACTGTCTTCAACAGGATTTGCTTGCAAATCTAGCTCCTCTCATTCAGACATAGATTCTAATTCAAGTGACCGTGCCTATACCGAATCCACAAGTAAGTTGGAAATCCATGGTTTAACCCGTTTTATATCCAAAAACTAGAAATTTTTTGGTCATTTTCAAGGGTTCAAAAGGGCTTAACTTTGAATTTGTGAGAGAAACGATTATTATATTCGTTAAAGAGTATAAAAAAAGACAGCGAGTGGTATATTTTTCATAACTCAATAATATGAACAGTGAAATATTTACCACTAATTACTGTGTTTCTTATTTATATATTTAATATGTTATATGTATTATTATTATATTAATAATATTTTATATGTTTTGTGGAATTTGTTCTAGCTACTGGTTTATTGATAAAGTTTATTGGTGTATTCATCTAAGGGCCGAAAGTTTGTTCATCCGTATTTTTGGTCAAAGTTCTGATGAAATACAGAAAGAAAATCTAAAAAATAACATGGTCAGTGTTTACACTCTGTATCGTCAATATAAATCAAAAGCCAGCCGACCACAAAGCCGACATTTAGCTGTCCAAAAAATAAAGTATTAGATCATACGTAGAAAATGCATTAGCGAAGGAAAGACTAAATACATGTGTCTAATAAGGTTTTGTTATGAATATTTTTGAATCTTGCTATTGTGCTGTGTGGCTCTCTGCTTGGCACTTGTGCTTGTACTGGCTCACTCTCAAATCCATGGAAGTATTTTAATACTTAAAATAATTGTGTATTCCTGTGGAGAGCCCGACAGTTTTTCGATTGCCCTGCAATTCTGGCTAGGCCGCATGTGCTCTTTGAGATATCAAGATTTTGTATGATTTTCTACGCAAACTTTTATATTTTTTATGTGAATCTTTTCCCCAAATTACCCCTTTTTTTCTTTTAAGATTTGCTTTTCTTTTTTTAGGACATTTTTGAATGTCGCACTTGTGGTCTGACTGGTTCTCTCTGCTGTTGTACAGAGTGCGCAAGGGTCTGTCATAAGGGGCATGACTGCAAATTGAAGAGAACTTCCCCTACTGCATACTGCGATTGTTGGGAAAAGTGCAAATGCAAGGCATTAATTGCTGGCAATCAAACAGTGCGATATGGGCTACTTTGTCGTTTGATATCTGACACGGATTTGGTCAGTTTACCGAACTCAAGGTATTTACCAGCTTCTCAGTTTGATTTGTTTACTTACAATGTTTGATTTATATTTTTTTCATAGTTATTCATTGTAAAATCTTATAAGATTTATTATAAAATTATAATTTATTATTGTTATAAATTGTAATTATACTACTAACAACTTACTGCAGCACCGAGCCGCCTTAGGCCGACACAGCTGCACACGCTCCTTCTCCATCCCTATCTATGCAGAGCCCCCCTCTTTACACCCTCCCAAGAAATCCCATTTCTCGTAAACCTTTCTTTACGACATCTTCCCACCCATTAGGGGACGACCCTTGACGGTTGGTCGACAATGACGGTCTTTGGCAATCTGTCAAGCTTCATCTGCAGAATATTTCCTAGCCATCTCATCCTTTCTCTCAATATAGCCTTATAAAGCGGGATCAAACCTGTTGAATTGAATTAAAGTATTTATGATTATTTATAATTAATTAGCATTAATAATATGTAATTAAATTATAATATAAATGTAATATTTATAATAATATATATAATAATAAATAATAATTATGGGCATTGGTACATTAACAACCAAACGAGCAGTGTGGGTTCTATTTTAATTTCCTACATTGCATGTTTTGTTGACTTAGTCAATTTAACATCTTAATCGCTACAAATACTAAAAATAATCATTAATAGGTGGCGAAACAAATGGAACTAGAACAAACAAAAAATTACTTAAGAATTGAAAACCAATTTCAAGTTTTCATGAGTCTTCCATCCGGAAAAACTGTTGGTTCTTCCTCTCGTGGCGCTATTTTTAATTGGGGGGGGGGGGAGGATGCTGATGTATTCGAGTGCAATGAATGCTATTCAATGCGTTTAAAAACAGTCCTGGTCACACTGGTTTCATAATTAATAATTTATTTTCTTTTATTAATTATCTATTTCTAAATTAATTTTGTTTCTTAGTTTGATTTTTTTTTTTTTTTTTTTTTTTTTGATAAATTTGACAAACCGGCACTCGACTCATTTGGCCGACGAAACAAAGGGAACTAGAAAAAGAAAATACCTTTTGAAATTACTCTTTGTTTGTTTACATTTGAGACATGGACACCTACGGAGGCCCAGAATTCATCTTCATGACTCGGGAAACATATTGCTTTTTGGTCGTCATTGACAGTGGATAAAATGTGTTTCTTTAAGTGTCAAATTTGTGTGATTTATTTAATAGCCTAAACAAAGGTAAAAACAGATTCGAACCATCTGGAGAGGGAGGGGGGGGAGAGTAACATGAAAAAGTGTATATTCACGCTGCCGTTTTTCAGGGACGCGTTTCGAGCCAATGTTGGGGTGGGAGATTCCTCTCTATGTCAGCTGAAGGATAGTTGTATCTTATATTTCTTTTCTAAAGTTTGCTCTACACTTTAAAATTGAGAAGGATCCCAAGCTGAAGACAATTAAAGTATCTCCGGAGATCGAGTCTCAAAAGAATCCAGTGTGAATTTTTTCCGTTTTTTAAAATGTGAAAATCTGTGTTATAAGCTAAATTCTTTAAAAAGGGCAGGTTGTGTGCAGAAATTTTCATTTTTACAAAAAGGGTGGCTTACAAAAAGGGTGGCTTTTCATAGATTTCAGAGATCATCTAAGCTGGAGTTAAAAACAAGTAGATAAACTTGATCTATCCAATATGCTGGATACGATATGGCCCTATTGTTCAGGTACATAAAAATGATTTTCAAGCAATTTAGTCGAATTTTCGTGGTAAATTTTGCTTGTGCAAAGGTGTAAAGGTTGAAAAAAATGGTACTTGTATGATCTACGCCCTACCTAATATTCTTTCAATATGTTTTTTTTTGACGCTCAATCCTAATGAAATACACCTAAGTATGATAAAAATATAATACTTTTGAAGCAAATTTGGGCTATATATTTGCACATTAGGGGGGTGGGGGTAAAGTATACCTGGTCTGCATGCCTAATTTGTTCGGCACAATTATTCTGCATATTATGTGGTAAGAATTGTTTCCTAACTTCACACTGTCCAATACTTACCCCCCCCCCTAATATGCAAATATATAGCCCAAATTATATATTTCCCATCTATTCTGTCACTTTGTCTTATCTCACGCTAAGCTAAAATAAACTAACAAAAAAGCGGTTCTGCAATGCGTCGATGAATGAACAACTAGAGCGGTAGGGCGTAGATTGTACAAGTACCAAAAAAATAATAATTATGGTGGTAAAAAGATATTTAAAAGTGGCTGGAAAAATGTGGCCTTTTATGGATATTTTTTCCAGGATAAATTTTTTGCCTAGAAACTAATTTTTGGAAATAGAAAGGCCTAATACAAAAGGAATAATTTGCAAAGGCTTAACCCTGTCTTAGGTTGTTAATACTTCTTTTTTGTATTTTGTGCTTCATAACATTTGGTTGGCTGCTCTATTTTTCAAAAATAAACCTATTTCTACAAAAAGGCTATCTGTTGCCAGAAAAATCTTCTGTGCTATGTCTTTTTTTGAAAAATTTTCAGGCAACAATAGCGATCACCAAAATTTTTTCAATTCATGTTAAGAAGTTCAAATGAGTGCACTAATTTAATACCAAAAATTTAATGCTGAAAGTGTATTTTTTGATGCGTCAAATTAAGTAGCAAAAAAGAACACATACCAGTAACTGATTCTTGTTTTTTTTGCAGAGGTGAGAACATTCTTTTATTTCTTGTGCAAACTGTTGGCCGACAATTGACAGAACAGAGACAATACCGTCCATCGCGCTCAAGAAGCTCAAGGAAAAATGCGATTGGGGATGTTGACCTCGATGTACCCGATCATGACTTAGAACCGCCTCGATTTGCCAAACGCGCTTTGGAAAGACTGCTTGGAGAATGGACTGCTGTCAGCTCTATGTTAAAAAGTGGTATGTTTTCACCCTTTTCGCCCCATGTTTATTCTACCTGTTTTATTCTTTTTGCCATTATAATTACTATTTTGAAATTTCCTCGGGGTTAACTTTACCGTTTTTGATTGACCCTCGTCAATGAGTTGTCCTACTACTCACCTCCCCTTCTACGTCTCATGATTTTCTGAGTATCCGCAACTTTTTAAGTGAAACTTTTTTCAATAGCCTCCCTAACCCACTATGTAAACCCTCTATCGTTAGAAATGGCCGTGGCGTCATCGAATTGTACATAATGATCAGGGTGAAATTAGTTTCGGCTTTGGCTGAACACATTTTCTATCACCCTGATCATTATATATAATTCGATGGTGCCATGGCTATTTCTAATGATAGAGGGTTTATACTGTGGGCTAAGGAGGCTATTGAACGAAAAAAAAACACATTTTGCTAATAGCTCAATAAATAGAGATACGGGTAATTTGGATATTGATATATAACAGTCTTCTTAAAAGTGAACCAGTAGTTAATGAGTTTAAAAAGGTTTTATCACCTTATTATGTATAATATTATATATTATATATATAATATGATGATTTATCAAAATCACCAGGGGACTGGATTAAATACAAAACCTAGGCGAATTACAGGAATAGTAGCAAACAATATGATTATTTCCCAACAGAATAATTAACTTCTTGTTCATTTTGTTTTATCCAGTTGCTTTGGTGTTCTCATTGAAGCAACTCTATTAGCTTCTGTGACCTATAAAATCAGCTGTGACAGTTGTAGATATCGATTTTGGTTGTTTTTATTTCTTGATTTTGGATTTTATTTGTTTTAAGGTTATTTTAGTTTTTGTCTTTGTTGTATCGGCGTTGAAGATACCAGGGGCGTACGCAGGGGGGGGGGGCTCCGGGTCCCCCCCCCCCCCGAAATCTCACGGTTTTTTTCATTTTCCCATAATTTTCTGATTTTTCTCACAGAATAATGGGTTTGAAGGATTTGCCCCCCCCCGAAACAAATTGGGTACGTGCCTGGAAGATACCTTGTTTTCATACAGGTGAAATACCCGCGTTGTTTTAGTTCTTATCTTTTCTTTCTACCGGCCGTAGTCCCGTTTGTTTGTTCATCGTTGAGGTTTCTCTTTTTGTTGCTTTTGTCAAATTCTTCTAAATTTAAATATACGATCGATATTCATGTGTGGGGGGAACTTTCTGCGGAGGGGGAGTTTTCCGCAGAAGGGGAATTCCACGGGGGAATATTCCTTGAATTTCATTTCTTTTAAGATTGCAGCACCGTAACGGGTAAGCTAGTATAATAATTAACAATAATTTTTTTATAAGCCAAACAATGCCATACGATACAACATTCGATAAAAACACTTCACGAGATAATTATTGTCTGTCCCAAGGCCCAATTAATATTTTCTTAGAAACTGACTTGAAATTTAGTGAGTAATAAAAGGATATGCTAAAACTGAACAGTTGTTTGATCTTGTACGATTATAATTCGTTTGTTCTCAAGTTAAGGTAGAAACAAATTTGTATATTCTACTTGCTTCAAAAAATTGTAATCAATTGGCTGACAAGCTTATGCAGTGTGCTCAGGCTTGTGCACTTTGAATATTATGCTTGTGTACATTAGACAAGCTTTATGTACTATCATCTGCAGATGATTATACATTATAATGTTCTGATGATCTCTACCATTCCAGGAAGCAGTCCCCATAGTTCGCGTCTTTTCGCTACCATTCAAAGTGCTTTTAATATTAGGTGATTACGAATTTTCTATTTTCAGGTGTGAAAGAAGAAAGGTTGACTTCAAATTCAGCAATAGCAGATGATGCAGCTTATCTGGAAAGTCAGGCCGGTAGCTCACAGCTGGATAAGTTTACACATTGTCTTCTCGTCAAGTGTCCAATTGAGCTCCTGGAAATACTTTTGAATACCATGATTAGAGAACTTCAGAAATTTGGGAAACCCGGTAAGTTTCTCCCTTTTTTGGTGAATTTCTGTGAATAAAAAAATCCCTGGGATTGGTTTAAAGAAACCCCTCCTCTCCTTATATCAGTTTGCAGGATTCCTCCCTTCTACCTCCCTCTCCTTTTATGCGACAAAAGCATTGTGGGATCACGTTCCAAAAGCAGTACGACTCTTTTTGGAAAAAAAAAAACGGAAAAAACACAAAATACAGGGGAGTTATATGAAATACCGACATATTTTGGTAATTTTAATCATATTGGTATTTCAGGGGGAGGGTTGGAGTTAGCGCCTCCGAATCTGTGCCCAGGCCTGAATATCAGCGTCGGTCTGGTTGTTGGTCCTTCATTTTGGAATAAGTGCTGAAAAGAACGTCATTATCATTGAAAAAATTCTTGTTTTATTCGTAAGGGGTCTTGTAATGTCCTAAATGGCTCCTGTAGGTACCTGGCAGTGTATCCGTAAGTTTTTTGAGGCTGTCGGTTTGAAATCCGATATGCGAACATCTACTTAACAGATCCTACTTGTTATAAACTCAAAAGATAAAGCTCTGTGATTATCAGTTTGATCCAGCTCCCTACATAATATTAAAAAGTGACAACCAGTAAAAACCATTGCCTCCCTTAGAGCAAAAGTATATTAAGTGTATAAATTATTATTATATTATAAAGTAATATTATTTAATGCCTCGGATTTTTCTTTAATCTTGGAGTTTTTTTAAAGTAAATCCTGGGATATTAAGGGTCTTTGGATTTTTTTCAAATTCCCAGCGATAGCCCTGCCGCCAATTGACTTCCTAATTAAGATTTAAACTCTTTAATAAAGAATTTAATTAGTCAAGTAATATAAGACTAGCTAAAGAACCGGTTAGACGACGGACACGCACACAAAACGTTCTCTCCTGTGATCATTGGAAACCAACTAACTTTCATGTATCAGAGTGAATATTCTGATTCACTCTGATATATCAGATTGATATATCACTATATATCAGATGATATATTGATATATCAGATGTGATATATCTGATATATCAGAGTGAATATTCTGTATTAGTGGTGTATCAGTGTATGTGTGTATATCTGGAAAAAATACTCGCTTCAAGTACAATAACTAAAAGAGGTGTGATAACTTTTGTTTTCAAAATAATAGAGACAAAGTACATAGTCATCAGGGATTGGGTCACTTTGTTAAACAATCTATTTTTTGTAACAAAGAACTATTATCCCCCCCCGCTCTTGCTAAAATTCTGGGATAGAAAAAAAAACAATATAAAAAATTTATAATTTGAATGTTGTGGTAAAATTTGACATGATGGACTTGTTGCTATCTTGGAAAGTAATTGATTTAGTTGAATAAGACTTTCAGGAATGTAGACATAGTCTACATTATGTTCTAAACAGTTCTTTTGAAGCATCTACCTCCACCTCCTCCCCCTTTAAAGGGTTCTGACCTTTGATGTTTTTTTGTGCTTTGAAAGTGAAACTTTAAGAAAAAGATGTTTAGTCACACAAGAGCTTTGTAAATTCACACAATTAATTTGTGTGACTAATTTATATTGTGTGTTATTTAAATTATATTGTGTGTTATTTAATTTAAATTATATTGTGTGACTAATTTATAACTAATTTATATTATAATTATATAGTGTGACTAATTTGTAATTAGTCACACAAGAGCCCCAGTACTTTGTAAAATCCCGATTAATAAGGTTTTAAGAATTTGGAAAAAATGCGTCGTAAATAT
Source organism: Artemia sinica (assembly GCA_027921565.1). Taxonomy (NCBI): domain Eukaryota; kingdom Metazoa; phylum Arthropoda; class Branchiopoda; order Anostraca; family Artemiidae; genus Artemia; species Artemia sinica. The sequence continues at coordinate 13,092,868 of CM051265.1, read as the reverse complement.
GAAAAATAGTCCCAATAGGGTTTAAAGCCTACTTAAATTATTGAAGTGGTATTTCGAAGCACAGCAACATTACTCTCTTTCTTTTATGCTTTTCTCTATTAACTCTTCTCTGTTGTTCTTTTCTGTTGTTGCTGATATGAACAAATTCGCTGATTACTTTTCCTATTTTTGATGGTTACATACAAAAGTGCTTCTTCTGTGTTAGTGGTGTATTAGGTGTATCAGTGTATATCTGAAAAAAAAAACTCGCTTCATGTATGATAAATGAAAGATATATGAAAAGAGTATGATAAGTTTTGTTTCGAAAATAATAGGGAAAAAGTCCATAGGTCACTTTGTTAAACCATTTTTTGTTCATATAAAAACAGTATTTAGGAATCAGATTACTGTTTTGTAACAAAGAACTATTCCTCTCCCCTTTTCTCTTATAAAACCCCTTTTCTACTCAACTCCCCTTTTCTACTCAAATTATTGTAGTTGTATTTCAAAGCCTAGAGTCACAGAAAAAAATTCGAACCAAAATTAGGTAATTTTTTCCCAGAGTTAAGTCATATTTAAGACCTATTTTCCTTATAATCTTATAAGCCTTAGAAATAAGGAAGAAGTTGAGACAGGATCTTGAAAATACCTTCCAAGGATATAATTTGGGATACAATTTTTATATATTTTTTTTACGATTTTAGAGATGGTAAAAGTACATCGCCTAGAATAAATCCGACAAAAGGCTTTTAAAAAGCTACTGCTTCCTTTTTCGCGTATCCTCTTTGAATTTTTAGGTCTCTCAAATTATTTTCAGCCATGTTATAATTATAATATAAAAATTTCAAATTAATTATTAAAAAATTCAATAAAAAAAGTTTCAAATAAAAGTTTCAAAGCTTAGGTTTCACTTGTTCGCCCCCTGTAAGTCCAACCAAATTCAGTCTCAGATTTCGCATACAAGTCCAGTGGAATTGTCCGTCACGCGACGACCCAAATTCAATCCAATCTTTCATCCCTTAATTCTATGACTATCTACCTTAGATCTGCCCTAGGAATGACCCATGGATGGATGATAGATAGACTTATCTATTAACAAATGAAATTACATCATTTTTATACAATCCTAAAAAGGGCTTATCCCAGGTTTGCGTCTCAATTACTCGGACTATCTGTCTTGGCTTTTTCTACAATTAGCCATGTCTTGATGCCTACTGAAAATACTTGATTTTAATTCAAAATCGATGGACTCGGACTATTAGAAACAAACTAATAAGTTTCAAATTAAAAAAAAATTAAAATCGTAAACTTCAAAACATTATGATAATGAAACAACAAATTTATAGTCACGAAATGCAGTTGAATATATGGCTGAACACATAAAATTGACATTCATGGTTTTAATTATGTAATTATGTTGTAATTATGTAAAATTATGTAATTATGTAAAATCATGTAATTATGTAAAAATTCGACAAATCCTTTGATAAAGCACGTACTGCGAATTTATTTCGAATGGTGGAATAATGTTTAGGAACAGGGCTAAAAAAAAACTGTAAAAGTCGAATTATTTGGAAAATATAAGAAATTATTAGATCCTCCTTCCAAATTAAATTATTAGATCCTCCTTCCACCATCCTCCTTCCAAATAGTCATCATCTGGTCCCTGCCTCCTCAAGACTTGCATTTGTGTTCAAATATGTCAAGAAGACATCCCCTCCTTCTGAAAAAGATCCTGTTATCCCTGCCTCCTCAAGACTTGGATCTTTATTCTCCTATTTATAAGAAAATATCCTCTCCTTCTGAAAAATAATACTTATTATTGTGTTTTATTTTTTAGAAGAGAAAAATGAAGGAAGAAATATTGTTCGGCGATTTGTTGGAAGTGTTGTCCGTGTTTTTGTCATCTATAGCATTGAATTGGCCCCCGTTGCTGGAAAGAAAAAAGGGAGTTCTTCTGGTATTTCTCAACCATTGATGAAATGTAGACGTGTTTTCCAATCACTGGCTGCCCTGAGCATTGAGTCTTTGTGTGAGGCAGCTGATTCTTTAATAGCTCCCGTGAGAATGGGCGTGGTCAGACCAACTTTACCCTTTCCATTGACCAATTCGAATGCTGAAGCAATACAGGTAAGTCTCTTTTTTTTAATAGTGGGCATTTATGATTATAATATGCTACCACAAAGAAATGCAGAGTTCGCCTGTAAAAAATCTTGTAACTCAAATTTTGTGTCCTTTAACTGGGTTGAAATTTAAACAGAAGACCAATTAGGCGTTAAAAGGGTGGGGCCATTGAGATGGCTTTCTGGGATACGCTAAGGATTAATATGATTGGCTGATGCGCCACTGAGGGAAACCAATCAGATGTTTTAACAACGGAATTATAGTGGTCATCTTTCTTTATCTCTTTATCGCTTCGAAGAGGATTATTACTTTTATTATTATTATTATTGGTTTAAAAATGCTGTTTATGGTTATCTCCTAAACTCGGTCGACCAGAGGTATCTGGGATAGAGATGTCTGTAATATTTAAGATTTCTTATAATTCAAAAGACAATCTCTGCTCTGTTTACTAATAATTGTTGACAGCTCAATTTTGTTTTTGCTCTGTAAAGCTTAATCTGTTTTTGGTTCATTACCTTCAAATGTTATCAAGATTGATTTTTGATGTCATGTCTCTCTGTTCCTAGAATTTCTTTTCAAAGTACGGATCGAGCACCAGAATATTCTGTCTCCATTTTTTGGTCAAGAAGAGTTAGTTCGAGTCTCTGGTTCTAGATTTGCAAATGTGTCTTAAGAGGGAGAAATACTTTGAAATAAAAAGTATTGGACAGACGAGAAGCTCATCTGGAAAAAAGATCTAACGTTTTTTTTCTCTCCTGTGAAATTATAAAAAATTAGATTCGCTTTTTTGATACCCAAGACAAATTTGTACAACTCAACTATCACTAGTCGGTTGATGCAAAAAGAAAAACATAAACAAAAAGAAACATGAAGAATTCCTAATTGAATTTTGCATTATATAAAATTTATATACAAAATTGCCCTATTTTTGTAGAAGTACTTTTAGTGTTGATTAAAAGATTATTTTCATGTTGTTGCCTGCACAGGAGAGGTGGTCATTTAAAAAAATAAAACTAAAAAAAAAATAATTGAGAATAATGATTTTAAAATACATTTTTAATATATATTTTAGTACATGTTCGTTGTAAAAGTAAGCGGTGCTGTCCTTTTGCTATGAAATGTAATACAAACGTTAAATTTCATTTTTTTTTTTTATTAGGCTATTTGTAGATTTAAATAATCTTTCTTTTCTTTCTTGTTTGTTAGCCATTTTGTGCGAGGCATCTAACCTAATGAGAATCACTGTTTTTTTTTTTTTTTTTTTTTTTTTTTTTTTTTTTTTTTTTTTTTTTTTTTTTTTTTTTTTTTTTTTTTTTTTTTTTTTTTTTTTTTTTTTTTTTTGTTTGTCTTTTCTATCAGAGAGTTAGCATCAAAATGTGTAACAATTTCAGATTTTTGTTTTTTTTTTTTGAAAATTTCACCTTTTTTGGTTTGAGAAATTCAGGCTTTTTAAACTGATTCAATGTGCGTTAATTCCAATTGTTCTAAAATAGCTAATTTTCTTTTATTATCTGTCTTTATAATTTTCTAGGGGACTGAAGAATTATTTTCTATCGACCCTCTCTACAGAACTGGGCAGGGAGATGAAATTCCCTCGGACTCTGAATTGCCATCTTCGCAGTCAAGAGGAGGAGCACCGTCGGACGTACAAAGCCTACATCAAGATTTACATGAAGACCTTGAACCCATGGAAGTGGAAGATCATGAAACAAGTGACAGAGAAGATGGAGGGGATAGAGGTGATGACGAGGACGGAAATCCTGATCGTCAAAGAGGAAATGATTCTGATATGGATTTAGATTTGTTGGCCGCCGAGACGGAAAGTGAAAGCGAGGATGGGGACAATCAAAGTACTCATACTCAAGACAATGTGTCTATTCAAAGGAGCGTTCAGACTGGAGCAACTGCTGGATCGGATGCTGGGACTGGTAAGTTTCTTACTATTGAATATAAAACGGTTATTGCTTAATGTTTTTAAATATAGTAAGATTGAGGAGAGAAATGGTCTTGTTTGGCTAAATGCCGCAGTTACTGCGTTTTGGCAGTAGGTTGAAGAAAGTCAAAAGCATGGGTAGGTAGGATACGGGATTTTATTTTTAACATATTTCTGGCGTGTCATTGGACTGGCGAATCCATTGTTATTGCAGGTTTAGATGTAAGTCGAGTGTTTGACTCTGGTCCTCATAGCCGTCTGCTGTGGATTTCATATAATGGGAGTCTTGGCAAGTCGATAGTCCTTGTTTCCCGTAGTTTGTAGTGAAAACTTAAGGTGAAGACTAAGATTGGTCCTCTGAGTGGGATGAAAATATCCTCTACTGCTATCCCGGTCCAAAGAGGGATCTCTCAAAGAGCTGTCTTTTCACCGTCTTTTTAGAATACTTCTTTTACTACTAATAACAGCTCACTGCAGCACCAAGCCGCCTGAGGCGAACATAGCTAAGCACGCTCCTCCTCTATCCCAATCTATTCAATCCCCCTCTTTACCCCTCCCAGGAAGTTCTCATTACCCTTAAATCTTTCTGGGAACACGTCTAGCAAATCCTTCTCCGTCTTTTGGAGCAGCCACGTTTTAGAACCATACTTGGCTAGTCAACATTTTAACTTCCAATATGCTAGTCTTGGTTTGCACACTTACCTTCCCATTCTTCCAGACTTTTTCAACTGAAAAAAAAAAAAAAAAAAAAAAAAAAAAAAAAAAAAAAAAAAAAAAAAAAAAAAAACTTTTAACATCTTCACTACACACACCCTCTTTACTAATAATACCACGTAGGTAGGCGAAGCTGTCCACTTGATTGATCTTCTTTCTAGCTGTCCTTTTTAGAAATTATTTTTAAAAAAAGCTTTTTCCACAACATAAGTTTTTCAAAAAAAAAGTAAACAACTCCATTAAACCAAAATGAAAAAAAAAGAATCAAATAATCTACCAAGCATACAACTACCCCAAATCAGTATCACTAAATAAATGAAACCCAAAAACAAACAGAAATTAAAATAAATAACAGAGTCAAACTCAAAATGAGCAGAAATTAATAGGAGTAGGTTTCTAAACCCCTATGCTTTCTAAAAGCAGAATATGATTTGTATTTCACTGTAAAAAATTCAAATGAATTTACTGAAAATTTTGTGCATTGTCAGTTTAATATACATATGCTGATATTATTCCTTAAAATCTTGATCAATTTTTGATTTCTTAAAGTTATAAAAGAGAAAACAATTAAAAGAATTTTTTCTGTAAATTACAAATTATATTCTGGCTTTTAGGAAGCATAGGGGTTTAGAAACCTACTCCTATTAATTTCTGCTCGTTTTGAGTTTGACTGCTATTCATTTTAATTTCTGTTTAGGGGGGGGGCAAATACCCCCCCCCCCCCCTGTGAAAGGGGGTTAATTGCCCTCCAATCCCTTTCTACCATTAAAAAGGGCACTAGCCCTTTCGATTTCCAATCAAATGAGCCCTTATTGAAGTTTCTACGACAACGCTTTCTATAAAAAATCTTATATGCCCCCAGGGCATAAATTACAACCCTTGCCCTGAGGGCTCTGATACCGTTATCATCATCAAAGACCTAATTTCCAGAACTTTCAACTACGTTGAATAAAATGGCTATCTCAATATTGATTGGATGTGTTTGAGGAAATGGTGGGCATGAGAGGTTGGTTAGCTGCCCTCCAATCACTTTCAACTATTAAAAAGGGCACTAGCCCTTTCAATTTCCAATCAAATGAGCCCTTTTTGAAGTTTCTACGACAGGGCATAAATTACAACCCTTGCCCTGAGGGCTCTGAGATCGTTATCATACTCAAAGACCTAATTTCTAGAACTTTCAAATGCATTGAACAAAATTGCTATCTCAAAATTTTGATTGGATGTGTTAGGGGAAATGGTGGAGATGAGAGGGGGGTTAGTGGTCTAAAAGATAAAAAAAAGCACCAAGGTCTAAAAGATAAAAAAAAAATAAATACATTGTGTCAACATCGTTCTTTACTTAGGTAGCGCTATTGCGCTGCCTTTGAAACAGTTTAATTTAAGTCTATTGCTTGGCTAATCTTATTTCGATAAATAAAAGTTCAAATAGGGATAAAATCCTTTTAATAGATAGTGATGAATTTCACAAAAATACTAGATATTTCGGTCACATATGCAGTGACCGTCATTAATAGTAATACTGAACTAAAACAATTAAAAACAATAATTTATAAACAAAATAAAATAAACTACATATTGTTTAATAATCTTATTATTTCCAAAGCAAAAACGGAAGCGAGTCTCTTTGACCTTCTTGGATCTGGTTCGTTAGCATTGAATGAATTAGGACTTGGACTGAGGTTAATCGCATTGGGTGAATTGAACTTAACTGAATAAAGTTAACCGAATTAAGTGGTTTTGTTTACCATTTTGAAGAGAATTTTGTGACGTTGAAAAGTTCGTATGAGAAAATTGGCCTCTATTTCAATGAGACTATAACTCAGTGTCTTGTTTTCAATCGTAATGGAAATGATCCATCACCTGAAGTAAGACTCAGTGATAATATGGTAAAACCTTCATCAGTATAGCATATCTAGAGATACAGTATAGTATATATCTAGTATAGAATATATGATTGGTAGTAGGTCTGTCTACTAATTGTGACGTTAGGTCTATACCTACTTTTTAACTAGATGACTTTGGTAGCAAAGCCTAAAAAGCTTACAGTATGCTTGCATACTCGAAAGCTTCGTCCAGTCGAGGAGTTCGGGCTTATCTGTTTTTGGCAATGATTACATTTTTCTATTTGCTACTGAGTACATTACTTTTTTCTTTACAATAATTTGTGTTTAACTGTATTTTATTTACTTAAGATCTACATTACCTGAAAAGGATAACTTACGATTTTCTATTTTGACTAGACTGGTCTCATGAGATCACAATCTATTCTCTGTCATATCAAAGTTGCACCTAAGATTATTTTGTTTTTAGTAATCACAAATTGAGCTAACGTTTTTTGTAAAAGTAATCACAAAAAAAACTGTCCAGTTTTTTGTAAAAGTAAGTAACGTTTTTTGTAAAAGTAAATCACAAATTGAGTAATCACAAACAAATTTGTTTGTCCTCTTACAAACAAACATAACATATATTTTCTTTTCGTGTGTTTTATCAAATTTGTTATGCTCTTCTTCTTTTTGGGCTCTTTATTTTACGGCTTCTCTGATATTTTAGGCGTTGCCTCCCTAGCATTATTCAGTGAAGATGATAGTGGTGAATCTAGCGCAGTAGAAACGGAAGTTTCGGATAACGGAGATAGTGATGATAATAATGACGAAGATACCTCTATGGTGGAGGAGCAGCTTGAAAGAAGAGTACCTACAACGTCATCTAACCTGAGAAGCTCTTTAGCGCCGTCTATTCAATGGGCTGTTAGACCTAATGGTCAAGAGGCTGGCACAAGTGCTGGAGCACCACCTACTGGTTCAGTGCCTACTAGCGGTGCTAGATCAGGTATTAATCATTGTGATTTAATTTCAAATGAAAAGGGTATGATAAACTGATACGAGAATAAAATCAAATAATCTAAAATGAACTCAATTGAGCTTAAAACTACAAATTTAGGCTTGAAAAAACATGGGCATAAAACTAAAAAAAATACAAGGTCCACTGACGTTACCGGCAACGTTACCGAGTAGAGCTAAGTTTAAATTCTAAGCGAAGTTTAACCCTGACTTGTTAAAACTTTGATATCAATAAAGTTATTCAATTGCTTAAATTAAAAGTATGTTTGGATCCAAACTGAACTTTTCTGAAATTAAGCAGATTCTTATTGAATATTTAATTTATTGAGTATAAAATAGCTTTGACTTATTCAATGTAAATAATTTTTTATTGAATATAGAACAGTTTAGGCTAAGTTAGCATGCAGAACATTGGCTGACTGAGCATTGACTTGAGCTGATGATTGAACTGATTGAACAACAACGTTCCTATTGTGGCAGGTGGCTTTAGTCAGTTGCTGTACTCGACTTACTCGAATTTGTCATATAAATAGATAGACAGAATATGTGTTCGTATATGTTTAGTCTAAGCATGTGAAATATACCGTGCAATCTGAATGTTATTAGCTCAAGAATATTTAAATGCATAGCAGTCGTTTTATAAAAATAATCTGCATTTAAGAAAATACCGCTATCTGCTTAACCAAGACACTACTGTCCCTGGATTCACCTGGCAACATTGCCCCATTTTAAATGTATCACTTGTTTTATTTCAAACTATCAGTGTTCTCCAAACTGTTTTGTTTGGGTATGGTTTGACCCATTAGAAAAACAATAAAATTCCGTGTAGTGCACCAAGAAAACACTGCATGTGATTCCAGGGTTTGGTGATCTTTGAGATCAGTGATCTCTAAACGATTATGTTAGGGCCCGGTTCGACCAATGAAATAAATTCATAGATTCAATTTTGTGTTTTGTTCCGAGAAAATTTTCCATCTGAATACAGGACTCGGTTTTTGTGTCTATGCGTGTACATAAATCCCAACGTGTTTTAACAGACCAAACGTCCATAGTGTTGCACATTCTATCGTGTTTCAGTAATACTGTTTGTGAGATCTTAAGAGAGAATTACTCCTATTCCCTCGTGAGTAGAACCATGAAAAAAGCCAACCACAACCTCAACACCAACCTCAACCTCCTTCCGTAAAAACATTCTAAGAAAGCTTAAAGAGCAATAAACCTTCCATCTGAATGCAGACTTTGTTTTTTCCTGCGTTTATGTTTGTGTGTGTCTGTGTAGGCTTATTTTTGGGGGTTTTGATTAACACAAAAAGTGTGTTTCGTATGGACTAGGCTTTGGACTTGATAGATTTTGAAGATTTTGGACTGGAAAAGTTGCTTTAAGATAAAACGATATATTTTATTAAAAATTAAACTTTCGTGCAGTCGAAAAGGGTAATAAGAAGGAATAAGTTTGACACTCATTTAAATATTTATTATTACAATTTTGTAATATTTTTATAATATCACTATAATATTATTATATTAGTTATAATTATTAAAGAAAGCTGGCTTCTTGGGGGATTATTAATAACCATTCTTTGTATTTTGATTATCTTTCTTATGGCAAACAAATAAAAAATAGAATAAAATCACGAAAAAGAAAAATGCGGACACATCAGTGCTACCCATGCAAAAAGTGATTTTCCTTGTTTTCAAGGTGGTAGGGTGTAATTTTCCTATATGGGATTTTCAACAATGGCAACTCCAACAGTGCGGTTTTCATTTCGATCCGACACCATTTTTGAGGGTTTTCAGGCTATCCTCATAAATTAGTTTTTGAATTAAACTTTTACCATTAAGATTAAAAAAAATAGAAGTTCCCATTCTTGAATCAGTTTCAAATGATATTTTTTATGACTTGACAGTTTCTTTTTTCAAAAAGTGTTTAAAATTTTTGGTTACTATGGGCTGAATTTCGTTCTTTACTAGGTTAAAAACCAAATGCAGCAACCATGATATGTAAGGACTTTCTTTTAAAATAAATGGGCCTTGTATTGCCTAAGAACTAATTAATAAGTGATGCTAATTAAAAGACTACTTTCATAATTATTACAGTAATTACAATTGTTGCAGAAGACAAACTTCAGAAAATGACTTTTAGTAACACTAAAAATATTCAATAGATAAAAATTTAATCCTTAAGTTTTCCTTTCAGGGACAAGTGGTGGCTTAATCTATATGGATCCGCTGAGTGTTCGCAGGCCCGTGCCGCCACCTAGTGGAGCTGTCCAGGATCCCACTATATCAACAACAGCTGTTTGCCTGTCAAGAGCTTTTGGTCTAGTTATCCGTCAGATAGCTGATATCCTCGCTGGTTTGCCATATTATCGTTTGCCGGATTATCCCTCGTTGGAATCAGCAGCCTGTGGTGTAAGAAGCCTTGAACTGACTCTCCAGGATATGATCGACTTACAGGTTAGATCGGCCATCGTATTTTTCATTAAAAAAAAGGAGTTCTGAATTACTTGCATATGTTTCTCAATCTATTGGAGAGTTATTTAGATTCGGGTATACTTTCTACTTTTCGCTTTCTACGGTTTCACTCCTAGAAAAGTGTCAAAAAGTGAACAATTTTTCGCTATTAATTGTAGGAGCTAGATGAGAGCATGGGGAATGGGAAATTGAGGAAGTGTGGTCATCCTTTTTTTTGGTGGGGGGGGATAAAAATTGGGGTTAGTTTGAGGAGCCAAATTACAGGAAGAGGTTGGACTGGATCTAAGGGTAAGAGAATAGCGAGAGGCTCCCCGGGATCAAACAACCTTGACAGGGATCGCTGGGGGAATGCTGATAATCAGTTAAACTGGTGTTACGCGATGAGTCACGATGGAAACAGCAATTCAGTTCTGTCGGAAAATTCTGTGTGTGAAAGACGATGCCTTGCCTTTTTTATTTAGAATGGTAGTCGATATTCATCCCCTCCCTTCAAGTATCCGAGTTATATTATATTTGTCCAATATTTTCTGTATTAGCTGCTAGCTTTGACCCGTTTGCGCTCCCTCCCTTTCCTTCCCAAACATATAATATAGACATATAATATATAGAGAGATATATAGACTATATAGACTATATATATAGACTATAATATAGACAGAGAGTACGAATGAGGCATCGGTGTTTTAAGATACGGGATTTTACTATTGAAGGTTAATTTCTACCCAGAACTATGATATTACTTAGACTTTCTTGGAAAGGCAGCTAATTTTTTTTTTAAACTAGGAACATTGACCTTTCTTTGACAAATTTCAATTAATACTAAACTTACTTTCAACCTAAAAAACCATGTGCACCGAATTTCAAAAATGAAGTTCTGTAGATGGATTGCACATAATTTCAACTAGTGGTGTTACAATTAACTGGTGGATGGTGAAAACCCTAGGTGGCCAACTGGATTTCCTATATAGAGTGTCATAATAGCAGTGATCATTCATATTCCTGTGCATATTGTTTATTTACTATTATACAGTTTTAGCCGTATTCCAGTTGAATGTTAGTGCTACGCTGATCCTGAACGAATATACTTTGTCCCCCAATAATTATTACAAAAATAAATTGCTTTATGTATCAAATATATGTATTTGACAAAGAAGAATTGAAATAGTTTTCATTACTGAAATTGAAATCTTAATAACTAAAATTAAAGATTAATATTTAAAATTTGCAAGTTTGCTGACGAAAAAAATATACACGTTTGACACCAGGCTTCTTTTTTTTTCCAGAGGTTACTTGCGAATCGCTTAAAAGACACTTGGGACTGGCTTGTAGCTGTAATGGATTCTACAGAAGCGCAGTTAAGATTTGGCACCGCCTTAAGCAATGCAGCAGGCCTTACAGGAGCTTCTCAGCTAAGGGCGCAAAGGGCTCGATTCCAGAGCGTTCCCTCAGCAATACCAACCCTTGGAGCACCGGCTCGGGATACATTAGCAGATCCGTTTTCAGTGCGGCGTGACTTCCTCTCTTATTGTCTGTCTCTCATGAGATCCCAGTCTTCAGAGCATGCAGATGCGCTGCCAGTTTTGGATGTGTCATCTCTAAAGCATATTGCGTATGTATTTGATGCCCTGATTTATTATATGAGGTCTGGGGTTGATGTTCAGAGCGAGGGAGCAAACGAGCCAGGATGTGAAGAACTTTATGTGGATTCTTGGGTTGAGCAGGTAATTTAACATTTTAACAATAATTGAAACATCAACGTTTTTTATTCTTAAGTATTCGATGCTGTGGTTTATTTTTTGATAAATAGGGTTGATGTTAAAGAGTGAAGTTTTCAATGTAAAAGAAGAGTTGGATAGGTAATATTTCATATCAGTAATAGGTAATAGCTCAAATACAAAATTACAGAATTGAATAGGTCTATACAGCCATATTATTCAATTAATTTATCAATTACTCGCTCCAAAAAAATTACTGAAAATATTATTATCTATTTAATGGAAAACTTATGGCATAAAAAGACAGGACATACAAAAAAAGGGAATGCAGAAACAAAATAATGAGAGTGAACAACAAGAGAAAATAAACTAAAAATAGAATGTACCATAGGAGAAGTGGGCCTAACTCGGGACCAGCTACTTTTTTGTTATATTTTTCAATAATTCATGAGATGGGGTAGTGTCGGGTCTGCAATTTTCTGTTCTTCAACTACTGAAGTATAAAACCCAGCCAGGGTTGTAAACGTAGTAAACAGGAAGGTTTTTTGTAGTTGTTGTTGAAAAGCTAACATTTGTTCTTTTTTTCTTAACAAATCGCCGTCTCTATGTTAATTATTGATGTATCTAATTAATAAAATAACCCTATTTTGTTCTTTAAAACAATAATTCTAATCAATAAATAAATCTGTTTGATAAATTTTTGATTTCATTTGATGGTAGGCATTTTTAATATTACCATTTGAAGTGTCGATTGGTATACTGGCAACTCGTGCTTTGGATGAACACAAGGTCCTTCGTTGAAAATCTTATCGTTATTGGGGCTGATGCAATTGATCTTAAATTGTTGGCTGGCCGAATAACCGATACATTTCTCACTTAAGTTGTAATAATAATGCAATCTAAATCTCGAATGTTGTTTAGAGTTCTAGTAAAGTTCATATTGTTGTAATCACGGCCACGCTAGATATGTAACCAGCTTAGCAAAAAATGTCAGGACCTCCTCAGAATCAGTTGTTCAAGCTTTGTCCAATAGTACAAGCCAAGAGAATAGTCAAAATGGAGCTAAAAAGTGTCACTATAAGAAATACCCCGTATTTTTGATGAAATCTAAGAAGAACTTAACATATTGCAGATTTACATATTTTGAACCAGTTTTATAAACTCTGCCACTATGCCACATGCCATCCCTTTTAAATTACCACAGCAAGACTCCATAAAAATAAATTTTGGTCTTAGTACTATCAATGAGAAAAAGAGTGATTACTTCACTATAGCTCTATGGTAAAAACTGTGCTTTAGTTTTTGTTGGTTTATATTTGTGACGCAGCCAAACATATTGTTTTGTTTCTGGAGAGACAAACAATCCTGCCTTTCAAAGATCTGATTGGTTTTTTGAACCGTCTGTGGTCAACTTTTGTGCTAATAACGATCTTCCTGGGCTACTATTCTACTTCTAATGTAATTAAGAACGCCGACCACTTTTCCTTGCCAAGACCAAAATTAAACAAGTTTGTCACTGTTCCTTTTTATTCCTTTTGTGCTTAATTTTTTTTAGGCGTTTAACACGGGTAGCCTATTTATAAAATATACATTTAGACACATATTTACCCAACCTACATCTCCCCCTCCTCCCATCTAGGTCAGTGTTGTTAATTGCCACTACAAATTTGTAATTTTTCACTTCTTCTTTTTTCTTCTTTTCTTTTTTTGTATTCTTGTGTATATTCATGCCTTTGACTTTTATCTGTTTTACCTTTTGCCTTTGACCTTTATCTATTTATTTATTAGGACGAAAATGAGAACGCCGATTTAGATGATGAAGTCAGTCACGCTTTTGAAAGCGAGCGAGAAGATGACAACCGTGGTAAGAAACACGCTTTCTTCCGTCGATCTGAGTCAACACTCTGCTTAGGCTGTTCAGCACAAGACCCCATAAAAACCCCAATGATAGAGGCTCTCCCATTAGCTGAGCAGCCGCAGCTTCTCCATCCTGGTTGCCGGCGAGAAGAATTGTTTGGAACACCGGTGCAGTCAGTGGCCACTGCCTGGATTGACCCAGGTGGCTCTCGTTTGGATGCAGCACCTGTTAAACTGGGACTTTCTCGGTTTGAAGCCGAGAAGGCAGATGATGGTTTTGGTGGAACACCCACGAGACCTCCCCCTCCTTATCCAGGTTAGTGCTCTCAATTGCCACTGTAAATTTGCAGTTTTTCAATTTATTTTATTCGTTTTAATAGAGAGTAAATAGTTAATGGTGGTTTTAGTACTAAGTCCCAGAAGCTAATTAACGTAAAGTAGGCCATCGTATAATACCTACAGTTAAAATTAGAGCTGGGTGTAGAAGAAAGGAGTAGTGTTGACAAAGGCGTCGATGGAACGGAACATAGTGGTTACTCCTTGTTTATTTCTTTATTTTGATACGTTTTATGTAATTTTCAAGTTTAGATTAAAAATATAAACGAAGTATATCGCAGGCATATACGCACACTTTTTTTTCTGGGGGAGCGGGGCCAATAAAAACAAAACAATAATTTGAGAAAAAGTGCGCCGATATCTGGGGAAGCTTATAATTTCTGGACGGGGTGGCTGAGGCCCCCTTTCTGCGTATGTCTTTGGTATGTAACCACAGTCATTTCAATTCCAAGTAAGGGTCAAACTGAGTTTTTTTTTCTCGTCAATGTTATGATCTGCTTATATTTTGGTAGTAATGGGAGGTGGGGGAGGGCAAAAGCTGATTTTTGTCCTGGATGCTGAAAACCATAGCTACGCCTCTAGTTGTTAGTGGCCAATTTTTGCTGGTTAACAATCTCTTTCCGTTAACTAACTAACAAAAAAAAAAAAAAAAAAAGAAAAAAAAAACGTGTTCTGCCATTTGACAATGACAATGTAGTTCGTGTTGTCTTTCTGTTAATTTCCTGTGGTATTCAGAAGATATATTTTGGATATTATTTGTATTGATTTTGTATGATTGAAATGATGATATACTGTTGAAAATAATTGAATTGTTGATTTAAGTTTTTATAACAACATAATATACCATGATAAGGAACTGCGATAAACCAAAATGAGGAGAATTCTCAGTAAGTGAAATGCGAGTAAAACAGAAAATTAATGATTCTAAGTCGTAATATTAATAGACCTAATATTTCAAGTATTGACAACTGATGGGATAGTATATCTCAAACTTAATAATTAATTGGAACAATTTGCTCAAATGTGCTGTAATCTTGCTAGAAAGTATTTTAGTCGGTAAAAAGAAAACAGAACTACCAGAAAGGATTTAAACAGAACCAATTTTAAAAAAGGAAATGATTTGATTAAATTTGATTTGTTTGACTACACAATTGGCTAAATATTTTCTTCTGAAAAATGTTGAATTTCTTTTCGAGAAAACCCTAAAAACCCAGGCCTCCTCCCCAACACTTCCCCTCTCCTCAAGCATCGGCTCTTGTGGGACCTCAAAGGTCAAAGATATAAACAGGACACAATTTTGACGGCTTTTTTCAGTTGCTATTGCTATATTTTATTAAACTGCATTTTTTTTTAATGGAAAAGTCAATAATTTATGGTCTAAGAAACTCCCCAACTGTTTAGGTTCAAGTGGTGAGAGTGAAAGGAGAAAAGAGGAAGAAAGCAGTCATCCTCCCTCTGATAGACAATCAACACCTCTTGTGACTGACGAGGTTGCAGGAAACTCTGCTCTGACTGTTTCTCCTGCGCGTGCGCCAATCATCGTGTCCCCAAAAAGGATGACTAACACACCTCCTGCCTCAGCTGAGAGACCACCGGTTAAGAGTGTTATTGTCCGGGCCGGGTCAGCGCAGCCTTCTAGTGATTCTCCCAGAGTTGTGAACGTTGGCTCTGTTAATGAATCTCAACAAGGTCGGTATTGACGCGAAAGAGTTTTGGAAAAACGCTATTTGTGGAATGCTTTTAACATGTAAATAATTAGGATTGTATAAAAAGAAAAGTATTGCAGAAAGTGGAAGAAGAAAAATGAATTCTGGACGTAATTCGCTAGTTTTAACTTCAATGCGTCTGGGGAATTTAACTTATATTATTCTTTTGCACTTCGATCGTGAACTGATTTCTAGAAAAAGAAAGAATTTTAATACGACCATGACTCGTTACGGGGCTCCGAGTTCATCGAAAAAATTCACTGAAACTCAGGGGTGCCAAATCTCAAAAATGAAGGGTGTGTGCAAAGATTTTTCTTTGTTAAAAACAAAAAGATGTGAAAAAACATGCTTCAAAACCTATGTAAATTGATACAAATCTGGGGGAAAATGGCAGTTTTCCCTTTCAATTTTTTAAATAAAGATACGAAAAGGCATTTCAAAATATAGGGGGGGGGGGCTGCGATTGCCCCCTCCTCTGTCACCCTCAAATGACACCACTGCTTAAATTGCGTTTCATGCATCCCCAAAATTTATTTATTTAGCCTTTTTGCCATAATTCAAGCATTTCCTAGTACACCTAATTTGATGGAAACCAGGGTAGGGGACTGGTTTGAAAAACCAATCCTTTTTGAGCCTTTAACTGGAACGCTGTTGCTTTAAAGTAGAACGTAAGCAGATTAAATAATGTTTATTTTTGTTAATATAAATGTTAACATAAATAATGTTCTTAGCAACTAGACTTGAAATCCTTGGTCCGTGAGGAGGGGGTTCGAGTCCTGGTGTTGCTGGTTATTTGGTTTGGAATAAGGGTCAGTGGCGTGATATCCCAGCTCTGAATGGGAACCTGGAGAAATCTTGGGAAAGTAAACAGGAAGAATGTGTGAAAGCACAGGATGGCTGGCCCCCAATTCCCCATTGTACTTTCTTGTTGAAGGGCCATGAAACGGAGATCAGTAACACCGGAAGGGACTGTAAAATCAATGCCGTTTTTTATGTATATAAAATACAAAATATTACACTACACTTTTTGACGCATGTACATTTTTCTTCTTCATTTTGGCTACCAATTATGTCGTATGCTTTTTTTTTTTATTTTGCTTCTTTGGTGTTACTCCCGCAGATTTACAGCATGAGCTTTAATATTACTATCCGCTTTGTTTCAAATTTTGTTTATTGTTTCTCTCTTTTTAGTGATTGTTGACTATCTGGTTCCTTTCTTTTGGCTTTCATGTTTTGCAGTTTATTATTTACTAATTAATATAAACGTTCATTGCCTTACTCTTTAACTTCTACCCCTATTTTGATCGAAATTGGAACCAAGTCTCTAACATGTCGGTCGGTAAACCTAGTTTGAAACAAAATTGTAAAACGAAAATCTTTTCAATTCGGGAATAAAACTTCCACCTTCGTGACCTAACTGCCCTGACCTGAGATCTGGATATATTTAATGTATTTTTTTTCAGTGGTTTTGTATAAAAACGAGTAAAAATTATGGTGAAGTCAAGTGCGCATCCAGGATTTTTGTTCGGGTGGGGGGGGGGCGAGGAGGGGTTTTTCGTCTGAGGGGCTATACAAACGAAAGCTAAAAAATCCATAAAAGATTTGCTTATAGTCATTTTTGTTACGTTTTTACGAGTCGGACAAACATTTTTTGGGGGAGGGGCTTTTCAAACCCAGTACCCCCCCAACCCCCCCCCCCCCCAACCCCCGGATACAGTCTTAACAAAACAGGCTGTTTTTGAACCATAGGAGGAGGAGCAATATCACTTCAATCGGGTGACGAGACGGTGTGGAATTGTGATTTTGCCAAATGTGTACTGAAGAGTGTAATAGATGCTACCTTGTCTTCTTCTGTAGAAGACAAGGGTTGTCTTCAGCAGCAACATGAAATGAGTATTGTCAAGAGTACATTTTTTTTTTGTAATTTAAAAGTTTTTGTTTTAATCAACAATAATAATAATAGTATTCAGTATTTATACCTAGCGTCTCATTCATCTATTTTAGTCGCAATGCACTGTTTAGTCATCTCTATTCGGGATTTTATCAAAGAGATGATTTTGCCCCTAACCAGAGGTTGAGTCATTATCTGTCGTAAGGAGGAGTGAGGAGTCCGTATGAAGTGAGATAAAGTATTTTAGCTACAGTTTAATCCTGATAGAATTTCCCTGCAAAATATATATTGATGTATGTTCGATATATATTGTGTAATTTAAAATTGTATCTAAAGAAAAAGATAAAATTGAATTAAAAAAAAATTCCCTTACAAAAAATATAGTTTTTGCTTACTTGCTAAATTACCAAGAAAAAAAAAGGAGCAATCAACCAGAGACGTATTTTAGCAAACTTGCATTATTATAATATATATATATATATATATATATATATATATATATATATATATATATATATATATATATATATATATATATATATATATATATATATATAACCCTATATATATATATATATATTCCTCTTCTCAAAGATATAACCCTAGGTAGAACTATCAAAATACCAAATTTGATGTATTTTTGGATTTATTTTCATGATTTTTGCGGGGGGGGGAGGGACTTTAACGCCTTAATGACAGTGCCTTGTGGAATATTGAGCAACAGTCCCCTCCCAGATGCAGGTGGCGATGATTATTTAAAAACACCTCCAAAAAATCTCCAGGCTAGGGGTCTCATGTATTTGTTGTAATACAACGTGTTGAGGGAGCGATCATGGCCATTCCTTGGGGGAGAGGGGGCAATAGAGATCCTAAGCAATGTACTACTACTACTAGCAGCTCACTGCAGCACCAAGCCGCCTGAGACCAACAAACTACGCACGCTCCTCCTCCATTCCAATTTATTCAAATCCTCCCTGTTTAAACCCTCCCAGGAAGTTCCCATTTCCTTTAAATCTTTCTTTATGACATCCTCCCACCCCAGACGAGAACGACCTGTTTTCGGTTTAGCCCTAGACGGTGGGTCGAAACGGACAATCTTCGGCAATCTGTCATCCTTGATCCGCAGAACGTGCCCTAGCCATCTCGACCTTTCTTTCATTATAGCCCTTGAAAGCGGGACTGAATCACATTTTTCGTACAGCCTTCTGTTTGAAATACGGTCAGCCAGCAGGAAACCCAGAATAATCCATAGGTAATTCTCTGGA